>CM023482.1:65770348-66370348 GCA_013339685.2 Hyalomma asiaticum
CCACTCTTTATCGAGATTTCGTTTCCGTTTTTTGAACAACCTACATGGCGCGCCTTGACTGGCATCAGAGAAATATATATTGGAATGGCAGTAAGTTCCTTTTGTTTTCAACACAGGTATATCTGTTACTTACAATGACCCAAGCTCATTACAATTCACTTCTCATTAAGACGCGCACTCTTGGTGCATTCGAGACATTGTACGGACCTTCAATACCAAGTGTAATGTAGCGACATATGCAGTGCGTGCTCTGAAAACTATGCTCGCTAAAATGTAGTGCGTGTCATGTCCATCTAAGTGACCGCAAATAAGAGCGAATGCAGCCGCAGCTTACATTTGGCTCATAGATATAACGGGCTACCGCTGCAACAGTTCCACCGGCATTCTTCGCACACTGAGAACCATCTGCCCATCAGATGTAAGGCACGTCCGGATGGGGAAAAAAAAGAAAAGCGGGCGTTAGGTCCATTTAGGTCATCTGGTCTTTCGGGTCGACTGAGCTCGAGTGTTTTGTAGATTACGTTCGCGGCCACCGAGACTGAACTATAGGAGCAAAATGCATTTTACGTTCACGGATGCATTGGCGTGCGAAAAATACAAAGATATAGCCCACTGGAATGCGGTCTCTCCGAACGGTGCTGAGCTAGCTCGTCAATAAGGGGGGGGAAAAAAAAGGAAAAGCAACAAAAGGTTACAGACATAACTATGACACCGATGTACTCACGAATTCGTGGAAAAAAAACGTTCCTGCCGATCTTCGGGTAGTACGTACTTATACACACAAGCTGCCCCTATGCAACGCGACTGGTACTTGCGGATGGGGAAAAAAAATCGCCAAAAAAAAAAAAAGTTGGACGAGAAAAAAGCCTGAAATGTGTTGCACATATACAGATACCGCAGAGATGGCTAGAACTCCAAAAGCACGCAACACCCGTATGCACCCCTTTTTTATCATCTGAGGTGCGTCCCGTTTAAATCGTCACGCTCTGTGAACGTCACGACCAGCAAATCACACGGGGACCCTCTGCGGGGCGACGTTCCTCTGCGCCGCAGGTATATACGTTTTGCTGGAGGAATACCAAAGAAAGAAAGAAGAAAGAAAGAAAGAAAGAAAGAAAGAAAGAAAGAAAGAAAGAAAGAAAGAAAGAAAGAAAGAAAGAAAGAAAGAAAGAAAGAAAGAAATTGAAGCGCCGAGTCAATGGTGGTGCCGAAGATGACGGATGCCGTCACGACGCCCGTGACGCAACTGCGGGCGACCGTTTTCGATTCCGGCTTCGATCGACACACGTGCTTCCCGGTGTGCCGCCGCCGTTAAGTCGCCGCGCGTGAGCCGACGTTCAAGGAATACGCTTCTCGGTGGCTGGATGGCGGCTGGTGGCCGAGGTGCGCGCTGCCGCCGGTGTCCTTGACCGTGGCTGCGCACTGGGAAGGAACGCACTGCAGGGACTCCTCGACGGCTCTGAATCACGCTTGCCGACGGGCCATTCATTCGAGCGCGCGGTGTAAGGACCTAAGCGGCAAGGTTTGATAATAACGAGCAGTAACACAGATGAACTTTTGATGATCGCTGCGAGGCCTTCAAGGCAACAAAAGGTGTTCGTACTTCTCATTAAAATTCTGCGTCAACTCTGTGTCATGTGCTACACAGTTTCGATGGCGATCCCCCTTTACGGAGGGAAATCGATTATGTTTTTCTTTATTTATTTCTTTGTTTCTATATCCTAGGTTCAAGTTTTCAGTGGCGGGTGAGGTTTACTCTCAATTAGTCCGTCCGGCGCGAGTCCGACAGGCGCTGTACGGGGGTGTCTTGGCAGGGATTTATCCAGAATTTGCATTTTCGAGGGGCGTTGTCTGGGCTGTCGCCCATGACATTACCAGACCTCAAGGTAGGAGGGGGGAGGGGGGAATGCGAATGCTCGTAGTCTGGTTATATTAGAAGCCTATATATTAATGATAATTGTGGATTCGGAAAAGACGCTATTTTCTGGAGCCCAATTTGGGAGCACGGCTCAGCGTCTATGGACGGTCGGGCGAACGGGGCTAAATATAGAAAGAAGAGGAACACCATAGTGAAAGACTCCGGCAACTTTGACCACGAAGGTCAAAGTTGCCGTAGCCACCTAGGGTCAGAACTTCGACCACCAGTGGCGGACTGTCCTTGTTATTTCTCCTCCAGAGGCTTAGTTGGTACGTGAGCATATTCTTTCTCCTCTTTCTGTTTGTCATTCTCTCTCCCCACTCGGCCTCTTTGTTTCTCGGCTTGTCCATGCGTGTACTGGCTTTCGGACGTCGCAACATCGCGGTGTCGCTTAGGTCAGCAGCACTAACCGCTGAATAACCGACAGCTGGCAACGGAGAAAAGCTATACCGCGGAAATACGCAGTAATATTTGTGATCAGACGCAGTGGAAGGCTTCGGTTTCAATTGCTTCACAGAGTACAAGTTTCACACATTCGTGCCACGGCGTTCAGCTGCATACGAGATTAACCTCGCTCGCTTCACCTATTTGCTTATATTTTCATTTTTGCCGAACTGGTATATAATCTCGTTTCACTAAACATGCTTGCTTATATGTGACGCTGTTTCACGCATAACCTCAATATATAGCCACTGCTGACACACATTCTCTACATATTTGCTTATATTTTCATTTTTGCCGAACTGGTATATTCTCGTTTCACTAAACATGCTTGTTTATATGTGACGCTGTTTCACGCATAACCTCAACATTCTCTAGAGACATGCATGGCTACGAAAGCACGGTCCGAGCACGTACTGGTCTCTGCACTGACACATGCTGCGCCTTCACAGGTGTATGCGTACATATATAGCTGAAGCGAGTCTCCGCACAAACACGATGCATTGCAGGGTTCAGCACAACCAGTGACCCCGCGCCGCGCATACCTATACGTAGTACGCACAAGGTTGTGTCATTACTTTGACTTGCCCCCCCCCCCCCCCTATCACCGCTTGTGTGTTAAAGAAGATTAAGAAGGAGGAGAAGGAGTTCCGCGCCAACTGTAAGATCGAAAGCATACAGCAAAAGAACGAAGAAAATTTCAAGTAGCTTCTCCGGTTCCAGGCACAGCACCGCGACCGCGATCACGCTGCCTATAGATGTCCTGCTAATGCACAAGCGCATACATAAAAGAAAAATAGCCGCTCTAGTTTCATCTGTCTTCTTTTTGGAGCGAGAACACTCGTTAGATATAGAAGAGCGTATACGAGCTTGAGTCTTCGCTGGAGCTCTCTGCCTGTCGGGCCGCTGCGTGTCTTTCCGATAAATCATGCGTGCCTATATAGTATATACGGTCCACACCGCATACCGCCATTGGAGTCGTTTGTGGCTTTGCGCTCACGGATGCACGATCTGTTTCCCCATTAGCCGCCTTCCGGAACGCCGCGTATGCGTGCAGGATAAAACAAGCCTTGCAAATGTAGCTTGTATGAACTCGTTGATTGCGCGAGCATTTGTGATAGGGCACGGTCACCTGCATTGGGGAAGCAGATTTACTACATATAGGCGCAAATCGCAGTGCAGTTCTCCTCAGGCCTGCACGCGATACATGCCAAAATGAGCTGCGTTAATTTGGGGGTAAAGGTTTAGGCGGGCTGGTGTATGCCATGCAGCGTGCAGATATTGCAGGCAGGAGTTTCTAAAGGAGCCTTCGAATATAGGATAAGGGGCAGTTGACAAAAAAAAAATGTTAGTGGAGGCGTGACTTTTGATTGGCTTCCGTGTAGCACAGATGCGTATAGTAGAAGCAGTATTATGTGTATGCGATAGTATACTGTTGATAGCCTTTTCGATTTATTCTTCCGCGTTATTAGACACGCAACCTTTTCGCGAAGCTGAAGGGGTTAAACGTAAACTGCAATGACAAGTTCTTAATATTAAAGGAGCTCAACGAGTGGGACAAGACACCAAGGAGCACAAACTCCGCGTTTCTTAGTGCCTCGTCACAGCCGCAGGACACCTTTTGATCGTTCGTTATGATAGTCAGCTCGTCTAAATCAGTGTTCACTAGGAAGATCTGAAAATGCGAGTTCATGTCCCGAGATACCATAGCACGTTTGGCGATAAAAACTGTATAATTTGGCCATAAAAAGATATTCGAAAAAAATATAGAAGATTACTGAGTTACGAAACCACATGTGCGCCCATCTGAACCGCCGGACGCCCCTCATTCGTCTCTGCAATGCAATTAGCAGTGCGGGCGCGCGCAGTGATACAGCGTCCGCCCAAAATTCATTGCCAGCGCAGCCAGTACTCACGGCACTGTGAAACGCAGAGTTCATTAAGGAAACTCATTAGCGCGCCGGTCTCGCTCCTCTCAATTTATCTCTCAAGCGAAGTACGCTTTCCTCTTCTTTTGGGTTGTGTCATTTTTGCGCTGGTTTTCATTTCAAGCTATGTACCAGCTCGCCCGGGCATCCGTTTTTGCAAAGCCTGACCACTAACAGTGCTCAACCACCGCGACAGCAGGCCACTTGGTTTCAGCAATTCCCCTCACTACACACGTGCGATTTAGCATGTCTTTGTCGACGTGAAAGTTTCTCGTTAACGATAACATAACTTACGAAAGAACTGAAGTGGCGCGTCACACGCACGCAAGCAAGTATTTTTTTTTTTCTTTTCACACATGAAGTCTACAACGAGTGGTCAAACGGCCGGTGGACCCAGGTGTTTAAGCCAGGAGAACGTGCTGACGGTGTCCAGTTGCCGTGAGGCGGCGCACGCGTGCTTGCTGTAGCCAGGGGCATGAACACAGCAACAGCGTCACATGCACTGCAGCGACGCATATACCCCAAAACAAGCATAAAAGACGTGTAAACATTAAACAGTTTCATTAAATCCCGATAGACAAACAAAGGTCACCTATACGTTGTCCACCTCTAATTTGATTGCGCGCAACACGAGCTCAACGGAAGCCCCGTGGAATAACGATTATTACGGTACGTTGAACCTATACAGGGTTAATAGAACCAGCTTTCGTGTATTTTTCTGTAAAAGAGATCCGCCTCAACCGATCTGACACTCGACTGATTGGTTTGGGCAAACGTTAGGCTTCGCCGCAGTGCATGCGTTTGCTGAGGTGGAGCATATGCAGATCTCGGTAGCCATGTCTCTCGCCGAGTTTACACGGAAGCGATACTATTTATGTAACGTCTGTCCCATTTCCTTGCACATTATACACTGCGCTATGCGAATGCGTTAACATCTGACGCATTCTGCTAAACTCACTCATTCCTGGCGTGGGTGTTTCCGCCAGGATGTGGAGGAGGAACGTGGTGCTGTCATGCCAGCCGCCTCAGCTTTCACCCTTTTCTTCGATGCGATAAGCTGCAGCTTCTACACGCATCGCCTGAACTGACGTGCCGTCTCGAGTCGCTTTCTGCAGGCGTATCGATGAGACTTACCGCTTTACCGCCGTGTAGTACATGGATCTCATGTATTGTGTCACCTGTCGCATTAACATAAACGCGAAAGTTCAGTGACGAAACGTCTAAAGCACGTTTTCAATTAGGCTGATAACGCAAGGACAGACGAACGCAAAGGTAATGTGTATTACGTCTATCTGTGTCCTCTTCTCTACACTGCACATTTGTCCTACTAATGGCCCGGCAGCTGTCTTGACTGAAATGTCAAAATTCAATGTCAAGTTGCGCATGCTGAGGCCCGCTTTTTGTGCATGTTTGTATCACAAGCTCTCAGTCGACAGTTCACATGCCCAATCGCAAGCAAACTGCGCTAGTACACGCTGTTCGCAGGATTGCCTACGCCGCCATTAGTAGGGCGAGCTGCATCGCAGGGAAGGAAGCTTTACAGTTATCAAAAGGGTCTGCAAGCATCATCATATAATCCGCTTCCCAAAGATGTTTCGTAGCCGCTACCTCTCCAACACCCTAAGCGGCCCTCTCGCCATAGCTAAGGCACACAGCGCCTGCGTTATGGGACTGCATGCAGGAGAGTCTAATCGCAGTGGGAGAATCAACGCAGAGAAAGCAAAGGGAGGAAACTGCAGGCGAGAGACTGGCATGTGTACAGACGGCGCGTGATGCGGTTTTCCGCCGCACCCGGAAGAGCTTTCGCGGAAGGCTCGTGCCAGACACGACGTCGACATCGTGCATCTCGGTGAAACGCGGGGCTACTCGGCAATGTGTGCGCAGGACCGCGAGCCCCCCGCCGCCGCACGACGTCGTCGAGCGAGGGAAGGACGACGGAACCCTCCCCCCACCTGGCGTGTCGAGCGACTCGCGGACGTCCCTCTGGAGCGCGCGCGGGTGACAACTGCTTCGCGGTGACATGTCACAGCGGTGCGTTACGCGTATACATGAATGTCAAGTCCGGAGGACGAAAGAAGACGTTTATTTTTTTATGTTTGCGCGTGTGGCATTATAGGCGCAACGGCTGGCCGTCGACGGCCGCTTACGTGTCACTCTGTCCACGAAGCGGTATCGGTCAAGAACGTCATATAGATGCCAGCAATTCCGAGAGAAACTGGACATTATGAGCGCAAGGATCCCGACCAACCTGTATGGAAGAAAGTCCTGGAAGGAAATGACGATGAACACGCAACAGCCCGTCTCAGCTATTGAAGTGCACTCGCTGCACAATGGCGTAGAAATGTGCAGGCAAGTGGTACCCACCAGAACATGTACAACCCTGATCAACACAACTTGCAACACGGGAACGTGTGGCCTAACGAGCTCCCAGACTGTGGCGTGCAGCTTTGAACTTGCCACGACTAGATATTAGCAGCGGAGCTTTTAAATCCCGAGTCTGATTGATTGATTGATTGATTGATTGATTGATTGATTGATTGATTGATTGATTGATTGATTGATTGATTGATTGATTGATTGATTGAATCTTTGCTGTGCGTCTGATCTCGTAGTGTTTGTCACGCAAGAGGGAAAACCTGACCCGCTCTTTCTTTCCGCCCACTACCTACAGGCGCGCTCTATCCCCTCAGCCCACTGCTACATGATAGCGATGTGAAGGTCAGTGTACGATAATGCGCAGAAAGCTTTCGTTCCAAGTCACAGTGCGGTTTCGATCCCCGCAGTCGCGATTGCATTTCCGTAGCTCGAATGCAAAGAAAGAAAGAAAGAAAAGAAAGAAAGAAAGAAAGAAAGAAAGAAAGAAAGAAAGAAAGAAAGAAAGAAAGAAAGTTGGTTTGCTTGATTGATTTCTTGGGTTTTACGTCCTAAAACCACGAAGTTCATTATGAGAGACGCCGTTGTGGAGGGCTCCGCAAATTTGGACCACCTGGGGCTTCTTTAACGTGGACTGACATCGCTCAGCACACGGGCCTCAACATTTCGCCTCCATCGAAATGCAGCCGCCGCGGCTGGGATTCGATCCCACGACCTTCGGATCAGCAGCCAAGCGCCACAGCCACTCTCCGCGGCTGGGAAGGAAGGAAGGAAGGAAGGAAGGAAGGAAGGAAGGAAGGAAGGAAGGAGAAGAGCCTGCACTGTCCCTACCAACTACTAACAGCCGTGCTCGACCCACTCTTGCCTTCACCCCGCTGCCACATCATAGGGATTATGCCAAGGTCAGCGTGCGCGAATGTGTAAGAAAGCTTTAGCTAGAAGTTGCGGGTTAGGTCCCGGCAGCCGCGGGTACACCACTTGACAGTTTTGCCACCTGATACCCCTGCGAACTGCGTCGGGATTAACGATGATAGAACAGTCTCGCTGTTCCGACTCTTTCTAGGCATGGAAATGGCTTGCATTCTTTTTCCGCAGCTGATACCAGTTTTACATGGGCACATCTCATGGCTGTCTGAGTCGACCCGTACTAGGCTCGGTATGGATCAGGTGCTGCTACACATCGCTCCCGATCGTAATCGGGCACGATCGATATCAAGACGATCGCGGCTTGTGGTCCAGATTAATCTGAATTGCGTGTAGCAGCGACCACTTTCATCGCGATCGCGAAAGGGTATCCATCTGGAATCCTTGCATTTGAAAGTGACACACAAATGAGAGAACCGCGTTTAGTTGGGAGAACACGGGCACGTCGCCATCCAGTATTCCAAGCCATTTAATGTTATAGTATCTGCTAAAGACTTGTGCATTTTTTACAGGAAAGCCCTGTGTTATTGGCAAGATATCTTATAAATATTCCACCGTCAATTCAACTGATTCACTCGCACCTATTTGAGTGTAAAAAAATGCCACAGCAAAAATAACACATGCAGAGAACGTAGGCTTCAAACCCAGAATACTCTTCGAACCCAAAACCATCGTAAAGTCTCACCACTGCCTGTATAATCTTGCGTATAGCTTACGCAAAGTACCGTACGCCATGGGCGCGGTATAAAGCCACCACAGAAGCTGTTGCGTGACTCCTACTCGCGTACACATTGTCGAGCCCCACCCAACACTTCAATCCTTCCGACATGAGCCGTAAGCGGGCCGCGCCCACATTTGCAAAGGCGTGTAGTACTCTCCGGTGAGCAAAGAGGTGGGCGGATGGCGTCTTACATGACGGATCATTCCGCTACACGGATTCATCACTCTGGCGCTTCTGCAGCCGTAACTCGTCAGTGAGTATGCCTTCATCCGAGGGGTCCTGTCCGGCAGATCAAGAGATGCGTGTACACGAAAACGCCCAGGGCCGTCACGCATCACCGGCGCACGCTTTGTTGCACAGTCCGTGTCGTGCTCCCTAATCTTGTTCTCGTAGCAGCTTTTCTCCTCGTAGTTCCTCTCTCGCAAGTTCTGCAACAGAAAGAGAAGTAACTACTCGTGCTTCTGGTTTAAGATCATGTACGATTAATACTTGGTCAGGAACAGAGCCCTATCATCGACCAACGTCTGTGATTTCATTGTGCCTTCGCCATATTTCCCGTGCCATATCAGCGAACGTTAGTATATGATCGTCTATCTTGCGCGTATATTGGGCGCAGTGCCTGCTGTTTTCTGTCCCTTCGACGCACAACAAACCGGATTAATTCAATTGCATCGAAGCTATCGTTATTGTTTGCGCGTTTTGTTGCTCCGAACCTTGGGAAAAACGATTCGCGAAAATCCATCGCTATATAGCTTACTGATTCCTATATCTCTATATAGCTTGCTGATTTACTTGCGGGTAAATGGCGCCCATGGTAAGCATACGAATGGACATGAAATTTGAAAGTTAGCGTGAATGAACGGAACTAACTCAGCGTTACCACGTGCAGATCTCTTGATTGCTCTCCCATATAAGGTGGACATCAAATGTCGCTTTCACCGAAGCATGTCCGGATGTGTGAAAGCGAACCGTCAAGTTAAGTGTATGGTATGGTAAAACATTATTGTGGGCACCAACGAGATCATCAGCCTGGGATAAACTACCGGGTGGTCTATAGCCGAAGGGGTAGCCTCTTGGCAAGAGTCCTGTCTCGCTGGACAGTCCAGAGGTTGGTCTGTCAATCCCAAGCTGGTCAATACAGTTCGCCAGCGTTCTTCAAAGGAGGTTAGGTGTACCCACCTAACCTTAGCTTGGAAGCTCGTTCAAGTATATACCTTACGTCGCTGGTCTTCCAATGTTCGGACTTCCTTCAGCTAAACAATTCACTGCGTGAGAAGACTAATCTCGGTCGCAGCGGAAAACGGTGAGACAAAGCGAGTACCCATACATGTAAAATTACTCGCGTATAAATAGCATTAACTTAGCCATAACTTGTGTGCGGTACGTTCAGATCCAAATGCTTGCTCTTACAGCACTCGCAAAGCGCTGCAATGCACGCGGATGTCCCATCGCCACGCCCGAATGGGCCTCCGCCTACTAATGCTCTTAGTTACGGTACAAAAAGAACAGAGACGCCGGTACATGTTGCGTGCAAATCCCCTGCAAAGCACCGCTATATGCATGCAGAGGCGTTCACTATTGCGTTCGGAGCGGCGCACGCCATCCTGGATGCCCGCCGGCACGCAACCGCGTTTGCGTCAACCTGTTGAACCAAGCCAAGCGCTCAGCTCTTTAGCCGATGACCCGCCCATGGCTTCAGGCACCCATGTACGAGTAACGTGCCTTCCAAGCGTGCCCTCTGCGTTTCCCTCTGTCAGCGCTTCCTTCCATCGCAGCGAGGCCTTCGCGTCGCACAGGTACACGCCCACGCGTTGACGGCTGAGTATGTAATACGCGTTACCGCTTCGCGGGCCATTTTTCCTTTTTTTTTTTTTTCTAAGCTCCCAACGTTCAGCCTTCCTGGTCTTTCTCGCATTCTTTCGGCCACGGCTGTCTCGTTGACCTGCGCCGCCTGACCCTTGTACACGCCGGCGTTTCCGAGGGGCCAGCGGCCGATACTTACAGTGCAGCGTATGACGTATACGCGAGACGCTAGCGGAAAGAGCTGTCAGGTTGCATGTAGCAGAGATTATTGATCTTGAATGCGTGAGAATAGTGTGGACCGCAAGAGGCAGCAACCACGATGGGCACCGTAAAACGACAACACCACCACCCCTTCGCTATGCGCCGGAGGTCATCGCATCGTCACGACTTCATCCTTTGCGGTCTCGCTGAAGAACGAAAAATCTCGTAGTACATGTGCAAATGCAGCTTGAACTTGACGCGTCCCAAGAACGATCCAGTAAAATACATCCATTAATGCTATTCTTGGCTCGGAGGTGGCGGCGCGCACTATGCGCGAAGCTCATGGAAGCAAAACAAAACAAAGTATTCTGGATGAACGGTTGACAAAGCGTTATACATATTACTTCCGTTCATGCATTTGGTGCAGTCTCGAAGACGAAGTGTTCCCAGCCTCCAGCTACCAGTGAAGGCGCGATGACTATGTTTCTGCTGTTGCATTGGTGATGATGACGACGACGATGATGACATTTATCTTCATTTTCCTTTGAAGCAGAGCGGCGATATAATCACATATATTCCATATGTTTCAATCCGTTTTAATCCCATCTATCGCAGTTTATTATAGACCATCTCTTTGTCATATTTATTATCCATGCTCACTCCGACAGTTTCACTTTACATTTACTTCCTAACTTCACGACAAGCGTTACGCGGGCCAGTTTATCGAATTCAACATGATACTATAAATAGTTCGTTGTTTAAGCGTACTAGTCGTTACCCCTTTTCTACTCATACAGTGTTTTGTTTTTTAGTTGCAACACATCTTTAAAATTAGAAAAACATAAATCGCGGGAATGTCTTGTGTACCATCCGAGTATACGGATTGGCGGCCTCTAGATACAGAACAATTACCGCACTTGTATGCGTAATTAGCGAAATTACGCTAATTAACCTCTTTAATTATCTGTAATTGGTGGCTACAGCAAATGAGTACTTTGGAGCCCGTCCTCGACACTACCTATCCCAACGATCAAATTTTGAATAGCGGAGTGCGTGTCGGAGCTACGCGAACAATTAGTTCCCCGTGGCAGGCTCCTTGAAAGCGAAACTGGACGGGAAAAGAGCGTCTGTGACGTCGATTTCGCCGCCTCTCCGGATTTCGTCACTCGCCCGCGGTGCCCAACACCGCACATAACAAGGGGTAAACGCAAGCTGCTTGCGCGGCCGTGGCGGCGGTGACCACGGGCGAGTGGCGAATGACGACAGCAGTGGGGGCGGTGACATCGACGTCACAGACGCTCTTTTCCCGTCCAGTTTCGCTTTCAAGGAGCCTGCCACGGGGAACTAATTGTTGGCGTAGCTCCAACATGCACTGCGCTATTCAAAATTTGATCGTTGGGATAGGTAGTGTCGAGGACGGGCTCCAAAGTACTCATTTGCTGTAGCCACCAATTACCGATAATTAAAAAGCGTAATTTCGCTAATTATGCATACAAGTGCGGTAATTGCTCTGTATCTAGAGGCCGCCAATCCGTATACTCGGATGGTACACAAGACATTCCCGCGATTTATGTTTTTCTAATTTTAAAGATGTGTTGCAACTAAAAAAAAATACCCTGTATATACCGAAGCTATAAAGCCTCGTTTCCGTAATGGCAAAACACGTGCGAAAGCCTGAGCAGTGTTGAGCAACAGTGACGTCCTGAGTGAACTCCATAGTTATGGTTCCTTCGAAAACGTGTGCTCTTTGCAAAAGCGCTTCACTACCACCAATTCTGACTGTTAACACTTCCCTTTTCTATCTGTAACAACCAGACACGTGGTGCTAAACTGCCTGTTGGTGTGTCTTCCAAGAATGCAATGGTCACCAATGCCCATTTCATGGGCATATTCATTTGGTAAAAACATATAACTCTTGCGCAAGGCTGAGGCATAAATAGTTCAACGGCGCAAGACGGTGCTGCATACATGAATAGGAAACGAAATCTCATGTAAGGCACTCCGAAGCGGTCCCATTGCCTAACCACGTGCTCTTAACACCAGGACGGGGAATGGCCCAGCTACACGAGGTGTACACAATACGCGGTGTATAATCTTCGCATCACCGTTTGACGACCACATCGGCCTGAAAAGGAAGTCGATTGCGCCGACGACGGACGAGTCATCAAGTCGTCATGGTCTGCCCGGCTTGGCTATCGTCTAGTCTCGGCTTCGCGCTTGGCCGGCCGCTGCTGCGGACGCACGCCTCGTTTGACCACGTGCACGTATCGTGGCGACCTGGCGTACATGCTTGACCCCGCGAGACACCGCGGGCACACAGGCCGGGTTCTTTTGATCATCCGCTTGAACTGTACGTGCACGCTGACAGTGCCCGCTTTATACGAACGAAATCATAGGAAAGAATGTATTTAAAGAAAGAAAATTGCGTATAGGGGGCATCTGCTATGAAGGACAGCCAGCACCCAACGTTCCTGCCACGCGGTTGCCCGCACGACGATAGTCTGGCCGACAGATTCAGCGGGCTTAGACAGCTTTATTCGTGATATAGCGAATATGAGCCGTCACTTGTACCGTTCGCGATATGATGTGAGGAAGCAGAGGCGACGAGTTCACAGAACGGCTATAACGAGGTGTTTCATTCGTTCTCACATGATGTTTCCGTTATCTCGTTGACATGACGCTTGAAGGAAGTGCTTTAGTTTTATTTATTCTCTTGCTTCCTTCTCTTATTCCGGAAATTCTGCAGTATCGCTAGTGCTACAAGACCATAGGCGTGTGCATGGTCTTCAAAAAGAAGGGTGGGGGCGAATGTTCAGTGTTGACCCTCTCGTACACCCATCTCCCTCCCACTGAAGCCATTTCGGTCACAACGAAGCGCAATGCAACAGTGTGGTGCAAGCTTGACGACCTCCCCCTATCCTCTCCTGCGATTGGAGGGGCGCTCACCCCTCTCCCTTTCACCCGCTGTGCACGCGCCTGTGGACAAGACCTTACAGGGCTCCACTGGTGCAGCAGCATGAGTGCGCTTGACTGAGCTTGAGATCCCAGCGTGTTTTCTTTTAAGTATTATTTGTGCTTTGCGCTGACTGGTTGTTGTTGTTGTTGTTTTGCTCCATTCGACGCTGCTTTGCCTTTGTTACAAAGGAAAACAGCGACTTTTTTGCCAGGACACCAATTTTTAAATAATGGACAGCGCTCAATTGTAGAAAATGAGAGATGGAGGAAGGAGATCGGTTTAAGTTTTCGTGCAGTTAACGTACTAGACAAAAATATTCAATTAACAAAAAGTAGCCTTCCGATAAAACAATAGATCTGTCTTACCTGACAAAGTGTCGCTTTTATCTCTGTTAAGTTCAATCACTTGTGGCGGATGCAACTTAAAATCGATGAGCCAGTTAAGTGCAAACTTTAATAGCAAGGTGTTGCACTGGGCTAATTGGTACATTGCTAAAGTGAAAAAAAAAAAAACAGCGGGGAACACAAGACACGCTGAAAAGATTAGCGACGGAAAGAGCTTGCAAAATTTGATAATTATGGAGGTTCCAACGATCACGACCAACATTTCTTTTTCTGCCTGTCCCCACCCTCAAAACATTCCTTCCTTCTCTCCAATGTGCAGGTTCCCGGAAGCAGCGACATGCGGTGGAAGTGCATAACCTTGGCGCTCCTCATTCAACTATCCTTATGGAAGGTAAGTTCACTGGCAAAAAAGATCGGGCATTCCATTTAGACTTACCACGACCCATGCCTGCCTTCAAGTGTGCAGATATACGGGGATTGTGTTATCGGCAACGGTAACGGCAGCGTTAAAGCCATGTTATGCTACTCTAACGTAACGTGGAAGGGAGACGCCGTAGCGGCATTGGACCCTACGACTTCCCCATATGCCTGCTAATTATCATGTTAATTTACAGTCCTGTAGCATACTTTTTGAGGCACGGGCCGAACGGAGAAATGCGTAACAGATTTTGTAAGCACAGATGTAGTGGAATGTGTCTTCACGAGTCTTTGAAAAAGGAAACGAAGTTAATTGGAATAGTGTTGATATAATGACTTTGATGCTGATGAAATTGCAAACAAACAAAAATAAAACGCTCACAACTTGCACAGCCGTCGTGTCAAGCATTCTAAACCCCACGTGGGCATATCTTTTTTCGATGAGCGCTAAAGTTCACCATCACTCTCTGGTGCGGAAAGAAATGCCGGCAGAGGAGAACAAGCGCATAGTTTTCTCAAATTGAATGTTGGACGTCGTCGCTTCCTTGGGCCTTTCAAAGACGAGTATTTCCCGCGAGCGCGCATGCGCTCTTGGGTGGACATCGTGCTGGCCGAATATGCCCCACTCACCGAAGACGGTACTACGGAATGCACGTTGAGTCTACCTGTCACTGCTGATGCTCTAAATTTCCACATTTCTTGGTGATTCGAAGGAGCATCCTTTCCTTTTCTTTACTTTTCCGATTTTTTTCGCTCGTGTCGAACTTCATTTATCTTTTCTTCTTGTGCCTCTACGCAGCTCCGAGTATGCCACTTAAATATGCAGCTGTATTCAGGCATTCAATACATCCCATGGTGCATCAGAACGCATACGAGAAACCGCGCTTCCGTCCGAGTTAATGCAGTTCTCGTTAGATCCACGGCAGAACTGCCTACTCTCGAGAATGGTGGGTGCGGTAAAATTCCGTGAAATACACGTCGTGTGGTTCGCAGCTATGTCTGAGAACGCTGGTAAGAAAACGGCAGGAATCCTAAACCCGGCTGAAGAAATGCACTGCAGTTTCCCTGTAGCGGCACTGTACTTTTTTTTTCTCTCTTCTTATTTCTGAACCGCGCGTAAAACCACAAGAATTTTCTAAAGGTTGCTTCTCCTCTTTGCAGCTAAGCACTGTGGAAAAGGAAGCAGTCGAAGCGAAGCGACTCTGGGGAGTCTCAACAGTATAAGAAAGGAAGAGCTTTCTTGGTTTTCGAACCAGTTCATTTCGAAAATGAACCGCAACGACAATATCGCTGTGGGAAAGCCGAAAGTACAGAAATATGTAATAAAGATGATTTATCGACGGCGGTTCTATAAAATAAATTCAAGCCGCGAAATTCCCTGCCGTGAAAACCATTCATCGCTAATCTTGACGTAACTGGCGAGGGTGCCGAGTTAGTGATGTCATGAAGTAGTAGTTATGTTAGTTATAGATTCGCGCTCTGCCAAAACGTTATGTCTTTTTATAAACTGACGGTGTCTCGACACATCACCCTTCATCATTATCTGCTGACCATATCTGGTCCTTCATCGTGAGCTCATGCATTTATTTATTTATTTATTTATTTATTTATTTATTTATTTATTTATTTATTTGCATTTAGCGCTATGTAAATGTAGCCGCTGCTGCGAGGATCAAGCCCTCAACTTCGAGCTAAACCTTTTCTACGCATTGATACTCAGCGTAATCATGTAGCAGTGAGCTGAGCGCAAGAGTGGACAGCACGCGGCAGTGACGAGTGGGCCAACGGCAAGAGTGGGTCCGCTTTTTCCTCTGCTGCGCGACGCCGTACAGGCGGCGAACGGTCGATTTTGGACATCTTCGTTGTTGAATTGAACCGGAAAGCGCGAAGGTGGCTTTTCGGCATTGTACAGTTGCAAGCGGTGAAGGCATCAGCTCAGTGTTAAAACTGTCACTCGGGAGCTGGAGCAGTCGCACCTTTGCGCGTTAAACGCAATTACAATAAATGCTGCGATTGCTGTGACGACGCACCGGGTGCACGTTACTCTGTATGTAAATCTGGTGCACCGTACTTTTATTCAGGGTGCAATGTTCATTGCGAAGGCCGCTTGGTGTTAATGTACAGGTGTGAAGAAGTATCCTGGCAGGGCGAGTTGGTGTTGCATAACTGCTGCTTGTGGGCCGCGCGCTGTCCTTTCTTGTAGCTATCGCGCGCATTTATACGTCACATATCGCGCATGCTTTCAATTTTCAACACCTCATCGCGTAATCAAGGGACACCACTGTCACAAAGAAACATGAAAAAAAAATTTTTTTAATGTTTTACATAAGACCCATCCCTTAAACTCTCATGGCGTGAAAGCAGAGCTTCTTTAGGCGACCAACTGGTGGCAGCGACACTGTGGTCCACTCCATCGCAGTTACGTAAATTTGCTAATGCAAATTACTGTAGCATCACTAGACTAATGAAGGCAAGAACGCTACAGTTATTTTCTCCTGCATTCCGACTACAATATCTTCTTTTAATAAGAACATGCATTTTGACTTATATAAGCTAAATATCATCCATGTCATCTCAGCTTATGTTAGCTGCATGCTTGCTGTTTTCGATTGTTATTTCTCAGGCCCTTAGTAATACTGCGGGCAAAGCGCAAATAGCACGTGAACATAGGAACAGAAAACGATACGTGGCGCATCCGTTATATAGTATGCCGTGCCAACAAGGCCGTCTTTCAATCCGCAAGCCCACAGCAAACACCGTTTCCATTATGAACAATTAGAACAATTAATTAAACATTATGAACAATTAGAAGCCATGCTAATGTCGTGGCCTATGTGCACCATACTCACGGCCACCGTGTAGAGTTCCATAATTTATTCCACTAACTTCTGTGTTAACCTTGGGAATGTATCGTTACGAAAATAATAACGAGAACTTCAAAAAGAGCACTAGCGGAGGCAACGTCGCGACCGTTATTATTGTTTCAGTTACACTTGAGCTCGCGGCAGCAGCGGATAAGTGTGTGCAATAAGTTTCCAATTATAGAGATCCGTGTACTCAGTAAATGATGACACCGTGCAGGCTGAGTTACCTTGCGAGCAATGAAGACGACAAGTAAGCGGAGCCGTTATCAGAGGCATAGAAGGACATAGCGCAGACATTGACGAAGAAACGTGCGACACCCGGCAGGTATAGCAACGTATGCCACGTGTCTCATTACTGCTTCCCTTTGCTCTGAGCCTCACCTTAAGCTACGGTGAGTAACGGAAACAGAGGTAATCGAAGTTAACGAATGTGTGCTACGCCTGACTAGTGTGAGTGGAATAACGCAGTGGAAAGAAAGAAAGAGAGAAAAAGAAAGTAAGCGAGAAAGAAAGAAAGAAAGAAAGAAAGAAAGAAAGAAAGAAAGAAAGAAAGAAAGAAAGAAAGAAAGAAAGAAAGAAAGAAAGAAAGAAAGAAAGAAAGAAAGAAACGGAAATATTCGCGCCTTGCTGAATTTATGCGATTCGGGAATGGTCGTAGTAAACATACACCACATTTAACACACTGCGCTCACACGAAACGGCACAACATGCCTCTTCGAATGAAGCCACTGAAAATATGACAAGTGTGTATCATTCAGAGAATTCCAGTAAAATTAAGGTAACGAGCAGATCATCTTGATGTTCCCAGGCCTCGGAAGCGCACGCACCTTTACTCCAATGCAGAGTGTCGGAACGGAACGAAAAACGAAAACGAAAAACGAAAAAAACGATATTTTTGACCGGAACGAAAACGTAACCGGAACGTTATTTATTATTTCGTTCCGGAGCAAAAACGAAATATTTTTTATCGTTTTTCGGTTCACGGGAAGATTTTACGATCCGGAACAACCGAGGTGATGCAACGTGAGCAATGATGCATAACTCTGGGTTCAACGTCAGCACGCATCTCGGGCAGGTGTTTCAAAGGAAAGATGCGTTGAAATAATGCAGGAAACCAAGAAAGGGGCAACCATAGCTGTTTGTATTAAATTCAAGCGGAGTTTCGCGTGCCTCTCACACAGGCCGTCGTGGAGAGGGCGTTGTCGTCGCTTATGTGTTGAAATTTTGAGACGAGCGCAAAGAGCGGCAACCGGAGCTGTACATGTTAGCGCAAGTGGCCCTTGGCGTGCCAGCCACACAAGTCAGCGTTGAGAGGGCATTTTCGGCGCTCACTTTCGTTTTGTCAGAGCAGCTGCCTCGCTTATCGGCGAGTACACTTGATGACCTGCTGCTTCTCAAAATCGTGTGCCCCCTTTGACGAAAATTCGGGATTCAAACTTGAGGAAAAATGAATACCAAGTTTTTGTTGTGTCCTTGCTTCGAAACTTTTTGCGACTTCCCTCATAGTCACACCGTGGCCTTATGACGTAAAATCCCAACAATTATTATCGCATTTTTATGTATTAGTCCAGTAACTTTTGCTGTTTTTAAAAGGTACTTTTAATATTAAGTATTTTGTTCGTTCTTATTATTGAAAAAAATAACGTTATGAACCGTTACGGAACGTTTATTTTTCGTTCCGGAACGAAAACGGAACGGAACATTTTTCTGCGGAACGAAACAAAAACCGGAACGAAAAACATTTCGTTCCGACACCCTGCTCCAATGTATGACTATTTGTATGAATGGTCGTTTTACGCATTTTCATTAAATTTGCTTATGCGTTGCGTCATCAAGAAGGAATGACGCGTTTTCGTTTTGTGGCATGTACTTACACAATCAGCTCGTCGAGCTGAACAACAGAGAAAAGAGCGGTACGAAAAAAAAAAAAAAAGTGGGGAGTTGTGGGGGAGGGGGGAGAGAATCTGATCAGCAAACGAGAAACACTGACTAATTGCTTTTTACGGTTACCACGTGGAAAGTAACAGTGTTACTATTTTCGTAAACTGCTCCACGACGCGTTACGTTATAAATGTTGCCGAGTAATTTCACTAAAAGCCGATAACAGGCTCCGCGTGTCAAGCTATTAACCTATCGTAACCTTCGCAAACGTCCTCATCACAAACCTGCGGCTTTCTTAAAGAGCGCCCAGCCACGCCCGCAAAGATAATTAAGGCGCGCACGCTGTACCGTAACTATAGCTCCTACACGAAACGTAATAAAACGAAGTCACGTGTGGTTGGTCATTTGATTAAGGAAGTTACCCCCGACGTGTATTAGCCAAGTAACCGCAAACACTATACACCTGGATGCTGTTAGCTTTTCTTTTCTTTCTTTATTTTCTTTCTTTTCTTTTTATTTCTTTTTTTTTTTTTTGTTAACTTTCGCATCCGTTTAAGCACAAGCCTACGGTCCATTGCCGAGCGGTGTGCCCCCTAAAGTAATAACGAACTCGAGTTTGTTTGTGCCCGGAAACTGCCTTTTGACGGGGAGAAACGGCACACACACACTCAGTCGACGCGGGTGGTCAGGACACGCACCACGATGTATGGGCACACGCGATGCCATTGATCTTTACCGAAGCAAAGAGGAAAAGAAGGACAAATATAAACGATCGGTAACCGAAGGTTCGACGACGGGACTCCATAACGCTGCCGTGCCCACGAACTCGGTGCCGCAGTTGCCCCCCATAACGGCCCATAAAAACGGAGCGAGCGCAGCTCAGCATGTGGCGAGCGGGCGCGCGGTTTTTTTCTTAATGAACCCGTTTGTTCGGTCGGATGGACGATCAGCACGAATCGCTCCCTTTTCCGGTGGTGTAAAAACCGCCAGCGATCGACGAAGCGGGGAGCGGCGCTTCGCTAAACGCGTTTGCGGTCATGCAGCCTTTTTTGTTCGTCATGTTTCATGCAGCGCGCACTGATTAGTGGATGTTGCCACTATTTCCTGTTCGAAAGGAATGGGCCTATTCTGTCGACAGTGCGATGGGGATACGTTTTTGTTGCCCTGCTCTAAGCTACTACGGGGCTTTTGCAACACAGCTCTTAGATTTGCTTCCTTCCGTCAGATTTGCAGTGACTTATTGATTTACATTGTGGAACTTTTGGTTAAGACCCTACGTTCCTCACGTTTCTTTTAGCGTGAATACTAATAATAATAATAGCAATTGTTAGGATTTAACGTGCTAAAACCACGGTATGATGATGAAGCGTGCCCTACAATTGAGAGCTTCTGATTAATTTTGACGGCCTGTCATTCTTTGACGTGCACCGTAATCTAAGTACACACAGGTATCTATCTATCTATCTATCTATCTATCTATCTATCTATCTATCTATCTATCTATCTATCTATCTATCTATCTAATATTGTTCTTCAGTGTGCCATAACGACGCGACACTGCCATTATAGAACCTATATGTTTACCACAAAATGCCTGATATGGATCAAACACTGCTGCCCACCATTTTAAAAAAAGAAGCGAAAGAAAGAAAAAGCATTGTCTCGGCTACAGAAGAAGACAGACAGAACGTGGTTGACCTGGAATCAAGGGTGAACGGTACCACGAAAAAAATTTTTAAAAAAAAGAAAACGGTTTTTCGGGGTGAATGGAGCAGCTTTATGCGGACGCAGGTTCCAGGAGGGGGACATTGTCTTCGATGGAGCTTCCGGGCGAACGCTCTCCGTTTTTCCAGCACCCTTCCTCTTCATCGCTGCGCCGAGCGGAGGGCTGCGGCGATTAAGTACAGTACGTGCGTGCGTGTTCCAGTCGGAGCACGTCCGCGCGCGCGATATCGCCAGCCGTGTAAGTCCGCCCGGAACGGCCCGACAAACGGTGCAGATTCGACGTGCGTGACGTATTTTGTGCTTCCCCGGGCATTCCCGACGACTCGGCTAGGGCACTGTGTCGCACCAACATAAAGTACTGCATACAGTGGGTTTCCTGTAAGTGAGAACAAATTAGGGCGCTATTTTCTTTGTGGCCATCGTCACGTTTTATTCCTCCCTCATTCCCTCCATTCTCGTTTAGTCTTCTACCTCTGACATTTTCTTAAGGTGATTATGTTGACAACATTTAAGCGGCAGTGGCACCTGCGTCGCTGATACCCTGGGAAATTAGCCATCTTGGACATAATTCGCGCATCTGTCTAAGGGTGAAATTACAAATGCGCAATTATTCTAAATTAATTAAACGGAACTCGAAGCGCCAATTTCTTTTATTGCACAGACACTGTACAGCCTTGCCCTAATAATCCCTTTTAGGGATGGGCAATCGCTGAAAGGTAGGATATGGGCGAATGAATAACTTACCGAGAAGATGGTTAATTCAGTCTATTATGTAGAGGCCAGCACGTGCTCATGCAGCGATGCGTGTAATTTCTGTAGTAGTGAGCCAGCAGTGAGGGCCCTAAAGACAGCAGCACAGCAGAGTTCAACAGCAGCTGAAGTTGTCCCCGTCAATTGGTTTGCTCAGAGAGGGGAGTGGTTGTTCATTTCTTTGCCACTGGGAACAGTTACTTCGATATCATTTCTTTCGCTTCTTCTTGCTCGTGTAGTTGATAAGGCACTAGTGAGCTAGATTTCAGAAAAATGTAGGACCCCTTTCTCCGTCGGCAAAATGAGGGCAATCGAGGCATGGCGTGTGCTTGCTTTTGAGCTGCATAGTATATTTCAAGGAAACAGCACTCAGTACACATTCAAATCTAAAATAAGAGCAAATGCTAGCCAAACAGCTCTAATAAGATCTGAGTATACCTCTTCTGTGTAATGTATAAACATACTTTTTTAAAACTTGATGTCGTACTTCAGGCCTCTTGTTTGGAACTGATTTTATTTGCCGCATTCATGTGACTAAGCCTCACACAAAAAGCAAGTTGCTTCCACACATGCAACAGTGCTTTGTGGATGCAATGTATCTCCTCACATAAGCCCCTTAGCAGCAGAATTCATTCACTGCAACTAGGAATGACCTTTATAAATGCATGACAAATTATAAAGCCTCTTTAACGAAATACTACCTGAAGTTTTATGTGCAGCCTTCCTTCTGCCCTAATACTCAAACTGTACTTGGGAGTAGAGTTATGGCTGTTATTCTTCAGGTGACCACTGCATGGCATGTCTCTTTTAACGAAGGGTCAAGTGCCTGTACACAATTTTCACTTTCAAAAGCTTTCACAGTGTAGCCCACTAGAAGACAACATTATGCCTTACTGTATCATTCCTTGGCATTACTGTGCAAAATAGTGTTCACATTTACGACGATCTACACTCAGTGCAAGGAAGAAATGCTGTGCTCAGACACGCTACTGCTGGCTTGTTTTCCACCATGTTATATGCAATACTCGATACAAGTATGGACACACACACAAACAGAAGCATACCATGCGATATTCACTATCCAAGGAATCCTAAGCCGGCACATTTCTCTCGCACTGGTTACTTCAAGCATCAAAAATCACACGCGCAGCCAATCTTGCACTGTTCCAACATAATACACACAACTGTTGCATTTTGGTGTACAGTTCCCATTCCTTCACCTATTGAGCTTGTAAACTGTTTTTGGTGACGGATGGAGTTCAGGAAGACCTCTTGTCACCATGGTGACTTTTGGGCTTCTTGTGGCTTGGTAGGGGTAGGCTGAAAACTAACAATCCTTTCGTTGTCCATTGTCCTGAATAGAAAAAATAAATGAGGTCATGAGGAAGCCATAAAAATGAAACGGTGAATCAAAATTTGATCTGAGAAATAAGCAAATCAGGACCATGAATGAAATGTCCACAAACATACCGTGTGAGGATTTCGGTCCCTGAGGTTACTTCCAGTGGCAACACAATCTCTGCTGACTTGAGGTAAGTCCAGAGATAACAGCAGCCAAGTGTGTGCAGATATGCACAGTTTCTTGAAGGCTATGGTTGACAATCAAAACAGAAAGAGCCGCTGTTACCATAGTAGAAGCATGGATAACTTTGTAATTCATGTCTAACAATGCATACAACAATGCTGCAAACATGAATAGCATGCGTGTAAGATTTATTTGAGGATCTATTTCAGTTATGTGCTTAGAAAAGCCTCACTCAAGGGACACTTGTTTCTTTAGTGAGCAATTAAATTGTCCCACTGCATAAACATGAAATATTAACATTTACGAAGTTATTTTGTGTACTGAAATATAGAATTCCTTCTCCATACTCTTATCTACACTTGCCTCTAACATACCGTGAATGTATGTAAATTTCCTGCTGTAACTCACTTGGTAGAGAGGGGCAAAGCTTATGCTGCGGTCCGTAACAGATGTTTCACGGTAAAGATATTTATACATTTGTGAGATATTTAAATAAACATTTTTATACAACATCATTGGTATGCAGAAGCCGTGCTTCTAATTAGCCGCACAAATAATAGAACTTCATGAGATGTGTTCTTTAGCCGTTTTGCAAGCAATAGCGGTGTTACACGGGCACTTTTGATCGCGATCAGGACTGACCTGAATCGAGTTTGGCGCTGACATCAGCCAAATAGTGATATGGCTTTCAGATCGCGATCACCACGATTCCATCGGGCCTGATCACACCTAAGAATAACCATATAACAGCAGTTGAGCACCATCGAGCCTAATCGAAATCAGCCCTGATCGCGATAAAATGTGCGCGTGTGACATAGGTGTAACGATAATTAGTGTTGAAGATTAACAGCAGCGCATTTTCATTTTTACTCACCGGTGCTTATGTCCACATGGCGCAGGGTCAATCCGTTTTCCTAGGTTATCTTCCGGCACACTGTCCTTAGTTCTGGCAATCAATTTTTCACGCGAAAGCTATGCAACCGTCATGCCAATGAACTGTCGCAGCTGGCAAAATTCACCGTTTTTAGACACGTTCACTTTATGGCAGCGGCTATCTAAACAAGGTAACGTAAACGAACCTGCGTGGTCAAAGGAAATGACCGCGGTACGATTTGAATCAAACAAGCGGCCGAAATACAATCGATACCAATGGGCTGCTACTCATCGTGCGTCAGTGTAATCTCAAAACTTAGACTCGAGCGCATATGTTATCTTTAATGTTCAAGAAGAACATATTCGTACTTTATGAAAAACGACACTGTAACCCAGCTTGTCAAATACTTTCAATACGTTTTTATATAAATTTTTTAGCGCCCCTAGCAGAGAAGATGCATACTAAAGAGGAGTTAGTAGCTGCACGTTGTGCGCAGCTCGATAGAACGCGCCGCGGTTGATTTTTTCGGCATCTGTGGCGATCGCGGGAACTTGAGACTTTCCCAGGCCTGGCGCTGCTACGCAGTACGCTGCACGTCTGATGGCTGCCGAGATAGCGCACGCGCTAGAGGTGGCGAGCGCGTAAAGTTCACAGTTGTTGCTCGAGCTACTGCCCCCCCCACCCTATCACGTGCTCGTTAAATACGGGTGGGGTGTTTCCCGTCCGCTTCGACGCCGGCCTCCGAGCGATGTTATCGCATGCGCGTTCCGAGCTACGGAGATGGGCCGGGCTCGTTTGATCTGTGCTTCAGCCGCGTTCTTTCCCCGCTCGCATGCCGCGCACCCGCGGGTAGAAGGTACGATGCGCCGGAGGTTGTTATGCATAATTTGTACTTTATACGGGACGTGACGGCGACGGCAACGGCGATGGCAAAAATCGGTTGAGACTGTCCATATAATTGATATCACAATAAAAGTTCAATTATGCACTAACTAAAGCACATTTCTTACAGCACGTATAGATTTAGAGTACAGGTATTGGTTTAGCGTATAGAGGACACACTTTATGCGGCATTGTTATTGGCTTGGTTTGTCCTTACATCTTAGGTTTGACACTAATGTGTTGCCCCCCCCCTTTCTTTTTTTTTTGGGGGGGGGGGGGCGGGGGGAGAGTGGCGGGGTTATAGAGAGGTTGCAGGTGTTTGAACAAAGGACGTTGCAGCCACGTTCGCGTCGCGGTGACGCACTCACGCGTCGTTGTTAATGCATGATCGCAACAGAGTTGCCATTCATAACGGCCTTCCGGTGGCAAGATGGTGGATATTTTCCAAAAAGGCTCTCGAAACATGCTTCTGATTGCTTCGAGGTCCTGACTAAGAAGACAAGCAAGCCCTCGCGTGCTTGGCATCCACTTGTGTATATAAAGTAGCCGCAGCTTTGCAGATCAGCCGCGTGATAGCACGCCTTAGCGAGACCCTTGGTGGCCGTAACTTTCGACACATATGCGTTGTGAGTCGTTAGAAAACCTGACTCATGAAACGCGAATAGCCCGATCTCCACCTTTCTTCTTAAGAAGTATTCGGCCGTAGACTGCTTCGATTCTTGAAGTGAAACGGGCATAGCAATCATATTTAGCTCAGGGCTGATAATTATACGTTTCTGTAGCAAACGGGTCGCATGTAAATGCTAGACTAGAGTTCGTTTTCTTTTAAATATTTCCTTGCGTAATTCAGGGTGGTCACCCGGGGCTCAGCCCTCATGAAGCACCTTGCAATAAATATATCCATGTCTCGCCGTTCTTCTTTATAGACATGGGGATGCCAGGTCACTATCAACATGTCTAGCGAAAGTATTTGTCCCACATTTGCACCGTGGCTCCGTCAGGGAGACATTATACTTCACGCGTTAAAGCATGCACTTGCCCGCGGAACTGCATGCGTACGTGGCACTCGAGCCCCATGTCACCATGTTTCGGGGCCGCCCGTTCTTCAGCCGCTTTACCTCGACGAGCATCCGCAGCCACGTCGAGAAGCCACGAATTGTCGATTTCTTTCTTTTTCCGGAAGGACGCAATGGCTTTACGGGGGCTCTTCGCAAGGAGGTCTTTACATATGGTACCGGCCGTTCTTTCGTGCGAAGCGAAGTCGCAGGGAACTGGCGGTGGAAGATTTCCTCTTCGGTTAGCAGCCTGACGAGCTACATCGGGGGTGAGGGAAGTGACAGGCCGAGCTCTTTCCTCGTAGCCTTTCACGTGAATCGTCGCGAGACGTAGATGCAAAGTTAGGACCATTCGTCCGCCCTTACATGGGTTGTTAAACTGGAAGATATGATGGCGTTATCTTTTGCGTCACTGGCGGAACCAAGGCTCAGGGCAGAGCCGACGCCCGCCGCGCTGCGAAGATTTCCTGCTCCTCGCGTTTTCCACGCAAACCCTTGGTTTTTTTCTTCCTTCTCCTAAGCTTCTTTTTTTTTTTTTTTCCTAGGAGGATGTCCCGAAGATGAATCGCGCGTACCGCCGGGTCAGCACCGCAGCACGTCGGCCCAAAACGATCGACGTGTGAGCTGTTCGAAGGCTCCTTTTTTTATTAAAAGAAAACACGCCGCTTAGTTCCAACGGGCCCATGAGGAGCCCAACCACCGGAAAGCGAGCACCCATTGCAGGCTGCGGGCGGAAAAAACGCGGCGCCGCAGAAGCGCGCCGCAGAAGCACGCGAGGCGTGACTCGAATGGTCGTCAACTCTCTCGCACGATTGCGATCTTCCCGAAAAACGATGCTCCGTGGGCGAAAATCACGACCGCCTCGCGCCGAATTCCCTGCCCCGCTGCCACGGCCGCACTCGTGAATTACACTGTCCGAAAGGGACCCCCCACCCGGCGCCGCGCGCAGTTGGGTGCATAACAGGGACCTGGTTTAGAGTTGTACCTCACCTGCGCGACCAGCACGTTGTGAGAGGTGGAAAAAATTGGCATGCGCTGGCCGCTTTAGATCGAGAGGAGCTGTGGGCGCTTCTTCCGTTTACTGGGAGGAAAAATCATTGGACGCGCAGTGAAGCTGCGGGCACAACGGGTGAGATAAAATTGATTGCCCGTAGAGCTGCGTGTAATAGTCTGTGAGCGTGCGACCGCTATTATCGTGACACGCGTCACGCTGCCCTTTATGTATAATGCGCTGCGCACTTCTTTCTAGTCTTCTGCTTTATCTCCTCCTTCTTTCTCTTCTTCTGCTTCGTCTCCTTCTTGTTCGCCTTGTTCTTTGTCTTCTTCGTCCTTACCTTCTTCGTCGTTGTCTTCTTTCTCGTCATCGTTCATGGAAGCACAACCGGCGTCTGGCGACATATAATGATCTGTTCGCCATGACGCGTCTCAAAAAAGCGATGACTGAATCCTGCACTCACGGAGTATAGTAGTTTCCACAATCGGGTATCAAGGCTATGCCAAGCGGGCTTTGCGTCGTTCTTGTTATCCAGCGTGTGGTAGGCTTCGTCAAAAGCTCAAACTGGGAAATGGAAACTAGTGGGGGAAAGGCAGTAGATCGGCAGAAGGGCACCGCCACGGTGGTCTAGGGGCTACGGTACTCAGATATGCTGATCCGAAGGTCGCGGGATCGAATCCCGGCAGCGACGGCTGCATTTCGATGAAGGCGAAATGTTGAGGCCCGTGTACTGTGCGATGTCAGTGCACGTTAAAGAACCCCAGGTGGTCGAAATTTCCGGAGACCTCCACTACGGCGTCTCTCATAATCAGAGCTGGTTTTGGGACGTAAAACCCCACAAATCAATCAGTGACTCTGGCGGTACACCTGTGGGGAGGAGGAGGAAAAAAAGAAATAGAAAGGCAGCAAGGTTAACCAGAGAGCGTCCGGCTGGCTCTCTGCACTGGGGAAAGAAAAAGGAAATGGAAAAACTTTAGAGAGAACGGTAAAGGTAGGAGATAATGGCACATAACGCGCTGACGCGTATGGGCATTGCACTTGTGCGCAGTTAAAGTCGTTCGCACAAGCCTGTCGTCCTCAAGAAACAAAACAGTACATTTCTTAGCGAATACGCTAAAAAAACAACAAAGGAAGAGAAAATGCTCAAGATCATGGCGCGCGCTGGAGTAGCTTCTTGTCCCCATTTCGGCTCCCTCTATGTAGCGTTCGTCTGGATAAAAGGAGAGTGAACGGTGGAACTCGCCTAAAACTTGGCTCTGCAACTCCGTGACGCTTAACGGAATCAAAAAATTTTCACAGAGCGACCTAGTAATTGTCAGCTGGCCCGTTGTCTTGAGTCAACGGCATTTATAATGAAATGAGTCAGGGAGCTGGTGGGTGTCGACCTATTTCCGGTTGCCGCTGTTGTATCTGCGGTCCAACTTAAAACAGAATCGCTCCATTTACGCGTTGCAGTCACTGGGATTTTTAGCTCATGTGCAACGTTGCCAACGAATTCTCTGCCACGTGAGTTCCGTAACGCTACCACGGTAAAGCCATAATAAAATAGAACTCAAACGTGGTACACTTACCACGTTCTCGAGTATGATGGATTCTTGTGGTGATGCGCTGTCTTGCGTGGTAGTACCGCCGTAGTTTATCTTGTATAGGTCATTTCTATGAGTATACGATGTCGTCCGTCCCTTTTTCTTTAATTAACCGTCTTTCCACCTCATCGCTGTGACGCAGCCGTCATCACAAGCGGAGGCCCCGTGGGAGGGCAAGGACCTGTCCCTGCCGGAGCCGCCGAGTGACCTTCCACGCCTGATCGGCGTCGAGGTTGCCTGCGGCAAGCGACACATGCGAGTCCAGCTGCAGTTCAGCGCACCCTTCCACGGCATCGTGTTCTCCAAGGGCCACCACGGGCAGCCCGAGTGCGTCTACGTCGGTCCCCGCTCGGGCATCACGGCCGCCAACTTCGACGTCTTCTACGACCGATGCGGGACCAAGGTGTGTATGGAAGCAAGATATAGCGGAATATCGTCGATACGGCGTTCACGAGAACCGGAAATATAAAACGCGTCGTCCGAATATGGTGTCAAGCGGTGAATTGGTGAGGAAAAGAAAGCTTATCATACGAGCAATTCGGATGCTGATCCGAAGGTCGCGGCATCGAATTCAGGCCGCGGCGGCAGCGTTCTTACGGAGGTGAACTGTTGAATCTCGTGTTGTGCGGTGTCAGTGCACGTTAAAGAGTCCCACGTGGCTGAAATTTCCGAATCTCCTCCACTACGGCGTCTCCCATTATCATTTCGTAATTTTGAGACGTGAAATTCCAGAAATCAATTACTATCCGAAAAACGTATTAAGCTGGATTGTATCAACGAGATATCACTTTTCATACGGGGACACGACACTTTACAAACATTGCGAGGAAAAGCGTGCTTACACTTGCTAGCCCTAGCGCCGTTTGTTTTCATCTTGTATGGACGAACTGTTCGGCAATGTGAAACCTGCACCTTTATCATAAGCGCTTCGCCTTTTAAGTCGGCACCACCTTTAATGTCTCGTTCCGCGCGGTGCGCAGCCGGACCACCACGGCAGCTTCTACGAAAACACCATCGTGGTCCAGTACGGCGTGGACATCATCGAGGCATGGGACGAGGCCAAGCGGCTGCGATGCGAGTGGCACGATGCGTACGAGAAGTCGGCGCTGCGCACACCTTCGATCCAGCTGGCCGACCTGGACGTCCAGGAGCTGAACTTCCAGGGCGACAGCGTCGGATGCTGGATGGAGATACAAGAAGGCGAGTTCCGGCGCCTTTCTTTTCTTTCCTTGCCTTTTCTTTCTTTCTTTCGCTCGTGAGTGCTTGCGCTTCCAAGGGTTACAGCAAGCAACTCTGCGCCGGCGCACTTGTAGCTCTTCAGAAACGGGGTGAATAGGGCGAGCTGATCTTGGAGCATGTGTAATTGTAAATGCAGCACAAGTGGGAAGGTTCACAGCAGAGAGGAAGACTTAACGAGCTCACACGTATACTGCGTATTCTTCCGTGTGTACCGTTTCTTCGCGCTCCTCCGAAATATCTTGCATAAAATGTATACCTAAATGTATTCAGTTATGAAGGAAGCGTGTCGCGCCATTCTCATTCATGTGTTGCCTGTGCCTGTTCGAGGCGGTCATAGAGAGAGGAAGCTAGAATGGGAAAGGATCGGAGGTTTACCTGAACGTGTTCAAATGCGCGATTTGCTACCCGAGGCTGAGAATTTGGTAATGGTAGGCGGAAAGCAATAAGCAAGCAGAAAGAGAGAGGTAAGAAATACATAAAGACGCGAGACCGTCGTGATCGTTCAACGAGGCTTGTTGATCGTAAGATCTACAGTAACGATGCCGTCCTTGCCTGATGTGAAGAACGTATCTTCATTGAAACTATACAATTAAGCGATCACCTGCTTGATTGGATTCTGTCGCAGCGCGTAGTTTCATTTTATTTTCGTGTGGCAGCAGCTAAGAGCTCGAAATTGGGCCCGTCTTGTGTGCTCAGCGTTCGTCAATCCGTTTTTGAAGATTAACACTGTCGTTATTGGCGATGCCTTTCACCGTCAAGTCATCTCATCAGACCCATCTGGACCCATCTGTGCAGCTTGCCTATTAACGAAATAAAAGGTGGGTTATCTACATTGGTCAATGGACATTTTACCCCATGCCTCTTCGGCAATGTTCCTCAGGAGCCGCGAGCTCCATTCCTTATAAAAATGCTATGCATAGTCACATAAGGAGTAGGGCATATCAGGCTATTTATGCAAATATAATACCCCTGAAAGGATTGCCGAATATGGTCCTATCATGAAGCGGGTAAATATCGCAATTTAAGGACACTTTTCATATGCAGCCTGATGGGCGAATTCCTGGTGTGGCCTTGTATGGCGCATATGTGAGGGAGCTGTCGCTGAGGGCCACTTGTCGCTGAGGGCCACGCTGAGGTGTTGTGAACATAGACTGTGTGATCAGATGCACACATGTACACTTATTTCGGCAAATGATGGCTGGAGTCACCACTGAGTGGATCAGTGTATATAACGCTGGCAGGCACACTTACAAACAGAAAAGTATCCCTAGAGACTATTGTACGAGCGTCTAAAACTTGCGCGGAAGCCAATACTTAACTTCCCTCGGAAACTTACAGTAATTCAGCGACTTATTGTGAGGTTTATTCCTTTATCGATTGTTATCGTTACTTTTCACATGCTACTCGAATATATTAATAATAACGGCGAAGACGCTGCCTGAGAAGTGGCACAAATTCATGCGCAGGCCATATTCTTCCAACGTGCAAAAAATTCAGAGGTCAGTGCATACCCTACACATCGAGTTGTCCTATAGTGACGATTCTCTGGAGAACCACAGACTGGCCCGCCTCGTCTATGTAATTAAATTCCTTCGTGGTTACTGTGCGACTATTCTTTCAGCATTGTCATTGTTGTTTCAGTTCTTTTACAAATTGTCGTTAGTTCGTCAATACTTTCTTTTACCTAGAACATATCAAATGCAAAGCATTTCGGCAAACTTAAGCCACCTTAGATCTATCTATCTATCTATCTATCTATCTATCTATCTATCTATCTATCTATCTATCTATCTATCTATCTATCTATCTTGCCGCCTACGCTACGGCGCTGTCCTGGTCGTCTCGTTCACCTGCCATCACCAAGGTTTGGATGGTAGGGTGTGAATGTATGACAAACACGAATTACTGATCGCTAAGGTAACATACTCGTCATTTACGTCACGATACGATCATATGTGGTTCATAACTGCAGTGCTCGGCCCGTGGTATGCCAGTATGCTCCACGTGCGGCTGAATGTTAAGTTTTCAGCTGATTCCAGTCAAGGAACAACCGAAATAGACATTGAAAGTTCAATAAACCAATCATTTAATTACGTGCCGAGTCCCCCCGCTGAAGTTTTACATGTACAGGTCTGATCTGGCTCAATCACCGTTGTGTCTGCATTGTGATGCGGATGAGTCTCTGGAGCACTTCTTCATATCATGTCGAAGATTCAATATCCCACGGAAAAGGTTTCTGGAAATACCCTTGAGAAACATGGGTTTAAATTTGTCTCTTCCGGTAGTGCTCTCTCTTGGTGCGACTATTCTCGGATTTAGTCACAGGAACGTTTGCAAGGCCGTATGCGATTTTCTTCGTGAGACAAAAAGAATTCTATGTTTATTTATTTATTATTTATTTATTGTTTATTTATTATTACCCTCAGGGCCAAAGGCATTAAAGAGGGGTGTGGGTTACAGCAAATGAACATAAAAACAATAAAAAACAGTTAGAACGGTCAAGTACAAAGGCTTTTCAATTATACAGTTTTAGCTAGGGTTAAATCGTCGTAAGAAATTGGTACAAAATTATGACAGTAAAATGGTAAATACAAAATACAAAATGCACTTAGGTTACAAACATATAGTAGGAAAAATGCTTCGATTATACTATGTTAGCTAAAGACGCTCGAAACCTTTGGTTATCGTAAATGGATACGACTTCATCAGGAAGGTGGTTCCATTCTGTGGATGACCGAAGGAAAAATGACTGCAAAAAAGTTTTAGCGTGACATGATTCGAGACCAACCTTATAACGATGGTCGATGCGAGGCGATACATACTGTGGCTGAAAAATGAAATCATTGCGGAGCGTTGATCAGACCAGCTTTTTATTTTATATATCTTTAATCATGATCTCAGTACGTGAGAACCAATATCCATAGCGTTCGCTTCTCTTTTTTTATAATTATATACATTCAGTCTTCGCAGAAAACTATTCCTTTAACCTAAATTTGATTATCAAATTTATGCTACATTTTTTGTATTTTTTATTAGTAGTTCTCTCCCACACAAATCTCTTTTTCGGTTCATGGCCGATCCCCCAGAGTGGGTTGCGCCAAGGTGCCCAAGGACCAACCAACCAACCAACAATGGCATTTCGTCTCGCATCGGCAGAATTCTGCGCTCGATGGCCTCGTAGCCTTGGCTCTGCTGCACGGAACAAGTGAAACAGACTATGAGTACAACGCTACTGATCCCCTAATCTATAGCGCCGTGAGCACTGCTACGAAGATAGCACAATCCGATAGAGAGACATTGCACCTTCACAGAATGCGGCAGAGGCGGTAGTGCCTGGTGTGCGGTCTCTCCACTATCTCGGTTGATGCATCGAAGCCTCCGCGCTGCGACGGCACCGATTTAAAGTTGTTTGCTCGAACATCATTTTTGCCACAGTAAAATTTTGAAAACTTGCTAGATAAAGTGCTTTGTCCTAATAAAATAGAGCCTACGTGTATTGATGAGCGGCCTATGAAGCACGCGCCCGAATACGGTGGATAGACGCACTCGAAGTCTGTAGCGAACTGACGCGGAAACTGAGGGCAGCGTGGTCTTGTTTCTTCGTTTCTTCCTTTAAACGGCCCCTAAACCACCCATAGGTCAAAATTTAGTTGTGGTGCTGCTTTTGTGCCGGTGTCCGCAACGAACACGTAGCCGCAAGAATTTTTCGAAACGGTGCCGAAATGGTGGAGCTACACGCGTTTGATTATTAAAACCTCGCGCTTGCTTGTTTCGCTCTCTCCTTCACCCCACCGGCCGCTTGCCGGTACCACCTCCTGGCCGAGGGCTCCTCCGAATGTCACGTGACATACATCACCGATGACGCGCATCCGGTTGACGCGCCTCCGCTGGGCTCCCGCGTTCGCGCAAGTGTTTTAACGCGATAGCGTTAGAGAGCTCGTTCCGCAGAAATACCGCCGTCGGTGTCGGCGTCTCCACGCGTCTCTTGTGAGCGAAAAATCGTCCGTGAACGAAAAATAACAGCTCCAAAAATGGACAACTATGTCCATCTAGCGGAAGACATTTTCAAGCAACGTCTCGACTACCATGGCCTCCGAGACAGCGTGGGCGCCCGCCATCTCGGAGGCCATGCGACTACAGCAGAGCCTATATGCGGTCTCGTCGGATGCTCTCCATCCACTTTTTAGCATTTCATTCTCACGACACCATTAAAGAAGTGAAGTACTGCAATTGCCATTTCACCGACCATAGGCGATGCTTGTTGCGGTTGCCCGGAAGAGATCTCCAGAGGAACAAATCGAACATCTTCCAGATAGTTAACGCACGAAGGACGACAAAATGTGACCATTTACGAATAAAAGTGTCACGCCTACGCGCAGTTCACAATACAGGACCATGTGACTACATCACTGTACAAAATTTTCATGAAGTTGATATGATTGATTTGTGGGGTTTAACGTCCCAAAACCAGTTCTGATCATGAGAGACGCCGTAGTGGAGGTCTCCGGAAATTTCGACCACCTGGGGTTCTTTAGCGTGCACTGACATCGCACAGCACACGGGCCTCAACATTTCGCCTCCATCGAAATGCAGCCGCCGCGGCCGGGATTCGATCCCGCGACCCTCGGATCTGCAGCCGAGTACCATAGCCACTAGACCACCGTGGCGGGGCCGTGAAGTTGATATAAAAGTGCTGTTAAATAGATCGAACACCTCTACCATTACTATAGGTACGTCGCGCGCGCTCGTGTCTGTGTCTGTGCGTGTGTGTGTGCGTAACAACACACATTGATAAGTATGTACTGAGTGGTTGAAGTGCACACTAGGGGCCGGATTTCGCTATCGCGTTCAAGTCTTAAAGGCGAAGCTTAAGGGTCCCCCAATTTTTCTTCGTGCTGTACCAACGCTCTCTGCGAGCGCTATCCGTCGTATTCTGGCAGTTGCTGCAGTTTCCAGTCGGCTGTACTTGACTTGCACTTGCGTAGCGTAGCACAGTTACGAATTCACAAGCGTGCACACGCGAACACCACACGAGGAGGAAGAACAAGCAGGGAGCGCGTGCATTTGCTAGCAGACTAACCGGGAGTCGACGTTCTTCTACCAATCAGCGGAGCTTGGACATTCGTGACGTCACCAAAACCACAATGTCGTCGCGGCTAACTTTGGTGTGCCGGAAATGGCCGGCGAGGCGCACGGGATTGTTTTTCGAGTTTGTGGAGCGGCCGTGGCGCGTAGCGCTGCCGCATTTGACATCGTTCATCGTGGCGCCATTCTCAACTCGATGCGCGTGTTAACTTCAAATGTTCAAAAAAATGTCGGGAGTGGTTAAGGGGCTCTTTAAGGAGACATTCCTGTCAAACACTAAAGTGGTTTATGTGACAAATTATCCTCCGGGAATTCTATCTTTATTTTACCACAATATATGTTCAATATCAGCAGTGACAATGAAGCTCAAATTTTTTGTGAATTTCGCGTCGAAACATACATCAAATAAGGACACGAGGCGTAGCTCTCTTGATTTATCTTCCATATTTTGGTCGCATTGCATAAATTATTGGAGTATTTTCTGAAACACGTAATCTTAGGTATCTTGATTTCTTTGCAACGTGACATTATACCACCTTCACTGATTTAAAAAAAATGTGAGCCATTCACCTATGTTAAGGTGGGTGACCAGTAAAGCTGTCTATTCGCACACCGCGCGCAGGCGACATGGCGGAGGTCAGTTTTGTATCGAAGGCAAGGTTGCGAACGTGCCCCCCATCGTTCTACCAGGATGCATCGATAACGACACCACCACCGAGGCACACATTAATCTACGTACGCTCGTCAAGTCCATCTACAAGACTGCATTCTTCACTTCTCGACTTGCGTACAACCTTTCTCTTTATGAGGAGGCTTCGCCACAGCACACAGTGGCGAAACTCGGCTGACAAAGCCTAACGTCTACCCCATAGAGTCGTCTTCACTTTCAAGCGTAGAAGCATTACTGGAAAGACCTTTTGCGCGGGTAATGCAAGCCGTCTGAAATCGGGATACCGTGGGATTGGGTTATTGTTGTGGTATTAATAATTGCTAGTTGTTGGCCCCGAGGCGCACATGTCCCGGCAGACTGTGGGCGATTACCGCCACCTGAGGAAACTACACTTTTTTGCTCCCGGACGCCACGAAACCTCGGTGGTTAACCATATACAACTTCGCTGCAATAATGTGAACCTCAGCGAAAGGTATATCACATCACGCATATCAGGGGGGGGGGGGGGGGGGGGGGTTACACCAGAGGGGTGTCACCACCTGTATCTGTTTGTTTTTTTCTTTCTTTCTTGTTTCTTACTACCTCACCCGATGTCTTCTCCTCGCAAGAGTGGCGCTTTTTGCATTCTAAAGTGTTAATTTTTACTAACACGAGGGCCATCGTCCTTTTTTTTTTTATTTTAGTGCCCCTGTAAGAATTGAGCATCTTCCGACCGGAAGAAAAGTTGTTTTGGCTAAGGCAAACGTGTCGCGGGATCGAATCCCGGCCGCGGCGGCTGCATTCCCATGGAGGCGAAATGTTGAGGCCCGTGTATTGTGTGACGTCAGTGCACGTTAAAGAACCCCAGGTGATCGAAATTTCCGGAGCCCTCCACTACGGCGTCACATCATAATCATAGCTGGTTTTGGGACGTTAAACCCCACAAATCAATCAAGCCAATGCAGCTTCGTCTAATGTTCCATTCTTTCAACGTCACGTCATATGCCCCCCGCTCTAAACGTCAACTTTCCTCTCACGTGCAGGAAAAGGCCCGTGGGCGAAGCAGGTGTCCAGCATCGTGCCTCTGGGCAGCCCGCTGACCATGGTGATCGCCATCAACGACCGCGACAAGCAGTTCGACATGCGCGTCAAGTCGTGCGCCGCACACGACGGCCTCCGCGGCCCGATCCAGCTGACGGACGACCGCGGCTGCGTACTGCGACCCAAGATGCTCACCGCGTTCATGAAGGTGCGCGACTTCAGCGGTAAGGCGAGCGTGGTGGCCTTCTCGCACTTCTACGCCTTCAAGTTCCCCGACACCATCGAGGTGCAGATACAGTGCGTGGTCGAGATATGTCGCCACGGATGCCCAGACGACTGCCCCGGGCACGAGCAGCACCCGCCTCACGTGCGTTCATTTCATTTGATTGAGTGATTGATTGATTGATTGATTGATTGATTGATTGATTGATTGATTGATTGATTGAGATTGATTGATTGAGTGAGTGAGTGAGTGAGTGAGTGAGTGAGTGAGTGAGTGAGTGAGTGAGTGAGTGAGTGAGTGAGTGAGTGAGTGAGTGACCAGAATTTCACAGAAATAATGCGCAAATACGGCCGATACGAACCATGCTGCTTCAGCTGCAAGACTGTTTCAGTAATCTAAGATGGCTACGATATCCAGGGTCATGGCAGCACTTTCTCTTAGAACTGTGCCTCTGGATAGTGGCATTGAATCGCGGTGACACTAATCACGATGCCAAAATGCAGCGTGCAGCGCTTCAGTGACGAAACAGCGGAAATACTTTTGCTGCGCACGCGTATGCTCAGTGTGCTCAGCGAAACGCATCAGATATTTTTTAACGATTAAAAGCCTTCCATTTGACCCGAAGGTTGACTTCGGCAAGTTTTCGTGCGTAGCAAGCCTCTCAGAGAGATCCATCATTTGGAAACTAATCGATTCCAACGTAATTCAGTTGCATGAACAACGTCGGGTAGGGAACTAAGTAGCGGAGCGGTACCTACAGGGACCGCTCCGTTGCTTAGTTCACTCATGTAGTCGAGTGCCAGAAAAACTGGAGCAAGCACTGTATACATTTGCTCCCAAACTTCTTGCCACCACATGACTTGCCAACGCTGCCGCGCTGAATGAAAACACAGCATGTTCTTTCGCACATCAAGTGCAGGCGTAGCCTGCGTGCGTATACGTTGTAAAGGAAAAGGGGAGTGGGGGAGGGGAAGCGTCACCCAGACATCTCCGCTGGATACGTGTAGCAGGCCCGTAGACAGGAATTTTTTTCGGGAGGGGCCCACTTGCTGAAGGCCTTGTCTGTTTCAGAAAAACATCTATTTTAATTATTTGTTTTTGGTAAATATTGCGGTATGTACAATAAGTGACTCTTTAAATGCAACGTTATTATTATGTGTAAATTTTATGTTATTAACAATGCACTATGTTATCAATACTACCCCGGCCCCAACCAAAATTTCGGGAGGGGCCCGGTCCCCTAGGGCACCTCTAACCCCCGCCCCCCTGGCTACGGGCCTGCCGTGTAGAATGACAGACACCTTGCGAATCGTTTTCAAAATTTGTGCAGCCAGTTCCCGCTACAGTGTTTCGTGGTCTTGATGCTTAGCGTTTGGCTGGCTTAACGCGCCTGATTTCAGGGAGGCGGTGGTGACCTACCTCCGCCAAATCACCTGGAGGAGCACCAGGGACCACCGGAACGCCACCACCACCCAGGACCGCCACACCACCAGCGGCCGCACTACACATCGTCGTCGTCGCAGCATGACCAGAAGATGGAGAACCCATCTCCACAGCAGCAGCAGCAGCAGCAGCAGCAACAGCACCGCCACGATCCACAGAGGGAGGGAGTGGCCGCGGGAAGTTCTCTGCACGCTATCAAGCACCGACCGCAGCAGCCACCTCTGCAGCAGAGCAGCACCGTCACCCAACCACCGGTTCAGCGTCAAACAGTACCATTCGGTCTTCCGCTGCTGTCCGTCAACGTGGTGCCCGACCATTACTGTAAGCACCCTGTACTTGGTGTTTTTTTTTTTTCATAGTCATTTAAACTACGAAGAAACGATGGGTTTGTTGAGAACGTTTTAAACATATATCTCATGGTAGTGTCAATATTCGAAACATCTCTTTTACGCGGGTGACATCCGCCAGAAGCGCATCCTAAGGGGGTCTACGGCATACACGTGTGTTGACGTCCCGGTACTCTTTAAACGTGAGCAATCGTGTATGTGCATGCGCGGAAGCAAGGTGCCGTTGAAGCACTTGTGCAGTAATGTTCTGCGGCGATAACAGGACGCCTGTCGACAAAGCATTAACACTTATGTTGTAAAAGAGACGTGCGAATAGTATTTCGAGCTACCATTGATTTTCGGCACCGCTAGTACATACTTCTTGCGGTGTTTAGCGCCGAATATGCAGAAAAAGTACGTGAACAAAGCAAGACGTACACAAGCTCTCGAGGAGCATTGCTTAAAACAAAGGAGGAGATCGACAACTTTCTAGATGCACCTTGTTTCTTTCGTTCCACTATCCTGACGGCAGACATGACGTGGAAGTGGCAGCAGTTGTGATGTAGGTGTGTTCAATATCCATCGTGAGCGTGCGTCCTGCTGATAGAAAATGCCTGCGTCACTAGTCTTTTATATGTGTCTGTTTTGTCTTATTCACGTCTGTATACCTATAGCACTTTCCGTACGCCAGCAGTAAAAGAGTTGCCTTCATGGCGTCCGTGTGCTGTTTAACTAGGTTACTTCCATCAAGAATGCGTTGGAGGCATCTACATAGGTTGCATTGGCCTATCATTTCCCCGCATAGTGACTACATTTGGTCGGCACCATGACAGTGCTAACACACTCTTAAATAAGGGCCGCTGTTCTTTTCTAAGAGCGGTTACATTATCTTAGCATAGCAGCTTGCTGAGCTACAGTTCTGCATGTCGATTGGCTGAACCAGATGAAATTTTCCCTCCTTTTTTCTGTCATCCTTTGTAGTGTAATGCTGAGTGAATTTGTCTCTTCACTATGTTTTCTTCACGCCCATTCCCAGATCCACCAACACCACCTGGCGTCCACATGGGTCAAATGCACCCTCACAACGTTGCCTCCGTGCACCATGCTCCTCCGCCGCATCTGTCGTATCCGCCCATGGACCCCCACATGCAAGTGATGCCCCGACGTCCTTCCTACGAAGAGGCGGAAGAGCAGTTACTGCAGGAAGGCCCACACAAAAACGTCATCACAGACCCTCCTCACTTTTCTACGACACCTTCGCAGGAGGAAAGCGCTTCCCACACGACCAGTGACAATAAATACGAATCAGTTTCGGAGAAAGGGCCGTCAAGTTATACAGAGCCGTCAGCTGCCACTGCTGCGCCTGAAGAAAAACCCACAATGCGGCCACTTTACTACGAAGCTCCAAAGTCCGCGGGAGTCCAGCCGCCGCATTCTGAACAGCCTCACACTACGACGGATCCTTCGTTGCCGCACACGGAGATCGAGTACGAAGACGACGATGAAACAACTTCAGATATGCCGGACACGACGACAACCCCGACGACAACGAGCGAGGGTGAAGGATACTTTACAGCCACGTCTCGGAACACGTTCAACATGCCTCCGCCTGTGCGTCCTTATCCGCAAACACCTCCGCGGGAAGGCTCTCTCTCTGAAGGAAATAATGTCGATGCTCCCGACGCTAGCTCTGCGAGACCCGTGTTCTTCACGTATTCGCCACCTTCCAGGGCCCCTGTCCACATTCCAGTCAAGGAGGACCTCAGCGATACAGATGGCAACGTTTCTGGTGGGGGCAAATTCAGTGCCATCAGACCGCGGCCTCCGGCACCTGCTGGTCCTACCGGCGAGCTGTACCGACACCCGAGGCCGCACTACCCGTACCCGATATCTAAGATCGGACTGGCCGGTGCGTCCAACCCTGACGTCTTCCAGGAAAGAGTCGACATCGCCGCCGAAACCGCGTCGGTGGCTCCCTCTACTTTGGCAGAGACTGAAACCACGCACGATGCGAACAAGTCCGAGACGCCATCGACTACAACGTCATCGACGACTGCAACGACGGAAGACCCAACGCATGTTTCCAAGGTTCCGATCCAGGCTTCTGTGACACTCATGAGCGGCCGCTTCCCGAACGGGCCTCGTTCGCTCAAGACCAAGCGTAACGCTGTCGGCTCGTCTGACCAGCTGGGTGTCCACGGCTCCTTGCGAGTCATCGCGGGCGTCGACTTGGCCTTCCTACCTAACGTGACCAGGGATGACGCTGCCATCTTCACCGGGCGCTACGAAGAGATCATCTACGGCGTCTGCCTTCCAGCCACGGGCTTGGCCGCCAGCGTGGGCGCGTTCGTGCTGCTCATCTTGTGCACCACGTGCATCGCGGCGTACCTGTACTACGTGCTCAGAACGTACGAGGCCAAGTCCAAGCAGTCGTTCGTACTCCGCAGGTTTCTATCGACGTACAGAAACAGAAAGATGAAGCACTGAAAACTACCCCACCTTCGGCCGTAGATTTACAACGGTGCTCCTGTTTCAAAGCACCGTGGAACAATCTCAGGAAAGTAAAACTTTGCGCTTCAGGCTGCGTTGCCGTTCTTGTCCTGACTAATTGATCGTGCACCGAAGGCTGTTTTCAAGGTTCTGAAGGTTTGTGTGAAGATGCACCATGGAGGAATAATGATACGTGGATCGCAGGTGGCTGTGGTTGCCGTCACAGGTCGCTATGTTTCGATCGCGCCGAGAGGACGCCATTTGCATAAGCGAGGACATCAGTGTGGTGGTATGTCCTGTGTGAAAAGTGTTTGCGCTAGGTATCGACAAAACAGCTATGGAGTGTGCGAGCTCCCGTTTAAGCAGAACCGAAGTTGATGACAACAAACTTGTAGAGAAGTGCGGCTGCAACGTCGCAACGAAGCCTGAAGACTGCCGCTCGGTGGACTTCGTGAACTCTCGCTCCCGTCTAAGCGCACATGGTCGGGCGTTAGCAGCTTCCGAATGGGCTTTTCCCACCGAGCACATCGTCCTCGTAGGCACGTCACCGCGCCGTTTGCAGCGCAGTGGTGCGTGCTACTGTGTGCATCACGATGTCCAGATTGAAAAGACGACTGACCGCCACCGGTTCTTCGGAGCAAGCTGCTCCAAAAGACAGCACCTTCTGCGTGAAACGAACACGTGTGCGTGTGTCTCACTTTTTTTTTTCTTTTCCTCGAGAGACAAGGCGAGGCATTACCTATTTATATCTCGTTGTACGCGAGGCGCGAGATGCTGCGCGTATCGCCTCGCGTGATGAGAACTCGGCACTACCCAGCTCTCCGTGCCTTTGTGTTCTTGTTTGTGCGTGCTTGTGTGTGTGTGTGTATGCGTGCGAAGAGAACAAAAGCTCCCATGAACGCCGCAAGTTAGCGGGCGTTTTCGCATGCGTGTTCCCTTCGCCGCGCTAATTTGGCACGACCGACGTGTTTTCCTAGCGTTCTACCGCTAACGAGCACGCGCACGTGCTCTCAGAGACACTGCCAGCTACGTGTTGTGACTAAGTGTGTGTGAAATTGTTCTTAACACTACTGACCTGCCGACCTATTTGCTTTATTGCTTTATTGCTGAATATTTAGGAGGGAACAAATTAAGCGAATTTGCTTGTCTTCCGGAACAGTGCTCGCGAGAAGACAAAGAAGGAAAAAGAAAAAGTAACTAACCCGATTGTGTTAACTCGTACGTATACGCGGCTTGTGCGTGCCCTCGTCTCGCTTACGCGTACATCGCCGGTGGGAATCAAGTGCCTCCACGGCACTGATGATGGGAAATGCGTGCAACACTGGATCACAACAAGTGAATGCGAGGTTCTCTTTATTATGAAGTCACCACTGGATCTATGAATATCCTATGGAGCTGTGCTTAAAAGGACCCGTTGTTTAGATATGAAGCTTATGCACGTCACAGAATGGAAAGCTATATCTTATAAAAATGGGTAGTTATGGAAAACACGTTAACTACTTGTTAGCCTCATGGTCCCCCTCGGGGTCAAGAAGGAGAGCTTCATTCGTCACTAATGGGTTTAAAGGGCAACTCCGCCGATTTTTCAGTGTCCATTGATGTCAATGGTATTTTCAGGATATGTACTCCTCGGTACTCCAACAATATGTGCTAAGCCATAGGCGGTTCGGTTCTAAGTGATTTATGTTTCCTAGAAAGAATTTTAATATCTTTAGCCGAGTTCTATGCGGGCCACCCTGTGTTTATGAAGTAATTACCTACACCGACCCCCACCCGAGCAGGCAGGGTATCAAAAGCAAAACGGTGATACCTCAGTGCTCAAATCGACGCTGTAAAGTTCGGAGAAGCTGGCATAACTCAGTGTATCGTCGGACGACCTCGCCACTGCCATTTTTTCTGACTCCAGCTCCATATTTCTTATGGCGGGTAGGTTGTGTCGTCATCGCATACGCTGCACGAAGCGTCTACCCGTATGGTTTCGGTTTGAACAGGTCGTTCATTTGGTTATTTAAAATTATTGGCGAGTTTATGAGCAAAACAAATATCAGATTTTATCATTAGGTTAATTGATTTTGCCGCCAATTACAGTCACTTACATAACACAATGTCCGTACGCAGTAAGTTCATGTCATACCACGGCATTGGCTCGCCTGTAATTACGTCACATATATGTTTTCTTCTGTAATGTTATCTGCGTCTCGGCGATGCTGGAAACAAATATTGAATCAACAGGCGGGAAACAAAACTATTCTGTTGTCCCTCTGAAAGGTGGATCCTCTATCTTTTTAAATCATTTTCGTAGGAGGCGAACCTCACTCCATTTGCGAAATATTTGAATTTCCTACCACTCCGGCTGGGCACGCCGCTCCGGGTAACGTCGTTTGTAAGATCTTGCAGCTCATCTTGACGGCGAAAGTTCTTCGTGTGTACCTCGCATCAACTTTTCACTTTCAAGCCGAAGCTTGTATAATTTAGCCCGTATCGTCTTAGTCGGCGCTGTTGTTGTCACACCAAAACTCCCAGTAAAGTGGCATCCTGTAGCAAAAAAAAAAAATATATATATTGTTGCTGGTGCGGGATACGAACCCGGCAACTACATCTTCCGAAGACGGGTGCCAACCGCTAGAATACAGAGGCACTTTTCTTTTACAAACGAAACGTTGCAAGAAATGAAGATATTTCAAGCATATGAATGCTTGGGATTTACTACAATCGTGCTTAGTAATGTCGAAGAGCAACGAAGACACAGTATACAGGGCAAGGGCGGGTGATTTTCTCTCTTTGCCACACCTTCAGCGACAGATACCGCGTTTCAGTCGCGTACATATGGTTTAACTCAATATCCCGACGCCCTGCATAGCCTAACAAAACTCCTAGAAAAGTGTCGTTTTATATCGCTCTTTGCTTCTCGAGAATGCACGATTGCTACACATAGCTCATAAAGCGTGGTACTTGAAATCGGCTGGATTGATGTGACAACGTTGTGAAAGCTGTAATATTGGCGTGATTTTTAAAATGTGGTTTTAGATATAAAAAAGTAAATAATGTTCGCTAGTGTTGTCCGTGGTAAAATTGCTTGGCAGGGTCTTTCTCGAGAAATCGGGGTCGGTGCTTGATGCGTTCATCTGCACATATTCAGAGTTCTCCATGTTTCAAGAAACCTCAAACGTACAGAGAATTTAGAACCAGTTCCGAGTAGCAATTGAGCTGGGACAAGTGTGTCGATGGTCGCTATCACTACCACTCTCATTATCACCATCAAGTAGCAGTAGACTAAGGGCAACAATGCGAGTAGCGTCGAGGGCAAGCGCTGGTTCGCCTTTCCCATCCGCGCAATCCCACATCTTTACAGTGGCCCTAGGAAAGAACTTACCGCTGCTCTAGACAGACTTGACAGCCGCCCTTTGTCCGAGCAACGAGTTTTGGGACACTGGCCACGACCATCGTCAGCACGGAAAGCGCTGAACGCGCTGTTACGATTTTTAAGGACGAGCGGTCTAAAGGACAGACTCTAAGCAGTGTCGCGTTTGCTTTCTTTTTCAGTGCGTGTTTTTTTTTTCTCTCTGTCCTTTTCTTTTCTCTTGTCGTGTCTCCTTTCTATTGTCTTTCATTCCCCTCACCCCACTTCCCCTGCACAGGGTAGCCAGCCGGTCTCAGCACTGGCTAACCTCCCTGTCTTTCCTCCCTCCTTTCTCCTCCTCCTCCTCCTCCCACATCTTTCTTTCTTTCTTCGCTATCACTATCACGAAGCGGCCCCGCTTCGGTGGTCTAGTGGCCATGGCACTCGGCTGCTGATCCGAAGGTCGCGGGATCGAATCCCGGCTGCGGCGGCTGCATTTCGATGGAGGCCAAGTGTTGAGGCACGTCTAGGAGCACGTCAAAGAACTCCAGGTGACCGAATCTTCCGGAGTCCTCCACCACGGCGTCCTTCATAATCATACCGTGGTTTTGGAACTCAAAGCCCCAGAAATCGATCACCATATCACTGTCACTGTCATGAAGAAGGGGTCTCACGGAAAGCGTGGTTCCGCTTTTCCCTTCTGCGCAGCCTGATACTTTAGGTCCTTACTTATTTCTTTTCTATTTCCTTCTTTCTTTCTTTCTTCCTTCATTTTTGTTTCTTACCTTCCTTATCGCTCTCTCTATTGCCCTTCGCATAATGACTGTTATGTGGCAATGTGCGTATAGGGAGTTAAGGCTAAGAGCTTTTTCCCTCCTGCCCAGCTGTTGGGTCCGACGGATCAACGTCCACTATAAACAGCTTAGTTGTTAAAAAGAAAGAAAAGTGGGCGGCGATGTGCAGTTTAAGCGTACTTTCTGTACGCGCAGAAAGAATGCGCTTAGTTTGACCAAGTGACCAAGTAGCCGAGTAAGTCTGGGGTCAGCTTATAACGCTCACAACTGAGTGATTGAGAGATACGTATCTCAGCGAACTGCCTGAGTTCATTTCGCCGTGACTGCCGTCGCCGATGTCACCCATCCCGTACACACCGTCGTTCATTGCAGCCGGTCATGAAGTATACGACACGTCGAGAAGGGTGCACAAACACTTATGTTTTGTTCATTGTCGAAGCATGAGTGCGCTTCGTGGTGTGAGGCAGGTGAGGTTTCATTTTGGGGGACGAAATTTATGGCCTTCCTTGTTACGTTGAGTTGCTGAGCTACTACGAACCGTAGGAACACCGTATGCACAAAATCAAATTCGAGTGAACTGAAAACAACCGACTCAAATACGTGGTCACATTTCCACAGCCTTGCGGTTCACCGTTAAATGAGCTCGCATAAAAAAATTCGACAGCATGGGAACGATCTAGAGTATTCAGGTTGAATAATCCGCTTTCCTTTGCTTTTTTTTTTAAAGAAAAATAGAGTAAAATCTACAAGTACGGCTTTTTGGGCTAGTTGGTTAGATGCATTCGAAGGAAGCATAGCACTAGAAGACACGGGCAAGGAAGGCAACGACCCGAGCTCTGTTGAGGGTTAGCGCTAGTGTCGTTGTTTTCCTTGTCCATGTCTTCTAGCGTTATGTTTCCTTCAAATAGAATAAAAGGCGGCTATACGGACGAATGAAAATAAGGTCCGTGTGTAGGGTACGGGAAACAAATAAATTAGGTGCTGTCACAAAACTGCGCGATGTGCAACGTTCCCTTTAGTATACGGCGCCGGTGCCTGTGAACGGCATTGGGGCCATCACGCTCAATTTCCAGTCAGGCCTAACGCTTGAAACATTCCCAGCCATGAACTCTCCAAGACGAGCATTAAGCGCAATTTAATCAGCTTTAGCAGCTGCAGTTTGTGCACAACGAACGTCTTCCCGTATGGTATAACTGGGTTTGTGTACATTAAACCCCAGTAATCAGTCAATCGATCAATCAAGTATAACTGGGCACGAAACTATGCGAAAGGAAAGTCACAGTAGCGTCAAGATTACGGCCCAAGAGTAATGTAACTGGGCGCGCCCATATTCACGTTGACACAAAGAGAGTCTGAAATGCTTCCAGTGGTCCGACCCAGGGATTATTTATGCACCCCGCCCCCCTCCCCCCCCGCCCCTCCGAGAATTTTCCAGATAAACTATTACTTGGTATCCACACCTCCCGTGTTCTGGTTACACCATGGGCGACACCCCTCCCGCCCCCAGCCCCCCAAATAAAAAATCGAAATTCTGGGTAAACCCCTGGTCCGACCGATTCATGGCGCAATTAAGTCAACAAGTTTGAACTGTCTAAATACGGCAGACATTCTACGCCTGCCCTCCCTCCTGCCTCGACTGTCGTTCGGCCTGAAGTCCCTAGATTTTTCGCCTTTTCATAAGTAGCGACAGCTGCCTCCTCTCCCAGCCCCCACTCGCATGCAGACTGCATCGGCAGCCATGTTCTTAAACCGGTGGAGCGAAGCATGCGCACGCAGATAGCGTCCGGCCGTCAACATGCACGTTCCTATCAAATATGATAGTGTACGTGCCAAATATAACTCCAAACGCCTACTGAAACGCACAACTTTCTTGACGTTGTCTCACTGCGGCATTTAAGTAGATAAGTATATTTTTATGAAGAACAAGACTACCAAAAGCAATGCCGACCAATCAGATCCGTTAGCGGCACATCGAAGCTTTTCGCTACTTAAGAAACATCTAGGGGCTTTAGTTTGGCCGTCCTACAAACGCTCGCATGTGGTAAAAAAAAAAAAAAGGCCTTTAGCAATGTCTTGTATTTGTGTGTGCTGCGCGCATGTGTTTTGATGCTTGTTTCTGTGTACTTTATTGAAATCATAAAGATTATTAAATAAATGCAACTTCCAGTCTCTTATCGTCGTTTTCGTGGACTGTGTGATTAACCCAAACACAAGAGTTTCCCGGCTCAAGACGTGGTCTTACTTGTGGGGGTCTACTACTACTAACAGCGGAATCGCCGCTAGCAGCCCCGTGCCGTGGGTTCGACCACTCGACGAGCAGAAATTGCTGAGGCCGTCGCGTCCGCGTGCTCGCTCATCTCAGCCATGCACCGCCGCGTTGCCGCGCGCCTCAGCCCGCGGCCCGTCTCGAGGCGGGTCAGCGCGAACCGGCGCACGCGGCGAAGGAGGAGAACATTAGGCGTCACTCTCCGAGCACGGTAATTTAATAAACACGTTAATAACACAAACAAAACAAGGCCGAATCTAAAGTCGAATTAAATATAAACAAAGGACAACAATAACGATCAACACGCGAACACTATAACACAAACAAAGGACAATAATCAGTGCAATGCGAACACACGATGACACACAAAGGCCATGCAGGGAGGAGAACCACCTAACACCCGGCCAGCGCTGGTTGGTAATACATTTGATTGATTGATTTGTGGGGTTTAACGTCCCAAAACCAGTTCTGATTATGAGAGACGCCGTAGTGGAGGGCTCCGGAAATTTCGACCACCTGGGGTTCTTTAACGTGCACTGACATCGCACAGCACACGGGCCTCAACATTTCGCCTCCATCGAAATGCAGCCGCCACGGCCGGGATTCGATCCCGCGACCTTCGGATCTGCAGCCGAGTGCCATAACCACTAGACCACCGTGGCGGGGCTGGTAATACATTTAGTGAAGAACTTAAACAGCAAAGGACGGAACACAACAGTAGAAGGAAACAGGACGAGCGCTGTTTCCTTCTACTGTTGTGTTCCGTCCTTCGCGCAGTTTAAGTTTCCCAATAAACCTAGAATACTACCTTGTCATATCGTAACTATAGACAGTTTTCTCGTGGGCGCCTCCATGTTGCCTAGCGGGCGGAGCCATCTCCGATCTGGCAACCCATTGGTCTGGCAAACGTCTGGCAACTGGTCTGACATTGGTCTGGCAACCCATCGATCTGGCAAACGCTAGCTTTTGCATGGTCGGCATGGGGGCGTTTGCAGTTTTCGTCGTATTTTTTTTTTTAGTTCTGGAGTGTTCGCATAAATTGGGGCTCTATATATAGGAAGTGAGTCTGTGCAACGTCCTAACAAGTTTTGAGCCTGTGATAGTGTTGCGTCCGGGACTACGGAGATGGGGCGGCGCCACCAGAGACTCGTTAACGCAGGTGTCGTTAGAGATACGAGTCGAACGTGTCGAGTGCCGGTAACGATTTCCTCGTTACCTCTGGCCGGAAGACGTCGAGGTGTGTCACCGGAAGACGTCCAGATGCGCCATCGTATGGTCCGGCTGCGTACGTGTGACCTCGGCCACATTCGAAGAAAAAGGGGGAGGTCCACAACCTTCTTCCCCTTCGGACCTTCAACCTCCGATTGGAAGAAGAAGCGTCGACTGGGCCCTCCCAAGAAGGCGTCGCCGGACGACGCTGGTTATTTAATCCACGGGAGAGGGGATTCGAGAGGGGATTCGATAGGGGATTCGTTAGGGGATTCGATAGAGGATTGATTGGGATTCGGCCATCACCTTCAAACCATGTAAATAAATGTAAATATTCTCTTCTGAAACCAACTCCTCGTACTCTTCCCTCCTGCCCCGTGGACTCCTGGCCTGAAGGCGACACGAGTCCACGACAAATGGTGGCAGCGATAAACCGCAACAAGCGGTGGCAGCGGTGGGCCGCAACAACTGGTGGCAGCGGTGGGATCGCAACAACTGGCTGGCAGCGGTGAGGACCGCAACAACTGGCTGGTAAGCGGTGGGAGATGAACCACGACCACGGATGGCGAGCGGCGTGATGAACCGGAGGCTCCATGGAGAAAGGACCGGCCGAAAGCCCTAGGAACTGGAAGACGGCGGGATCCACGTAGCGTACCACGACTGCACGGTGTTGGGTGAGTGCCTGGCTTTGTGCTTGAGAGTCATCGAGTCTTTTAGCCTAGGACCGTTAAAAGCTCGATCGTACAACTGCCTAGAATTGTGGTAGTGCGTATCTCAGCAGAAAGCAGCTTTCAGGGGAATGTAAACAAGCTGCTGAAGGCAACCCATATACGTTTGTGGAAAAGTGCAGAATTATTGGTAGTGGACGTGAGGGAATGAACAGGGAGCCTGAGATTTATTACTGATATTGTTGAAAGGGTAGGTGCAGAGGAGGAAGAGTTACGTAGGATTAGGAGTTGACTGAGGGTTTAAGGAAGTGTTTAAGAAAGTCAGAAAGGTAGACAAGGATTAGGAAATTTGGGACTGCTGGTGTGGGCTTTCGTTAATTCTGTAGAATTTACCAGGCTTCAATTTCTCTAGGACCAGAATTGAAACGCTGGTGGGGTTAATTTCTACATTTTGCGAAAGCAGAGTCAAAGTTTAAAGCAGTCACCATGAATTTGACGAGTTTGACGAAAGCTAGCTTGTTGATGCTGTGTGAGGAGTTTGATCTGGATGTAGATGAGGACTTGCCTGAATCGGAAATTCGAAACATAATAGTAGAAAGTGGTAGCGATCCGGAGGACATTGAATATTTCGGGACCTTAATTCTAATTAATCAGGAAAGGGAAATAAAGGAAAGAATTGAGGACGAAAGGCGCAGGCAAGAGTTGAAATTTTTGAATGAAGAAATTGAAAGGCTAGATCGTGAACGGAAGGCAGTGCAGAGAGATAATCAGGTATCTGCGGAAGTAGTGCACGAAAGGTGCGAAGTGGTAGCGTGTGCGGTGGAGGTCAAAGCCGAAGAAAGGGCTAGCGCACGCGAGAGGGGCGGCACGTTCACAAGTGAAGTGAACTTTGGTTACAAAGATGCCGCAGTGAAAGTGGATGTCATTGAAGGCCAGAATAAACGCGACGAAGTATCGTGCCAATGGGACGAAAGAGAAGCGCCTAGAAAGGTTGCGGACGATTTGGCACGCATACAAAATGAGGACGTCGTGACGGTGTATCTTGCATGTGATGTCCAAGGTGATTTCGACACGTCATGCAAGAACACCAGTGAAAGGCCAGGAGAGCGCAGTGAAGCGCAATGTGAGCAGGAGGTTGTACAGGTGCATGAAAAGGAAGCGAAGGGCTCCGAAATGCGCAGAAAGAAGCGGCATAGGCCGAAAAGGCGCCGCAGTGAGAGGAATGCCACACTGAGCGTGGATGGTTTCCAGACGGACTTCAATCGAAGAAGCACAAAAATGAGAAAGGTGTGGTTGTCATCGAAGGCTAATCGGCGCGGAACACGTACGAGCCGCCGAACGAAGAGGGGAGGAAAAGAGCACTCTGCGCGAGCGCGGTCCGAGGGCCGGTTGCAGTTATCTTCCCGTCCTCTTCACGGTGTAGAATTGTCGCGGCGGGTGTGCAAGGTCAGGGGTCGCCGCGAAGTCGCCGAACAATGCGACCACAGTAGCGCAGGCAAGGCGATGGCGAGGATAGTGGCGCAGCGCGGAGAGTCGAACAGGTGTCTCGCGTTTTGCGTTTCCTGTGCAAGAAAAGCGTTCCGAGCGCGACCACCGCGAGTACGTCTCAAAAATGGGAAACAGACCGAGGCTTTTCAACGGAAGACTTGTTAGAAAGACATTTTTGTTTGTTTGTTTATTTTAGCCTTGCGGAGTGATGTTTCTTTATCTCCACGTGTAGTCTGAGATTTGCTTTTGTAGCTATGTTGTTGATGTTAGATTGAATTCTGTGAACTGTAACTTTTTTGTTGAGCCGATAGTGAGTGTGAAGGCAAAGTGAAAGTGAGAAAGCGAGTTGTTTGTTGAAAGGTTAGTCAGTGTGAGACTGAAAGGTTTGAGATGCGTTTAAGAGATTGAGTTCGAAGTATTCAGTCATTCCAGCGACTATAGGCGGCGCGACGGTAGATCCAAAATGGCTGCCGAGACGGTGATAACTCAATCTCGCAAGCGTGTGCGTCTCGAGCAACAAAGCACGTCAGGCCCTTTAGTTTCGCTGCAGGCCATACTTTCTCTCGCTAATGAGACGCAAAGGTGTGTAAATGAAGGCGAAGCGACGTTCAACGCTGGGCACGTCGTTTGCTGCGGCATCAAGTCCAGTACAGACACCGAGGTCAGCGTCGAATCACTCTGCCTGCAGACGAGTGCGATCAAGGGCCCGCCGCACTGCGTGAACGTCACAGTACGTCAAGATACAGGCTCTGTAAAGGTCAGTATATCGCTGCTAGCCTTGAAAACGCTCACGGGCATGAATCCATATGTTTTGTTTTCGCAAACTGTAAACGCAATCGCATACCGGTAACATGTTTTTCGACCGCTCCTGTTTTCAACAAATCCTCGCGAGGAAGAGACAAAATTTAGTGCGTGTCGAAATTAAGAGTAGCCTAAAGCTGTGCAGATGAACTGAAACTTAGTGTAGCTGTCTGGCTAGGGACAATGTACTTGTACCTGAACGTGTTTCAAGTTTTTCCATTCGTGTTTCGAGTTGTTTCCTCGCAGCTTGGTACTTGCTTTAGAATTTGTTGCTTTCTCGCGCAGAGCTCGTCTCGATTGCTGTAGACGAGTGCGATCACCTTTGTACGCGATTCCGTGTCATGCAAGCGTAGTACGAGCTTCGCAACTTATTTCCAGTGCCTCAGGTCGTTATGCCTGCCAAGTGCATTTTAATGATACCGTAGCAGTGGACTCTAGCCAGTTAGCTCCCCTCCCGAAACTTACGCTGCGACCTTGTCTGACACTATCTTTTTTTTTTTTTTTAGGGAACATGCACATGCAAGGCAGGCCTTTCTGGAAAATGCAAGCATTTTTTTGCTACTTTGATTTACTTGAACCGGTAAGTACTTGCCTACACTGTCAAAATTATGCCCCCAGTAACTAAAAGTAAAGAGCAAGATAAACAATACCTGCCTTATCAATAACAGGTTTTCCATGAGAAAATTTTTAAAACTACCACTTAGTCATGCATCTCCAGTAGTGCATAAGCCACTATGATTTGGTTGTTTCTAAGGAGAGATTGCATACAAAAATAGCAGCGGTCTGAAAGACTGACTTTTGTTTATCATTTTATTTTCCATATTCAGGACAAGCAAAGACAGCCTGGATTTACTCTCGAGCACAGACGTCCAGCAGCAGTGGGGCCGTACTGCCTCATCCTGCTTGTATGAGCCACGTCCAGTGAACACATTTTGCCATGTTCAACGACCAACACAGAAAGAGTTTCCTGAAGACATTCAAAAGGAAATTCTGAAGGAACTAATTGATGCTGCGCCAGAGTCTGCACTAGCTAAGCACAAGACACGTACTCGAAAGCCACACACACTACGGACAAGCAATGCTTCAGATGTTCCTCACATATATGAAACTTTATTTACGAAGGACCATGCAAACTCTCTTCTGAGTGATTATGCAAAGTTTCAATTCTTTGAACATGTGGGCAGTGAGATGACAATTTCGATCCAGAGGTTCTCTCTTGATATGCTAACAACAAAAGAGAGAGAATTTTACGATAATGAGGTGTGTGTAAGTGACGACAGAGCAAAACAGATATGTGAAAGCACACTGGATCAGCAGTGCACACTGTGGCAACTTGAGAGAAAGAAAAGGATAACGGGTAGCATATGCAGAGAGTTGTACACTTTCCACGAAACAGAAAGTCGCACATGGGCAGCAAAAATTGAAAGGATATATCAAAACCGCTCTTTTGCTGGCAACAAAGCCTATGGTAGAGAAAATGAACCTCGTGCACTCCACGAGTATGAGCGACTGCAAAATGTTACAGTTAGCAGGCTGGGGCTCGTAGTTGTCCCCGAGGTGCCATGGTTGGGCTACAGTCCCGACGGTGTTATAATTCAGGGCAACAAGAGAATACTTATTGAGGTCAAGTGCCCCGTGTTGGGGCAAGAGCAGAGCATCGCCGAGCTGGTACGACAAAAAAAACTGACGTACATAGTCGAACATGGAGAGAACTATGCACTGAAGCTTAAACACACTTATTACTCGCAAATTCAGCTGGGCCTCATGCTTTTAAACCTTGACCTGTGCCACTTAGTAGTGCACTCTAAGGTAGAAAGCTTGGTGATACCAGTGACAAAAGATGTACAGCACATGCGTGAACTGCTGGACAGGTTGCAATATGTCTATTTTAAGAAAGTGCTTCCCAAACTTGCAGACATAAGCAAGAGGTAAAGTTGTGTGCAAAACATGGCAAAGCCACGCCGCATCTACAAAAACGCATAAGATAGGGCGAACGACGTGTACTTAGGGTAAAACCATGCACTATTGTGTAGATACTTTATATTGAATTTATCGCCAGCGAACTATTTTGATGCAGGGGTGTGTGACCTGACTATAGCAGGATGCAACCTAAGTCTGCAGAAACTATTCCAGCATTTGCTTTGCCACACTTAATTGCCACAGAAAAATAAAATCAGTTGTTCAAGTATTCCTTCCTTGTATTGCTTTGTATCTTTAGTTCACTGGGCTTTGAACAAACCCTAAAAGGCTGAAATCAATACAAGGCCCTAGTACACAACGTGCCATTTGTTTATGATTTGAATTCAGCACCAAAGCGAAAACGGTCCCGTACTACAAAAATTTATCATCTGCCAATATTGGTGAACACAAGTTTGTCATGCCACATGCTACTGTAAAAAGTTGATCAATATGCGGCAGCATTTCCCACAATATTGTGCCACTAAACATTTTGAATATTTTAACTCTCTGTATAGCCCTTTCTACATGAACTCTAGCCCTCGCAATGTCAGCTGTTTTCAGGGCTTCAGCTTCAGAAAACTGGCTCTCCTTTCCTAGGAATGGGGGCCTAACAATGCCCACAGCACGAGATGCACATAAATCATCAATAAAAAAACCTCTGTCAACCATGATGTCATCAATAAAAGACTCAAACTTGTCAAGAATGCCACAGCGTTCCGTGATGGCTTTATCCGACGCACGTCCACCAAATGCAGCACTAATAAATGTGATTGTACCTCCCGGACTGACACACACAAGAAATTTAACCGTATAGGTTGATTTGTACTGGGAGTACGTCAACAGACGACACGTCACACAACCTGATCGTTCAACTGCAACTTCAGTGCAGTCTACAACACCTCTTACTCTGCTGTACCTCTCAAAGTGCAAAGGCGTATTGTTCAACACCTCCTCTTTTGAGGGCCATTCAATGGCTGACTGAAAAATTGCAGCAAGAAGAGGAAGTGTGTGAACAAAATACCTGTGCACAGATGATGGACTGCATTGAAAGAGCACACCAACTGATGAAAATGAAATAGCATGCCTGAGAATGATGAACACTAACAGAACTCTATCTTTTGCAGTTGCTTCGAACTTGTTTTCTCTTTCGTGTCTCTCCACAAGCTGGACTACCTTGTTCAGAAGTGTCAGATTTGGAATACCGGTAAAGGCATTCAGTTTGCTATCCGTAGTGAGAAGTTCTGTTATCTTAAACTTCTGAGCCATGTCATGAGGTACGTTGGCCTGCGTTGCTTTGTCTGCACTGGGTGATTTCCATAATTGATGGACGAGATTTTGCACCTCTGCTTCTCTGTGTCCTGGAATGAAAAATTCAGTAGCAGCATTAATATTGGCTATGTTAGTTTACGTAATTAACCTAATTTGATGCCCAATGATGCTCCCAGCAGGTGCGTGGGTTGATGCACCAAGACTACATATAGTGGGTAATGCCAATAAGTGGGAAGGATAAGGGAATTGGGCAGCAAAGGGACAACGAAGAGCCAACATGCCATATTAGCATACAGGCAAGGACAGTTGGGGAAAGATCAGTCTAGATGGAAGTGATGTAGACATAGACATGCCAGGGTGGAGCTAACATTTGTCAGAATATGGCGAAGGAGGCAGGACTGGTGATGGAGACGGATGCAGCTCCGGAGCATGGGTAACATAATGCCACAGTAGATAGGAGTGATCTGCCTTGCGCAACAATTATCGTAATAATAATGACATATCTTACGTGCTGGCATCTCTTCCTTTTCTACATGGCTGCTTGGGCAGGAGCTTACTGCAGGAAGCCAGACCTGGACAGGTTGATCTGTGGTGCATGAACAAGGGGAAACATGGATGAATAGTTCTGTCAGAAAAGCATGTGCACTTGTTTACAAATTACTCATATGGAATGAACACAAAAATAACACAACCATGCAGTAACTTGTCGATGTGACGTGTCTTTTGTATGTCAACACGTTTCTCACCATGAACAAAAATTTTCAGCATTCTGTGCTTGTGACGCAGTTGTAAACAGGGTAACAAGGCACATCTAGCAACGCTTGCTGGGATGAGTACTCACCACAATTTTCGGATGCGCATGGAAGGACTGGGGGCACGCAGGCGCAAACTTCCTCCTGGGACACCGCTGGCGGTAAATCGTCTGTATTATTTCCTGCAAATTCATAATCCAGTCGCAGCCATGTCTAACACACCAATAGCGATACTTTAACATTTGTGACTGCCTTACAATACGTTGTAGGGGTTTACTTCTACTAATAACTACTGCTAGCAGCGGCATCGCCGCTAGCAACCCCCTGTCGTGGGTTCGAGCACTCAACGAGCAGAGAATGAGGTCGTCGCGTTCGCGCGCTAGCTATCTCAGCCATGCCATCGCCGCGCTGCCGCGCGCGTCGACCCGCGGCCCGACTCGAGGCAGGGCAGCGCGAACCGTCGCACGCGGCGAAGGATGAGAACATTAGGCGCAACTCTCCGTGCATGGTGATTTAATAAACACGTTAAAATAATACAAACAATAACAAGGCCGAATAAAGATCGAATTAAATATAAACGAAAGGACAATAACGATTAACAGAACGCGAACACACACGAACACAAAGGACAGTAACAATTAACAACACGCGAACACACAATAACACACAAAAATAACCATGCAAGGAAGGAGAGCCTAACCCCGGCTAGCGCACCCGCGACCGCGAGCCCTCAGAAAAGGAAAATAGAAGAAGAACATACAGACATGGGCGTCGGTCGCAGGTCGCCGCCGTGGTCGCTGGGGCTCGCAGAAGCACGCCATCCGACCGATGGCCTGGTCGGCCGGAGGGTCCCAAAAGTACGTGCGCACTTCTCCAAGTCCCAGCGTGTTCTCCCCAGGCATCTCCAAAACCCGAAACGCACAAAGGGTCGAAATTAGTAACTGACCAATGGGAGCCTAGTCAAAACCACATGCGGTGGAGCAGGCGGCCCCTCTGAGCGGGCGGCCGCCGCTCCGTCCAGCTGGGCGAGGGGGACGCGGGCATTCCCCCGAAAAACATGGCGTCGCGCGGGACCAGGTCCCACATCCCTCCCTCCTTAAAAGCCCCCCTAAAAAAACAATACCGGCAGTGCCAATACACAATAAAATCCGCGAACTCCAAACGAAAACAAAAAAACAAGGAGACAAACGCGACAATACAACCGCGGCAAATCTCTCAAGTGTCCGATGAAGCAGGCGCGCGCCACGGCATCTTCACCCGGACCCTGGACGCCGGCCGCGGCAGGTCTCACGTGCCGTCGACCCTGTCGACTTCCTGGCCGCCCCAAGTGCCGCGACCACGGCTGCGTCCGCAGCCTGGCCGTCGACGCCGCCCCGCTCCGGACACGCAGACTTCAGCCTCCGAATCAGCGCGGCAGAAAAACTCAACGAAAACAAACAAACAAACAGAACAATCGCACAGTACAATAACCCAAAATCAAGTTAACTACGAACAATAAAAACGAAAAGCTTGAAATCATTCTCAATGTAGCGAAAAAAACCAAAAACCCCAAAAGAAAGAAACGGTACGTAAACAGAAAGGAACACTTAGCATACAACCAAAAGCAGCGAAGAGAAACTAGAGAGGGGGTAGAGAGAGAAAAAGATGAAAGACGTCTCTGTCAGGTTATCTCTCCGTCTGGAATCAGTCGGGCGGTAACCAATGTAAACGTGGTCTTCGCTAGTGCGATGCCATATGACCTTACGCTAGCGGATAATCCTTCCACGAACGCACTCTGCCCATCCGTGACACCAAACGAAACGGGAGATCCACAACGTGTTGCCTACGGAATGAACAGACGCGGAAGGGACGGCGACAGCTGAGCATTCACACTGCACCGTGCCAAATCGCAGAGCACAGTAACTTTAGCTAAAGCCTTCCGCTCTGACGACTGGCTAGAATTATTGCAGGGGCGCGCAATCGCTCTCCTCTGCTGTCGGGGGGGTGCCACTGTCGACGCGCGTAAACACGGCGCTCACCGCTAAGGTGGCATGATACTGTGGCCAAGCTCGTACAGACCGCGCAGAGTGAACCCCTTTTCTCCAGGGCCACGGCTACACAAGCCGCTTCAAGCCCAAAACCCGCGCTCGCCGCAATACAAGACAGCGATACTACGCGCGCGCGCCATGTGCAGTACCAACACATTCAGGCGCCTCGCCTCCCGGAGGCGAAAAACAAAACCGCGAAAGAAACTATTTACATTATGTACACATGGGTCACTCTGCCGTCAACCACGTCGCTCTTCGGGCCAAACGAAAAAAAGCAAAAGAACAACAAACAAGAAAAAACCAGATTCCGGAGGAGAGCCCTGTGAGGATGGACCCCCTCTTTCATCCTTTCCCCCCGACCGGCCGGCTGATTATCGCCACAATGGCCTCCTTCTCTCCCGCCGCGGGGACGCTGGAACGCTCTCCCCTTCTGCGTGCGCGGAGATAGACAGGTGCCCAAAGGGCTATTCATGGAAGATGGCTCTGCTTCTACTTTCTTTGTTCGCCTCAGCGGCCTTTCCGCCATCTTTGCCTCCCTCGGTGCAAGTCGGCCATGTGCAACCGAACAGCGCCGTCAACTTTTAAAGAAAAGAGACTTTCGGCGACCCGGGCAAGAAATAGCGCGTCAACTATTCTTTCACTGGTTCTGAATTTAGTGAGGAAAGACGCGCACGACGCGAAGTCTAAAGAAAACCGTTGGACTCACCGACTTGAACGTCGCACGGGAGACAAGGTGGTCAATCTCCCGGCCATGGCATGACAGAAGCCCTGGTAAATCCAACGAGTTTCCGCCACCAAGAACGAACTGCTACATCTCGGTGGCAACTTGCATCACGCCTTTCCTCGTCCGCGCTTCGCCTCACACAACTTCGAAGCGGGTTACCAATCCGTTTGAGAAGTGACATTTGCCTCTCCTCACACCACGATACAATGACAAGAGAAAAAGTAAGGTCAGGCAAAGAAAGAGATACGCGCGATACACGGCAGAGACGGCCACGCTCAACCAAAGCGCATTTTACGCTGGAAACCGAACGCAACTTCCCCACTCTGCCGACACCTGCTCGTCGTTCGAGCGACCAAGGGCAAGGCCCCTGGCCCCACGTTGGGCGCCAAAATGTAGGGGTTTACTTCTACTAATAACTACTGCTAGCAGCGGCATCGCCGCTAGCAACCCCCTGTCGTGGGTTCGAGCACTCAACGAGCAGAGAATGAGGTCGTCGCGTTCGCGCGCTAGCTATCTCAGCCATGCCATCGCCGCGCTGCCGCGCGCGTCGACCCGCGGCCCGACTCGAGGCAGGGCAGCGCGAACCGTCGCACGCGGCGAAGGATGAGAACATTAGGCGCAACTCTCCGTGCATGGTGATTTAATAAACACGTTAAAATAATACAAACAATAACAAGGCCGAATAAAGATCGAATTAAATATAAACGAAAGGACAATAACGATTAACAGAACGCGAACACACACGAACACAAAGGACAGTAACAATTAACAACACGCGAACACACAATAACACACAAAAATAACCATGCAAGGAAGGAGAGCCTAACCCCGGCTAGCGCACCCGCGACCGCGAGCCCTCAGAAAAGGAAAATAGAAGAAGAACATACAGACATGGGCGTCGGTCGCAGGTCGCCGCCGTGGTCGCTGGGGCTCGCAGAAGCACGCCATCCGACCGATGGCCTGGTCGGCCGGAGGGTCCCAAAAGTACGTGCGCACTTCTCCAAGTCCCAGCGTGTTCTCCCCAGGCATCTCCAAAACCCGAAACGCACAAAGGGTCGAAATTAGTAACTGACCAATGGGAGCCTAGTCAAAACCACATGCGGTGGAGCAGGCGGCCCCTCTGAGCGGGCGGCCGCCGCTCCGTCCAGCTGGGCGAGGGGGACGCGGGCATTCCCCCGAAAAACATGGCGTCGCGCGGGACCAGGTCCCACAACGTACAGCAGAATCAGTGAAACGCGTAAGCGTGGCATGCGTATCAAGCGCACGAATGCAGTGACTCGGGGAACTACTGAACGTCGGCACCGCGAATAAAAACACAGATGAAGAACAGACAGAAATACTTTTCTAACATATAAACAAGGAATTACAGTACGTACCACGGCTGGCCACTGTCACTTTCCTTCTGTTTGGTCTGCGTTTGACTTGGGTTTCGTGCGTCCGTACAGGTACTTTCAGCGAAGGCACGACTCCTTTCTTCAACCGCGGAAGACGGGGTTTTAGGTTCCCATCTTGTGAAAAACCACAGCACAGCCAAACAAGGTTAACAACATAAGCACTGAACCACTGGATAGGTAAAAAAGAACTTACCAAGGTGGCTCCAGAAGTAATCTTCCTGCTTGAAGTGTTCGCTGCAAACACATCTCGCCAGTGACTTTTTTGCCGATGCGCATTTTTGCAGCCCACAATTTCCGCAGTTTTTTGTCTCTCGGAAAGACATGGAGGCTTATCTCTCCTGCTACGGCACGGTTCGAGCACTGCGGCACGCTGCACATGCGATTACTCTTCGCTTTTTGCTTCTTTTGCACGTCCATGACTACCGCGAGACCGAGCCGCCGAACTGCGTCGCACGTGGTTATCACCGGGTGACTGCTTCGAAGGATGGCCGCGTGGCGCCGCCTGCGTCGCTGGAATGACTGAATCGTATGACCGCAAATGTTTTGAAATAGTGTTATGTTTGATATGCGCGTCATTCAGTTCGAATGCAAGGAATCGTGTTGCGGTTTATACAGCGGGCGTGCGAAACCGCGAAAGTGTTTGAGGTTTCATAACCAATGGTATTAAACGAGTTTCAGAGCGTGATGCTAGCGAGAGTTTTCTCGGTTGCTTTATACTCATGTGTATTGCGCGGACGCTGGAAAAAAATCAGGTTAGCGTTTTTTCAACAAGTGCGTATATAGTGGCAGTGCTTTGAGTTAGCTTTTAGGCAAGAGTGATCAATAAGCATGGATATTCTTATTGAGTTTTGCGCATAATTTTAGCGAGTTTTGTTTTCTGTTTATTGCTTTAAAGGTATGTGCAGTGTGTGGACGAGAGCAAGGTTATTTTATATAGGGTGCCTGAAGTGTAAGAATTGTGACCGCAAAGTCAGAGAGCTAGTATTGTAGTACATCCGTGGAGTGCAAGTTTAAGTAGCACTAGGACGTGCGTAGGCGGATGTTGAATATGGTTAGTGTTCCTGTTGTTATGCGGCATAGGTTTGTAATGTTTATTAGAGCACATTTGCGTATTTGGCTTCTGCTCTAATGCAGCTCGACAGTTTTCTTTCGTCTGCTCACGGGAACATGATGACTCACTTTGACGGCACAAAATTTTGGGAACAAAAGTTCGGGGTCATATGTGAGGCATGCACTGGTTTAGAAATGTGGAGCCTGGTGGATTTGCTGCAGATTTCGATAGCTCACAAATGTAGTTCATCGAGTGGAAATGATGACGAATGTAAACTGTAAGCTCAAATTAATTCAGGGATAGAAATTGGGAGCTTCAGCGAATGTTTACAACTGTTTTGAAGGCTGCTTTCATTTAATTTGAGAAATGTGAGGCAGATTGGTTTAGTTATTTTGGACTCGATGGCTCCTAGTGCGGGCAGGGCACTTCCCGTGCCTGTAGTTGTGTGTGTCTGTTTACGTGTGTGCCCAGGACGAGAGCCACCAAGGCATGTGTGAGAACGCCACACCGGAGCTTTCGTCGTCAACAGTGGCCCACGGAGAGCTCATCGAACCCCGACACTTCGGCCGACCTGGTATGCTGGTCACCCTCAGGTCGGGTCTCCCGCCGGCGGACGGAGCTGTTGCGTCCGGGACTACGGAGATGGGGCGGCGCCACCAGAGACTCGTTAACGCAGGTGTCGTTAGAGATACGAGTCGAACGTGTCGAGTGCCGGTAACGATTTCCTCGTTACCTCTGGCCGGAAGACGTCGAGGTGTGTCACCGGAAGACGTCCAGATGCGCCATCGTATGGTCCGGCTGCGTACGTGTGACCTCGGCCACATTCGAAGAAAAAGGGGGAGGTCCACAACCTTCTTCCCCTTCGGACCTTCAACCTCCGATTGGAAGAAGAAGCGTCGACTGGGCCCTCCCAAGAAGGCGTCGCCGGACGACGCTGGTTATTTAATCCACGGGAGAGGGGATTCGAGAGGGGATTCGATAGGGGATTCGTTAGGGGATTCGATAGAGGATTGATTGGGATTCGGCCATCACCTTCAAACCATGTAAATAAATGTAAATATTCTCTTCTGAAACCAACTCCTCGTACTCTTCCCTCCTGCCCCGTGGACTCCTGGCCTGAAGGCGACACGAGTCCACGACAAATGGTGGCAGCGATAAACCGCAACAAGCGGTGGCAGCGGTGGGCCGCAACAGATAGTCATTGATTTTAACAGAGGACGTTGCGAAAGTACCGTGGTGCCGTACATTTAAGGCGAGCTCTTTCCGTTCGCAAAGGGCACACGCGTTTCCACGATTTCAAGCCGAGCAGCAGCACCCTTTGGGGATACAATGAACCTTTCTTTTTTTTTTCCTTAGTTGTACTTCAGTGATGGGGAGGGGGTGTGAATGCGATCGTGCGTAGGCGCGCGGTGGCTGGTTTCGCTTACATCCCTCTGCGGTTTCTGCTTTTTTTTTTCTTGTTTGGTCTGTTTCTTTTTGTTTTTATTTCACTCGGTAACACGACTGACAGGCGTGGGCTACTGTTTGGCACGGAAAATTAACGAGAGGGGCGGGAACGAGGGTGATAAGGAACGCGACGGTCAGCCGTCGGCTCTGGCCATCGGCTAGGCGGAGTCCGCAAGCGAGACATTGCAGGGACCTCCACGCCCCCCCCCCCTCTTTTTTTTTATTTTGTCATACCTAACAATGAAGATAACTGGAGTTTCTGCCCCCTGTGAGGCAGATCACCCGATATCAGACTCGCGCCCGCGCTCAAAACCCACGATCAGCCTCGGGAATGAGCTGTGTGTGTGTGTGTGTGTGTGTGTGTGTGTGTGTGTGTGTGTGTGTGTGTGTGTGTGTGTGTGTGTGTGTGTGTGTGTGTGTGTGTGTGTGTGTGTGTGTGTGTGTGTGTGTGTGTGTGTGTGTGTGTGTGTGTGTGTGTGTGTGTGTGTGTGTGTGTGTGTGTGTGTGTGTGTGTGTGTGTGTGTGTGTGTGTGTGTGTGTGTGTGTGTATTCTCCTCTACTCAATGTATTGTTGTTGCAAAGTTAGTTCACCCTGTAATGGGCAAAACTAAGTTGCTAAGTTGAAGCTGTTGAACAAACACTATTCGATCATTAAAAAAGTACTTGTTTGCCGTTTTTCTTACTTTGCCGAGCTGTCTGACCGTTGGGGGACTTGTCTGGCAGGCTACTTGCTGTCATAGCCGAGGTTGAGCATCGGTGTGTTCCCCAGAAATTATAATTCTCCGATATTCCCGAGAACCTCTCGGTGTACAGAGCTTTCCCCGTTTAAGCACGTAATCTGTGAATGCCGCTGCTCCTTGTCAAGAGGAAAACAATGCAACTTGAAAAGTATCCAGCCGCGAACTTTCCGTGTCTGGTCATGCACGTCTCATAATTCCTCCGACAAGAGTTTTCTTGTCCCGTAGTTGTTTGCACAACCATGACAACTGCACAATGGCTTTCTGTCGACCTTATATGTTGTCTGGTATCACGATAAGAGAGAAAAAAAACGCCAGTTTAGCCCACAGCAGCACAAATTGTTCGACATTTTCACACATGCGAGCATGAGCTCCAGGAGAGGAGAAAGGTGCTTGCGCGCGGTTTGCCAGAGCACTTCTCGCCGCGTGGGAACGGTCTATAATATGCTAGCGACATGGTGGTGGTGGTGGTTGTAGTGATTATGACAGGAAAAGACGCTTATTTCTGCAGCCCAAATTGGGAGCACGGCGCAGCATCTTGGGGAGAGGATAATGGGAAATAAAGAGGACAGAAAGGAGATGAAAAATGTGAAGGCTTGTTCAGCGCGGCCGAAGCCGGCGGGAAGGGGAGGGGCGGGAGGGCGACCCGGGCTCAGCGGTAGGCTGCGATGTCCGTCTCATATAGGAAGTCCACCAGACTCTGCAGCGCTGGTAGATGAGGGCGAGACGGGAACAGCAAGTGGTGAAGTGTGGTGGCTGGAAGTCCCTGCCTCCGGTAGACTGTGATGACCCTCGAACGTTCCTGTGCAAGTCCGGGACAGGCACAAAGGAGTTGTTGGAAGTCTCAGGATCCCCGCATCGGCTGCAGGCAGGAGAGGCGCAGAGGCCCTTGGCCTGCCGGTGGGCTGCTGTCCAGATGCAGCCAGTCCGCAGTCGCAGGAGTGTGGCCCTGGCCCTCCTGGTGAGGCCCTTCTCGGGAAGTAGCTTAGGGCCTCGCCCGCTTGCCACCCTTGGGTCAGGGTGAATCGAGACGAGGACGCGCTGGAGGCTGACCTGGGAGTAGTCCCTCGCCGCCACTGCCTGGGTCAGCGGGACACTAGGGAGGCGGGCAGCTTTGGCAAGTGTATCCGCCTCCTCGTTGCCAGCTATGCCCACGTGCGAGGGCAGCCAGTGGAAGAACTAGCGACACCAGAATCAATCAGACGTTTTAGATTGATTGATTGATTGATTGATTGACTGATTGATTGATTGATTGTGGTTCAGAAAGGACGCTAATTTCTGCAGCCCATGTAGGGAGCACGGCTAAGCGTCCGTGGGGGTGGGGGAAAGGTAGTGAAAGAGATAGAGAGAAAGGCCGTAGTGGAGGGCTCCGGAAATTTAGACCACCTGGGGTTCTTTAACGTGCACTGACAACGCACAGTACACGGGCCTCTGGCATTTTCGCCTCCATCGAAAATGCGACCGCCGCGGCCGGGATCGAACCCGCGTTTTTCGGGTGGCAGCCGAGTACCGTAACCACTACACCACCGCGGCGGACCAGACGTTTTAGATGCGAAGCAGCTTATGTAACTCCCTCCCTCCATCAATGCACGAGTACCATCCATCCATCCGCCGCGCTGCGTCCACACCTGCACTGCGCATCCTCCTCCCCCTCCTCTCCTTGTCTCATCTCCTCTCCTCTCGGCATTCCTCCTCTCCTCTCCGAACGGCGCGCGTTGACTATGGAAACGCTCTTTCTTCGATGAACGCTTTACCAGCTCGCAAGGAACGAAAACGCGCCCTCGCGCGCGAGAGACAACGCTGACGCAGGCAGCGTCTGCTAGTGCCAAACCACCAAACCGATGCAAACGCGACACCTAGTCAAACCGATGCAAACGCGGTGTGCACTCCCCGTGCTGCTTCCCATCGGCTCACGGTCTCCTTTAGCGGGAGATGGTGTAATTTTTTGTTGTTGTACACTAATGCACTACCACCCAAATTCTGGAGTAAATCAAGCGAACGAGACGACCAAGAGAGCAGCGAGGTGTAGATAGATAGATAGATAGATAGATAGATAGATAGATAGATAGATAGATAGATAGATAGATAGATAGATAGATAGATAGATAGATAGATAGATAGATAGATAGAACGGCGTCATAAACGCGTACGTGTTTTTTCGCCCGATTGCGATAACAGGCACCCTAGGGTCGCGAGGAGCTAGGCCTCGAACGGGGAGTTCCGTAGCAAAGGACGCGTCGTTTTAGATGCGAAGCAGCTCTTTGACTAGCCTGTGTAACGCTGTCCCTCCTGCTGTCCCTCCGCACAAACGCGAGGCAACGCGCTTCCCTCGGCGCAGGTGTTGGAGCGGTGCCAAGTAGGTCACGCCGCAGCTGGGCGTTGACGTCACGCTCCCCTCACACGCTTCCCTCGCAGGTGCGCGCGTACGTCACTCTCTCCCTCACCCGCCGGAGCGCCCGCAGCTGCCGGCTCCAACGCCCGCTCGCCTCCCGTGTCTGCGTTTCAAACAAACGTTTACACCAGTAAACGCTACACCGAGTTTCGCTTCGAACTGTTCTTCCAGCACCCGCGTTAGCGCCGTTCAACCCGTGACGCCACCCGCGCGCAACGCTGCTGCTTCGCATCCCATCAGGGTTCCCTTCGGGGAGATGGTCCAAGTTTTTGCTGTCCACCCGTTAGTGTCCCGGGCTCCTGTGTTCATGGCAACAGTTGATCGCCTATTCTGCTCGAAAGTTTATTTTTACTGCGGCCTAACTCGACAACAGTCACAGCTATCAACAACTTGGCAAGCCATATATATCGAGCGCTTTACGGGCTAAACGTCTAGTATGAAGTTTGTCTTGCTCAAGTTAACATGTATACTGTTTTATATCTGTCGCAATGGTAAAGCTTACTCTATAATGGCAAAGCAACCGGTGAATTGGCAGATCGAGCACATGCAATTTCCAGGACTTCAATGTTCAACGAATCTTGTTGCTGTTGTTGAGTAGTAGTAGTAGTAGTAGTAGTAGTAGTAGTAGTAGTAGTAGTAGTATAGCAGTAGTAGTAGTAGTAGTAGTAGTAGTAGCAGTAGTAGTAGTAATAGCAGTACTACTACTAGTAGTAGTAGTAGTAGTAGTAGTATATCTTAAAAATTTCTTGTCAAATTCGACAAGAAAAAGAGGCAGAAACAAAAGGCGTGCAGGCTAATAGAATTTGACTTTGGGCTATTTTATTCATACTTGAAACGGGAGACAGGGGCGCTATACGACAAGAACAGAGACGAGAGACGCACAGGGCAGGAGCGGGACTGGCAAGTACGTATATACGCCTGATGGATGCCTCTGCATGTTGTCTGCACTTGACTTTCACAAAAGAGCACGTTTGACGTATTGTATAACATGAGGGATAAGAAAAACATTATAATGGCAGCATTTTTCACTTACAAAAACCGACGAATCACACACTTGTCATACCACACACACACAAACGAAAAATAAGAAAAAAATATAGTTCAATCCACGCTGTGAAGGCGGCTGGACGGCGAAGCTGTAAACTACACCTGCAATGATTACCCATTGCGGCGTCTCTTGAATTTCACATACATTTTAAAGGCATGCATACACTAGGCGTCTTGTGCGAGAGCTGCTGGGTTTTCCCTATATGACGTTGCTGAGGAAGCCTTTTCGTCTCTTTTTTTTTTTCCTAACACCACCTCTGCACATGCGCCTCTCCGGATGACTGGTGCACATGCGCCGCGCTCTCCTTGCCGTACGCCTCTCCTCCTCTCCACAGCGCTAGGCCGAGTTGCCTTCTTTTTTTAGTCTAGCGTTTTCTGTTGATGCTGACCACGCGACTAAAATTTCCTTGCCTAATAGAGGTGCATACAGATTCGCTGTAAATACACGTCACATATTATGCAACGTAGGTTGGAACAAAAGCAATAGATGACATACTTTCCAAATTGCAGGTCATTTACTACAAGTTCTACACAATATTTTTCAGTAATGATGAGTTATTTTCTCAACAATATTCTTTTAGCCTCTCTTTTAAGAACTCTAATTTAAAAACCTTAATTTCTTAATTCCTTAGCAAATCGCAATGATTCATATTGCATCGTTTGTTTTCCATAGCATGTCCTTCTTGAAAACATTGTATTTTTCTTTTCAAAGGATAAAGCTGGTTATTTTTTTTTGCCTTTGCACAACTTATTTTTGTGCACCTCTTATAGCGGTTTAAGATAACATTGCCACATGACGCTGTCACCACCAAACCACCAAACCTAGTGGTTATGGCACTCGGCTGCAGATCCGAAGGTCGCGGGATCGAATCCCGACCGCGGCGGCTGCATTTCGATGGAGGCGAAATGTGGAGGCCCGTGTGCTGTGCGATGTCAGTGCACGTTAAAGAACCCCAGGTGGTCGAAATTTCCGGAGACCTCCACTACGGCGTCTATCATAATCAGAACTGGTTTTGGGACGTTAAACCCCACAAATCAATCAATCAACTTCCACCAAAATGTAAGCGTTCACAAAAAAACAAGAAAAAAATTGACAGATCCCACGTGAAGTGGGAATCAAGAAATTGCGAAGCACGCACCAGGAACGTAAACTGGATCTGCATTGCCTCGCTATACCGATTTTGGTACATATGAAGTTAACGAAAAGGTCGCAAGAGCACCAAGACTGTGGCATGTAAACCACGGCGCTCATGGCATGCATCTCACGATTTTCATGTTATGACCTGACATTTATGTTCGTCATGCAGTCATGTTGTGGCATACCAATTTTCTTATACATACCATTAACGAAACGGCCAGGAGAGCACCAAGACCGTGGCATGTAAATCATGCCTTTCACGACATGCATGTCACGATTTTCATGTTAAGACCTGTCATTTATGTTCGTCATGTAGTCATGTTGCGGCATACCAATTGTTGTATACATCCCATTGACGAAACGGCCAGGAGAGCACCAAAACCGTGGCATGTAAATCATGCCGCTCATGACATGCATGTCATGATTTTCATGTTATGACCTGCCATTTATGTTCGTCGTGCAGTCATGTTGTGCCATACCAATTTTTCTGTACATCCCATTAACGAAACGGCCAGGAGAGCAGAAAGTAGTAGGCGGCTAGATAGATAGATAGATGCGCTCAAAGTCGCCGAAGTTCGCTAAGAAATGCTTCACATTTAAAAAACGGGGAACTATTTACAGTATATGTGTTGCGCTAGCCAAGCAGGGAGCCATTCAAAGCGTGTAGGGAGACATTCAGAGGGACATTCAAGGCGTGCACGTCGTCATCGTCTTCGCTGCTCTTGCAACCGACCCCACTAAGCATAAGCTCCAGTGCTCCACTATAGTCACTGTATGTTGAGTGTCCTCTAGCTTCATGTAACACTATATTTGGCTTGCCCTCAACATTTCATGCTTATGAAAGAGTACCGATGTGCGCAAACGCTCCATGTTATGTGGTAGTTTTCATGACAACGAAATATAGCCTTTTGTAGCATGATAAGATTGCTGTAATTTTTTTCGTCCCTTATTCAAATACGCCGTAGCAAAGTCCCAACTGGAACAAGAGTTAGACAATTTTTTTCTTTAGCGACTGAGGAATAACGGAACTAATTCTGTAGACATCCTACGGTATGAGCAAGCTGTTTAACCACATAATTAATTTGGACATTTGCACGTTAAATCTTCGCTGAACTATGCTCCTATCCCGGCCGCGGCGGCTGCATTTCGATGGAGGCGAAATGTTGAGGCCCGTGTGCTGTGCGATGTCAGTGGACGTAAAAGAACCCCAGGTGGTCGAAATTTCCGGAGACCTCCACTACGGCGTCTCTCACGCCGTCTTTACGCCGATGATTGCGTTCTTTATCACGTAATCACTTCACCTGATGATCATCATACACTCAATGCTTCATTCTTAGACTTTTGCACGTGGTGTCATAATTGGCAGATGAACATTAATTTTCAAAAGACAGCAGCCATGTGTTTTAGCAGGCAGAAAACCCCATCAGCATTTAATTATTCGTTCAACAAATACGTCGTGCAGCGGGTCCCACAATATAAGTACCTCGGCCTCCTTTTCACCACAAACTTATCATGGTCTCATCACATCGACATAACTTGCAAGAAAGCACTGAAAAAACTCGGTTATCTTAACCGTTCATTACGTTTAGCTCCAAAGGAAACAAAACTCCTAACATATAAAACTCTCGTAAGACCGATCCTTGAGTACGGCGCCACTGTATGGTACCCCTATAAAATTGGTGACATAAAACGCATTGAATCCATCCAGAAAAAAGCCATTCGCTTCATCTACAGAACGCTATGATTGTAATTTTTCGCCATCATCCCATCTAACGCACCTTGGTTTAACTTCTCTTTCTAAAAGACGTGACATCGAGTCTCTGAAACTTTTCCACTGTTTTTTCAATTCGCCGCAGTATTCATCACACAACAACTACATAACACCTGCCAAAACGACATCCACCAGAAACAGCCATGCACTCAACGTATCCTTGTTTCATCATCGCACAGACTTCTTCAAATACACTTTTTTTCCCCGATGTACTGAAATGTGGAATACCAAACCAGGTCACATTCGTTCGTTACCGAAAGATGAATTTTTGAAGGCACTAAAAGATGTTATACCCTAATCGTTGCTTCTTGCTTTATAATGTTTATATAATTTTGTTTATGGTATTTTTGTATCTCTCTGACCTGTCATTGTTCTTGTTTATCTCACCTGTATTTCGGTTTTTTCTCTTTTGTAAACTGCGCTGTACCCACTCCTGCGATAGCCCTCTAACTGGGCTGCAGTATGTGAAAATAAATAAATAAATAAATAAATAAATAAATAAATAAATAAATAAATAAATAATCAGAGCTGGTTTTGGGACGTTAAACCCCACAAATCAATCAATGAACTATACTCCACATAATTTTTTCATATCTCATGCGCATTTCAAGTGTTGCCCTCAAAGTTCATGTTTATCTCATATTGACCCGCGCACTTATTTTGGTGGTACACGAGGATCGCCTTTTTTCATTTTCTCGTGGCGCCCACGGCGCAGGCCGCGCTAATCTTGCGTGCTCTTTGGTGAGTGGGATCGACGGTTCTGCAAATTTTGCGTAACAGACGCGCATATCTGAGTGCCTTCCAGAACATCGGTGATAATATCAGAACTCATAGTGACGCATTTCGCTGCTTGTCAGTTCTTTCGTCGATCGAGGACTGCTCTCGCCGCTAACACCTTTCAGTGTGATTTGTTTTGCTTTGCTGGGCACAGCTTCACTGTATATAAACAGTTATAGACTGCCAACGCCTTGAAGTCTACTGCGTCCTTCGTCGTCACAACCGTGTGACAATGTTTCACATGTTTATTTACTGGACGGTATCTAAGATATGTTGTTTTCGTGGAACTTAGGCGTAGCTCGTTTTGTTTGAGCCACTATGAAAACGATGTCATACAGTCATTCACGTCTTGTTCGAGTGTTTCGAAGTGTTGTGATGTAAAGAACACTTTCGTGTCATCTGAATACATAATAAACAGTGGGGAGGCTGGTGCACTACATATACAATATCACTTACGTAGAGCAAAAAGAGTAGAGGACCCAACATTGAACTCTACAAGACTCTTCGGTTCAGGCGACGCTGATTTGCTGCAGATATTTTCGTTTGTACTAGTTGGTACCGGTTATGTAAATAAATTTGCAAGAGCTCAAGGCCAAACCAGCGTAGTCCGCACAGTGACAGTTTCCGTAATAATGTGTTACAATGTATAGAATAAAAAAATTTCTTCTTTTAAGGCCATGAATAAACCGAGCGTAAAACCGCTAATGCGTGTTCAATATATATTTACCTTTCTGAAAACCATATTGATGCGTTGCGATAACATGATGCTTATTTGGAAAAAGGGTAACAACCTGTCGTGAATAACGTCTTTAAATAATATAGCCAGAGTGGTAGGCACTGACACTCTGACATGCAACCCCCTTTGCAACAAGGAGTTCAGATATATACTATGCGAGCAATAACCTCGGATATCAATGGACATGCATATATAAGTTCAGGTGCTGCAGCCTCACCAATGCATGGCGCAACATATTTTAATATTATTTATCAGGTTATCGATATCTCAGCAATGTACCTATAGGAAATATATAATATAGAACTCAGCACCGCTGCGCTTTCTTCCAAACAGCAGCGTTGTTCTCCTTCCGACTAACTGCGGCATGCGCCTGCATTGACAATATGACCATTTATGGCATTGACTATAGGGCCACACCGCGTATCTTATCTAGCTTTCCTTCTTCCATCAACCATTTCACAGGCCTTTCTTTGGTTATATGTTTTCAAACTTCTAATAATATTCTTGCTTGACTTTCTTTAAGATCTGTTTTTTTCTTTCTCCCTTTATTTTCATTTCTCCCCTTAATTTCTTTCTTTCTTATCTCTTTCTGCATATCGCCAAGAAGGTACCAAGAGGCCGAACAAGAATGTCAAGAAACTTCTTTAATGACGGTGAACCGTCCCCAATATCCACGCGCGATGATGATGAAGATGATGACTTTCGGGTTAAGGGTTCTACCCACTGTAGGCGATTGGCCATGAATCGGTGTCGATAGCTTATTAGCTATCGATACCGATGACGACGCGCGCCAGAGCGTTCTTCGTCGTCATCTCCCTGGTGATAGGTGCCCATAGGGGGCAACTTGCTTCTGGCGGTACCAACACGTGCCGGGCTGCAGCTTACTTCGCGTCAATATTGTCCTTCGCATAATGCCATGTAGCAGTGTACTGAGGGCAACATTGTGGGTAGTTGGTCCAGGGAAAGAGTGAGCAGACTTCTCCCCTCTTGAGTGACATTCTTTAGCATTTACATGTATTGTAGAGAGAAAATTCTTATCTCGTCGGACAACGACGTTTCACATCAAGGACATCGTAGTGCTGAGGTGTTTCATTGTCAAACAGCTAGTCATTATGAACGATGAAGAACAGAGTCGGTACACACACAAAGATAACGAAGCCCAGAACATTTTCTTCAACTCAGCCTGACAGGCCGCGTGGAGCACAGCAAAAGGTACATATCTCTACGAGCGAGCACTCCGCAGAACTCCGAAACCTTTACTTTTTTTTTCTGCTTTTGTTTTCGATGCCAGCTGAAAGCAGCTATCTTCATTTTTTTTAAAATCAAGTGCTCGTTTACTAAGACAGCAGCCCCTGCGCTAGCCCCAACTAATGCGTTTTGTCAGGAAATCCCTTTTCTTACCATGTCCGATGAACAGGACAACGATGTTCTGCACCTGCATAGGCAAACTGTATAGGTTTCGATGTGTGGCTGCAGTGACAGATACCGATGCGTCCACGGTCTCGCCCATACTTTCGCCTATCCTTTGTAACACAGCCAACGCGTCACCGTCAAGCGATACTCCATTTATCTCTAGATTATTTGAGCGCTGATACTGTTGTAGCTCGTCGCCCTTTGTCGACGAGCGATCATTTTGTGCACCGGTCCCCCCCCCCCCCCCTTTTTTTTTTTCAGCAAGAAGATCCTTCACTTCATGCCTTCTACCGGAAATGGCGTCTGATCATAGGCGTCAAAAAAAAAAAAAACGTTTAAAACGCATCCGTGAAAGAACTATACCACGACTTCAGACGAGGCTGCATCGAATCCGAGAGAGATGTCGATGTTGAGAGCGCGAGGTGACGCACAAGGTAAAAATTAAAATTGAATCGATGGCTAAGCTATATTTAAGAAGACTACCGTGTGAGACGTGACATCTCATAAGTTCTCGATGACTTATGCCGCAGGGGAAATCAGTACTGTTTACTACTGCTGATATTTTATATTAGCTGGATATGAGTCGTCGTCATAAATCGAAGAACTTTTTCAAATGCAGCTATAGTTAAATGCGACGGCGCACTTTTATATCTATATTTCGCGAGGCTCAAAGGGAGCATAACATAGGATGTTTGCTCTCATATAATTTAGAACGTGTAGCTTACTTGCACAGCTTTACTAATTGCACTGCGCGACCGCAGTCCGGTCGGTATGTCAGTACCCTTATCACAGCACGGGTCGATAAAATCTGCTAAAGTAATCATATGTGGCGAACAACTTCATCGAGAGCTTTGTTACGCGCTGGTTTATCCAATATGCCGTTTATTTTCTACGTACGGTACTTTCCAGAATGGCTTTTTGGCCTTGTCATGATCTTTCGACACCGTAGTGTAAAACGCTGAAGAAATAAACATCATCGTTTATGTCAGAGATCCTGACTAAGCTACCGTAACATACCAACGCCTGGAACGACTAGAGGGTTACATAGAACGGAAATGAATAAACACTAATGTTAGTAGGTCCTACTCGCGTAAATATTTTATATATTTTACGCTGAACCTCACAAAAAGAAAGAAAACGGGAAAGGAGAAACGAGAGGGTGTTGTTGTTTTATGGTGAGCTTGGGAAGTCTTTTGAATTGAATTGAATTGAATTGAATTGTTTATTTTTTAACATAATACATGTCAAGGGATGGTACGGCTAAAGGCAGATTAACTGCCTGACAATGGCCCTACCACCCAAGCACTGTTCAACAGGGTTGTGACCATTATTAAGAATTTATACAATAGAAAGCGGAAGCGCTGCACGGAAATAAAGGAGAAAAAAAAATCATGACATAGCGCTATTAGCAAGGGATGACGACATACATACAAGATTAATACAATCGAGTTCTTTTTTAATCTAACAGGTCGTAAGGCACATGATGTTAGAGGTCTTACTCCACTATGAAGGCACACAAGACAACAAATACGATTTGACAACACGCTTAAACAGGGATGTTGATACGACTTCATACACATTGCTCAGTACTTGCGGATGTTGGTTTAAGAAAGAAGGGATCATGTATTTAAGTTGTTTAGTGCCGTATTTTGTTCTGCAGAGTGGAACTTCGAAGTGGCTATGTCGTAAACTATATGGCCTGCGGTTAGTCAAGTACATGTGTGAAAAAATAGATTCATTTTGATGCATTTTTCTGTGTATGTATGTATGTAGCAAGCTTGAGGTTATATAGCTGATCGACTTTTAATATCTCATTTTTTAAGAAAAACGGTGCTGTATGATCAAGCCATGCAAGGTTTTCTATGTGTCGAACCGCTTGTTTTTGAAGGACTGTCAGCCTACATAAATTTGTTTTGCTTGTAGTGCCCCAGACTAAGAGGCAGTAATATAGTTGAGAATGTATGAGTGTATAGTACAGCTGACGTTTTAGCCAAATCGGAACCAGATGCCGGATTTTATAAAACACTCGATTAGACCTGGAAATGCTAGTATGTAATTTGTTTATGTGATGAGTCCAGTTCAAATGTTCTTCGAACAATACTCCCAGAAACTTAAATACAGATACCCGTTCAATAGCGCAAGCATCAAAACGAAGAGAAATGTGAGCGCCATCGGGTTTATTCTTAGGCTTAAAAACAATGAATTTCGTTTTAGTAACATTTAACTGAAGTTGGTTGAGAGACAACCAAATCAGAAGCTCGTGCAACCAATCATTTGCCGCTGTTGCCAAGTCAGCCAAATTATGACCAGAGAAAAATAAACTGGTATCGTCGGCGTAGAGAACCGTTTTAGGCGTAAGTGGTATATTTACGATATCGTTAATATAAATGACAAAAAATAGAGGACCCAAAATGGACCCCTGAGGTACGCCGCACTTTATTTCCTTCATCTCTGAGCATATGCTGTTATGGCTTACAAATTGAAACCTATCTGAAAAATAACTATTTATAAGTTCTAAGGTAACGCCTCTAATTCCATATAAAGGTAGCTTTTGAAACAAAATGTGATGCTTTATAGAGTCGAAAGCTTTTCTGAAGTCAAGAAAAACTCCGACAGTATATAACCTATTTTCGAAATTGTCAATTATTTCTTCTTTAACGCTCAACAGTGCCTCCTCTGTTGACTTATTCTTGCGAAAGCCGAATTGCTTGTCAACAAGTGCCCGCTTGTTATCGAGAAATTTGGTTAACCTAAACTTTAAAATTAATTCTAATACTTTAGAAAATAGAGGTAGCACAGATATTGGCCTGTAGTTATTTAGATCATTAAAGGATCCACCTTTGTGCAAGACTACTACTTTGGCTATTTTCATACTAGTAGGAAAAATCCCGGTAACTAGCGCGCTATTACATATATGACAAAGCGGGGCACATAATATATCAGCAACATGAATAATTGGTCTCGCTTTGATATCATCATATCCGGCTGCGCTATCTGTTTTCAAAGATTTGATTAAATTAAAAATTTCATGTGCGATGCACGGAGAAAGAAACATGGAGTTGGTACTGTCAGATGATATATATCCACATAGATCCTTTGTAAGATTGCTTGTACCAGGGTTATTTGCAATACCCGCATGCAAGAAGTGATCGTTAAATTTGTTCACCAGTGGGGTATTGGTATATTCCACATTATCGAACGTAAGTGTGCTAGGGATCACATTGTTTGAGTTGCCTTTGAGTTTTCGAAATGCAGCCCATATTTTTTTAGGGTCGCCTGATATCGACGCAAACACATCTTGGTAGTACTGAGTGCGAGCTTTCCGAAGATCCGAATTGAGCTTGTTCCTGAGCTTTTTATATTCCCGGAGAATTGTTTCGTCTTTTACACGAATAAAAGTGTCAAATAATTTATCCCTCATTCGAATTCTGTGGTACAACTCACGGGTAACCCATGGTTTTCTAGATTTTCGATGACCTTTAACTGAATGTGGAAAAGCAATGTCATATGAGTGCTTAACTTTCTGCAAGAATAAATTGTAGGATAAATTCGGATCTTTCTCGTTGTATACATCTGTCCAATCTGTACTATCGACCAATAACCGAAATGTATTTAGTGCCTCATTATTAAAATTTCTTCTAAAAAAGGGGGCACTGTGTGCATGACAGTTTTTTTTCTTTTGGGGCGCGGTACGAAAACAAAGATTGGCAGATGATCACTAATATCGAAAGTAAGGATTCCTGAATATACATCGGCGCTGTCATGATTTGTTATACACAAATCAATTAAGCTTTCTGTATCCGGCGTTATTCTAGTGGCCCAATTAATAGTGTTAGAACAATGAAATGACTCTATGACATCTTTAAAACGTTGTGTTTGAGAATTGGATATTAATAAATTTATATTAAAATCACCAATCAAAACAACCGACAGACCTGTCATGGTAGCGTATTGAAGAATCTTGCTAACGGACAAATTAAATTCATGAAAATCACCAGAAGGGGGGCGATAGATAGCTGCAATCACGGTACTACAACACTTGACAGCAATCGACTCACAATCATCGTTAACAGCCGAAAATTCAGCGAGAACAAAGTAGTTCAGGTTATTTCTAATATAAAGTGAACAACCACCCCCTCGACGATTTTTTCTGTAAACACTTTCACACTTGTAACCGTCAAGAAAATTGACATCAGAAACTGACGAAAACCACGTCTCTGTAAATGCAAGAATGTCAAATTTATGATCTAGTGCCTCCAGAGCCATTTCTAATTCCATGGCCTTACCACTCAAGCTTCTGCTATTCACATGAAAAATAGACAAATGATCACTCGGCTTTAAAGAATGACACCGCAAGGTAGAATTGAACATACAGCTGTTATAATAGCTTATGCTAGATGATACTGTCATCATAGAAAAAAAAGTATGCTAACACAGAAAGTCACGTCACAAACTAATCAGGAGGTCATTGTATCTTATCTAAATCGGTTTCACATTCAATGCGGATCGCTCGCTCGCCATGTGCCCTACGCACAAACATCTTTCCTTCTTTCTGCCAAACGAACTGATAGTGCTTTTCTTGTGCCCTAGCCCTCATCAGCCACAAAAGCTTCCTGTTTTCTGCTGTCAGATTATCCAAGAAGTAGACATCCGATTTTGAAGTCTTCAAATAGCCTTTCTTTGCCATCCATTCATCCCGTGTAGCGCGCGACACAAAGCGAATAAGCACCGCTGGTTCTTTACCTGGCTTGGGCGGAAGCCTGTGCAAGCCGCCAATATTAGCTGGCGTAAGCTCGGCAAGGTTTAACTGTTTCGCTAGATTATTCAGTTTATCAAGCAACTGTTCGTTTTGGCTATGTGGGAGACCATGAATTTCTAAATTTTGACGGCGGCTATATTGCTCTAAGTAGTTGAGATGCTGTCGCAGCTTCTGAATTTCCCGAGTGTCATTGGCTGCTTCAGCCGTTTCAACTCTTTTCTTTAGAGTAGCTATTTCACATGATTGCTTCCTCATCTCGATGAGTACCCTGTCGTACTGCTCTGACAAGTGTTTAACCGATTGTTCCATGTTTTGGACTGTGTCCTTCAGTTGCATTAATTGATCTATTTTGCATTTGATGGTGGGTATCTCTGACAACTTGCGATTTATTTCAGCCAGTATTTTTCCAGTGTCAGATGTCTGCTGCAGCGGCAACTTCGCGCTGCCGGCGTTCGCACGTGCAGCTAGAATAACACACGCTTGACATTTCCATGCCTTTTTTGCTGCCTCGTCGCTTGTCTTAAATGCAGTCTTTGTTACTCCTGAGCAGGGCCCAACATGATAACCATAGCTACATTCTGAGCACATTGGGCAACTGCCGGGATCGGGAAGTGCCTCTTTGCACACTAAACACATGGCAGAAGCTGCCATTCTCAGTACACACCCTAAATGTATAACACTACAAATCACGCAGCACCCACAAAGCAAACGACGAAATACAAGAAACAAAAAAAGCAATTGCGGTGGTGGTGGGCGGCACAACAGAGAAGAAATGTTAAAGCTTTGTGACTAACCTGCAAGATTTGAAGAAATCAGTCTCCCGTGCGTCCGCCCGCCACCACCACCGCTGAACAAATGCGACGGTATCTGATGAGCTTGGTTCTTTTACACAGCTCGATGACGTCACGAAGATTGCGAGGCCCACGTAGTGTCAGCGCCGTCAAATTACCGGCACTGTCAAATGCGAAGAACTCGGAAGCCTGTGTTGCCTCTCATCGGAATTGAAAAACGATGGATTCCAGGTTGGCCTGTTCCTTTTGGGGCAGCTCAGGGTCTGCACGAAGCGTGGGAGGCCCGTGTGGTTTCCTGCAAGATTTGAAGAAATCAGTCTCCCGTGCGTCCGCCCGCCACCACCACCGCTGAACAAATGCAGCCAGCTGAGGTAAACGATCACTGCGCGTAGCAATTACGTTTCCTGTATTTGTTAAGGCGATCTGAGAGGTGGCCTAAAGTGTCTCTAAAGGAGCAGAAAGAAAGGAACTGATTCGTGTTGGCGAATTGGAAAATCAAATTTTCCCGCGCTCTTTTATGATCAATGCAGCGATAGTGGTGCCGACAACTACTCATAAATAAAAAGAACCTTAGTATCGCGTGTATTTCTGCAAATATTCTTACGACAAGACAATAAATGTTACAGCAAATTATTTTGTGTGAGACAAAATTACGATACGTTATTGTTCTAAGATGTCCAGTTTTATTTTGTACCGGTAAGTAGCGCCACGCATGGCCGGTACTTTTCCAAGACGGATATGGCCAAGACGACTGCGAGAGGAGGACATGACGTCACTGCGGCCTCTGCTTTGTTGCAAGAGGAACTGATTATTCCTGTGGTTGAGTCGCACGTATTATTCGTGAACTATCCATTTGTTTTGTGTAATATGATTAATGAATCCAACCAAAATGGGAAGGGTCTAGAGCAGCAGGTAAATTTCAGCCAATTTGGCCTTTTGTACCGGGCAGTTTTTTTTATTATTTCGGCATAAAACAAACTGCAGGATTCCAAGTTAGGGTTAGCTCTCGTTAGCACGGTGTTTCTGTCAAGAAGATGGCGCATTGGGATAAAAGTTTACCGTTGTGGAATCCTTCCGTGCCTCTGGATTTTGCATCGTATTGGGTCCTCTGCAACAATGTAATAACCTTTCTCTTTCACCGAGTGACACCCACTGTGTGTGATCAGAGCGTAAACTCATGAGGAGGACGACAGCAAACTAGTCTTAGCGACAAGCCCGCGGACGGGCCTGCCCGTGCCCTCGATTCACCTTTGTTCGCTTTCGTCGCTGACGGCTGTGAAGAAAAAAAAAATTATGCCGCCGTTGAGTGGCCGTGCGCTCGCTCGACCGACAGTCCGAAACCCCCATGTGGCTGCCTTTGCGATCGGTAACGCTGACACGGTAAATGCACCTCTTCCGGGAGGGTCTCTTTCGTGACTCATTCGCTCGCCAAAAGCGACACCGGCACCTTGCCGGTTTCAGGCTTAGCAAGCCCCGCTTTCATTCAATGCCATGTTAACCCGCTTGGCCTGTCTATCGCCGCTAGCTGTGCTCGCTACTCTGGGTCTTTTCGTCGGGAGCACGTTGTGCGTGTTCGATTGGTTGGGTCGCCAGATATTTCGAGCGCGGTTCAGGGTCTCGGCGCTTTCGTGCTATTCGACGCCCGTTGTTCGCCGATTGGCATGCGGCCGGCCGCTAACCACTGGTTAGGTTTAAAACGCACCGTAACGGAGAAGTTTGGGAGCGTTAAAGCAGACTTGGGGACTGTAATTGGCTTCCGAACGCAGCTCAGTGTTAGTTGCCACGCCGCCGAATACCTGCAGTTTGCTTGCCTGTTATTTGTATACTACGTTTTCTTCCCGTAGTTTGCTTAGCGTGTAGCGACTGCATCGCCGTGGCAGCTCGCGAGGCGCTTTCGCCCGAGCCGTTGCTACCGGTGTCTTTGATTAGTTTGCTCTTGGTTCCTCTCTTGACAAAAAAAGAAAAAAAAAATCGTGTTCAACTATTGGCTGAGGCAGCAGTGACAAGTGGTTTATGAGCACTTGCCAGTAAGCTGCCCTTAAAATGTTTGCATGGACGTTATATTTGGTTTCGCTCTGTTGTTTCTCTCATATTTGTTTTATTTGCATTCTTTTTTTTTGTTGCAGTGCACCTGAAACCTTAGCAGCGTTATTGTGGGACACGAAATTCAATGCTGGGTTCGGAGAGCAAACATTATCCGACGGACATGCACATGTGCTGTCTCGTTTCCCATATGAACGGTTGGAATTCTTGTCCCCGAAGCGCACTTGTTTCTGTTTTTTATGTTTTTGGACAATTTGATGCGTTTGAAGGTGCCGTAACTGTTTAAACCTAAAGAAGCAGGGTGATTCATCTTTTGTTGCATGCAGGAAGTTGTGGCATTCTGGCGTTTTTTTTTTCTTCTTTCTTCTCCCATAGTTTGCTGGTCTAGACTTGAACTCCGGTTCTCAAGGAAACAAGACCGGTGAGCCAATTTTTGCTGTAGCTTTTGTATGTGATGCGATACTTGTATTTGTGATGTGTGTAATGTTCATAGCTAGAAGTGGTAGCAAAGTGAAGCTTCCTTTGTATTCAGCGCGAGTCTCGCATCCATTCAATTTGCCTCCACTTAACTGTGTCAGCAAATAGTTGATAGTCTTAAGGTAACGTCGCAGCTTAATGTATCGACAACATTGTCACTACAATGTGAATATGGCGTATTCACCAGCAGAGAAATCTGAAGACGGTATAGTCAGGTACCACCTAAATAAAAAAAATAACCAGCCGCAATTTATGATTGGGCACTGTTATAGCTTAAAAGAGCAGGAACTGTAGTGACAGAATCGACATACTTTTTGTAACTTCATGATTTGCTCTTGGAAATGACAAAAATATGCTATACCGCACCACCTTGTGGAGAGTATTGATGCGGCACAAAAGCAGTAAGTCTCTCAGTGTTGATGATCCCCAGGCTGTCAAGGATTAGTTTGGGTACTAGTTTTGGCGGATAGTTGGGGCATCTTTGCATAACATAGCAGAAATCTAACATGCCTGTTCCTGTATTGCGGTGCAAGTCATTTCATACCCGTCTGGAATCTCTTTAGGCAAAACTGCACGAGGTTTCATGAGGGTGGCACCATATGCATTTGGCTGTCTGTAGCTAACTGGCTTGGCACTTTGCCATCCGTGCTTCATGTAGATGCAACTTGCCTTTCAATGATCATGCACAATCTGGTGAAACTGATCACCTCACAGTGCTGTCGCACGTGTTGCACAAGACGAGTAGAGTACTGATGTAGGAGACCGGAACACACTTATTACTCATGCCATGGTGGTGAACGCTGAAAGGCCAAATTGCCACCTTGAAGTTTGCTGGCATGCTTATTTCTATAACCTGCACTGAAGAATGTTGCCTAGTTTCATAAGTGAGAAATCTCAGGCTGGGTGCTTCCCTTTTCAGTTGATGAACTTGGTGCTGCTGACATCGGCACTACTGGCAAGTTGCTTAGATGTTCATTCATTCTTCTCAAAATTTTTGTTTCATGGGGACCATTGGGTAAGAGCGAGGTATCGTGGGGAAGTGTTGAGGGTGAACAAGTGTGGTGCTAGAAGTTTACATGCATATTACGTTCAGGTAGTGTACACCGCACATAAACGCTAACACAGTGTCCAGTGCCGGGCAGTTTATTATTACCATTATGGCACACTCGTCTGTGCTAGTTTGTGCGATGGGCATTGAGCAGCAATGGGGAATGGTGGTATGCATGTCTGCATTGGCCAGCGTTGATGAGGCTTGTAAATGGGGGTGCGGCTACACAGATAAGGCATTTTGAAAAATGAAGTCGTCGGGGTTTTTTCTTATCTGATTACATACTAAAGAAAAGTTCACATGCCTGCAAGCTTGGAGTGTCATATGGTAAAAATGAGGGATCGAAGATAATGTGCCAGAGCATGTGCCCACTCACCTTATCTCTTGTGCTGCAACTGTATGCTGTTACTTTTTTGTTTGGTATAATCATTTGTTGGAGCAGGAGGGGCTCATAATTTTAACATGCCTTTGTGTAGTATCTAAATTTATAAAAGTGGTTGTTTTAGTACAACATGAATCTGTACATACTGAACTCTGCATGCCGTATGAGCATGCCTTTGTTATTTGTCTCAGACAATAGCGCATTTCCGTGCATACAACAGTACCCACTACCAGTTTTCTCTCGAGGTTACTGTGAGGCACTTTATGGAGGAGGCCCGGTAGAAAGAAATTTTGTCGGGCACATCATTTTGTTTAGGAGGATATATTTGCAGGGGAACTAAGCAAAAGTTGGGCAGCAGTACAGTTTGACAGCTCATCGCGTGCATCAAAAATTTGAGGAAGTTGCCTCGCAACTGATTTGCAGGTCCAAGTCGCTACGTGCCGCCGCACCTGCGCAACAACCGTTCTGTGTTGCCTGGACCTCCTCAGGGGAACGCCCAGGGCTACGGCCAGAAATCGTACCCCGAGCCGCAGGGAGGCGACGACTGGGGAGCAAGGGACGGCTACAGGGGTGCGTTTCTTCCATAATTTCTTTTTCTGTCCGTCAGCTTCTATAGGTGCACACAGCTCCAGAGAGTTGGGGAGGGTGAATGTGCAACTCATTCTTGCGTGTAATGTGCATTGTGTACAGTTTGCATTTGCTTATGAATTTTGATTATCTATTACAGAATTTTTTTCTTTAATTTGAATTGAATATAAGGGAAATCTAATATAAAACAGGCACTTCTGTTTTTTGCTGGAAATGTAGTGAGAGCAGCCTGTTATTTCCACATTTTAGGTAGTTTTCTGTCCACTACTGCCCCTGTGCAGCAGAATGAGCCATATTGAGATGCTGTGTGAAAATTTCAAAAAAAATCTAGAAAGTGCGCACGAAAGAAAGACTTTATATTTTCTTATCACAGCTGTTCTAACTCAAGAACCATTACTGCAACAATGAAGCTAATTGCAGTTTTGAATTCAGGATCACAGTCTGCTTGTGCTAGAAATTTTAGAGTTCTAGGCCAAGGATTAGTCATTTTCAAGTAGCATCTCCTCTTAAGCTGTGGGGATGCTTTGTCCCTTGTGTATATGCACGCACGTGTGCATGGCTCATTACTGAATGAGCCAGTGTCGTTCATGGGCCACTTATGGTCACTGTCCACATCCCAAGAACAGCTCTCATCATGTACAGTAAAAGCTAGTTAACTGTGATTTCTAGGGACCAGCAGAAATGTGCGAATTTACCGAACGTCTAAATTATCGGATGTAAATACAATAAACGCACGTAGCACACTGCAGCACATTCAGGTAGGGTGTACGCAGTTCTTAGAGCGCGCAATACACACAAAAGTACTGTTGCTGCATCTGCTGCGGTACAAACTATAGCCGCATTATCGACTCCATCACAAATAGCGTTTGCGCAGTGCACATGCGCCAAACGAAAACGAAACTATTTGCCCCAGCTGCTGCAGAGGAACGCTTGGTCACTGAAAACGCAATCAGAATGACGTTCATCCATGTTAAGAGAAGGCATTTTCTTTTCGTTTTCTAGGCTTGTCAGTGGCCTGATGGCCGCCAAATTATCAGATATGCATTCAAATCTATCCAGTAGAGCGGGCGTCTAGTTTCATAGAGTAATGCATTTTTTTCACAGGACCAGCGAATAAGTGCAAATTATTCATTTTCCAAATTAACAAGAGTTGAATTAACGATTTTTTACTGTACCTGTATTTGATGTTGCTGTCAAGTAAGTCATTGTTGATGGTAGGAAACAACCTCCTTAGTCGCTTCTCACATTGCGCAGGTGACCGTGGAGGTGGTCGTGCCGATTTCTCAAATTTTGGTGGCCGCAACAAGAGGAACGATGGCCCCATACGCAACAATGCTTTCCCACCACGCCAGTGAGTGCTCTCTCTCTCTCTCGCCGATGTGGTTCGCTGGTTGACTGCTTACAAGCTGTGGTAGCTTCATACTGTTTTGTTTTAGGGCAGGGCACTGCTGATCCTGGTAACCCTGGTCTTCTACTTTTTCCAATTTTCTCATAAAATGCCAGGTCTTTTGTTCCTGTTGATTATTGGAGCGGTGACATCAGTTCTCTTTTCTTTTTTTCTTTCTTTTTTTTCTTCGCCAAGCTTAACTGAGGGAAGTGCTGGACAGTGACTTTTGCAAAAAGATGTTGCTGTTGCTTGTCTCTCTCAATGTGGTTGGCTTCTGTTGCATCAACAGAGGTCAGAGGTTCAGCTGAGACATTTGACTGCTTCGTCTGCCCAGAAAAGTTGGGTGCATGGTAGCATCTGAAAAAAAAATACTTGGAGGACACTTAGCTCCTTCCTTGGCATGGAGAAATCGGATTTGCCTTGCGTTTGCTAAAAATTCGTCAACGAAAATGAGAAATTTCCCAGGAAAATGTTCAGCTAGAATTAAGGCGAGATGCAGGTCGAAAAATCGCGTTTTTTGCGAAAATTTTCACTTTTCAGATATTGCTTCTAAAATCATTTTCGGTCATTCAACTACCATTTCCCCAAATATCAAGGCTCAATTCGAACGAGAAAGTGGTAAAAAATCTATCTGTTTCAGCCAAGGTAGCTCTAGAAATCACAAATTCGCACACAGAGCGGCTATTTTTGAAAATTCGCCGCTCGGTAACTCGACGTCGTCCGCCATCGCAGTTTGTTTGGTGAGGTAGATCAAGCCTTCCTCTAGCGTACCGGCCTTCCCCCAGTTTCGTATTTTGGCAGGAAAGTTTAAAAAAGCAGCGGTTTCGAAGTCTGTTTTAGCCGAGTTGTAGCCGCTCCAGCCATCTCTAGTGGTCACGTGGTACGCTACCGAGGCCGCCGTTGGCTACATCTGATCAGCCGCGCTCGCCGTGCGCTTGCGACGATCAGCGCTTGCCGTGCGTTTTCATGTTTTTCCTTGTCCGCAATGGATCACTCGAAGAAACGTGACTATCGAGCTCGGAAATTTGCAAGCGCGCACCGGTACCAAGGGCGTCGCCGTAAGCCGAAGCGCAAAGCAACCGGAGAAGAATGCGAGTCGCCGGCCAGTAGGCCTAATCAAGGCCGCGGGGATACGGCGGCGTGCGGAAACTTCGACGAGATCGACGCCGCGATAAAGTTCGTCAGCGCATCCGAAAGGAAGATAAAACAGTTCGAAAATGATAGAACGAGGAGCGTCGCTGGTTCTGTGAACGGAGTGATCTGCGACGTCGGTGCACTGACAGCGATGGTAAGCCGTGCCGTTTGTCCAACGTGCCGCACTGCTGGACTCGTCCGCGACGCCGTAAGCAAGCGCAAGGGTCTCTCTTCTTTCCTCGAGCTGTACTGCGATAACAGTGAATGTCCGGAATCTGTGCTTTCCGCCGCACATAGTTCACGGCGTGTTGTGCGAGAAGGAGATCTCATCGGTGCCGGTGAAGACCAAGACCGGAGTTATCGAAGCGGCAGCTCGCGTGACAACTTTGCCGTGAATGTGAAGGTAGTTGTAGCCGCGCGTGCGATAGGCATCGGGCATGAACAGCTATCGCGTTTTTGCGCTATTCTTGGCCTGCCAACACCGATGCATCACAAGACTTTTATTGCGATCGGCAAAAAAGTTCGTGCCGCAGCTGTCAAAGCTGTGCAAGAAAATCTTGCGAAGGCAAGAATAATAACTAAAGAAAATTCTGGTGGGGCTGATGTTGCTGTCTTGTATGATGGTACTGTCGGCAGCAAAAGTTTGCGGGATCTCGAGTGCGTGGCCGAGCGACGAAAAACTGCATTGCCGCGCCCTCTACCGCAAGCGCGCCCGATGTCGAGGCTTATGGCACTTCCGGGCCAGTCATTCTTGGCGCATGCCTGTCTTTTCTTCGATATCAGCCATGACTCATCACTTGGTTGCCCGGGGTGCGCTTTTGACTTGCGTTATAGGCGCTCCGAGGTTACCGCCACACGTGTTTGTGGGCTGCTTGATGACAGACGGAGCTCGCAAGCATGACAGAGCTCCCGTGCATCTTTTGCGTGGCGCGCTATATTTTATGAATAAATGTTATCTTTCATGACGCGTGACTGGGCTAACAAGTATTATTCGGCTGAAAACGCGAGCTTGATACGCTTTTCTTGTGACCTACATTTGGTGTTCCTCGCGCATTCCTTCTGAAACCACCATTGACGTTAGGCGTGAACACGGACGATGCCGCCTCGCGTTCCGGAGGACCAGAGACGTTATATTGCACGCCTGTGCGTGGAAGGCGTGCCTTAAAAAAAATATGTCGCATCACAGGAAGATCTAAATCAGCCGTAACGCGGGTGGTTAAAGCATTCAGAGACGGAGGAAGGATTGCTGACGCCCCTCGTAGTGGACGACCGAGGGTGTCTGGAGAAGAAGACGACGCACTGATTATTGCCGCTGCTGTGGCTGATCCCTTCTTAAACGCGAAAGAAATTAAACAAGAACTCGGCCTTCACATGTCATCTGACACAGTTAGAAGGCGTCTTAAGGAAGCGGGCCTGCAAAATTGTGCTGCAGCCCAAAAGCCCTTCTTGACTGACAACCAACGCCGGCAGCGGCTGGAATTTGCGAGGGCGTACAAGGGCTGGGGTGTCGATGAATGGAGCCAAGTCATCTTTACTGATGAGTCCACGTTCTGCACCAGGTGGGACCAGCAACAGCGTGTTTGGCGGCCTCTCAACTGCAGGTATGGCTGAGGTTCACGTCTTTAACATCACATTTGTAGATATTAGATAGTAACCCATAATTCACAATGAATAAGAGTAATCCGAATTTCGTGTTTGACGAGCTGCTTATTGTGCAATTAAGTGTTCAATGAATCCCCGCCTATTTTGTTTCATCAGCGATCTGAGATAAATTTAACAAGTAATCTAGCAGAATTCTCGTCACACGGTAGTTTCTTGTACTTGACATTTTTTGTCATTAAAACACCCATTTTACAAAAGGCGAGCACTCATGAGAATTTAGAAGAGTGTAGATCTTGTTTTCGCGAGCCGACTCGCATAAGAAAAGTTGTTCTCTGCGGGGCAAATGTTTTCTCGCCGGTGGCGCAGTTCATAACGGCAGTTTTCTTTCTCTCTTGTTTCCGTTAGATACCGACCAGAGTACATGCAGAATGTGCTGTCGAGTGGCCGGTGCAGCGTTTCCGTCTGGGGAGCCATCAGCAAAGATGGACTTGGCCCATTAGTACGCATCGAAGGAACATTTAACGCTTCATCGTACTGCGACATCGTCAAGGAGACCTTGGTGCCGTACGCCCTGGACGGCCCGTTTCCGGATGGATTCTACTGGCTGCAACACGACCACAGCCCAGTGCATACTGCCCGCCTTGCGGAAGCTGCACTGGACTCTTGCGGTGTGCTGCGGTTACCATGGCCTCCAAGTGGCGCGGACCTAAATCCTATTGAGAATGTGTGGGGTTTATTGAAAAGGCGCCTCGCTGCCCAAAGTCGCCGCCTTCCCAACGCGGATGCTCTTTGGAGTGCAATTCAGGAGGCATGGGAAGCACTGAGCAGAGAACCTGAAACTTCAAGGGCTCTGTACGCGTCCATGCCGCGGAGAATTGCCGAAGTTATCGCAGCAGAAGGCCACTACACCGGTCACTGACTCGTACTACCTGCCCCAAAAGTTTTTTTCATGCCCTCTTGTTCACTACCGTTTTTTTGTTTGTGTGTTAGAGCAAAACACACCCATGGAAATATATATTTTGCCCCACCAATGAATGGGTGCTTTTTTTTTCAAACTTGCGAATGCTTTCGTGTAGCTTAGCTCTCAGAATCATACGTGGCCATGTAATGAATAACATTTCACATCGGGCGCCACTGTAGAGGCTTTGAGGTGTATACATACCACAGTTAAGCATGACGACACGATAGGTTATAGTGGCTGTATTTATTTTGCGAGTGCGGAATGTGGGAGCCCATGCGCCGTGCGATGAGAAAAAAGAACTAAATAAAAAATGTCGGCATCCCGCAAGGCGTCGGCGAACTCCTTGCATCGCACCGGCCAACAGGCGCCTCGCGACAATAACCGCCCGGCGCATCAGCTGTTTCTGTCAGTCTCAGGAGCGCGCCACTCCGGCATTATGGGGAAGCGAGCGATGAGTCATGCTGATAAGCGAGCAAGGACAGGCATTCGCAAAAGGTAGTTGGAACACAACTTCCGCAAGCCTCGTCATCGGGCGCGCTTGCGGTAGAGGGCGCGGCAATGCAGTTTTTCGTCGCTCGGCCACGCACTCGAGATCCCGCAAACTTTTGCTGCCGACAGTACTTGGCAGAAGAGAGGGCACAAGAGTCGCAATGGCATAGGCACTGCTGTGTCTGTGGACACTGGCTTGTGCCTAGATTTTGAGGTGCTTTCCAACTACTGCCTTGCCTGTAGCCGGCACCAGGACTTAGGTACTGAGGAAGAAGTATTGCAGGCATTTCACAGTCCAGTCTGTGAAAAAAATACAGAATGCTCCTCTCATGCTATGGAAACTGAGGCAGCTTTGCGTATATGGGGCAGGACATCTTCATATGAAACACCCTTGCGCTTCACCAAGTTCCTCAGTTATGGGGATAGCAAAGCATACACCGCTGTTGCTGAGGCCAAGGTATATGGTGAAGTAGTTGTGGACAAGGAGGAGTGCACGAACCATGTGGCAAAGCGTCTAGGCACTGCACTTAGGAAGCTCCCAACACGACTTCCACGTGGTGAAAAGCTCCAAGATGGCACAATTCAGAAGCTGCAGAACTATTATCGCATTGCAATAACGACATACAGAGGCGATCTTGTAACATGCATCGTGCCAGTTGGGCCTCTTACTTCCACTCATCTTCCAGCAACACCGCAAGCAGCCACAGATATTGTCCAGAAGGAGCGACTTCCTGGTGCAAGCATAGGCGAGCCGAAGCCCTTGGGGAGCCCACACCAGACCACACTCCGATCTTGACAAAGGCACAAGGGTTGGCTGTGCTTCCTATATATAAGCGCCTCACAGATGAAAAGTTGCTGGCTCGCTGTCTTCAAGGAAAAACGCAAAATGCTGCAGAATCTTTGAACCGCAAGATCTGGCTTTTGTGTCCGAAAACAAAGTTTGCCTCCCGGACAACAGTAGAAACTGCCGCAATGGCCGTACTGTGGTTCAATAAAGGACATTCAAGCTTTGAACATGTCCTGCAAGAGCTTGGTGTGCTGCCATCTGAAGAACTGATCACCCTGGGTCAATGCCGTGACCAGAGAAGGATAGAAAGAATGTCCACAAGTAAGACAGCTGAGGCAAGGGCACATCGTCGCAACATGGCAAAGAGAGCGCGCCTTGAAGACTCCGCTCTCAAGCGGCGAGAAGGAAGGACATATGAAGTTTTTAAGTGCTCCGGCTGTTTTAAAGGTGGATTGTTCTGTGCTCTCACAAAGTTTCATGCAAATTGCACTGTATATTGAAGAATACACTTATTTACAACTTTCAAATGCGTTTTTCTCAATTTCCATTTTTATGCAATTTTCGCAAGTTGTGCACAAACTTTCATGCACTTAATATAGTCCTATCTTAACGAAAATTTGCACAGGGCTTCGTCAGTTACTCTAGAATACAAGTATCTCTATAAAGTTGCAATATTCATTACAGATTTTCCGTTACATAACATGATATGCTGATAGGGAGGTGTAAAATGTACATTTAGCACCCCTGATTTTTTTAAAAAAAGGTAGCAAGTTCAGCCCTTATTTGAGGCACTTATTTGTACTGTACTGCTCAAATGCAGCAAAATGAGCCATATTGGGATTCTGTGTGAAATTTTTTAATAAGCTCAAAAGTGTGCACAAAAGACCCTATATTTTGTTATCAAACTTGTAACTCTGAAACTACTGTAGCTATAAGGAAAATAATTACAGTTTTGAAATCAGCATCAAAAGCTCTACTAATACCTAAAATTTCAAAGCTCTAGGTCAAGAAATAAAAAACAAATGGTTTTCGAGTAGCATCTCCCCTTAATACCTTCAGAAAAAAAGTCAATTTTTCTTCTGGTTTCCATGATGCCACTTCAGGCATCTGCTACCACTCTTGATCCTCACTGCTCTCCTGGTCAGCTTCCTTTCACACAGAAATTTAAAAGAAAGGTAACCTTGTTTCTATAGAAATACCTCATTTACTCGTGTAATGGACAAACCGTTTTTTCCCACAAAAACAGTAACAAAGCTGTGTGTGCATTTATTATGCAGGGTAAATTTTACGCAATTTCTTTTTTTTTGTGTGTGTGTGTGTGTGTGTGTGTGCAAAACATTTAATGGGCAATGAAATACAGCGTCACAACCCGTCGTAATGCATAGAGCCACACACCCGCCTTGACAGCCTTAATGGTGGCTGGGTTTCTTCCACTTTCTGTTGTGCTTAGCCCACAGTGCCAAGAAACTGGAAGAATGGCAACGCTGACGAGCGGTCAGCAACGAAAAAGAGCGAACAAGCAGCACGTAGCGGCCTTCACTGCGCTTGAAATTTCTGTGTTGCCACGGGTCCTGCCCATAGCAGTGACATGACATACTGTGCATAGGCCACTGATCTGCGCTGCGCCGGCTTGCAGCCTGCCAAAAAAAAAAAAAGGGAGCTACGTTGCCATTGCAATCTTGCAGATGCCCAGCCATGTCAGCGGTAGCGTTTTCGGGTGGCCGTAACGAAATGCCCTCGATAATTTAGGAACTTTAGCATAACAGGAGAACGGATCTTTCCAAATGCCGCACTCAAAACGGCTCACCCTCAAGCCAGCCTGAGCCGCGCACATGGCAGCACACCGCTTACTGAGGTGTGAGGGAACTGCGATAACACGGAGGAATGCAGCAGTGTGAGGAAATGATGTTACTGCTGCTCGCACGTGGCTATGTGCGGCCGTTTTATCAGGACGCGAGAGTTTTGAATCGCCGCACCGAACGGCTCCTGAACACTGTGGCAGTTTGTGAGACCACAGGGGTTAAAAGTTGGGGGTGCTTCTATTAAATGGGAGAAAAAATAATATCCGGAATTTGATTGTTGAATTTGGGTCGCATTTATTACGTGAGTGCGTTCAATTACGCGAGTAAATACAGTAGTTTTCACAGTTGCAAGCAACACATTGCTAAAAAGCAGCCCCAACGTTGGACACCTTGTTGAATTTCTTAGCCTGCCTGGCCACCGGGCATGGCCTCCCAAATCCAGGAAGCGGGCAGACCTAAGCAGAGGGTGTGCCTACTGCCTAGTGACCGGCTTGTCACGCATGCTCAGAGGTATTTTTGCAAATAATCAGTTGGACTACTAATGTTGGGGTTGCATTTATTATGCAAGTACATTCATTACGCGATTAAGTGCAATATAAAGGAGTTTAGCCAAAAACACAGCTAAGTGCCGAAAGGAGAAAAAAACATTTTGTCAGCGCATGTGCCAAGACAGGAGCTTAGAATCGTGCAAACAGCGGTGTTCGTGCAGATTGTCTTTTGTCTTTCCGCCTACATAGCGCCACAAGGCTTGACTTCCCGTTTCCCGTTCACCTCGCCTTCAGTGACTGTACTGAAAAAGTGTAAATATCTGGCATGGTAACTAGCCAGCACACAAACACTGCAAGAGGAATTCTCCCAACATTGTGCTCTGAATTATTGTATTGTGTGTTGTGTTGTGCTGTGCACTATGTTGTGTAACCCTGTACAACGTTGTCTCATGACCAGTGTAACCTCATGCTGGCAAGCATGCACTATGTGTGCTTTGGGCCAGCTTTGTTGTCGAGCCAAAACGCTGGTCCTGCAGAACCTGCTGCACTCGCGCACCACCAGCCGTGAATCACTTGGGCACAAAAACAGTTCCCCAATAAAATTCCACAGTCTTCTGTCAGCTCTAAGACGGGTGGTGCCGTCAAGGAAGGGGAGGTTTTAAAAAATAAGCTGGACTTGTCGTAGTGCCTAGAGATTGAACTGCTAGCTTTTGACGGTCAACATGTACCGTATTTACTCGAATCTAACGCCCACCTTTTTTTTCGATAAAACGGGTCCAAAAATCGTATGCGCGTTAGAATCGAGTGCGAACGAACGACACCGTTACAATATCGCCATCGGCATCAGAATGGCCGCCTCCTACGAGGTTTGGGCGCTGTCAAACGGTCACCGGCGAAAAGACGAACTAGCGGCGCGGTGGTCTTTGACGCGCATAGTTTCTGTAGTTTCTATGTCGCTGCCGGTCCCGCGCTGAACGACGCACATGATGCGTAGGCTGATGATACTCGCCGCGCCGGCTTGGCTCTCTTGCGGCCAACCAAAGTAGCTACGTCGCCGATGCAATCTCTGAGACGCCCAGCCGCACGAGCTTCTGATAGCGTTTGAGGGTGGCCGTAACGGGAAAATAGATCTTTCCCATCACCGTACGCAAAACGGCTCATCATCGCATTTCTCCCTCATATCTGTGCTGAATCTGAGCCGCCCAGTCGTGCGCGCTGCATAATGTCCGAGATTGCATCGCGGCAATCTCGGAGACAACGTCCCGACCATGCTTAGGCTTATCTGCGCCAGCCTGCACAGCACGCATGGCAGCACGCAGCAGCGGGCGTGAGGGAACATTGATAGCACGGAGGAATGCAGCACTGCGAGTAAATGTTATTGCCGCTTGCACGCGTATCCGCGTGCAAGCGGCGATAACATCATTTAGCAGTTTTGTCGGGACGCAGGAGTTATGAATCGGCGCGCCGAACGTGTTCGAGAAACCGCGGATCGAGTGATACTGCGCGGGTTCAAAGTTGGGGGTGCGTTTAGTATGCGAGTTCATTCATTCCACAAGTGCGGCATTTGTTTTTATGAATGTGAGAAGGTTGATTACTGAGGACTTTTTTTTTTTTCCCTTTCGTGTCACGAAAAATGGGATCGCGTTACAATCGATGTTTCACTTTTTTTTTTTTTTTTTTTTTTTGGTCGCAGGAAGTGGGTGCGCGTTAGAATCGAGTAAATACGGTACATGATGTGCCTGTTCATGTGATCTGTTGATGCGAGGTCATTGCCCTCAAGTGTGCATGTCTTCCTGCGCAGTAAACGTTGGAGGTCGCATGAACGAGTGCACACTGCTTACGTGCCTTGTATTGGTGACGATGTGCAGTTTGGGCAAGGTGGGAGAATCACGATTTGAACGCGATCCCTGTGTTACGTGATAAATAATCTGCCTAAGACACTGAGTAGTCTAAATGCTGAATCAAGAGACAACACATGTGCATTCCCCTCGCAACGCTGCCAGCATCATGACAGCTAACACTCACAGTCACTGCTGCGTGTTCAGGCATGTTCAGACATGCTTTACTATGTAACATAATCTGGTGTTTATGTTTTCTTGCCTGAATTTTATAAAATAGTAAAATATTTAGATATCTGTATCAACACTACGCTTTTTTGGTAAAACTGCTAGATTTTTTTGTTTCAATCATCTGTTTTCTCGGATAATACGTTGGTCGTTGTGTTATTATTTAAGACGTATGGACGAGGTTCTACTGTAGTGTGAAAAAGTTGGGATAGAGGAAGCAGGGATTGTTTTCCCTGTGTCCACCAGCAAAGTTGCATAACCATAAAGGCTATCCAATAAACCTTTTTCAATGGGCTGGAGCCTTCTCTCGCTCTTGGTTGTTGTGTGCCTATATGAAAATAAGCTTCCAGAGCAAATATATAAATGTACTTCTAAAAGACCCTTTCTAATAAGGGATGGGAATCATTCCATCACGCATGTCTTGATAAGGGGCTCAGCTGTATTTTGCATGACTAGCTTGTGATACATGAACAAACAGTGGTACACATGGCTCTTTGCAGAAGACATCAGGGCATCTTGCACAAGACGTGCAGCATCGCATGGGGGGGCTGAAGTTAATTTTCTGGTGAAATGATTATTCATATAGGCTTGGTCTGTCTTCCAATATCTGCTTTTCAAGGTCCATTGATATGTAATCTGAAGTTCCTGTGCTGTAGTGTTTTGTGAGCTCACCGTGACTGTCGCTGCGTGTTGCAGGGGTGGAGGCTCAAACTGGCGCAGCCCGGACGATGGGCCCCGCGAGGTACCACGTGAAAGCTCCCGTGATGGCGGGGGCTGGGGTCGGGACGACCGTGGCGGCAACTGGGACCGCCGCAATGGGGGGCGGCGCAACCTCGACAATGACGAGGACTGGACCAGACCGCTTCCTAGGGACGAACGGATAGAGAGGTATGTGCTGCTGCTTGGTGTTTTTGCTTCAACGTTAAAGGGATGCTGGAGTGGTTTAGAGCAATAGATTATAATTGGGGGAACTCCACTGGCGTTAATTTTGCCATTTTATGCGCAATATTAGAAGAGAAAATCAAGTTTCATCTTCGAATCCTGCACCAACACTTTCCTCAACACTTTCCATTCCTCTTTTTAGCTTTCCTGCCGCATTGACTTATTCAAATTGGTGCACCATTTTTCTCACTGTCGTTTGCGGCATGTTCCAAGCACTCGGTGACAGCTACAGCTGTGGCTTCCAAGTCACAGGGTGTTTCATCCAGATGCACAAAGCTTGCATTCAAGCCATTGTATCATGTGCCCCGAATGAATTGCACAGCATTCAGCAAGTTGATCTTTAAGACCTTGCCCTGACGCTCCAAAAGCAGGATTGAGGGTTGAAATGCACCGACATCCAATGGCTGCAGGCTAGCTGTTGGGAACCATTTGATCCCGGCTTCTGTTTAAGGGGGGACGCGGGTCTTAGAAAAGTAAAAAATGGCAAAAAAATCGATTTTGAGAAAAACGCATTTTAGGCATGTATGTACCTTTGAGCAGCTGCCCTCAAATTATTAAGGCAGATTTCGATCGGGAAATAGTCTGAAATGTACTTTCAAGACGCCACGGGAGCCGAAAGTTGCACCAAAAAAGCGAAAATTTGTTCAAATTTCGCGCGCGCGCCGCGGGCGCGGCAGCTGGCCGGCCGCCGCCATCTTGGGCTTGTTTTGAAGCTGTTTTCTTTGTGCACATTTTCTGCCGTTTCAAAATGGCGTCGCTCCGACAGAACGGCCGCTATCCGCGCTTTTCCAAAGGGTGGTTTCGGATCGCTCATTGGCCACAGCGCGCGCGCGCGGGCGAGCCCCTCATCTCGCGCCTCTGATTGGCTGGTGCGTCTGGGGCGGCCATTTTTTTTTTCTATTTTTGTTTCGCGATCGCCGCGGTTGCTGCCGCTTCGTCCGTGTCGTCTGCGCTAGTGTTTACGCCACCAACGTGCAGTTTTCTGCCTTTCTGCTGGCATGTCCGAAGACGCACGGCTGACAGGCCACGTTGGCGGCGTCAAGCGTACGAAAAAAACGAACGCGTTGATGGTGCGCACGGCTGAATGCGGACGAGGGCGCGCTGCCGAAACAGTCCGGAGCGGCCTATTCTACGCTGACCCCCTCGCTGCGGTGCAATCTTATCGTCAGATCATCTGCCAGTGCTTTCACCGGGACCCAAAACAGCATTGATACGGCATATTATTCAGTGGACGGGACCGCCGAGTGCGCAAGAGATGCGGCGAAGTTCGGTGTGTCTGGCATCGCAGTGTGCAACGAAGCGGAAGTTGCTGAGCGATGGTAGTGGGCACCGGCAAGAAAGTGGTGCTGAACTTATCGCTGCGGACGTAGTTGTGATAAAAACGTTCTTTGGATTGTGCTTTGCCTCGAGTTCGGCGCAATAAGTGACCTTGAAAGCGGCGGGCACGGGATCTGTTCAAAGCCTGCGTGCTTTGTTGTACGCGTGGGACTTGCGCGAAAAGGGTTGCTAATCTCCGAAGATCGCTTGTGATAGGGTGCTAAGATAGTTTTAAGATACGATTATACGATCTTGAAGTCAAAGTGCGCGCAGCGAAGGCCATCGATAGTATCTACAAAGGAGCAACGACAGCCGTTTATACATGACCTGACAAGGCAACGCGCAAATTGTCAGGGGACTGAGCTGCGCTGCGGGTAAATTGGTTAATGCCCTGCAGCTATGGCGAGTTTTAATACTGGCATTAAGAGCTGAAAAATGAGCTCTAGGGCATTAGTGCTACTATGAGCAGGCTTTCAAAACTGCAGAAGACAGCAGTGGACCCTGAGTGCAGCCCTTGCTTTGCCTGCTGTTGACATTTCCGAGTCATATTATAACACAACAGTTTTGGATTTAATTAATAAATATGCTGTGTTTGTATTAGACATCAACTTTGTGCACATTTATTTTTTTTTATGACAAGGCCACACTATTATACTATTTTTATATTCATTCAGCTTGCATGGCACTGAAACAGTCCTCTGACCAGCCAGATGTATAGTTTCTGATGCTCATTCTGGGCATGGTACCTGGCTTTATTACATGATTTTCTAGTTTGTTATGAAAGTACGGTCTTGTATTTAGCACGGTCGTTCTCGTGAAGAATAAAGCTATAAGAACATATAATTGCTAGTCCTGTAGCTGCACTTTAGCCAAAGTTACATTTGTCTTAAACTTCAAATGCGTTTTTCTCAGTTTGATGTTTTTGCTGCCCACGCTCAGCCTTACGGGGTCTTTTACCAAGTTGTTCTTGAGTGAGAATAACAAAGTTGGTATCATTTTATTCGTACTGAAATGATCTGGGGGGTGATGCTACTTTTATTATCCAAAGGTCATTTTATAAATTATAATTAAGCATAATAATGAGGCAAGAATGTTAAAAATAATTGCAGTAAATGTTCCATCTGTTTTCTTACTTACAGAATGCTTTCAAATGAATAAAAATAGCATCACCCCCTAGAGCAAGTCTTGGGCAATGGGGTCATGCACTTTCTTTTTCAGTTTAACACAATTTAATTGCTAAAGTACCCCGTAAGAACTGACTATTAATTATTTTTACAAACCTCCATATCTTTTGAACCAGAGCAGATACTAAAAAACTAATTACAGATTTGAAATCGGCATGAAAAACTAGCCAAGGCAGTAAAGTTTGGCTCACATTGACCCAAAAATAAAAAAAAAATTTTTAGGACCCACGTCCCCCCTTAACACTATGAGCACCGCAGTTATTGAGCAACACAAGCACTTCTCATCTTTTCACTTCAGTGGTTTCGTTGCGCACATTCATTCCGTGAAACATTTGTCATAGAGGCGCACAAGAGACGCAGTCATGCAATAAACACCGTAGTGCACCACCGCTTTGTTTCCTTCTATTTTTGAATGCAGAGTTAGCACGACGCCATTGGCACCATATTGCGATGCTACTGCTCTGCGTGATTCTCGCAACCACCGCTCGCACGAAAAATGGCTGTAGGCAAGAACTCAGGCGTGCACAGCTTTTGCCCCATGACAGCATCATTCACAGCAACTTGACATTGCGAATGTCGTGTGTGGCGCAGAAAGTGCAGTTGTGTAGGCAAGGTGATTGCGATCGTTGTAACAGATTTGTGGTCACAAACATATTACATGTGGCTCTTCCTCCCATAGCCTTACTGCATTGGTTGATACTCTTGTTGGGTCGACTTACCATGTTTTATCATAAGTGGACTGCACTGTAAGGGGGACATCCAGAAAGCAAAAATTCTTCCTTGGGTGTTCTAGCCTGCTGCGCCGCATAATCAGGTTGATCTTCAAGTCTGGGACTTGCCCTGATGCTCCAAAAGCAGGATCAATTATCGTGATAAGCCAGCATAAATGAATTTACTGTATGTTTCTATCAATTGGGTGTTTATGTGCAGTTGATAGCGTGAAACATTTGTGATTGCAAATAACTATTCCGTTCAAAGTTCCTATCAAATAGGACACTATTTGACTTACTGTTTGAAATTTTTTAATATTTGCACATGCCTTGTGAAGGAAGTAATCTGATACTGCCGAGCTTAGTTGAGGTTGCGGATTTCTTTGTAAAAAGTGTGCAAGGGGGGGGAGGCTACTCTGGAGACTCGACTTTTTTATTTTTCAGGATATCTGCATGAAACTTTCAGGGTATGTTAACACCACTAAAATAAAAATAACTGGAAAGCCTCATGAATCTGCATTAATTAGTTCTAGAGTTAATGAGCTATAAATATGTGTTCGGCATGCCAGAGTATGACAAGCCCCCACCTTTTTCATTAATTTGTTTTTTTTTTTTAATTTGGTGCAGTTAATTTGTAATGAGCAGTTACCTTTTATGAATGTGGTCGTTGCTGGCTACATCAAGTACAAAGCTGTGTTTAAATTCCTTGCTGGAAAAACTTAGAAAAAATGTGGTTGATCCCTCTGTCATAGGAATCGGTATAACACGAAAGTGAAACCTGACTTCACAATGTTGTGGAATGCATAAGCGGCAATCTAGCGAATCGAGGGGTGGGAGATGGCTTGGGTATTGTGAACATGTGAATACGTTAAGTCTAGACATCAGCGGGACCTCGACACGGCACAGGGATTCTTGACAGTTGTACACGGGAGAAAGTTTTCAGGCGACTCACATTGCTTTGGAAACACCGAGTTGCACCCGCCAGAGCCCTGCGCTTGCCTGCCATAAAAGAGGATCCTTCACAACTGGTAACGCCTCGAAAGAGAAACCGAACGGGTTGTCAGCAGATTGTTTTGTGAGAACACAGCCCGCTGCAACGAAAGGAAAATGATTTTCTTGTCTACGGCTGTCTTTGCGATCCTGAAGCAGTGCGCGTCGCAACTCAACACACCTGGCCACGCAAGACCAATTTTGTAGTGGCCGCCTTCGTACTTTGCCCCTGGAATGCGCCGTCATGACGCCACCACGGCCCCAACTTTCTTGGCGGTGGAGGAGGTCGAGGTGCGAACACTACCGAAGTGCTGACTGTCGGCGCAAATCAGCAAGACAATCTGCTTCGCTCTATCTATCGTTCCCAGATGGCGGTACCACTGCAGCAAACCTAAGTTAAGCATGAGTGCAGTATAAGGGAGGCAGTGTTAATTTAAGTCATTCTGCTTGTTAAACACCATAGTTCAATGTACTAAACGCCTTAGCTTTAACCGGACGACAATTAAGATCCACTTCCGTTACAGGAAGTACGTCACTGATTTCGTACTGGACCCCGACATTAAACACGTTCCTGTTAAAAGGCCTTTGTAGTACCCTGAGATATCTATCAAGGGATCATCGGAATGAATTTCAGCTTCCTACTGTGTCCCGGGATTTCTCAAGGCTCTTCTACCATATGCATCAAACACCTAGTTAAAACTTATTAACTGTGGAACTAATTAATGCAGCTTCATGAAACTTTGCAGTGATTCTTATTTTGGTGGTGCTAACAAACCCTGAAAGTTTCATGCAGATATCCTGAAAAAAGAAAAAAGGTCGAGTCTCCCCCCGTAATGTGGGAAATTCGTTTTAAAATCATCCAAGTTCCCAAGATGCATCAGTTGTCATTGATTTAGGCCATTTGTGTAGTTCTTGTTGCTGCTCGTGTTCATGTATACTCGGTTCCATCGTCAGTCTCTTTGTTGTTTTTTTTTTTTTCATGCAGAGAGCTGTTTTCGCAAGGACACACAGGCATAAACTTTGAGAAGTATGAGGACATTCCTGTGGAGGCCACTGGTGATGATGCACCTAAGCACATCAACTCGTTCGACGACTGCTCCCTGACGGAGATCATTCGCATGAACATTGAGCTGGCACACTACACCTCGCCTACACCCGTGCAGAAGCACGCCATTCCCATCATCCTCTCCAAGCGAGACCTGATGGCCTGCGCCCAGACAGGTATGTGCAGCCAGTTAGGTTTTTCGGGCTCAGTAGGAATCGCAAGGCCCTTAGAAATTTTGGATGGTCCGAAAAGATATACCGTATTTGCTCGATTCTACCGCACCCTCGATTGTAACGCGCACCCGTCTCCCGCGACGAAAAAAAAAAAAATGAAACGTCGATTATAAGCGCACCCATTTTTCATGACACGAAGGGAAAAAAACCCCTTAGTAATCAACCTTCTCCCATACATAAAACCAAATGCTGCACTTGCGTAATGAATGCACTCGCATAATAAACGCACCGCTAACTTTCAACCCCTGCAGTCCCACTTCACTTGATCCGCGGTGTCTCAAAGACGTTCGGCGCGCTGATTCATAAGTCCCGCGTCCCGATAAAACTGCCGCACGTTGCCGGGCGTAGCCGCGTGCAAGCAGCGATAACATCATATACTCGCAGTGCTGCATTCCTCCGTGCTATCGCAGTTCCCTCACGCCCGCTGCCGCATGTTGCCGTGTGTGCTGCGCAGGGTGGTGCAGCTAAGCCTAAGCATGGTCGGGGCGTGGTCGCGTGGTTTCCATGATTGCTGCGATGCAATCTCGGACGTCAAGCTGCGCGCACGACTGAGAGGCTCGGGCTCAGCACTGATATGAGGGAGAAATGCGATGATGAGCCGTTTTGCGTGCGGTGATGGGAAAGATCTATTTTCCCATTACGGCCACCCTCAAACGCTATCAGAAGCTCGTGCGGCTGGGCGTCTCAGAGATTGCATCGGCGACCTAGCGACTTTGGTTGGCCGCAAGACGGCCAAGCCGGCGCGGCGGGTATCATCGGCCTACGCATCATGCGTGTCGTGGCGTCATCACGTGGGGGCTGGCGGCGACACAGAAACTACAGAAACTAAGCGCGCCAAAGAGCGCCGCGCTGCTAGCTCGTTTTTTCAGCAGTGACTGTTTGACAGCGCCCGAAGCGCGTTAGGAGGCGGCCATTTTGACGGCGATATAGTAACGGTGTCGTTTGTTCGCACTCGATTCTAACGCACATAAGATTTTTAGACCCGTTTTATCGGAAAAAAGGTGCGCGTTAGATTCGTGCAAATACGGTAATGCGTGCTTTTTCAACTTGCTCAACCGGTCAAAGACGCCACTGCAATATCTGAATACGCTAAACTTTTGTGAATACGTACAGTGCCCGTTGAAAACTGCGCTTGACTACGTATTAGAAGCCTAGTTTAAATTTGCATCCTCTGATGAGTGCCACTCATACTACCAAAGAAGTTAAGGGGGGAGGTGGCGTTCAAAAAAAACTTTTTTGTTTGTTGACCTAGAGCAATGAAATTTGGCATGCATACTCATAAGTGTCTTGAATAGGGAAATATGCAGTTTCATCATGATACCTTGAGTAGTTCCCAAGTTACACCACGCTACAGAGTCCAATTATATGGTCCGCTCGTGGAAAACCTAGCGCTGTAACAAAACGTGCCAGGAAGCTGCAAATGGTGTTGATCTTTACTCAAAAGAATACTACAGGGTCTGACACTCTCAGAATTTTTTTATGGCTTCTCTTTTTTTTTTTATAGAGACCATCATGGTTGCCTACACACATTGTCAGAAACAGTGTCATGTACAAATCATCTCCTAGAAAAAAAACTGGGCCATAAACAAGAAATCGAAGAATGTCAGACCCTCAAGCAATGTTCAGGGATTCAGGAAAAAAAAACGGCATCAAAATTGGTCCAGTCATTCCCGTGCGACTCTTTCCACGAGCAGTGCACAATGTCCAAAACACAGTTGTGAGAAAACGCCTATCAAAGTTTTCGAAGTCATTTGCATTTGTTAGAATGCACCAGCACTGTAGTTCTTCGTATCTTTGTGTGGAGGCAACCTTTTGGGTCTCTGCCCTTTCATTTCATGCATGCTTTATGACTTCTTTGCTCGCTGAGCGTCTTTTTCGGCAGCCCTGTGGAGGGTAAGGACCCCAGGTAGCTGCAGTTTCACCTTACCGCCCCCCCTCCCTTGGCTACTCAGCGAGTCATACAATATACAATGTGTCAGAACGTTCACAAGAACTTTCAGTGATACTAAGCAAGGAATAAAATGCACCTAAGCTGCACTACCAGCGCTCGCTGACCGCACTTCATTTGTCCGCGAGGTGAGCGCTATCTGAGCGATCGCGGGGTCCGACCACGCGCGCTGTGCTTGGTCGTGGCGTTTGCACGAAATGCCGAGCCGCGTTTCCGAATAGTCGGCGCGTAACGTGCCTAGCCTCGGTTTGAGTAGCCGATGCCCGAAATACCCGAAATGCATTGCCGCTGATCCGAAAAGCCGCCGTGCGACGTGCTCGGCTGCTGCGCCAGCAGCCGATGCGCAGTTAGGCCTAGCGCGACTCCGAGCCGTAGGCGTGCGGTGTGCGTTGGTACGGCGCGGGGCTTCAAAGTACCGCACGTAATGCTCGGTTGCGAGTCCATGGTGCCGCTACTTGATGGCCTTCGTAGGTCCGACGCGACCGCGCTGGTGATAAGCGGAACGTCCGCGGGTCCGTTATCTGTTGGTCCGAGACGCGCTTCACAATGTTCGTGACACGCCGCCGTTATCTGATCGCGATCGTACGCGCGGCGGGTGTGTCCCGTGCGCCTGCCAAACTAAAACGTAGTTTCGTTCTGAATGAGCGTCGCTCAGTTACAACAGAGCGAGTGCGAACACGCAACCACGTAGCGTCACTCGACAGCCGTAACTTCGGAAGGCGCAAGCAGCAGACAATGTTCGCCCCACGTGGGAGCGTCAGACCAATAGCGAAGCGCGCTCGGGCAATATGGCGGACGCGGCCAGTCGGAGCCCTCAAAACGACCTTCGAATATTTGCTTTTTGTGCGCTTGTTTTGGCGGGGAGGAGCTAGCTGAAGCGGGAAATTTGAAGACGGAGAACTGCTCTTTTCAATGCGCCCAAGATGGCGGCGGCCGGTAGCGAAGTCGCGGAGCTATAGCGGTTTGAAAAACGCAGTTTTTTCGTTATTTGCGCGATGATTTTCGCCTCCTTCGCTACTGAAATGAATTATTTTGGGCATTTCTACGCGGTTTTCAACAAAGATATTTTGGAATCGGTGAGAGAAAGAGTTGCAGAAACTGAACATACTATTTTCAAAAAATCGATTTTTTTTTTTGGCATTTTTCGCGATTCGAAAGCCGCGTCCCCCCTTAATTGGATGCCTTAGAATTAATGTTGCCTAATGTGCCCCTTTCAAGGCTCCTTTTATTATATCAAAGCGCAGAAAATAAAATTATGGTCCTCTTTCATGAGGGTGACAGCGCACAGTCGCAGTACAGTAGACCACCTCAAAATGGCAACTGATAAAGTGCACTGGCACGTCGTCTGATACAGAAAGCTTTTTTACAAAAAAAGGTAAATGAGGTCTGCTTCCTTGTTGATTTATTAGTGCCGAGGTAATAAATTGTTGACCTGTTATGCAGATGACTTTTGGTTCACCACAATCTAGTCACCTGCTTGTTAAATCTTTGTGGTATCTATGCCCTCTTTTCGTTCACACGAAGCTGAAGGGGCCTGCTCTTTGCTACCTGTACACATTGTGGCCTTCAGCGAAGTTATGAAAAAGCCTATAATATGAGCATTCCACTGGCAAAGACAGTGGCAGTTGCCTAACAACAGCAAGTAGAAAGGTACAATCAACAGCAAAAGCTTGCGGGATCTGAAACTTTGTCAGAACCTATTTTACCACTTAGCCTCGCAACATAGTCTTGAATTAAAAGTTTCTGTTGGTAGATGTTTGTGCGACGTACAGGCTGTAACATTTAAATCGAGGCCATGTTGCAAGGTTAAGTGATAATAGTTTTTTATAAAGTTTCGGATCCAGCAAACTCTTGCTTTTGACTACCTGTCAGTGCGCTTGTGTGGTGCACCAGAAGGAGAACTGTATTAGTTGCGGAATTTGCCAGGCTGCTGCTGATTTGATTCCACGTTGTTATGCTGCTATTGGCAAAGAGGGCAGATCAAAAAAGCAGAACTTTGAGCTTTCAGACGATGGCAGTGCTCATCAGAGGGAAACTTGAGGCGTCTCCTAGTGTCTTTAGGTACTTCTTTGCGGTTGCCGCTTACAAAGTGTGATTATACTGACACAGCATTGTTCGGGCATTGCAAGTGTGAAAACAGGCGTTTTCTCAAAAATTTATCTTGTAACAATTCTTCCACTTTGGTCCCTGCGCTCTCCCCATTAAAGGGTTACAAAGTGACGCTGCACAAATGCAGCAAGTTGTTGAGACATTCTGGATTCGAAACCTCCTGTGTTTCATGTGTGTTGCAGGGTCTGGAAAAACAGCGGCTTTCCTGGTGCCCATTTTGAACCAGGTGTTCGAGGAGGGACCTCCTAAAAACGTGCCTGCGGTGAGCGTCTTCATCTTTCGGTCTAGTGCTTCCCGAATAGTTTCTATTAGTGCATGTGGCCTAGGTACTAACTTGAAATATGATTTATCAGTCTCTCGTGTGAACTGGTATGGCCTTTTGCGTGCAAGGAAAATGTTTCATTTACCACAGTGCAGCACCTTTGTTCTCTTTTCAATTTACTGTCATGCCTGCCTATAAAGAACGTCCATTCAATGAATTCCTCGATATTACGAAGTCTTTGAATTCCCCCCACAACTCCACAGAATATGCATTTGTCACATCTGTGTAACAAAGTGGCAGCGATAGGCACCCTTGTCATAACGAATTTCCATGAATTGCCCCAAATTCTGGTTGTTCCAAATACGCTTAACATGGTTATACAGTGCAGTCCACTTATAACGATATCGAGGAAACCTGAAAATATGATCGTTATAACCGATAATCGTTATATCTGGACTGCCGTAAAAAAATCGTCGCCGGACGTACCTTTCGTAGCTGCGGGCTCGAATTCGCTTTTTCCATCAATGAACAGATGTTGTAGATAAACAGCCTTTAAAAAAAACTTAATTTCTTACTCAGACTGCGTATTACGGGTTCAGTGCGCTGAAAAAGTCCGAAATCCGCAGTTGCTTCCGCGGAAGCTTGGGTTTAACAAGCGCGGTTCGCATAGCTTCCAGCTGCTGTGCATACTCTGGCGGCATCCCTTTGGTGTGCATGAAGTCAACTAGAGAGTCGAATGACATCAGTGCACTTTGCGTGGTCATCGACGGGGTCGGAGAAGCGCCGTCAACGTCGTTGTCACTGTCGCTGCTGCCGTCGCACAACGCTGGCGTCTGTCGCGACAGCACATCTGTGACGATTGCCTCATCTGTGAGTTCGTCAGAGAACGAAGCAGCACTGTCTGCTGTCAGGAAGTCTTCAACCGCCGCGACACACCCGCTATCTGTGTCACCAGTAGCGACGTGCTCCCAGAGCTCAGCGAGATCCGCGTAAGTCCACAAGTATTGGTCCACTGATCGGCACATTCTGGGAGCGGATTGTCAGGAACCACTGATAGAGTGCCTCTTCGACATCCGTGTACAAAGGTTCCCGAACCCTCTTCCGCACGACGGCATGGCCACTGGTTCCAGCCTTCAAAAGCGTGGTGCTGCCGGCCTTCAGAATTGTCGATATCGTCGACTGGGCGAGCTCATATTTCGTTACAAGGGCGCTCACCTTGAAACCTTGTTATGAGTCTTGCAAAATTTTCAGCTTCGTGTCAAGCGACACAGCCTTGCGGTTTGTCGGCGCCATCTCAGCTGAGGCTTATCTGCTCCGCTCTTCGGTTGCTCGCGCGATCGCCGAGCACCGGGCGGGCAGGGTTGCTACCGTGCAGCTTTGCTTTTCGCTTTTTTTTTTCTCTCTCTCCCTTTTGACACGGGGAGCCGTAGAACTACGCACCGCCCACCGCTTTGCTTTTCGAATTTTTTGCTTGTTATCTCTCTCTCCGCGCTCGACGCGAGAGTCTGAAAACGTTACTCAGCTGGCGCCATCTAGCAGCGCGCCGCGTCAACTCGCCATGCTCTCCCCGGCCTCGGCATTCAGAATGGGCGGGACGCGCCGCCGACGCTGCGCTGCAATGGCAGTGAATACGAACTCGCCTACGCTAACTTTTCGTCTTGTCGCGGCATAGCTCATTTCATTGGAACTTATCGATGTAAATGTTACAATTTTGCAAGAAACATGTTGTCCAGACGGCAAAATTTTCATCGTTGTATCCAATATGCGGTGGATCACATATCGTTATACAGTCGAATCTCATTAATTCGAACACGCTTAATTCGAACTTCCGGTTTATTCGAACTGACGCTGCGGTCCCGGCAAAGTTATGTGTATTTCAATGGCCGAAAACGCCCGGTAATTCGAACGCGCAAGCATCTGCGACGGTTAATTCGAACATCCCGCGCTCCGAAAATTGCTCGAATCACGTGGCGGCGCCTACAACGAGGGTATTTCCACTGGTATTTCTGACCCCGCCGCGGAGAAAACGCGTAATAGAGCCTCCCCCCCCCCCTTCCCCTTCGCGCTTAATTCGTCAAGGTATCATGGACATTGAACACTGGCACGGGAAGAAAAAAAGAAAAACGCGCACAGCAGGAGACGCCGATGTGACAGCACAACTCGCGGGGAGACCGGGGGCCCCTTTGCCTCTCTCCTTTGAGGAGAGAGTCGATTCCGGTTGTGGCCTTCCCTGCTTGAGCATCCAGGAAAGAATGAAAGACGCTGTTATCTGCGTTGCCGAGGCATGGCCGCTAACTCTTTCCTCCGTTTTCTCAGAGGAGAGAGCCGTGCGGCGTCTGCCGTAACCAAAAAAAAAAAAAAAAAAAACCAACCCACCGAGCGATCACGTGCTGCGTAGCCTCCTCGCCTGGCCAGCCTGGCCGCCCGGCCAGCCCGGCTGCGAAAAAAAAAAAGCATTCGCAGACAAAAGCCGCGGCAGTGGAGCGCCGGAGAATATTCGTTCGTGGTCGTTCTTTTGTGGTCGTTCTACGGCGCTGTATTATAAACTGCTCCCGAACAAGACGATTACTTTTCAAGGCGACGATTGTGCCGGCGGCAAGCTAAGCAAGGAGAGGCTGACGGTAATGGTGTGAACAAACGCGACGGGCACGGAGCGTTGCCGATTGCTAGTGATCGGTAAATCGGCCAAGCCTCGCTGTTTTGAGGGCGCGAAGACCTTGCCAGCCAATTACGTCGCCAACAAGAAGTCATGGATGACTATGGACATTTTTTCAGACTGGGTGCGTACTCTGGACAGAAAGTTTGCCGCTAAAGGCCGGAATGTACTCTTCGTTGACAACTGCACGGCGCACTGCGACATAGAAGGCCTGCGCGCAATTCGGCTCGTTTTTCTGCCGAAAAACACGATGGCCCATGGGTATGGGAGTCATTCAAAATTTGAAAACTCTCTACAGGCGCCATATCGTGGAACGGATGCTATTGTGCATGGACAGCGACAAAACATATGCCGTCGACCTCCTCAGCGCTATCCATATCCTTGCCGCTGCGTGGGCCTCCATTAAGCCAGACGCCATCAACAACTGTTTCCGGCGATGTGGGTTTGGCCAATGCCTCCGCGAACCCGCGGCCAGTGGTGATGCGGATCAGGCCAATGATGAGGCAGTGCAGACTTCGTCGGACGATGACGATAACTGCGTGTCCGAAAGGGGCAGCAGTGTTCTTCCGAACGGCATGGCCTTTGAGGGCTACGTGAATGTGGACGCGGGTGTAGACGTCTCCGAAATCCTACAAGCCACGTGCCCTTGACAGAGGGCTTCAGGTAGAGTGTACTAGAATATTTAGTACTACTAGAAATATTCTAGTACACTCTACTTCAGGGGACCCTTTACTCCCAGTGGCGAGGACTCTGATGCCAGCGACGAAGTACCCCCTGCCCATCGACTCCACCAAATGCAAGTGAAGTAGCTTCGGTGCTGGACTTAGCCACGTGCTACTTATCTTTCCAGCAAAATGCAGATGCTGGTTTAGAACTCGTTAGCAAGCTTCAAGCCATATTCATTGACTCATTGCAGGAAAAACGTGTGCAGACGCGCATAACCGACTACTTTTCTTAATGATGGGTATGGTGTAAATAAGCGCGAAATAAGCGGGAATAAGTGCGTGAAAATAAGTGCGAATAAATCTTTGTGTGCTTCCCACTCGTGTTCGCTCATTGCACATGTGCCGCTGCAGGTGAGTGCTCAATTCAATGTGCTTTCTTTAATTCGAACTTCTTTTAATTCGAACAAATTTTCGGGCCCCTTCGAGTTCGAATTATCGAGATTCGACTGTATCTGGTTTTTTTCCCCATAGCCCCAATGTATAAAATGAGACTGTTGAGTCAACCCATCGTTATAACCGATATATCGTTATAAGTGGACTGCAGTGTAGTGAAGTTGAGAGTCGCGGAATTATTTCGTTATTACCATAACTGCACTTAACTGCAGTATTTCCCATTTGGGTGTGAATATTTTAATGTGCAAGTAAAAAGACTGCGTTGTGGCCCGTGGTAATGCTATATAGAGCTACCGGGCATGCAAAGCTTTATAAGTGCTGTAAACAAAAAAAAAATCTACTAGTCAGTACAGGGGAAATCAGTAGCCAGCACGACAGGCCGCACTCTGCTGCAGCGTGATTGTCTTTCGCTTCCACAAAGCTGAAAAAGCAGCAACTCTATCGAAAAGTCGGCAGGGAAAGTACTCGTCATGAATGCGAGCAGTTCGCAGCGGGCTGCTGGGCGCACATTCCTTGCCGCCACGGTGCACTCGGACGTCACTGTGCCTGCTTGGCCTGGTCGGCTAGCTGTCTCCAAGGTCGCTGTGAGTAAAAAGATAAGGGTGGAATGGGATAGCAGGCGTGAGCTGCAATAAGACTGGGGAAAGCAGCCGTACTTAATGGTGTGTGCCACTTTTACCGCACCACAGTATTTTTGAATTGCCATGCTGCATGGTTGCAGAACGCAACAGGAAGCGATGTTGGCGTGAATGCGCGCCAGTTTTTAATTTTGGAGAGGTTGCACTTGAGCATTTGTCCGTTGGGATTTCAAGGAGAATTTTGTTTACTTTTTTATATCCCGTTATGTTATTGTGAGTTTCGAGGGCAATGTAAACCACCTCATATGAAACTGAGGAAAATGTTTGGACCTCTGTTGTAGTTCTGTAATACAACTAAACATGGACGTAACAAAGTCTGGGAAATTATCAGTTTTATTTATTATATTCGTTAAATTGAGATTCAGCCTCTTACGCAAAGTATTGTTGCCGAAGGATCCTTGTTTACATGGACTGTGTGCCATGAGAATGTTCTGACCAGCAGTAATAAAAAAAATGAACATCTTAAAAAAAAGTTGTTGCATCGGTGATCCAGCGACCGTGGCATGTAACGTGCCACCGAAACACACTGTGGCAAGAAGGGATAAGCAAAGCTACCACATCCATTCTGCTGCCTTGGCTTGTTGCGAAAACGTCGGACATTTCTCCACATCGAGAGGGTGATGCCACTGTTATCAAGTACAAAGAATCAGCAACGCGTTTCTTCTTGCTGGCCAGGATTGCTAGCTAGATGCGATTGCGGTCTCTTGCAAGATATGCGAGTGCCCTCCAAGTTCAGTATTACCGCTTATATGGCTACGCGTGCTTGTCACTCGGCAATAACAAAACCACCAAACCGGCCGCCGAGCTGCATCATGGGTGGTGCATAATGCTGAATTACATTTGTTGAGGAGTACGCAAAATGAGGCTGTTCTGGTTGCTCTCATGCATGCTCTCTGCTCTCCCCTCCGTGGTGGCCAGTATTTCAATTATCCTATACCCCCCTCCCCTACCACGAGCAGGCGAGGCACTAGTGTCAGCGGCCGCTAGTGTCAGCGGCCGCTTTGTTGGGTAGTGCACATTTTGAAGATGCATTCACAAGATCCACATGTTGCTGCTGCTTTTTCGTCTTACTACTGGCTCCAACAGAAGTTTCAATTTGAGCTTGGCTTGGCTTTGTTATACAGAGGTAAAAAATACGTGGCATTCTATGGACATCATGTTGTAAACAGCAAAGTACTTTATTATATTGAGAACTTTGTTACATTGGGTTTTAATTTTACTCCAAGTTTAGTAATTGTGAGATGAATAGAGTGAAAGTGCATGTCATTTAGGGTATCCTTCATGGAGAACTTGTGCTTTAACCCGACCTGAATGAACTGCAGCCCCACCGGTACTCGAGTCGGCCCAAGCAGTACCCGCTGGCGCTGATCCTGAGCCCGACGCGTGAGCTGGCTTGCCAGATCTATGAGGAGGCCTGCAAGTTTGCATACCGCTCACGTGTGCGCCCTTGTGTTGTGTACGGGGGTGCCGACCCCGTGCAACAGATGAAGGACCTGGACCGGGGCTGCCACCTATTAGTGGCCACACCAGGGCGTCTGGTCGACATGATGGAGCGCGGCAAGGTGAGCACGGTTTTCTCTGGCCCTTACGGCAACCCGTGCAGTGTCTTGCTTGTCACCTGGCTGCTGCGGCACAAGGAAAGGCCGCAGAAATTGTCTCCGTGTGGTTTGATTGCAATCGTGGGGACACTGCCAAATTAGTGTTCCCTGTTCTTTTTTTTATGCTAGTGTGCCGTATTTGCTCATGAAATAGCTCCTTCATCGGCTACTGGCAGTCCCCAGACGAAGTGCTGGTGTAGCCTTGTTGTAAAGCTGCTGCTGTTTGAAACGGCCCCTGCAGAAGAAACAGCGGGTAGGCTGACATGCTATCATAGACTTCTTACCTTCTTCCCATAGTGTGCACTGGGCATGGTCCGGCCCGCTTGGTGGTTCGAACAGTTTGAGATTGCTACTGATGTCTGTCGAGATAGCGTGCGTGACCACCCCTCTTCCAACGGCGTCCCTTTTGGTCCCTTTTGGTGCTTTGCCCTACAAAAGAAGGGCTGGGCGTTTCCTCTCTGCTTGAGAAGTAGGCGACGACAGCCATCACACGTGGTGCGATGTTATCGCATTGTTCAGTTCGCTCGGCGGAGACGGCCGGGTTGTTTCATCTCTGCTTCAGCCTTGTTCGTCACCAGCGTTAATGCGCTTTTGCTCGCGTGTAAAACATACAATGCGTGGGCAGTGTTATAGAGTAGGACTTCGTACAGACAAATCGGCGACTAGAAAAACCACTAACAGTGTCCATATCATTGCTATCGCAACAACTCCCCCACCCCCCCTGTCGACAACTTCTTTTTATGGTCCAAGCACCACCCATTGAGTACTGTATTTCCTTGAATCTTAACGCGCACCTTTTTCCCGATAAAACTGGTCCAGAAATCGTACGCGCATTATCAAGTGCAAACGAACAACAATGTGAACCAAAGTTGCTACGTCGCCGAAGCAATTTCTAAGACGCCCGGCCGCACCAGCTTTCAGTAGTGCTCGCAGGTGGCCATAACGGGAGAATAGATGTTTCCCATCGCTGCATGCAAAACGGCTCATCATCGCATTTCTCCCTCATCCGAGCCCGAGCTCACTCGTGCGCGCTGCATGGCGTCCGTACGAGATTGTGTCATGGCAATCTGAGACAACGCCCTGACCATGCTTAGGCTTAGCTGTGCTAGCCTGCGCAGCACGTGGCAGCGAGCGTGAGGGAACTGCGACAGCACGGAGGAATGCAGCATTGAGTAAATTGTGTTACCGCCGTAACATCATTTACTCAATGCTGCATGCGGCTACGCCTGGCAACGTGCGGCGGTTTTGTCGGGACGTGGGAGTTGTGGATTGGCGCGCCAAACGCCTTCTAGACACTGCGGATCAAGCGAAGCACGAAAGCCACAGCACAGCCATTCGAGGGACTGCAGGGGTCCAGAGTTAGCGGTCCGTTTATTATGCGGGTGCGTTCATTACGCGAGTGCGCCATTTGTTTTTATGAATGTGACAAGGTTGATTTTTTTTTTTTATTTTTTTTTTGTGTGTGTGTGGGTGCACTTTACAATGGATGTCTGACTTTTTTTAGTCACGGAAACTGGTGAGCATTACTATCGAGAGCGCGGTAGAATTGAGTAAATACGTAAATCCCCCGGATTCCGTTTCTCCGAACTTGGCAGGCATGGTTTCAGTACTCGCGGTTTCCGAACCCTTCCGACTACCGTTGTGATGCCGCGTCCCGCGCGCGCAAGATTGAGGCATAAATGTTTCATTGTTCTACCAGCTCAGGTCAGTTATATTTTTTCGATTTCACCACAATGATATTTTCGCTTCAACGAATTTTTGTCCGCATACCGTCAATTTCGTTGTAGCGAGAGTCTACTGTAGCACTTCATTTACACTGTCTTTAATCTTTTTTGCAACAAAGGCTTTCTGTAATTGCTTATGTTCCTTTTTTATTTTTTTGTAAGGTTTCCTGATGCCTACGTAATGTGTTTTTGTCCCCCCCCCCCCCCCCTCTGTCTTTTTTTTTTTTTTTTTTTTTTTCCTATCTGACTGTGTTGTATAGAGCAGAGTTCTTCACAAGACATCTAGATTGACCAACAATTGTGGTGGTTGCAGGTGAGCCTGGAGCTTGTGCGGTACCTGGTTCTGGACGAGGCAGACCGTATGCTGGACATGGGTTTTGAGCCCCAGATCCGGCGCATCGTACTCGAGGACAACATGCCACCCGTTGGCCAAAGGCAGACACTCATGTTTTCTGCCACCTTCCCCAAGAAAGTGCAGGTTTGTGCAATTTTTGCAGTTCAGAACAACCAAGGCTTCATGATCGGACTCGTGGAACACATTGTCATATCTGCCACCACTACATTTTGAAACATTGTCAGCATCGTGGCACTGTGTTGTCATGCACCGAACTGGACAATTATTGCACAAGTTCTCCAAATGTCAGAGCCACTCCGACTCGAAATATGTGCCATGAGCTAAGGAGCCGTGACATGCGGATCTGACTCGTGCATTTGCTGTCCTTGTATCGTCATAAACTTCGAGAAAGCTGGTCGGCTTTCCTTTACAGTGGACTTTTGTGTAGACTTTTGTACTGTGGACATCCCAACTCCAAACATGGCTTTATATGCGGGGTCAACACAGCGAGGCACTATGGTCGCAGATAATGTCAACGGCCTTGTAATTATGGACACATGCATAGTGTCCAAAGTGTTCTCTGGCTGTGACAGCATGTGTGTTGGTGTAGAGCGTAGCGTTGCGGATTGTGCCAAGCGTAGCGTGCTTGCAGAGTTTTTCTAGCAGTCGTGGAGGTGTGCGATTCCATATATGCACCTCAGGTATGCTGAAGCCACACGTCTATGCTTGCAGGAACTGGCACGCAAGTTCCTTGACAACTACATCTTCTTAGCCGTGGGCCGTGTGGGCAGCACATCTGAGAACATCACCCAGAAGGTGGTGTGGGTCGAGGAGCATGACAAGCGGTCCTTCCTGCTGGACCTGCTCAACGCAGCAGGCCTTCGGAATGGAGGTCGTGAGTGGTGCCTTCCGTCACTTGCCCATCTAGCATGAAAGGCTTGTTCCGTGAACTTCTAGGAAATGCCACAAGGATGTTGTTCAGTTTGGGGATTAATATACAATCAAGCCTCATTATAATGAAGTCAAAGGGCATGCTGGAACTGCATATTTCATTATAACCATTGTTGCCCTGAACTGCAACACAGTAAAACCTTGTCATAACGAAGTTGAAGGAGGAGTCGTAATTACTTTGTTATAACCATTATTTCGTTATAGCCAATATCTATGTCATCTATGGGAATTTCAATGGGAATTACAAGTGCTTTGTTTTATCCATTTCATTTATCCCAGTTCATTGTAACAAAGTTCTACTGTATTTGCCATTTAGGTGCACAAATTTTAACATGCAAATAGGACGGCATCGTTGCCCATGGTTAAGTCACGCATGCAGTGAAATTTTATAAAGGCAGTGAAAGAAAACACAGTGCCTTGCAAATTGGCAGCCGACACGACAGGTCGCGTTCTGATCGTCGTTCGCTTCCGTTTAGGGCGCGACTTGTCCACATTGCCACGAAACTGTAGAAATAGCGATGCTGTCGAACAGCAAAAATAGGCTCGTCGTGAAAGAACAGCGTGCAACGGACTGCCTAGCGTATTGCCATAAAGCAGCGATGCAAACACTCTAAAGTTGCGCTAAGGTCGGCAGTTATGTACTGCAGTGAAGCTAACTCTTGTGTTCTGCTGCGAAACTAGTGCTTGGGTACTGCAGCGCAGTCGACACTCGAATACTGTGGTGAAGCTAATGCTTGCATAGAGCAGCGACGTAAACACTCGTATATAGCAGTGAAGTTAACGTACTGTGAAGAAGAAAACACTTGCATGCTGCGGAGAAGTTAACACTCAAGTATTGCAGCAAAGTTGTCACGTACTGCATTGAAGCTAACACTTGCATATAACAGTGAAGTTGGCTAATGCATATGCAGAGTCCTCTGTTGGGACTGTTCCTTAAGAATTCAGTTTTTTCTAGAGACTACATAGTGGCATTACACTGGTTGTGCAATAAATTCATTCATTTTGCTCATATTTAGCAGTTCATTTATCTGTAGTTTAATTAAGGGGGGACGCGGGTCTTAAAAAAGTAAAAAAATGACCAAAAAATCGATTTTTAGAAAAACGCATTTTAGGCATGTATGTACCTTTGAGCAGCTGCCCTCAAATTATTAAGGCTGATTTCGATCGGGAAATTGTCTAAAATGTACTTTCAAGACGCCACGGGAGCCAAAAGTTGCACCAAAAATGCGAAAATTTGTTCGCATTTCGCGCGCGCGCCGCAGGCGCGGCAGCCGGCCGGCCGCCGCCATCTTGGGCTTGTTTTGAAGCTGTTTTCTTTGTGCACATTTTCCGGCGTTTCAAAATGGCGTCGCTCCGATAGAACGGCCGCTATCCGCGCTTTTCCGAAGGGTGGTTTCGGATCGCTCATTGGCCACAGCGCGCGCGCACGGGCGAGCCCCCCATCTCGCGCCTCTGATTGGCTGGTGCGTCCGGGGCGGCCATTTTTTTTTCTGTTTTTGTTTCGCGATCGCCGCGTTTGCTGCCGCTTCGTCAGTGTCGTCTGCGCTCGTGTTTACGGCGTCAGCGTGCAGTTTTCTGGCTTTCTGCTGGCATGTCCGAAGACGCACGGCTGACAGGCCACGTTGGCGCCGTCAAGCGTACGAAAAAAACGAATGCGTTGATGGTGCGCACGGCGGAATGCGGACAAGGGCGCGCTACCGAAACAGTCCGGAGCGGCCCATTCTACGATAACCCCGTCGCTGCGGTGCATCTTATCATCAGATCATCTGCCAGCGCTTTCACCGGGACCCAAAACAGCATTGATACGGCATATTATTTAGTGGACGGGACCGCCGAGTGCGCGAGTGCGCGAGAGATGCGGCGAAGTTCGGTGTGTCTAGTATCGCAGTGCGCAACGAAGCGGAAGTTGCTGAGCGATGGTAGTGGGCGGCGGCAAGAAAGTGGTGCTGAACTTATCGTTGCGCACGTAGTTGTGATAAAAACGTTCTTTGGTTTGTGTTTTGCCTCGAGTTCGGCGCGATAAGTGACCTTGAAAGCGGCGGGCACGGGATCTGTTCAAAGCCCGCGTGCTTCGTCGTACGCGTGTGACTTGCGCGAAAAGGGTTGCTAATCTCCGAAGATCGCTTGTGATAGGATGATAAGATAGCTTTAAGATAAGATTATACGATGTTGAAGTCAAAGTGCGCGCAGCGAAGGCCATCGATAGTATCTACAAAGGAGCAACGGCTGCCGTTTATACATGACCTGACAAGGCAACGCGCAAATTGCCAGGAGACTGAGCTGCGCTGCGGGTAAATTGGTTAGCGCCCTGCAGCTCTGGAGAGTTTTAAACCTGGCATTAAGAGCTGAAAAATGAGCTCTAGGGCATTAGTGCTACTATGAGCAGGCTTTCAAAACTGCAGAAGACAGCAGTGGACCCTGAGCGCAGCCCTTGCTTTGCCTGCTGTTGACATTTCCGAGTCAAATTATAAACAACAGTTTTGGATTTAATTAATAAATGTAGCGTGTGCCTTTTAGACATCAACTTTGTGCACTTTTATTATTTTTTTTATGACAAGGCCACACTATTTACTATTTTTATATTCATTCAGCTTGCATGGCACTGAAACAGACCTCTGACCAGCCAGATGTATAGTTTCCGATGCTCATTCTGGGCATGGTACCTGGCTTTATTACGCGATTTTTCTAGTTTGTTATGAAAGTACGGTCTTGTATTTACCATGGTCGTTCTCGTGAAGAATGAAGCTATAAGAACATATAATTGCTAGTCCTGTAGCTGCACTTTAGCCAAAGTTACATTTGTCTTAAACTTCAAATGCGTTTTTCTCAGTTTGATGTTTTTGCTGCCCACGCTCAGCCTTACGGGGTCTTTTACCAAGTTGTTTTTGAGTGAGAATAACAAAGTTGGTATCATTTTATTCGTACTGAAATGATCTGGGGGGTGATGCTATTTTTATTATCCCAAGGTCACTTTATAAATTACAATTAAGCATAATAATGAGGCAAGAGTGTTAAAAATAATTGCAGTAACTGTTCCATCTGTTTTCTTACTTAAAGAATGCTTTGAAATGAATAAAAATAGCATCACCCCCTAGAGCAAGTCTTGGGCAATGGGGTCATGCGCTTCCTTTTTTGATTTAACACAATTTAATTGCTAAAATACCCCGTAAGAACTGGGTATTAATTATTTTTGCAAACCTCCATATCTTTTGAACCAGAGCAGATATTAAAAAACTGATTACAGATTTGAAATCAGCTTGAAAAACTAGCCAAGACAGTAAAGTTTGGTTCACATTGACCCAAAAATAAAAAAAAAATTTTAAAGACCCACGTCCCCCCTTAAGCATTATTTAGAAAATAGATTATTCAGTTTACACTTGAACATTTTCAAATCTGCCTTTCACTCAAAATTTTTCTATTCGTATAGCTTTAGTTGATTTATTAATTATTGGGCTACCACAAAGCATGTAGCCCTACTTCCCACGTGTCTGTGGAGACTGTATTAATCCCCTGGTCCCGTCGCTTTTGCCTATTCTGGTGCCGCCGAAGCAAAACTCTCGTGTGTCTACTACAGTTAAGGGGGGACATGGTACCTGAAGCTATTTTCTTTATTTTTTAACCAAATTCAATTTAAAAGCACAGGTACATGTATTTTCTTGTGCTGATTTCAAAAATGCAGTTATTTTTTCTGTCACGCAATTAGTTATTGAAATAATTAGATGTTAATTACTAATAATTGGTAAGACAATAGATAAAAATCAACTGGGCAGAAAGTTAAATTTAGGGCATGAATGCAAAGCAGAATACACAAAGAATGAACTGCTGCAAGCAGTTTTCAAATCCAACAACAAATAACAATTTAGGAGCTCATCAAAGCTTAGATGTTTATGCCACAGCCACTAATGAACTTGAACAAAAGCAGATAAAAAATTATAGAAAGAGAAAAAGAACAATTTGCTTGCAGCAGTTCAAGCTCTATGCATTCAGCATCACATATAAAAAAAATTACAGCTGTATCTCTTCTAGACTTTGAGAAATTGCCGCACTAAACAAGCAGAGTCAGTGAAAGCATGTTCTGAGAAAAAGCAAGAAGACAAATAAAGCTCATTTTGAACCAAATGTAATCACAGAGTATTGAAATATACTTGCAGGTGATTTGTGGCTATTGGGGATGTAACCTCAATGCCTACTACTGCAACATATGTAGCTCAGCAGGAATTTGGCATGAAAAAAAGCCCATTTTTCTTGCTTTTTGATAGCCAAAATATAACTTGCCTTGGGGATATAAACTGCTATTGTGGCTGAAATATCAGTCCGAGATATGAGAAATTCGGTCAGCATCTGCAGCACTGCCTGTATGTTGCAAAAATACCATTTCCAAAATTTTTTTCGTGAAATTTTGTCTCTAAGAGCAGTGTCCCCCCTTAAGGGGGGAGGCTACCCTTGGATACCAACTTTTTTGTTTCTTGAGCTATCTTAATGAAATTTTCAGAATAGACTCATAGCAGAAGCATTTGAAGAACTACAAAATTTGAAGAAGTTGTGTTAACTGGTTCTCAAGTTACAGCAATATGTCAGTGTTGTGCACATGGTTCTCTTATTCCAGGCCTGAAGAATTTTCAAAAGGTGCTGGAACTGTGAAACTTGCTATGATGATTGCCAGATAGATATGCGAGAGGGTAACAGAGCCCTTTTTTTTAAATTTTGGTGCTGAAAAATTTTAGCAGACTGCAGAATTTAGTGTTGGTGATTAGGATGTCATCAATTGAATTTCGGTTAATTATCACAAATGATACACACAGTAAATGAAAAAAGTGGGCTTGTCACCCCCTGAGGAATTTATTCAGGTACGCAATAAAAAAAACCTTCTGGAGATCTGATGAGCGATTCCGGAGATATGGCTGGAACAAACAGCGTCACCAGCTAAAAAAGTCATTTTGAGAAAACGTGCTTTTAAAGTTGCGAGCACATTTCAGTGTCTAAAATAACGCTGAAGGGTTACAAAATGTCATTTTTTTTGCACTGCTATTCTTTGCCGATTCTCCTGGTTTTGTTTTCCGGCGTTATCCATAAACGGGTTGCGATCGCCGATGCCGATTCGAGATGCTAGACGCGCTTCAAACTCGGCAACTATGCCTCATGTATCAATGGCGCAGAATACGTAGGAGTTGGAAACATCGCTGCAGTCGCCTTGCACTGATAAATAAAATCAACTTCGGCATGATAAGGCTAGTCATGGTCGTGGGTGGCACGCTTCCCCGTGGAGTCAGCCTTTACGTAATACGTCAGCGCACGGAACAGCCGAACGCGTGTAGCGTCCCTACTGCCGGCGCGTACGACCGCGATACGATCTTTCAGGCGCGGAGCGCTTATCACGCGAAAGCGCGACGAGAGATAGTAGCGGGGAGGCGACTTCAGAAGGTACCGCGCGCGATAACGAAAAGCGATGCGGAAAACAATGGCCAGCCGCACGGTGACAGCAACGGAGCGAGCGCTAGGCCTAGCCGTAGCAGACGACGCGGAGAGCGACCGCCGGAGGAGAACGGTGCGTCATCGCGCGCAGTAGCCAATCGCAGTCGCGCGTTCCCCCGCTTCCTCGAGGAGCGCGCGCTTAGCCCAATCGCGGCTTCGCGTGTGTGACGCGGGAAACTCGAAAGCCTCCGTGAGCTCCCAATCATAAGCGAATGGGGCTTTGACCACGCAACCACCTCTCCCACCGACGGTGGAAGAAAAAAGCGCAGGAATTTACGAACAAAACAAAACCAAAATGGCGGCCGTAGGTTGAATGGCGCGAAAACTGCGCTCGCTCGAAGTTGGGTTGTTTCGGCGCGCGTTTGGCCGGCGCAGAGGGTGCTGCGGCTCGCTATATACGTGATTTAAGGTGATTTTACGTTGAATTAGGCGCTGATATTTACAGAATAGGTAGTTTATTATACACAGAGCCCAAATATGCGGTTTTCCAAAAATCGCATTTGCCTCGATTTTTCGACTTTCAAGGGCCGCGTCCCCCCTTAAACCTGGATATAACGAAATTTACACATTCCCGGAAAACTTCGTTATAAAATATGCAGGTTCGGCATGAAAATTGGAAAAAGAAACGCGTAAGCAGAAAGGTAACAGACTGCAGAGCTCACTCAAAACATTTATTTTGGGTGAGAAAACATTCACAGTTGAGACCACTTATGTGACAGCTTATAGTGAAGGGCCGGCTATAATGCGGTTTTTTCTGACCCCCGTTTGCTTTCCCGTCCCGCTCATTGTGCGGACCCTCCTGGGGGGTCCGCACAATGAGCGGGATTTCCTGGCAGCGGAGCAGGATTTGCTGGCAGCGGACCCACCCCCCCCGGGGTCCGCAGCCAGGAAATCCCTCCGATAATTGAGGTAGCGAGCAGGCTTCAGAAAGGAAGTGCACTGCTAGCGCAGCGAATCGCTGTGGAGGAGGAAGGAGCACAGAATGAATGAACAATGAGCGGAGGGAAGAAAAAAGAAAAGCAGGCCGCGGCAGCAGCGCCTTGCGCCCGCTCCCTCTGAGGATAGGATTTCCAAGGCGACGGAGAATGCTGCTACAGGCCGTGTGTCAGCTGCGAACTCTCTGCACGGAACGCACGCCCGTGACCTCCAATTTACCACTGTTTGTCTCCAGTTCTATTTTTTTAAACATTTCACGCGTGCTGCCCTTGAATCACTCCATGGGCGCGATTTCCTCTGCACCCGATCCCTGTGTTGTCAAGGGCAAGCTTCCCGTGAGGCGCGCCGCCCGTGACCACGCGAGCTAGGCCTAACAAGCGCTGTCACGGAGCGTCAGGTTAGCGAAGTGGCAGTGACCAAAGAGCGGTGCTGCCAGCACGTTGAAAAAAAAAAAATCTCGTATTTTCCCCTTTCTTTCTTAAGCTGGTGCGGCTCGGCAACATCAACTTGGAAAGGAGGGTGTCGGCTTCGCGCGCTAGGCCAGCTGCAGCAAGCGGCTGGGTCATGTTTGAAATGAGGGGGAAAGGACACGGCCCGCGGCGGCGAGATCGCAGAGTCGAGGGATGCAGGCCCGCCTCGCACACGCTCGCACGCGCACGTGCGCTCGCTCTCGTTTCGCAGTTGCCGTGCCTTCGAGCGCGACGCCGTTGCTTCGCATTCCGTTGCGGAGGAGAATGTGCTTCCGGTTGTTGCTCACGCAAAAGTGACAAAATTGGGGCAAAATCTCTAGGTCGTCGGCGGAGAAAATTCGTTATTTCGAGGGGGTCTCCCGCTTGCACTTTGTTACATAGAGGTCTCAAATACATGTGCTTCTATGGAGTAATGGCGGGGAATAGAAAAGCTTTGTTATATCCAGGAATTCGTTATATGGAGGTTCGTTATAAACAGGTTTAACTGTATCATCTCTCGCCATGCTTTAGTTAGAACCCTCTCCAACATGCTCTAGGAGCGGACGAAGGAAGAAAGCTAGGACAAGGCGTCGCGTGGCAATCTTAAGGGGGAACACTGGTCTTGGATGCAAAATATCATGAAAAATATCAGTTTTTAAAAAAGAGTACTTCCATGGCATATGAGCAATGCCAAAAGTGCTGACCAAGTTTCTCGCATCAATTGATATTTCAGCCAGAGTAACAGTTTCTATCAAGGACAAGCTGTACATTTTGACTATAAAAATTACCAAAAATGGGCTGTTTTCATGCTGAACTACAAGTAGTGTAGCAGTAGGCATCCGGCTTATATTTCTGGTGGCCGCAAATCACCTAACAAGGATACAGTAACTCTGTGTTTCACTTTACTCAAATTGGGCTTCTTCTGTTCTTTCATTTCTCATAATGAAAATCTTATGGCAGTGGCAAACTTGCAGAGCAATATCCCTGCCTTCCGAGCAGCTAGCACAGCCGTTTTTGTTGTGGCATGAAGATTTATCTGTAGAGTACACAATGGTAGGAGTGAATCTTCAGATAACATCACTGAAAATTTTTAATTTCTCATTCAATTAGAGCATAAGGGTGGTGTGTCTGCAACATTGACACTGACTACTGCGCCCTTGCCAAAATCATAAAATAAAAAAAAAATTCCTACCATTGCATGGCTTACATGTTTTGGCATCTAAACATGTGTTAATGGTAGCTCTCTAATAAGGTTCTTTTGTGCCCAACTACTGGTAAACAAAGAGTAATTAATTTTCATTATCTCAAAAACTAATTGACATAGGAGCAACATAATGATATTTTTGAAATGAGCATCAGAAACTCGATCAATTGTGGAGATCTTTTAAAAATATGCAAAAGAGCAATGCCTCACATTTTTCAAGAACAGTGTGTCCCCCCTTAAAACCTAGTCATGAGAAATAGTCCTCAGTCAAGTGACAGACAAGCAATCTACATTAACATACAGTCAAGCGCTACCTGCAGTCTAGGGGCGTGCAAATATTCGAACTTTTAATAATTTTCTAATGGCGTTTGCTGTTCAATTTGCAGTAAACTTTTACTATTCGAACTATTCAAATTTGGTAATTGGGTATGTGGCAGAATACGCTCTCATGGCCAGTTCCCTCAGCAATAGCTCTGTGTGCAGCCAGAAACAAGCTGAGGCTTTTTTCTTTTTCTCACCAATCGGGATCAATTCCGATATCCATTTTCCTAAATGGTAGCGATGACTTACTAGAAAAGCGAGAACCCACAGTGTTTAATACTGCCATGGCTACTCATGCCTTGGCGCAGACCTGTGCATTCAATGCTGTACACGTATACTTAATGTTCAGGAGAAAGCTTAAAATGGAAACAAAGCAGAGGCTGAAGTTGATCTTCTTTTGAAACGGCACTCTCGGATCTGTCTGACGTTCAGCTTTACTTTCAGATGCGTCAGCGTCGGACTCACTGACGCTTAGCTTTGTGGAGACGAAGAAAGGTGCGGATGCCTTGGAGCACTTCCTGCTCAAGGAGGGCTACCCGGTGACCAGCATCCATGGGGACCGGACCCAGCGGGAGCGTGAGGAGGCCCTGTGGTCCTTCCGTACAGGTCGCACCCCAATCCTGGTGGCCACAGCTGTGAGTCCTGTGCACTGTACCAGTTGTCTTTCTTGCTGCATTTCTTTATCTTTGCCATTACATTGAACAGGAATGAACATTTTTTGGGGACAAATCAGTCTTAAGAGTAGGGACAGTGGTTGCACTGAATATGTTTAAAGGGACCGTCTGCCGCCTCTCATCGACCTCCTGTTTATCGCAATTAGGGGTGTGCAAAGATTCAAAATTTTGAATAGTTTTTGCAAATAACCTTTACTCACTCACGTTCGTAACTAGGGAAAAAAAAACATGCTATGTCTCGTCACAAGTGGCGTGTTTGTACACATAGCACACTTTGCCGCATAACACCTTTGTGCTGTGGTGAAACGCGTGCACGGCGGCGAAGCTAGCATGTACTGCGGCAGAGTTAGCACAGGTGTACTGCAGTGAAGCTAGCTTGGCTTTGTGTTGGACTGTTCTTCAGGACATTTGATTGGCACTGCGGGAGTACACTAGTCATGGAGTAAATCTTCTTTGCCTATGACTAATTGCACGTTTCTCCTTAATTTAGCGTTGTATTATTCAAAAACTTTGAAAATTATTAGAAAAATATTTGATTCGCACTTGACCATAAATATTGAAGTTTGCTTCACACTCAGTTTTGCTGTTAGTACAGCTCTAATCACAATAGAAAGCACGCCATCCGAACTGTACAAGCTTGCAGTGGTTTCTTTCGGAAGTCAGCAGAAATTTTTCCGACAGAATTTTTTTATCTTCGGGGTCACCCTTTCTGTATGTGTAGATACTGCGGGAACACTGGCTGCGGGGTTTCTGCAGTATTTATTTAAAACTGGAAGTTACTCTCCATCGCAAAAGTGCTACCAGATGCGTGTCAGATACGATTGGAAGCAGTAAACTTTTTCTTTTAAGCAGGATAATTGAATGTGCGTGTGTCTTAGCTCTCCTCTTCATTGTTTGTACTTTTTGCATCTTGCGGTGAGCTGTGTGGGACATCCTTGAGAGCCATGCTCAGGCACAAAGGGTCTGCACATGGGGCCCCACGTTTGCAGGCCCGATGACTCTGCAGTAGATACACAGCGGTGTTCTAGGCTTTATGTCCAGAAACACCAAAAATGGAGCAGGCTAGCTCTTACCTTGATGTTAAATTTTGTCCCTTTAAGTCTCAACTCTGATGTATGAGCATCCTCTGTAACAGGAGCTGACATTCCACGAACAGTACTTTACGGGTTCACAAGTGAATGGAGCTAATCGGACAGGTTTCTTTCACTAAATGGGGCTGTTCTGTTTTATGTACTTTTCAGCAACGTACGTGTCCACATGTTATTTCCTTGCGCCAGACTCTGTTATCTGTTGACACTAAGAGTGCTGCCACAAATGCTGAAAAAACTGCTCCAACAGGCATGAGCACTGGGGTCTGTCCTGCGCACACATCAGAGGCATGCTTTTCTTGTTTCAGGTTGCAGCAAGAGGTTTGGACATTCCAAATGTAAAGCATGTGATCAACTTTGACTTGCCCAGTGACATCGAGGAGTATGTCCACCGAATTGGCCGTACAGGTCGTGTGGGCAACCTGGGTAAGTTTCAGAGCTGCAGTTCACAAAGCTCGTGGCCCACGTAAACAGTAAAGAGGTATTCTCAGACCTAATAAGTACGGTGCACGCAGGCTTGGCGACATCCTTCTTCAATGAGAAGAACCGCAACATGGCCCTGGACCTGGTGGAGCTGATAACGGAAACCAAGCAGGAACTGCCGGACTGGCTAGCCTCCCTGGCCAAGGAAGTGCAAGCAGAGCAGCGTGCCTCCAACCAGCGCCGCTTTGGCTCTGGGGGACGCAGGTAATTGTGCCTCTTTTAAGGGGGGACGCGGGTCCTAGAAAGTCGAAAAATCGCGGCAAATGCGATTTTTGGAAAACCGCACATTTGGGTTCTGTGTATAATAAACTACCTCTTCTGTAAATATCAGCACCTAATTCAACGTAAATTAACCTTAAATCACGTATATAGCGAGCCGCGGCACCCTCTGCGCCAGCCAAACGCGCGCCGAAACATCCCAACTTCGAGCGAGCGCCGTTTTCGCACCATTCAACCTACGGCCGCCATTTTGGTTTTGTTTTGTTCGTAAATTCCTGCGCTTTTTTCTTCAACCGTCGGCGGGAGAGGTGGTTGCGTGGTCAAAGCCCCATTCGCTTATGATTGGGAGCTCGCGGAGGCTTTCGAGTTTCCTGCGTCTCACACGCGAAGCCGCGATTGGGCTAAGCGCGCGCTCCTCGAGGAAGCAGGGGAACGTGCGACTGCCATTGGCTGCTGCGCGCGATGACGCACCGTTCTCCTCCGGCGGTCGCTCTCGGCGTCGTCTGCTACGGCCTAGGCCTAGCGCTTGCTCCGTTGCTGTCGCCGTGCGGCTGGCCATTGTTTTCCGCATCGCTTTTCGTTATCGCGCGCGGTACCTTCTGAAGTCGCCTCCCTGCTACTATCTCTCGTCGCGCTTTCGCGTGATAAGCGCTCAGCGCCTGCAAGATCGTATCGCGGTCGTACGCGCCGACAGTAGGGACGCTACACGCGTTCGGCTGTTCGGTGCGCTGACGCATTACGTAAAGGCTGACTCCACGGGGAAGCGTGCCACCCACGACCACGACTAGCCTTATCATGCCGAAGTTGCTTTTATTTATCAGTGCAAGGCGACTGCAGCGATGTTTCCAACTCCTACGTATTCTGCGCCATTGATACATGAGGCGTAGTTGCCGAGGTTGAAGCACATCTAGCATCTCGAATCGGCATCGGCGATCGCAACCCGTTTATGGATAACGCCGGAAAACAAAACCAGGAGAAACGGCAAAGAATAGCAGTGCAAAAAAATCGCATTTTGTTACCCTTCAGCGTTATTTTAGACACAGAAATGTGCTCGTAACTTTAAAAGCACGTTTTCTCAATATGACTTTTTTTAGCTGGCGACGCTGTTTGTTCCAGCCATATCTCCGGAACCGCTCATCAGATCTCCAGAAGGTTTTTTTTTTATTGCGTACCTGAATAAATTCCTCGGGGGGTGACAAGCCCACTTTTTTCATTTACTGTGTGTATCGTTTGTGATAATTAATCAAAATTCAGTTGATGACATCCTAATCACCAACACTAAATTCTGCAGTCCGCTAAATTTTTTCAGCACCAAAATTTTAAAAAAGGGCTCTGTCACCTCCTCACATATCCATCTGGGAATCATCATAGCAAGTTTCACAGTTCCAGCACCTTTTGAAAATTCTTCAGGCCTGGAATAAGAGAACCATGTGCACAACACTGACATATTGCTGTAACTTCAGAACCAGTTAACACAACTTCTTCAAATGCTTCTGCTACGAATCTATTCTGAAAATTTCATGAAGGGGGGACCCGGCTCTTAGAGACCGAAAATTGGCCAAAAAATCGCATTTTCAGTCTCTTCATTTTTGCCTTCCCGACATGTTTCCGCACCTATCTCCAAATTTTGGATCCACAAAAGTGCATATTTCTTGCGTTATTGTGCTGTAAATATGCGATTCCGCGAACCTTGCCCCTCAAAATTGGGACAAATTGCCTTGATTTTGACCGCCCGTAGCTCGAAAACTACGCACTCGGCCGCCGCCATTTTGGTGTCGTTGGAAAGCCCGCGTTTCTGGCGTCATTTTTTATTCGCTTAGCCACCCTGTGCACACTCCGCGAGCAAGAAAAAGGCTCGCAAACATGGGGCCCAACATGCATTGCTATTAGTCAGTCCATAGCACGTGATCCGAACGGCGCGCTCTGGTTGGTCTAAGTGCCGGATTTCCGCGCCGCCATTTTGCAGAGGTCGTTTCATTGCGCTTTCGTCGTGTTCTCTTCGCGCTTATCGCTTGCGAAGTTCGTCATGCCTGGCGGGGCGTCGAAGCACCACACGCTGAATCAGTTCGGGCGGAAACGAAGAAAGAGATAAGCGCGCGGCGATAACGTGACATCGCGCCGCATCGCCACGCAAACGGCAGCCGTTCACGAAGCACCACCAAACAACGCCGTGGCTGAAAACGGTCCGCCCGCTTAGTGGAGCACGAGACCGTTTCATTTCCTCACACTGGTCACGTAAGGGTAGATTCGGCGCTCGTGACTGAGGACATGGCACGGGTGATGCGTGCCGGCGAGAAAGCTACGATTAAGCGGCTTGCATCGACGCCGGTGATCACGCGGAAGATCGACAACTTCAGCCGACTAAGTGCCGCGGAAACAGCGACTACGGAAGCTGCAGCGCCGTACACCATCGTCGACCTCGATGCTGTCAACGATCTCTTCGAGTCTCTGCGTTGCTACTGGTGCAGAGGTGCAGTAAAGCTTGTACGTGGCGATCGCGAGTACGGTCTCGCGGTGAAACTCTCAGCGTTGTGCGACAGCTGCGGCGACATCGCAGAGACATGGAGCTCACATCGCACGGAAAGTTCTCAGAAGTGCAACCCAGAAAAGCAGTTGCAAAAAAACACAAGGACTCTGTGCATCCGGATAATGCACCTGGAGTATTGCACTGGCAAGCTTCGCGTAAAGTTTGTGTCAGTAAACACCTTGTCAACCGTTTTTTCTCGTTTTCTCATTATTGCTATTTTGGTGCTTTTGCAGTTTTGGAGGAGTAATATCTTGGGTTCTAAATGTGCTACTGCTAAAATTCTTTTTTTGCCAGGATGATAAACTAGTATAGAATGAAGTGAGACTAAATTGCACAGATTTATTCTGAAGAAAATTTTACAAAAATAACATTGACGTATTAACGTCCAGCTGGAGTTTCACTCTTGAATGTTTGACATGCCATAACTTTTGACCAAATGGGTTTAGGACTTCCATTCTTGTTTTACTACATACAGTTTTCATTCCAGATCATTACGATATGCTGATTTACCCTGTAACTCACTCAGTTTAGGAAAACATCTTCCTCCCAAAGGGACAGATGAAATGTCTGATAGTGTAAGAACTACATATTGTATTAGGAAATTAATTGCATATTTGAAATCAGCACACAAATATACATTAACCCAGCAAGTTTCACCAAAATCGGTCAAGGAGTTTTGAAAAAAGTTCAAAGCGCAGGGTCCCCCCTTAAAGGGACCGACAACCAATCTTTAACGTACCTGTGTTCTTTATTTCAACGGAAAGCTTACCGGTTAGTGTCCTGTCACGCAGTGACAACAGGGAAAACGCCGTAGAACATTTCTTTATGAGAATTTTTAGCCTATGGAGTCTTACATGCAACACATGTTGCAAACAGTGCCCGACAACAGTCGGACGTGCTCGCGCCAGGCAGTGCCTCCACGGAGTGCATGCGCGCTACGCCTGGGAGCCACTGAGCGCATGCACGAAGGTTAAAAACAGGTTTTCGGATGCCGCGAAGGCAGCGCCGCATCTCAGTGTCGACTCCTTTTACTGCATAGAAAGGAAATAGTAGGGTGAGGATGCATTTTTATGTGTCGATTGCAACTTTAAGGCCGCGTTACGGTCACATGAACACCAACAGGCAACATACGACGATTCAAAGACTCCAAATAGCAGTACCAAGGCGTCTCCACCAGGCCGTGCCACATTTCAGTTGCAGCAATTTTTAAGCTCAATTTAAAAATACAATTCCTGTTCAAATCGCGATAGGGTACACGACTCCATCACTATAATTCCAGCTCTTTCGAAATTCATAAATGTCCACTCACACATTCTGGCCAGTTGTCGGTCCCTTTAAGCATTTCTTTTTCGAATTTCCGTGCCAGGACCTGCATGCAACGAAATCCTATTTATAACTGAAGTTTTTCAGGAATTTGTTAATTTCATTATATCCAGGTTTAACTGTACACATGCAGCTCTTAATATAGTGGAAGACCATCGTTAACACAAACTTGAAGGGACCCCGGGATTTCATTTGAATTATCAATTCTCATAAATATGACTCAGGGCAACGTACCAACTTTTCCTGTTAAAAAAAAAATATATAATGAATGGATGACTGCTCCTTTGTGGCATAGCATTTGAAAAAGTTTTCACTGCCACCAACGGCAGCCAAGTTCTTTGTTCAAGTTTTCTATGCTAGCCAAAAGCTTGCGAACGTGCACTCGCTCTCACCTTGCAGTCTCTGTGCCTTCGAGCGCGTCAAGCGCGACACCACCGCTTCGCATTCGGTCACAGCGGAGAAGGTGCATTGGGTTGCTGCTCGCACAAAAGTGATAAAATTTGGGGCAAAATCTATAGATTGTCAGTGGAGAAAATTCGTTATTTTGAAGGGCTCTCCCGCTGCCCTTTCGTTACATAGAGGTCTCAAATACATGTACTTCTACAGAGTAACGGCGGGGAATATAAAAACTTCGTTATATCTAGGAATTAGCTATATGCAGGTTCATTATAAGCAGGTTTAATTGTCAAAGTGCACAGGACCAAGTTGTGGAGTGCCTCTAACCGGCAGCATTTTTCTTTTTCAGTTCCCGGTATGCCTCTGGTGGTTTTGGCAGCCGCGACTACCGTCAGTACGGAGGCGGTGGTGGTCGCGATCGTCCCATGGGGGGACCGCCTAGTGGAGGAGGTATGGGTGGCCGCAGCGGTGGACCCGGTGGTTACGGCGGCGCTCCCCAGTACGGTGGATACGGCGGCTCAGGCGGCCAGATAATGGGCGGCTACCGGCCCAACAGCTACGGGGGCAACTACAGCAGCTCCTCTAATGACTGGTGGGGCAACTGAGGGGGTGCATTTGCAAGACTCTCCCCTCCACCAGCCAATGCCTCCCCACGACAGTTTTTCCTCCTCCTCTTCCTGCCGTCTCTGCTGTCAACGTATGTCCCTCCTCCCCTGAACCACGACTGCTGTGCACGGGCCATTCTCTAGGCACTGTTGGGCAGAGCACTGGGGCGAAACAAAGCACGCAATTTTGGGGGTGCAGCTGGTGTTTTTTTTTTTATCCACGCTGCACAGCAGGGCAGCAAATGGAACATTGGTATAGGAGATAAGAAATAAGCGTAGCCTTTTTTTCTCTCTTGTCCCCTGATGATGCACTTGTGTTTCATCGAGGCCCCATTTCCTTGACATGGTGCCATCCCTGCCCACCCTGTCTGTTGCAGTCTCAACTCGGCAGCTGTGATCCTTGTGTGCTGCAGTGGTCATTGCTATGGCCTTTGCTTTGTGGGCTTCGACAAACAGCTACCAGTTTCGTCGTGTTGGGGAAAGCGAGGTTCCTCCCTGAACACATTTTCCTTCGCCGAATGCATTTTTTTTTTTTCTTTTGCTGCGTTGCACCACGTGCTGCCGTGTAGGTATTCATATACATAGTCTTTTTTTGTGTGCATACTTGTGTGTAAGATAGCCCATCCATCCCCTTTCCTGTTCACATTGGTACGAGAATGGACAGATGGATTTGCCAAGGGACGTCACTCGACTTGTTTACGTTTCCTGGATCTGTGCTACTCATCGTCACGTTTTTCTCTTTCTCTCTCCAATTCAGTTGAGATTTTTGTATTCAGGTTCTTGCTGAAATCTGCGTTCGTGGCTTAAGTTTTGTCTACACAAAAGTTTGCGAGGAGGGCTTTCTTGCTTTTTTTCCCACTATTATAGGTGCTAGCAGTTGCAGCCTTGCTCTAGAGTAAAATGGCCTGCTGAACCTATTTTTACGAATTAGGCACCTGTCGTACTGTTCACCAAAGCAGCAACTCTTCCTTCTTGGCATTTGTGAATGCTGCTTTTAAAACATTTATTCTGCAGAGGGCACAGGGATGCTTTGCAGTAGTCCAGTTGCCAGGCAAACTTATTTTAGCCGCAGTGTGCACACGAATAATGTAACCTAGCAGCATTTCTCAACTTCTAGTTGGTTGGATTTTTTTTTTTTTAACTCCCATTTTGTGGTGGTGTACCTGGAACACACATTTGAAGAGAAATTTCTGGGAACAGGTGGAATATAGCGGAACGTGAACGTGCCCACTGGCATGTTGTCAATAAAGGCATTTTTCTTTTGAGTCTGCACATTTCTGATATAGCCTTGCAACTCTGGATCTCATGGTCACAGTAGTGCACTCAGAAACACACTGCTTGTCAGTTTTTCCCCTTAAGGCCTGTGGATAACTGAACATGTTTATTACAGCATGTCACTGGCATGCTGTTGCTGTTATACATTTATGCTGTCCCACAGCTTGTGTTTAGGTCCCTTGGTTGTGTATATTCAAATTCTGGCATTGTAGGCTCGTCTTCCATCTGAAATGCAAGGTTACACTTCTATTTATTCTGTATGTGTGTTCTGGGTGTGCATGCATGTGAATTTGTTGAGTGTTCTAAGATTCTGTGTTCCTCGTTTGCAAGTCCTATATGCGACTGCTTTTTCATGGAAGAATTCATCCTGTTTGGTTCTGAGGTTGTGTGCCTCGCTGTGCCACATCCTGTTCATGCAGTTCTGACCTACTGTGCAGAGACGCTCGACAGCTGATTTACGCCCAACAGCACTGCGCAGCAATGTTTATAGAAAGTGTGAAAGTGCTTCACTTGCAGATACACGTTTTTGATAATTGCATCAACATGCATTGCTGTTTGAAGAAGGTACGCTTTATTGCTGAATTTGTTTCCTCTGAATCCTGCATAGGTATTTTCTCTATGGTGCATGTCATCAGGAGCTGCACATAACAGACACATTAAAATAGAAAGTTCTTGCCAGCCGTATTTGTGTTCAAAAAAAAAAAAAATTCCTTTCGATATTCCCATAAGGAAAGCGTTGAAAGCTTGTTGTTGCAGCTTTTAAACTACCACAGTGTAGTCTGCTTTTTGTGAGCCTCCATCTCTTGTGCTGGAGCTTAACCAGACGGGGACATTTCCTTTCTAGCAGAACAGGGCTATACAGGCATGTAATGTTTAATATGGACAATGCAGGAATGGATGGAGCACTATCGTAAACCAGTTGCCCGGTGTACAATGATGGTTGTTGGCCAGGAGCATGCTCTGCATAAACCAGAGGCACCTTTTTTCGCGTGCCAGGAGATGCTTTATTGTGTTATTGTGCTTTGTGTGTTCACTTGTAAGCCACACACAGTCGTGTCTCGTGCTGACGGAGCTGTTACTTTATTGAATCGCATTATTGAATTAGTAATATCAATGTTAGGTGCATTTTTGTTTATAATGTTATTTTGGTGCAGTTCTCTTTTCGCGAGAGCAGAAGTATTTTTCATCTTTCATTTGCTTCGTTCGTCAGTTAAGCCTGCGAGAGGGCTTGATTTGCAAGAAGTCTCTTTTGAAGAAACAAACTGGTACATATGCTTGGGGACACATGTGCACGTGGTTCCGGTGTGATAGATGTTCCTTGCATTCTTTTCTCAGACTAGATGTAGCATTTTATAGGTGTCTTGTTTGCAAATGCTGCTATGTCACTGCACTTGATTTCTTTTTATGATGTATGAGCTGACTGTGCTTTCACAGTGTTACAGACCTCTCATATTCGAGAGACTCAAATGTGCAACTGTGTGAGCAACACAGGTGCCGCGCATAGTACAGTCAGCGCACTCTACAGAGGGCCACACCTACAACAAGCTTGTGTGTCTGAGGCGCTGAGACTTGTGTTGCAAGTATGCGGCACATACCGTCAGGCACGCCTTGCCTGCCATAAAGTGCGCCGTATCCAAGGCAACCGACCATACGTCTGAATGGTGGAGGGTGGATGAAGGTCCCAGCGTGATTGCGATTAAGGTGTTGGAGCTCTGCGTTTGTGGTGGACCTTTTGCCCTGTCTGCCTTAGGTTGAAGGGTGGAAAGTGCCGATGGGCTCGGATTTAATTTTGCTACCATTGCAGTTTTTCATGCTAGGTGTACAGTAAAGCTAGGAATTTTTTTTTAATCGGCAAAATGAACAAAGCCTGTATGTGCGTCAGTGATGCAGACCCTTAGAGGTTGTTGCATATCGGCGTACTTAAGGGAAGTTTAGTTTTGTACTGCAGGAGTTGGTATGAGTACCAGCTATAGTTGACGAAACTTCTGTTGCTGTCATTGCTAAGAGTTCTGCCACTCATGGTTGAGCTATTCTGGCGGCACGCTTGTTTAAGCATGAGCATAGCTTTAATTTAATGCTTGGCAGCCTCCGTTTTAAGGTTGAATTGTGACCGAATTCTACAAGGCTATGACTGTGTGAAAGTGTTTTTGAGAGAACGGGTACGTGGGGTGGGTGGGGGGCGGGGAAACTCGGATCTGTCCGTCGATGCGATGTGACGCATCAGAGCAGAGACCTTCCGTGGCCAAAGAAAACCAACCAACGACACACGCGCACACTAGGGCGGCGTCTTTCTTTATTTGTGGCCAGGACAAGCAGGTTTCTCTTTTCTGCTAAGAGGAGGGGGCCAGGGACCATGACAGTGGGGAAGTATTCCCGGGGCTGCGCTTATGTACACAGACATGACACCCCCCTCTCTTCCTTTGGTTTTTATTCTTTTCCGAACTTGTGCCGTCTTGTGGCTGATGGTGGAGAGGAGGAGGAATGGGGGCTGCTGTGCATCAGTTGTCCCGTTCCTTGGGATTCTGTTGAGAATCAGGGAGTCGTGCATTTGCTCTGTTGGCTCAGTGCTGTGAGCCTGTTGCAACAGCGGCGTTTGTGCTGTTTCGTCTGGTGGTGCTGCCACATCTGAAATGTTGGTCATTTCCTCTGGTAGGTGGAGTATTGTGAAAGGTTGGAAAGCTGTTGGTCGAGGGTAAATATTGAGGGGAGCCACATTCTGCACACTTGTTTGACTTGACTGCTTTCAAGGCGAATGAGTTCCTAGGGATCACTGCTGTTATTTGCATCCTCATTTAGCTAGGAAAGGAAATAAAAATTGCCCTCTTTGTAATATATGTATGTACGTCACTGCGCCTTCATTTGTGCCGGTGATCATGCGTCGCCTTTGTGCGGTTGTATGTATGTATATATTATATATATGTATGTATGGCCCAAACAGCCTTCAGGTGATTTCTCATTGCATTCACTTCGAGTGCTTTTTTTTTCCCTCCCTCTGCCATTGAGTCTGTGATCACGCGGGGAGCAAGCTTTGTTTACTGCCACGTGCAGGAAGGCACAGGGGAATGCATATTATATGAACGCAAGTACTATGTCTCTTTGGTATGGTTTTTAGCCTGCAGAGTCCAGTGTTGAACTACATGACTCGAGGAGAGTGGTGTTTGAAGCCATGACAAGGAGTGTTTTCTATCTAGTCTTCACCCTTCTTGTCTGGCAAGGGGCCGTGTCCTTGCTCTGTGGAATGCTGTGCCTTCAACGTAATGGTGTCTTCTGAAAATTGCTCTTTCCATTTTCCACTCAGTCATACCGATCTTTAGCACCTATTCCTGTAGTCTCTGGACTCACTCGCTCATGTTATTATTCGATGTTTGGAGAATCGTTTTTCATGGCACGGTGCTAGCCTGCAAAATTTATATTCCTTTGGTTGTATGCAAAGCTGAAAGTGGTGGGACATGCACGATTCTGTTGAGAGGGGGCCAAGAGCACACTTCCATCGACCATCACTGGTGCACTGCGGTCATTTTCGCTCTTGGATGCCAAGAATGTGCCTTATATATTGGGTTTGTGTGCGACTAGTACTGCTGTGGCACCTTGCAATCATTGGATGGCCAAGGTGCCTGCTCCCTCCTTTTTGTGTTTTACCATCTCTTGTGTTCCTCACAACTCTGGGCGCACTTGTACATACAGTCCATCAGCGGAAGAGGGAAAAAATAGGTCTCATTTACAGCGACTGTCACAACGCCCACATCGTATAATTTATACGCATGACCAGAGTTCACTCACTCTGCAGTGCTGTTTCCACGGGAGTAATAGCGTGTGCCTGCATGTTTACCTGCCAGTACTTGTGGGACGTTGTACATAAGTGTGGAAATGAGTGTGCAGTACAGCCTTGTGCTGCAGTGAGCAGGACGTGCATACTCAGTGTGGCTCCCAGTGTTTCATTCCTCTCTACACTGCAATGCTGCCAGCTGGGCATCATTTGGTATGTGCACACTTGGGCAAGCTGCCTAGAGAGTGTGCAATGGAAAGTACAATACTGGGCAAAATTTCCTAAGGCAGTGTTTTTATTTGGGATGGTTTGATCAAGACTCTGGGTTGGGTAGGTAATTTCTGTTCACAGAAATTGATGTTTATGCTTTTAAATGTAGCTTTCAGTAGATTCGAAAGAAGAAAAAAAACACACTGCCAGCACTTGTTGGTATTCCGTACCTGTACATGGTTAATGAGGTTGCTTCCGTTGGGGATTTTCCATTGCGGATTCCGTCTTTATGGTCGTTTCTTTGTTCTTGCGGAATGTAACATGCGTCAGCCTTGGGAGGTTCCATTGCCAAACTCCCTCTCGGTGTCCTGGCGTTAAGTGGGGGGAAGACGCCGACAAACTCGAATTTCTTTACGCCGGAGGTCTCTGCATTTTGGCGGTGACAGCATGAGAAAACTACTGTCCACCCAAGAACAAATGACCAAAAAGTACATAAGCACTTTTTACTCGCAGAGAAAGTAATTTGCAGCGTGGCGTTCTTCAGTTTAGGACGCGCTCATGAGGAAGCATTCTTCGTGCTAGTGTCAAGAACGGCTTTTTCTTAGTACAAACGGCGCCTGTTTGTCAAAACAAGAACAATTCGGACATCCCTGCCGATCGTGGCACGAAAAAAAATGTAGTCTGGTCAAATGAAATAAATCGACGAAGGCATGCCGGGCGGGCCTGGCGATTTTGCGAAGTACACACAAGTTTAAAAACAAAGGCTGACTCCTGTACTCTAGATATCTTTTTTTTTTTTTTGTAGTCTCGTCTTTTTGCCTTATGGGTGTAGCAGAAGCATGTTTTGATTTGTAACCATACGTGGGGAGGAGTGTTTGGCCCGGAGTTTCCGGGCGTTTTTATTGTCAATGCATTAATGTGACTTGTTCCAAAACAGAAATAAAAAAAAAATTGGTAGTCACACGCACACAACTGTCCTGTCTTTTTTTTTCCTTTTTTTTTTTTTGTCTGGGTGTTGTCCTTTGCTTCAGCGGTAGTTGAAATAAGCCATGTCCTTACGCTGGTTGTGCCTGTACCAGTAGCCAATACCAAAGCCAATCACGATGGAACCCATGATGCAGAAGGTGATGGCTAAGCCGAGGGTGTGGCCGCTGTACAGGCGAGGTGTACGTCGACCACTAGTGGCAGTGTTGTCGATGGTCCAAGGGTCACTGCCATGTGGGAACTTCATGTTGTTCATGTGTTTGGAGAACTCGTCCGGGCACTCTAGGCTGTGGCCACTTACGACTTCCTGTACGGCATTCTTGGGCACTGCCTGGTCCACAAGGCTTTCGCATTTAGTCGTATCCTTGTTCCAGGCACAGTACGGGTCTTGAAGCCCAACGCATTGTGTACACGTACGCACGGTCCAGTTGCAGTTGTCCAGTGGCACGGAGACGAGCTCGTGGTACGTTGTTACGAGAAGTGTGACCAGACCTGGTCGTCTGACGATTTTAAGGTCCAGAACGGGATCTTCTCCCGGGAAGACTATTATGTCCTCAATGACGACAGTCGAAATCGAGTTCTGACCGACGTTGATGGCCTTGATCACGTGACCGTGACTGGTCCCGATGAAGAAAACATCGTAACGCCTGCCGCTCACGGTGCGTACCTGCGGGTCGATCCAGAGGCTTGTGTAGTGGTAGTCGAAACCGACGTGCGCCAGCATAGGTTCACTCAGGTAGTTGTGCACTTCGCTGCGAGACAGCGGGCTGTTGTACAGCAACTGTGTTTCGTTGCTGCTGATAGGTGGCCGAGCTGTGCACTTCTCGCGTCCGGGTTTTCCATCGTTAATGTTGGCGATGAGATCGTCCACGCTGAAAGCGCATATTGCTGACCCTCTAAAGGGGCTCCCCTGGATACGAAAGAGAGCGTAGAACACGAATGCCTTGTTCCAGCGGGTCATGATTGGGCTGACTGCCGCGACGTCTGTGAAGACGAACGGTGTTGTGCCGTTCAGCGAACAGTGAAGTCGCGCCTTCTGCAGCGTGGTCCACATCCAGTCGTGCGGCGGGGCGCCACCAGGATCGTTGACGCACACTCGGGCCACCGTGGCCGAAGTGCGAGGTCCGCAGTGGCCCTTCTCGGGCGCAGTCTCGGTGAGGAAGAAGTAGGCATGGTCGTCGAACGCGAAAGCGCCCACGAACTCCGCGTCAGCGGCCAGCTGCGTCGTGTCTTCGGCTCGGGTCCTTAGCGGTTTTGACTCCAGCACGGCGGCTGTCGGTGTTTCTCCGGCTCGCGCGGACAGTCCGGCGATCTGCCTATTGTTCACAAACAGCACGGCAGCGCTACTGTTCCGGTCCTGCGGGCAGATGGCCTGCCCATCGACGTCCGTCTTCCAACTGTAGTTGCGTTGCGCCGGATCGTACTTGTATTCGCGGCAGCGAGGTGAGTACGCGTTCGTGCCGCACACAAGAAGGCTCAGCGACGACAGGTGCCGCGCCACACGGATAAAGTTGGCGCAGTTCAGATCATTCGGCACTGCCCGGTCAGTACACGCAGGGTTGGTCGAGCCGGACGCTGGCCAGCTGATGTTGCCCGCCTGCAAGATTTCGGTCATGTTACCTCGCGCTTGGACTGATATTGTTGCGGTTGCACGTATTGCACAGCATCCTCGGCCTGCCCACTAAAAGGGTTCTCCCGAATATCTCCACTGATGAGTGCGGCCGCGTTATCCCTTAAAACTTCGTAATTTTATCTGCCTACGTAGCTCCCTGCCGTTCTTGCATTCGCAGGATCTAGTCTGTTGCCCGTAATGATCATCTTGCCATCTCGTGGCATGGCATGCCGTGCCCACGCCATTCCGTTATATGGTTACGTTGCATAGAATAACCACGTAAAAGAGATACCGCGTCAAGTATTCCTGCGCCAAAGGCACGCGTTAGAGACGACCTGGAGCTTGTGCTCGCGAGGACTGAGAGGGGGACTGGGATAATTGCGTCTTCGTTGCAGTTATGCAGATATTATTCGGGCATAAAAAAGGGGCAGTTAACTGGCCTGGTTAGAAATGCGGAACTTAAGTTGGTGAGGCATGCTGGTGCAAGGCGGTGCGTTGTCACATTTCGTATGCAATGGATGAAACACGAGTTCTTTTTCTAGGTGATTACCCAATAGGCAGGCGTTATGCACAAGTTGTGGTGCCGGAAACGTTTATGTGGTTCACGCAGTGGCCGTGTGTTTACGCGCCTTAAGCGTGTCTTCGTCTGCGCAATAGTGACCCTGTTATACACGGACTAAGCGGGAGATACCAGTAGCTCGCAACGAACGCCTCGAGAGACCCGTAATCGTTGCTCCGGATGGCGGTACCGTGGGAAGGGCTGTCTTCGCCAAATTTGGTATCAGTAATGGCGCGATCGAGTCACGGCTTTATACAACCCCCCACCCCCATTCGAAATTCTAAATAAACCTCTGCCAGGAGGTATTGCACAAACTCGTTCCGTCGTGAGGCGCAGCCACTGCGGTGGTGCGCTGCCCATGTGTATGTGCCAAAAAAGTGTCTACTACAATGCAAGGGGAAGTTCTCTGAATCTATGCTGTGGCAGTGTCCCTCGCTAAAGGCTAGCTTCGGGTCTCCTGCCACCGAGGACGAATGGATCAACCACCTCAGGAGCCCCGACAGGGCCCTTCAACACCAGGCCATCCAGAAGGCCCAAAAGGCGGCTGGCGAGTTCCGAATCCCAGACCCCACATGGGCGGAGCCACCGTGCCGGCCACCGTAAAGGGTGCCCATGCGCCTTCAGGACCATTAATAAATTTAACTCTCTCTCTCTCTGAGTTCAGAACGGGAGTCAGTACGGAGCAGAACATTCTGACCCAAGTACCAAAGAAATAAGTTATGTAGCGCATGTGGAGAAGAAACGACGGAGCACCTGGTGCTTCTTTGTAAAGGGCTCCACTTTGCAGTGCTAGGCAATGATTCATGATCTTGTCAAAGCATTGGGCTTCAGCGACAGCGGAGGAAGAACCAAACGTCGGCTGTCCGATCGGTGGAGACAAAGAAGAGTAAAATCAGTAAGAATAAGTACAGTAGATATTGCCGGACTCTAGCCTTGCCAATCCAATGTATGTGGAGCACGAGCGAGGTAGAGTGTTTGAATTTCGACCGCATTACAAGTGGTAATGGTGCTCGGCTGCCACCCAAAATCCTGGCTGCGGCGGTCGCATTTTCGTTGGAGGCGAACATGCGAGAGGCCTGTTTGCTGTGCGTTGTCAGCGCACGTTAAAGCACCGCAGGTGGTCAAAACTTCCGGAGCTCTCCACTAAGGCTTTTCTCTCCTATCTCACTCCCTTTTTCCAACCACCATGGGCGCTTAGCCGTGCTCCCGACATGGGCTGCAGAAACTGGCATCCTTAACTGAACCACAATCAATAAAATAAAGCGCTTGTGCATAAGTCATCGGTCCGGCTCTACAAAGTGATGACGAAAGCCAAGGCGCAACTCACGCCGAGGTCTTACCTGGTCGAGCGTGTGAACGCTGAGGTTGTACAGGTAATTCCTGCCTCCGACGAGCACGTAGTCGCCGTCGAGGAGGAGTAGACGCAGGTATTCTCCCGGCACGGCGGTTAAGTTATCGGCGGGGAACACACGAACCAGCTGGTGTGGGTACTCCTCGATGAAGAGTTTGGGCTCCAGCTGGCGCTCCCAGCTGGCCGTCGCCAATGGAACGACAGCCGCCGCGACCAAGAACGGCCAGAGGATGCTCGAAGCGGCACGCATGTTTCTACGTAAGCCGCGGCCCTTGGCTTCTTTCACGATGTCTGCAGCGCCGTCGCCATTAGATGCAATGCCATCGCACGCTGGTGCTGCCACCACGTTGACTGGACACCCTTCGTCGTCGTCTTTATTTGGGGAACAAAAAAGCCGCCTGGATTCTCCGTATGAGATTGGCACAGCCCACTACGCTTAGCCCACCCTCGTTGGTCGTGGCATTGAGTGAGACACGATAGTGTGAAAGTCGAGCACAGTCCCTCCATTGCTTGCGTTCCCGAACTTTCCGTTAAGCCTAGCATTTGGACACTTTCGGCGATTCTACGAATGCTTCGTTGCGCTTTCGTTTGACAGTAAGTATCCTTGAAGGTACATTGTAGCAGCGAACTCATTAGGAAGAAATTGTAGCAGAATGGCAAAAGAAGTGACGGCTGCGGAAGGAACTACGTAAAACCAACGTACGGCCTTGCAAATGCGGCGTTGTATATCAGATTCCACTTACGTGTGGGAACTTGTGTGTGGGACCAACTGGCGGATGCATTAACGTGCATTTAAAGGAGCGCAATCGGTCACTGAAGAAGTCTGATACCACGCATCTTGTGTCTCACTGCAACAGGTGTGGATGTTCACCTGTTTTTGCGGATTCCAAGCTCCTTTCAGCACAAAGATGCAAAGTAACACATACTTGCATCCTCGCTCATTTTACATTGGTATACTACTACACTTCAATAATGGTTGGAAATTCCTGAAGTACTGAAAACCTGCACAGACCGCGCAACCCGTGTGGTTGTGCGGACCATACAACCGCCAGCTTTTAAATACTTGTAAAAAATTTGATTTCAGCGTAAACGGTTGGAACCCCCCCCCCCCCCCTCTGGAAAAATATTAGGGGGCGACAGCTCACCATCCTTGCTAAGCAATCCCAATAAAAAAGGAAAGGAAGAAAGAATACTTTCTCAAGACGTACACACTAGAAACGGTAAAAGAGTCGACGCTATATACAGTTCGACTGTGCATGGGTCAGAGTTCCGTGCCAGTATTAGGAAGAGTTGGTACACGCGTGTGCACATTGTTACGATCGGCGTAGGCCTCCACTAAGTGTTGTGGAAAGAGGCTACATACAGTAGCCGATAGAGCCACTTTTCGGCGAGAAAAACCGTGGGGAGAGCGTACATGCCCGCGTTGCCATGCACGGGCGGATATCGCTGCAGTCGTCTCAGAAGGGACACTGGCATTGTTTGCGGTGCTGCCGCAACGACTGGGTTCGCTGCTTTTATTGGAGCTTGAAGGCAGCCGGAATCGAACGCTGGTGCAGTGACGCACGGGAAGTTCCAGGAATGTGCCGTTTGTGCCGCTACTTTTGTGACAAGAACTTCTCAGCCGCACAGACGAAGCGGGAGTGGCGGAGTAGTGCACAAGGCCCTGAGACCTGCTGCCAGCATACGCACTGGAGGATCTATACGTCTGCCCGTGCATAAGAAGGCGCCAGCGCGTCGTGAAAAAGACGGGACTCCGTGTACCGGGAAGAGCGCATTTATTTATGCTGTTGTTGTTTTTAGTGAGCCTCTTCGTCGGACTGCCCTTTCTATCCCGTCTCGAGGAATCCCCTGCTGCAACCCGGGTCCCGTCACCTTTCCAGCGGAGAAGCAGCGAAGGCGGGGCGTGACCTCCTCCCTTCGAGGGCGGAAACGACACTTGTAGTTCGATTGGGCACTATTGTATAAATCATTGTACAAAATACGAGCACATACGCGCTCAAGCAGCTTCCTTAACCGATCATCATGTAAATAAACATATCTCTTCTCGAACGTCATCGGTCTCCGAGTCCGCTCCGTACAACGGCAACCCTGCCTTCGCGTCGGGATTCGGAACCGTCGACCTGGAACCGCGGAACCCAGGAAGACGGCACGGCCTCCCCACCAACATCCCAACATGTAATTCGAAGAGTTTATATTGAAGACCATGCGCAACAAACACCCAGAACACAAGTAATCAGATATATTGTAAAACATGTGAGAACAAAAACAAACATGAAAACAAGAGTTGTGTCATTCGCTGGGTCTCTAGAATAAAGCGAAAGTTAATATTTCCAGAGAATGTGTCTTCTAAGAACTTTTTGAGCTCTTTCCTGAAGGCCCGCTGTTGGCCACGGACCAAGGATCTTTTTTAGGTTAAATAGTCATCTATTTAATATCGCCAAATTGGCTCGAAGCACACTCTGTGGCGAATCGTACTTTGTGCACTCAGGCAGAGGGTATGTACATCTTCGTCTGGATGGCCACAGGTACACTGCGTTTGATCCTGTGGAGGACGTGCCTCGTAAGTGCTGCACCAAGCCACAGGCGGTGCACCAATGTTTCAAACTTTCTATCTTTGTTCAGATTGACTGGAATCAATAGTCCTCGCCTCACCTCGCCAACAGTAGCTATGGGATACAGCGGGGTCATCGTACCGACGGCAACGTCTCCCGACCTGACTTCGTTAAAAGTGCCAGCGCCTACGAACCAGTTTGCAGCCAGCTCTTGTCATCGTTTGCCCTCATTATTCGTTCATGTACAAGTGCGTGCTGCAAGACAGCGTTTTTTTTTTTCGCTGTTTTCATCGCGAGTTCAAGATTTCCGGAAATCTTCTATGGGTCGCCACCAGAACACTGCCTACAACGATCTACGTTAAAGCGAAAGCTTTATGTGTTTCCTCCAGTGGTATCCATTAACAGTTAGCGATGACCTTGTCGAAAACCTGGCTTCGCCGCTTTACGAGAAGTCATGTGGCCAAGTGGTGACGTCATTGCGTAACGTTATGATCACATCACAAGCCAAGCTAGTTCTGCTGAGATATCACTTGTGACGTCATTGCTGACTTCTTAGTGTAAAAATGCTCCGTTTGAGGCGTTCTTGCGGACAAAGCCAGTTTATCCTTCCCCGAACCAAATTTCGTGGTTTGGGTCGGAATCGAACCCAGGACCCCGCCGTCCTGGGTTCGATAACTGGATGGTGCTACCGGTCACCCACAGTTGCTTTGCACGTGGCCGTGAGTGAGTTCACTCACTCACGGCCACCATAACTTTAATGGAGGTCTGTCGAGGATGCGAAGTCGTCGCGTCCCCGGCTCTATATAGTGCCATGTCTAGGCCGCCAGGTCTACCTCTGCGGCCCGATCGCGGGCACACTGGACAGACAGGATCTGCTTGTTTAGAGCGGGGCTAAGCAGGAACGAGTCCCACCCCGAAGACGGCGTAGGCCCTCGTCGAGGCGCGCGAGTGCCCAACTGCAGGAACAAATGAACTTTGTTCCGATCCAATCCCACTCCTCCTTGGCGAACATGAGGTATCGCGCCCCGTGCACCTAGAGCATGTGTGCTAGAGTGTAGGTCTGCGTGTAAGACGGGCAGGCGTCGTCACGTTATACGTCGGGGTAAACTCCGTATAGAACGGCCAGAGACATGTGTGTGACAAACAGCTTGCGCCTTAAGGCCCGTGAACTGACAACCACGTATATATATACAGTATATGTATAGTCCAGATGTCTTGACCTGTCTTGTAGTGCCAGTGCAGAAATTACTATTCTTCGCAATTTCAAAATGAACATTAACAGAGTACCTGTCAGTTAGGGGTGGGCTAACTGGTAGCCCAGCATCACACAGATCTGCCTGTCTAAACCCGTCTAATATTCAATGCTTTTTTAATTACCGAACTCTAGCTATGACCTAGTATTGGACAAACATTTTCCGACCAACTAAAGACCCCCGTTACACCTATGGCTATCACATTTATTCGTGCACTATACGAACGCTGTCTAATTTTAGCCAGTGATCGTAGTTAGCTAGAATTAGCTGAATGGCTAATTAATGGTAGCGTCGGCTAATGTTGCCTACATACTGTCATAACATTGTCTTCATTCGGTATCAATACAATTATTGAGTTGTCTGCCCATTCATTTTATTGCGAGAAGTACCTACGATTTGCTCCCCTCTCTCTCACTTCCATTCTTACGTCAGCCCCCGTTACGCTTTCCGACTGTCACGCGTAGTGGAACAACAATGACGGAGACGACACACAAACAAAACCGAACATCAAGAACGAGTAGAGGCAGAAGAGATCTAGAAGCAAAACGCTGACATCGCCATCAGAAAATTCGAGTACCTCTCAGACGCCCGCGGGGTTCACGACCCCTCCAATAAGGCTTGGGTTCTTCGTGGAAGAGGGGTGTGTGTGTGTGTGTGTGTGTGTGTGTGTGTGTGTGTGTGTGTGTGTGTGTGTGTGTGGGAGGGGGGGGGGGGGGGAGACATACGTATATATCGCAAGCGCAGCATCGCAGCCTCATCAGGACCAAGCGCGCTAGGCGACCGTTCCCAACTTTAGTTTCCGGGACCCCAACCTGCGGCCTCGAAGAAACGAAAAGAGAGGAATGCCCGTCGCGAGTGAGACGCGCCGCCGCTCCTCGTCTCATCCAGCCGCTGGTGCTGCCGTTCCGAGGAAGTGCGCGTCCGAGACGGGAGACGGCGCGACGGCTGCACCGTGGTTCTGGTCGCGCGAGCTTCGGAGCTTCTCTGTTGTCGCACCGGGCGGAAACCTAGCGGAGGCCCGCGGTGGTGGCGTAAACGGCGGTGGCAGTCTCTATTTCGAGACTGCTGCAGCCGGCGTCGCTTGCCAACTCAGTTCGCGTTTGCTTTCTTTGTGTTGTCTTTTCTTCTCAATTCGTTTGTGTTTTGCCTCCTTTTGCATGCGTTGCGTGTGTCACACTATGTTGTTGTGTGCGCGATTGAAGCTCCGTCCGCCTGCCCGATTCGTTCGGCGGAGAGCGCCGCGGTTGAACAGCTGGCGCCCGCCATTCGTGCACGCTGCGATGCGTGCTGGCACAAGTGGAGACAAAAGTGCCGTGGAAGGACTCGTGGAACCAAACTTAGCTCGCCGTTATGGCGGCTACGAGCCACTTTATAGAGCTGCGTGCTTTTGCTGAATCACCGTTCGAAGTCGTCAAAACAGCGCTCGTTCGTTCTGTTACCCAATTACCGGTGAAAAAGTAACAGGTTTTGTCAGCTGACAGGCTGGAAGTCTCGCGCACGATTTCGTGCATTAGTTTTATTGCGCGTATTGTTAAACACTCGGGCGCGGCCAGCTGTTAAAAATTTGGGCGCTTCTGATGCGAACTATATATGAGCGCAACAAAGGCATCCTAACTATTGGAAACACGAACGAGCCGCAACTCATTCGTGTTTCCATGATATGTTCCCTCATGCGGGAGACTTCGCGGTAATGAGCACGCAACCGCAGTGGTGTAGGTCTGGCACCAGACAACGCGTCTGCGGCACAATGAAAGTTCACCCTGCTCAGCAGCTTATACAATGGATGGCTCGCCAGCCACTTCTAGTTAAGGGAAGGAGGGGGTTGCATACGTTAGATCGTTGCGTGCTTTAGCAGCTTCAGTTGGAGGCTTCAATTTCTTTTAGAACTAGCTATGGTTTTATGCTGGAATGAACCTTGCACAACTTGCACAAGGAAATGTCCGGATATCAATCTCACAACAACGGCAGACTTTTTTTTTTTGTTCTTTGGTATATATAGCTCACTCACAATGTGCGTTTAGTGTTTTGGCGCTTTTTTACGGAAAACGGAGCGTTGAACATGATGAGGCAGAAGACCCTTCGTATGTAACGCCCTGTACGGTATGTCTTGGTGCAGATGACGAAGTGTAGGCAGCTGCGGTGCGCTTCGAACAGCGAGCCATTCGAGCTTTCTTGCTTGTATTCCTTATAAATTCGTTTAACTTGTAGTCCTGGCGCCATGTGCGAATTCGTTTTCTTACGTGTTTCCTCTCTCTCTCTCTCTTTCTGTATATCCTAAAAATCCTGAAGATCCCACGCACTGTGGGAATCGGTGTCATGCGATGAGGAAATTGCCTATGACGAATGTAATTCTTTGTTTGTGTGCTTGTTATGTTTACATCTCAATTGCAACCTGTAATAAATGGTGTTCCTTTCGTGTCTTGAGAGAGGAGCTCTTTGAGCCGGCCGTCGTGTGTCAACCGCGAACAGAGAAATGTGAGCCGATCCTGGAGGCGCTGCACCGTGGTGAGGTGTATAGAAAACTTGAGGCGCCGGTGAAAGTTGCAGGTTCGATCCCTGTAGTTGCGGCGTTTCATATGTCCCTTTACCATAGTCCCTGCATTTCGAGTCTGTTGTAGTTGATCTGTCGTTGACACAGGTTCTATAAGATTCAAGCACATGTGGGGTATACCCGCTTCCGTGGGCCGATCACTACTGATATGAGCCACAAGAGATTGCCGTGTCGTTAATGATCAGTATATAACTTTACGGATGTAAAGAGTAGTCATTCATGTTCATTATATATTTATACCCTACCTCCAATATATCGGAGTATACCAGGTCAACGAGACGACCAGGACAGCACCGAGACGTAGGCGGATAGATAGATAGATAGATAGATAGATAGATAGATAGATAGATAGATAGATAGATAGATAGATAGATAGATAGATAGATAGATAGATAGATAGATAGATAGATACGGTAAAAGTGCCCCGAGTTCGCTAAGGAATGTTTCGCATTTAAAAAGAAAACTCTCAGGCCTGCGCACAGGATGCAGCACAGTGGCAGCCTTGATTGGGCTGCGTGCCCTCTCCCAATATTCTTTTTTCTGTTTTACTCGATTCCTGCATCTCAAACTCTCTTGTTCCTCTTCCATTGTCTGCTAGCTTTCTGTGCTTCTTCCGCTCTTTCGTCGTCGTCGCCGCCTTCCTTTTCTTCCTCGTCGCCTTCGTACTAGTCGTCGTTTTCTTTTCTTCCTCTTCACTTTTTCGCCGACTTTCTCTTTTTCTTCGTTGTTGTATATTCCATGCCTTCTTCCCCATGCCTCCTCCCCTTTTTCTCGTCTTCGTCGATGAAACTACAGCAAGTGATCCACAAACATATGATCTGAAGCACCTCTCCTACCGGCTGAGTTTCTCATGGGAACGCATACTCTGTACAAAACGTGAATGCAAGATCGTAACGCACAGCCAACTACCGCTTCAGTTGTGCATTTCATCCGAATGATGGGTCATCTTATGAACGTTTACGAAGAACTATACATCACACCGGACCCCGGTACCCCAGCTTGGTACTGTTAGCACCATCGCCAGCCTCCTTCTCGTGCAGCAGAGTTTGAAGAATGTTCAATAAAATTTTGTACGGCACCTTATGCTGACTGTTTAGTGCTTTGTTGGTAGCACTTGTACCATCACTGTCGCTAGCTGACCGTTTCATACGCATTGTAATAAATACCATGAAAGAAAACAAGAGAGAGAGAGAGAGAACGCAAGATGCCCGTGGTGAGATTCACTCAAAGGGGTAATTGCACCGCTCCTGTTGAGCTGGGTTCAAATGCGCACAGGCATGGAGTTTTTTTTTTTAACACGGAAGTGCTATGCCGGGGTTCACCAAGAAATCAGTGACGTACTTCCGTAACGGAAGCGGATCTGTGAAAAAATTAAGATACATTCGCAATGAACTTGAAAGTTCCCCCCGTCGGACTCGAACCCACCTTCACCCGCTATTTGACGAGAGGAGCGGAAGCTCTACCGATACACCACCGCAACATTGCGCACTTAGGGAACAGATGGGCCTTATATGTTCACTACAGCGCTTTACGAGTTGCATTTAATTGTCCTCTGGTTAAAGTAAAGGTGTTTAGTACAGTCGAACCTATAGTGTTTAACAAGCAAACTTACTTTTAAAGGGCCCCTGAAACGTTTTCTTGACATTGCGTCATTGATTAAGCAACACAGTTGTGAACTCATTCACGCCATAAATAAAGCGAAGCACCATGCGCTAAGGCAGCTATGAGCTTATTTCTGTCGCCTTCCTCCTTACCACTGCTGTTCCACCTCAACTTGATCAGCTGCGGAGTGCGCGCTAGCGACGACTGCGCTTCCCCCGTCAACCGCCCTGCAGAGCCCTCCGCTGCGACATAGTGCCCCGATATCTTTACTGAGCTCCCCGGCCTCGGCAGTGCTAGCCTCTGTAATAGAGCGCGGGCTACTCGTGTGTACGCCGCCAGATGCCGCGACAATGCCGTTGGCTGTAGTCACACAAACAGGGCGGCGTGATGATTGAGCAGATGCTTCCGGGTTTATTTTATGCTGATGATATTGTCTTATTCGCAAACAGTCGAGATGATATACAACGGCTGGTGAATATATGCGGGAAGGAAGGCGAGGATCTAGGGCTAGGATTTAGTGTAACAAAATGCGGATTGATGGTATTCAATGATCCCAACGACCAGGCGGTATCCATACAGGGCCAAGAAATACCGAGAGTAAGCGAATACAAGTACCTTGGCGTATGGGTAAATGAGGGCGATAGATACATGAAGGTACAGGAAAAAGCCTTGGCAGCAAAGGGAAAGAGGAATGCAGGAATAATGAAGCACAGAGCGTTATGGGGACACAATAGGTACGAGGTGCTTAGGGGTCTGTGGAAAGGGGTAATGGTACCGGGGCTTACATTTGGGAACTCAGTGGTGTGCATGAGGCCAGAGATACAATCGGGAATGGATGTGAATCAAAGAACTGTGGGACGCCTCGCGTTGGGTGCTCACGGGAAAACTACAAACGAGGCTGTAAAGGGCGATATGGGATGGGCGAGTTTTGAGGCAAGGGAAGCGCAGAGCAAAATAAGGTTTGAAGAGAGGCTAAGGAATATGAAAGAGGTTAGGTGGGCAGTGAAGGTGTTCCGCTATTTATATAGAAAGAGCGTTGACACGCAGTGGAGAAAGAGAACTAGGAGGCTCACCAGTAAATATACGGCTCTAAGAGAACTGACAACAAAGAGCGTAAAGGGAAAAGTCAGAGAGGCGGAGAAGATTTACTGGAGGACAGCGATGGAAAAAAAACCGACTCTGAATAACTACCGAGAGGGCAAAAACGAAATAAAGAGGGAGGCATTTTATGATAATTCAAGAGGAAGCGCTTTATTGTTTGAAGCGAGATCGGGCTGCCTTAGAACGCGTGTTTATAAAGCGAAATTCAGTAAAGAAGAAGAAAAATGCACATGCTGTGAGGAAGACAGGGAAACGACAGAGCATGTTCTGATTGAATGCGGAAATATCCACCCAGGTGTACGTTTGGGCACCACCCTACATGAAGCCTTGGGTTTTAGGGCGAACAACGGGAAGCTGAACATAGCCGCGATTGAAATAAGTAAGAGACGGTTAGAATACTGGTGGCAGAAAACTAGAGAGAACGGACAAAAATAATTATAGGGAAAAATATGGAATTTCTGCCATAAGGGGCAGGGAACTGGGATATGAAAATCCGTTTTTGATATGGCATGATCGATTTGATTGAAGTAAATTTAAAAGGCATGAGGAAAATTAAAAGAGAAAAAAAAAAAGTTCTTAAATCTTACGAGCCTGGTGGCGCACATGTCACCGCCCCGTTACAAAGGGGAAGCTCATAGCATCCATCCATCCATCCATCCTGTAGAGTTACTGTATATGTTCCCCTTGTGTATATGCTCCCGTAGGGAGCATATACAGTAACTCTAGTTGACTGAAACGAAGGAGCACTTGTTAGGGGGCCAATCAGCGGCCTCCCATTCCATCGTTCGATAGGCGGGGGCGCGTTTGAAAACGCATTTAGACGAGCCACTGCGATATTTTGCGATGCGCGTGTTCAAAGCCTTATTGTAAATTACACACTTTACGCAGAGCTCTGAAATCTGTCCTCTAATGATCCTAATGACCCGCTCTACCGGATCACCATGTTTTCACAAAATCGTCAAAACCATTTCAGGGTCCCTTTAAATTAACATCGCCTCCCTTATACTGCACTGTTGATTCGCTTAGGATCGCTGCGGCGGTACCGCCATCCAGGAGCGAAGCAGACTGTCATGCTAATCCACACTGGTAGTCAGCGCTTCGGTAGTCTTCGCGCCTCGACTGCCGCAGAAGTTAGGGCCGTGGCGTCGTCGTGACGGTGCGTTCTTTGGGCGAAGTAAGAACACGGCAGCTACAAAATTTGTTTTGCGTGGCCAGGTGTGTTGAGATGCGACGTGCAATGCTCCAGGAACGCAAGGACGGTCGTAGACAAGCAATTGGTTGGCCTTTCGTAGCAGTGGGCTGTGTTTTTACAAAACGATCCGCTGACAACCCGTTCGGTTTCGCTTGCAAGGTGTCACCGTTTGCGGACGCTCCTTGTTTGTGGCAGGTTTGCGCAGAGCTCTCGCGCGTGCAATTCAGTGTTTCCGGAGCAATGTTTGTCGCTCGAAAACTTTCTGTCGTGTACAACTGTCGAGAATCCCTGTGCCGTGTCGAGGTGCCGCTGGTGTCTACATGTAACGTGTTCAAATGTTCACAGTATACCTAAGCCATCTCCTGTCCCTTGATTCGCCGGATGACCGCTTATGCATTCCACAACTTGGCGAAGACAAGTTTCACTTTCGTGTTATACAGATTCCTATGACAGAGGGATCGACCACATTTTGTTTGTTTGTTTGTTTGTTTGTTTGTTTGTTTGTTTGTTTGTTTGTTTGTTTGTTTGTTTGTTTTTCCTCATTTTGTAGCGGCGGCGGCGGCGGACAAAATTGCCATCAATTCCGGCCATTGTAACGATCCCATAACCGCTTACGCTGTAAAAGACGTTCAGTAACTGCACGCGCTTGCCATCGTTCAGTTCGGCAGGCGCGCAAAGCAGTGGCGTTCTGCGGCAGAAACATCGTATAGGGGATGAGCCGTGGAGTAATGCGGTGAAGTTAGCTTTTGTATAATTCGTGGGGAAAGTGCGCTTGATTGCTTTCCGTTGGCTTAACGCTGTGCTAAGAACCAAGCACAGAACGAGCAGAGCGAATCCGAAGACACAGATCGCACTTGCAGCCCGCATCCTTTATATGAGGTCGTTTCATACGTGGCAAACATTTCCAAGCGGAAATACGCTTTTTTTCCCGGCTATTTGTAAAGTAGGCAGAACGCTCAACACACCGAAAGAAAAATTAAGAGGACACACGCCAAGTGAAAAACAGAATGCACCATATTGGTGGGTGATGGCCAAAGTGTCAGTCCCGGCCCTTACTTTAGGTTAGTAATCTATATACTGGAATGCAGAAGCATCTGGTGACTGATTTCGTGCATTCTATTAGATGACCGTGGCGTCATCGGATATTCTTTATGTATGATCCGTCTGCACAAGTACTACGACAGCATTTGCGTGCTCGAAGCTCTGTTTACCTTTTTCTGTCAGTCCAGCGCGTCCGACCCATTTGTTTGACAACGGCCTCTGACGTCGTCGATGACATGCAATGACGTCGCCTTTTGTCGCCTCTAGACGTCACAACCGCGCAGCGTTGCCACAGCGTGAACTAATGTAGAATTTCGCCAAGACTTCTCCGGGATTTGAACCCATGCCAGTCAGAAAATGCGCTTTCGGATGCCGAACGCGCTTGCCGCAGAGATACCGCCCAGTCATTGGCAGTTGCTGAAAGGTGGCGTGCAGCACACAAGCTCTGAGGCCAGTGGCGCATGTAAAAACATTTCTCAGGTCAGCGCGAAGTACTACCGAAATCTAGATTAAATATACCGTTGTATGCGTCTGATGAGTATTTTACAGAGATATGGCCGCTTGTTTGGGTGTCTTGTTGGCACACTCGTGAAGGCAGTGTCACTGGCTCAATGAAGGCATGCATTTGCGATCAGGGCTAACCTTTGAACATGGCTCATACAAACTTATCCGCGCATGGATACGGTGATGACGGCCGGTGAACATGTCACAGACCATTATTTTAAAAAAAATTAGCTCGCGAATGACCACACAGGTAACTGACTGTGTGGTAAATGACCACACAGACGAAGAGGCCACCGATCAGCGCAGGCTAGGCACCTCGCTGAGCTTACGAAAACAACACAAGACAGCGTTTTACAGCCTTTACAGACGCAATGTATGCCAACGACACGGGTAGACAGAAACCGTGAACCGCATAGCATGGGAGCGTATACGTCACACCACGCAACATAGGAGCTCACAACAGATCCAAATATTATCCAGCTGGAGGTCCTGGTGGGCAAGGTCCTGCTGGGCATACCTGTGGCACCAGACACTCTGGGTCAGAAGAGCAGATAAGACTTCAGAAGCCAGTGGAGTCCTGAACCTTATAAGGGCGTCGACCATCGTAAAGCCTCTCTAGCTGAACATCCAGACAGGGAGAGAGAAAGATAAGAGTTGTGCGGAAAGCAGGGAGGTTAACTAGAGCTTCCAGTTTGCTGCCCTGCAGAGGGGGAAAGGTAACGGGAGATAGAAAGGTTAAAAGAAAAGGATGAGAGAGTGAGAGAGAAAGGTAAACATGCACACCACACGCACGAACACGGTGGAGGTAGCCAGCTGAACAACCAATGACAATAAAGTTTATTCACACACACACACACACGCACGCACACACACTGGCAGAGAACACCGCCGGAACTCTGCATGGCGGCACGTTTGACAATGGAGATCATGAGAAAAACAGCCCAATGTTTTGATATGCACATATTCTGACGGGCTATTACGCGACATATTTGAGCGACAGTTCTAGGAGGAATCGATCTTGAACATTCGTGAATTGTTTGAGTTGCGTATCAGCAATCGCTTCTAGGGAGCACGGAAGCAACATTACCATAAGTATGATCTGCTGTCTTTTTTCTTCGCGTTTTGCGACGAACCACCCAGCGAGTAGCCTCGTTGTGTTAACGTATCATTTTCGCGCCATGAACATTTCGCCTGCTTTATATGCCAAGTAAAAGGCCAACACTTCGTTCGTTGAGTAAGACGCTTGCGTAAAATAGCGAACGAAAGCGAACTATGTTTTCATGGCACTCTACCTTAACAACAACGATATAAGGATGAGCTTTTCTTTTTTTCTTGAGAGCAAAGCATACACGGCAAAATGCAGCAGAGATGAGGCTGCTTCGATGAGCAGCTTCACGGGGAGCCTACCTTCTGTATATGTATTGACGGTATTTGAGAGCAATGACCAAGTCACCATGTTTAAAGGGTGACATGCATAGATAAACAAGTGATGCAAGCTCAGCTGTACAACAAATAAGAAACACGAAGAAGCACATTAGAGAAGAACCACTTGTAAAAGATACACAGAAAAAGAAACTCCATTTAAGCGTAAAAACATCGATCACTTTAGAGGGGTTTGTGTATTGAGTGCAGCGAACGAAATTACTGACTAAAAAAGAGAGGAAAGTTCACGACATGAAAACCATCAGAACAGTGAATCTGTTATTTCATCGGTAATCGTTACGTAACTGTCAAGGGTGTCAACAGGAGTTTAGAATTTCAATAGTGGGAGGGGGAGTTGAATCCACCTGGAGGGGGGGGGGGGGGGGTAGGTTCTGGAGGGGGTGTGGGGAGCGTTGTACAAATCCCTGGGTCTCTATTCCTTGAAACCCGTTTTTTCATTGCATTTATTGCACGTGTTAGTCGATAGGGATCGAAATTGTTCAGTTCGCATTGCAGCACGGGAAAATACGGAGGTTTGTGTACGCATTCCTCTCACCCTAACGGCGGCAGCGTTTTTTTCTTCCGGCTCACTACAGCGCCCCGCGGATTGTCGGCGTAACAGAATAACAAGCTGCCTCCACGTGGGACGAGTTTCCTATTCACGTCCCCGTTGCATAACCATGCCGGTGTCCCCTGCGGAGATCGTTGGAAACAGCGGCGTCACAGGCGCTTGTCGCAATAGACCACACGCGTATGTTATTGGTCTGTCTCGATGAATGTGTACTAGCGAGTATTTTAGTGAATGTGGAAGTATGCGGCCTGTTATTCCTGAGTACCTGAACTTCTTTGCAGGAAACACCATTGAAACTGGTTGCAGTGCAGTTAGCTCGAGGCTTGGACATGTAAGGACATTTACACAAAGAAGCTTGTTTTAAGCAGCGCAGAATCTGCTATGCATTGGGCGCCCTATTGCTGCGGAGTAAGGGCAACTGAAATATATACGTTGTCGAAGTAAACGACTTTGGTTGCCGCATGAATAAAAATATGAAAAGTTGCAAAAAGATTCAATTTATTTGTCGACATTTCGGTCGGGGCCTGGCCGGAACGTCGGCAAAAAAAAAAAATTGAATCTTCTTCGTCTCATTATGAAAATGCGAGGAGCGCCAAGCGTTGCTCACTTCTTTGTCTCACACCTTTCGTTAATCCGTTGTATGACTGGGAAATAAACTTTATTAAAATAAATACATAATAACTTGCGCTTGAAAGCTATTTACTTAAGAGAAACGAAGGCATGGTCGTAATTTTCGAGCTTATTCGCGGCCATCCGTTGTGACAAAGGGCATTATATGCCCACAGACTAACGTCGCCTGTGAATGTCACACAATAACATTTAACATGTGTCCCTGCTCACACAATGACCTTTAATACGGCAATTCAACTCTGCGGAATGTCGCAAAGTGGAGAAAGGGCTACCAGAGGAAGAAAACCACATCCACCGGTTGATGCATGGTGCGGGGTCATATCCTCGAATCAGGGTAAATTTTTCGTAAACTAAGAAGCCTTTATATCTGAGGCATCCGCTATGCATCCTTGCGGCAGTTGGCTACATATGGGCGGATGGCAATTTTCCCTGCCAATGAGCTCTAAAGATTGCGTCACATAATGGCGCAATCTTTAAGCTGACTTAAAGGCACGGTGGTCTCGGGCAGAAAATAAACAGGCGCCAGTAATGCGATGAAAGGAAGAGTTGGTTCATGTTGGCTTATCAGTGCGCTTATGGAAGGGTCACGCATACACACTGCATCCTGTAAGCCTGTGTCCTGTGCGTGCTTTAGTACGTATGTGTGACCGTTCCATAAGTACATTGTTAAGCCAGAGATTTTTGCGATGAACACGAGAGAGAGGGGTTTCTTTAATAAATATCTGAGAGAGAGAGAAACAAATGTCGGCACAGAAATATAAGAATGCTTACGTGGGAGAACATAACACCTGTAGTATTTCATATGGCTATGGCGTGTCGGGTGCGCTCACGCACGCACTATACACACCTCCGGTAAGTCCGAACCAGAGGGCCGTCCTGCGCGCGCTTGTTTGACGCCTCCGGGGTCCGTGTCTGAAACTGCTTATTTTTTCTAGCTTTACGCTACAGACGGTGGGACGGGAATATTCCCTTTGATCAAGAGAAGCTTGCTTGCGGGAACGTCCCACAGAAATTAGACGTCAGTCCTAGCGATCATTATAACTGATCGTAACATCATCACTTAGCTTCACGTAGTAACGCCACGATGACCCCACTTGATAGCGCTACGACGACGTCATTATTGCGTCATGGTGCACTGTCTGGCATGTTCAACAACGCAACAACTTTTCTTGCGTATTATATGGACGCGGAGCTCTCTGCTTCGCTGACCGGCCAGCTAGAAGTGGACATCGGCAAGCTCACCGACGAAGCTAAGCTTCTGCTCCAGCAGCAGCGAAGACACGGCTCTGTACTTTGTCGCAGGTGACGACTCATAGGATGGCCGTTAGTTGAGCCCGTGGAGAGCAATAATTAAGGCGAGAAGAATTATGACTGCATCTTCACCGGCGGACATGTCAACTTCGAACTTCGAAGGCAAAAGAAGAACGCAGGTCTCACACCATCCTATTCGTGCCCGAGGATTATTCCATCAGCCTTGTTTCTATCGTTCTCTGTGCTTTGAGGTGTTAGCTCCGAATAAAATTATTTACGTCCGAGTAAATACACGTGGAAGAATATACACGTTGCCGGTACGACGAATGCAAAAGGACTGGGCAAGCTTTAAAGAATACCTGATTTGGAAGGCATCAAAGGACGCTTTATTATTCGGATGGGACGGTGCCTGCACGGCTGGAGCTATATACCTACGATATTGATTTGGGCATAGCAAAGTCGTACATGCCAGTTCTTATGATACCGGCGAGCGAGAGAATTGCGAGATACTTAATGCTGTCCACCTCTGAAACACCCGGCGAATGAAGGTAATCTTTAGCGAGACTCCATGCCATCGCAGTATCATGGTTGGAGAATCCCGACATCGTGTTCGGCCATTTATCTTGCTGCTATACAACTCCACTGCATAGCTGCCTGGACGTTATGTTGCAGAAACGGTTCTTCTGCGGAACTCGGCAAAGACTGCTTCCGCGTAAAGAAAAAAAAAGTGAAGAAAGAAAGAAAGCGCCGTAGGCACACGCGTCAGAGTGTAACAATGGACCTTTTCCGCGTACGAAAAGCGCCTCTGGTGGGAATTGCCGAAATCGAAACTGGTGGCCCGTGGCCTCCGCAAATGTCTGTCACGCAAAGGTTGACGATCACGGAGGCTTCGCCTCGCACTTGCTTTTTCGGAAAGATTTGCAACCGTGCGACACCAGGTGCCACGTGCCACTTGCTTCGCCGCGCAGATGCCACCAAAAAACATGGCGCATGTTTCGTCATTGGCTCTGCGCATGCGCAGACTACCCACCCGGAAAAGGTCCATTGCGTAATAACAAACCAACTATGCTAAAGTGACATCCAGACACGCTACAGCCTTGAAAAACGTGACGCCTCTTCATTACTCTGCGTCTGGCTTATATAGTTAACGCGTGAGGCGCTTCAGCAGACATCCTCCCTTGCTTTTTAAAACAGCGAGACTGTTCAAGGCCGAGGCTGTGCCGTGCGTCGGATGGTCTCGTAATGCCTGTCACGCAGGTCAAAGGCAGGAGCAGGTCCGCTTGCCCTCGAGCCTCTAGTCACATTCGTATACCCTCACCCCACTACTACATGATAGCGATTACACGAAGGCCAATGTGCGATAATGTGTAGAAAAGGGTTTAGTTCGGAGTTGTAGGTTCGATCCTTGGAGCAAAGAGGACACCGCTTGACAGCCTTGCCAATCACGTCACGATTGCACGGTTAAAAGAACGGCTTTGCTGTTCTTGTAATCTTGCAATCGTGACGTTATACGGTGTTGTGATGTATAGGTGTAGCCGGTAGATGATACAGTGTGCGTTAACTGCGGTAAAATAACAGCCTCATCCCGTGCCGTTAAGGTCTGGAATTCTCTTCCTTATCACATCAAAATATCGCATTCTCTCGCTGCGTTTAAAAAAAACCATTAAAACAAGTAATCTATCTTCATATCAACCGTTCATAGTACGTACTCTGTATCGCTAAGATGTCTTGTATTACACAGCTAGTTGCTACTTTTGTGAGCTTTTTGTTTTGCATATTCATATGTTCAGTGTTGCTTCCCGAGTTCATATTTATTTTTCGTTTTGTTCTTTTTATCGTGTTTAAATTTGTATAGTTTCATACACCTTCAACTTCTATCTCGTTTCTCTTGTAATAGTTTTCGATGAAGTAAAATCACGAACCAATTTTTTATGTTGGTTTAGTTTTGAACTTTGAACTTTGAACTTTATTTCCCTTCGTAAAAACGGAGGAAGCCGGGGCTAAAGGCTGGAATGCCTGACGAAGGCCTCGGCTCCCTTGTACAGTCTGGCATCAATGTACACGTACATAGAACTGAAAATATAACTATAAAGTAACAATATAAATAAAGCAACAATATAAATAAACATAACATCAGTAATATACCATCATAAACAATGTAACAACAATACAAATAAAGCATCAATATAAATGCAAAATTATCTGCACTTGAAGGTGTCACATGTGAAAAACGGTGTTAAACATAGAAACCAGAAGCTATTAAATATTCCTTTGTTTCTTTTTTAAACATTTTCAATGAAACATCAAAATCAACATTTGGAGACATTTTACTAACAGCCGCAGTTACCTGATAGTTTAATTTTTGTTTGCCGTAGTTCGTACGCGTCATACGCGTCACTGCGTTACCGTGATCTGTATTTCTCCGCTCATTTTTTAAAAATTTCGTCTACTTCAATCATGTACAGAGGGTCCTGGTACGGTCTCCTGACCTTGGGATACTCTTCTGCTTATTCTATTTCTGTAATTTATGATTTTGCGAAATGAAAATGAACTTGTCTTGAGTTGACATGACTTGAATAGCCAAGGAAAATAATTCGATATTAAGACTATTTTTGTAAATGCCAACTACTCATACGACGGAGGACACTATCAACAGGGCAGTCAGAAATCTGACCGCAAAACTACATATCCCCTCCATGAAAAAAGACTTACGGCTCTTGCCTGCTTATACTGTTTCACTAGTTCCGAGCAGCAGAGTCGAGGCCACGAGGCCATCGAGCGCAGAATCTCCCGAAGCGAGACGAAATGCCATTGTTCGGACACGCACCTGCGAGCCGCTACTGCGGCGCGTACCATTGGCCTGTAGCTTCCACAGTGCTGCACGGAACTTCTGAAACAGCATGAACCCGTGTGCATGTCCTGAAGCATCTGCAGTGTTGTTTGTTTGTTGTTGTTTATTCGCTTTGACTTGGTCAGTGACTGCAATTTCTTCAACGTTCAACTAGGCAACATAGACAAAAAAGCGACGACCTCATTCGAAACTTAGCAGTTTATTAGAGAAGAGCGCAACAGCTGCATTATTCCTGTAGAAAGCGGAGACGATAAAGCAACGCACGCACCTGCCACTTGTACAGGTCATGTGGCCACGGTGCTGTAGAAGCAAAAGGAAAATGTCAACTAACACAATAATAATTTCTGGAGCTTTACGTCCCAAAACCACGCTATGATTGGGAGAGGCGCCGTAGCGGAGGGATCCGGAAACTTGGACCACCTGAGGTTCTTCAACGTGCACTGAGATCGCACAATACACGGGCTTCAACATTTCACGTCCATCGAAATGCAGCCGCCGTGGCCGGGATTCGAGCGCGCGACTTTCGTTCGGATCAGCAGCTGTGTGCCATATCCACTAGACCTCCGTGGCGGGACGTCCAACACAACAGGGCTGCAGGTCTTGCTGGCGCTACTATTCAACCGTTTACAGCTCATGAGTTCAATACATATTTTGTTACCGGTTCAGGGACACTTCTATATCCGGCTGGGGGCCCCGCCACGGTGGTCTAGTGGCCATGGTACTCGGCTGCTGATCCGAGGGTCGCGGGATCGAATCCCGGCCGCGGCGGCTGCATTTCGATGGAGGCGAAATGTTGAGGCCCGTGTGCTGTGCGATGTCAGTGCACGTTAAAGAACCGCAGGTGGTCGAAATTTCCGGAGCCCTTCACTACGGCGTCTCTCATAATCAGAGCTGGTTTGGGACGTTAAACCCCACAAATCAATCAATATCCGGCTGGGGACGTGTCCTGAAATGTGTCTCCAAAGGCGATATATTGTCGCTGGTGACGTTATTGTGTCGCTTTTGCTGCCTCCTGCGGTGTGATAGGCTGGTTGGGCGGTTCCGGTTTGTCCAACAAGCCAATCACACCGCAGGAGGCAGCAAAGACAACACGTCACCATGCGACACTACCGCCTTTGGCTACACATTTCAGAGTAAGGCCCCTGTTGCACGATGACCTTTTCAGCTCGGTAAAGCTTGACGTAAACTTGATATGACTGTGGAACACTGAATCCATTCGGACAGCAATCTACTGAATACAAATCGACCTCAGCGCCATGCATTCGTCGGCAGTAATAAGTGGAAAACGGCAGCGCCGACAGCCCAAGGTGGTGTCCCTGAACTGTTCCGTTTCGCAACATGCCGTGAACTTCGTCCATGAACCGCTTCATCTTCTCTTATATTCGATAATGCCTATTTTCGTCGGTTTCCATCTTATGTGAACGGATATTACTATGCAGTGAGTGATCTGCAGCGCCTCATATCGATGTGCAAATAAGCTGATGAGTTTGCGTCAGAATATCTTGCTAATTCTGGCGTAGTATACATGCGTTCGCTGCATACGTTGTACTTTTCCCCGTCAGCCTACATTTGCACGCTGCAGAGACTATGATATAAAAAAGAAATACCGATGCATCTAAGTACCAAGTGGATCGTAGTGTGACTACTATGGCTGCCGCGGTGGTACAGTGGTTATATCGTGCTCGGCTGCTGACCTGAAAGACGCGCGCTCAATCCTGGCCGCGGCGGCCTCTGTACTGCGCATTCTCTGTGCAACGCCAGGTTGTCGAAATTTCAGTAGCACAGCATTAAATATCATAAGCAGCCAGGCCAAGGCCAGCCCGCACCAGCCGTCATAATCGCATCGCGGTTTTGGCATGTGAAACCCTAGCAGTTAGCACTGTGGAGTGTAACTACTGCTTTGTGCGGGACGTTCCGGCGTAGTGGAGTGAACGGAACTGTGGTCCTCTTTTCCAGCGCACCTCTCGACGTAGGTAGTAAGAATTGCTATGCTGTCTTGACAGTTCTTACACAAGTGACATACTCGGGTATCCGTAGGATGCCGCTGAAAGGTACCTCAGCTTTTCGTTATAGGTTCGCCTATGCAATACTCACCTTGCGCTACCTTCACCACGTTTGTCCTTGACATTGCGCTGCATAGGAGTCGGCTAACCCCTTGAGAGCTTCTGCAGCTGGCGCAATTTACGAAATAAAGTATTTTCTCTTATATTCTTCGCATAGTCTTCATCTTCAGCTGCAAGGGCGGCGCACCTACCATATTTCGATACAACCGCAACGTCCGTTGACAGGTACCGCGAGAGTGCATGTGAACAAATTCAAGAACCAATTTCGCCGAACGCAAAGCGAAGATCTGTGTGCCTCAACAGTGACAGTTACAACCCATCACGACTGCTTCCCGATTACTCCAATCCAGCAGCCGTGGGTAGGAAGTACAGAATCTTCCAAACCACCAGCCTCGTGTTGGGAATCGCGAATAAGGTACGCATCATAGTTTCAAGGGGCAGTCTTTTCGTTGCTCACAATAACGCCAGACTCCTTTCTTGGTCAGATTTGCACACCCCTTCGTAAGGCACGCGTACCGCGGCCTTTTCACTTTCATGTGGCCTCCTCTGCCGTATAGCGCCGCCAGGTATCGTCACACGCGCGCCGCAACGGCTCCGCATTTCGCAGTCGGCACGCGGTGAATGTCTCCCAGAGCGAAAGTAAAAGCGAAGCCTTCGAGATGCATAACGCTCTCAACGGGGCCACCGCTGCGAGGTGAGCCTGTGCCTCTCGCCGACAGCTCCTGGCACGAGTGCGCTCTGCTATAGCTGCTCCGCATTCAACACCACCTGGAAGGCCAGTGACGACCGCATACACGGCCTAGCGTCTTGGTTCGCGCGCTCCGACTACCAACAAAACGGCTTTCTGACGCCTCGGCCTGCGCGGCCGTCGTTGTACCACGCAGGAACGAGCAGAGGAGGAAACGAAAATATGAATAAGTAAAGGAAGGAACGAGGGCCACACGACCACGCACTCAGCAGCGCGGTGTTTTCCACTCCGCACCACACTCTCAGGCACGCGTGCTCGCGGCCGGGAACAGACGCCCCGTAGAGCGCGCGCGTGCCCTGGCAATTTGATATACGGGCCCCGCCCCCCCACAACGGCGGCGCCGGCGCCGCTCTCGTTCGCCGGGCGGTGGTGGTGTGTTTGTATGAGTGCCGGCGTCAAAGAGGAGTAGGCCGTTTCCCACTTCCGCGGCGGCCGCCCGGCGGCGGCCGCACAACCACCGCGGCAGCAGCCACTCGTCGACGTCCCTCATGCAGTGGCCCGAGCAGCGCACCGCTGCCGGGCGCAGCAACTTTCACCCGCCCAGCCTCGCCGAACAGGAGCGTCGTCGCCGGCGAAGGCTGGAGCAGCGATCACTTCGGCTACCGTGAGAGGATGCCCGCGGGAGTCGGTTAGTTGGTTCCACGAGGAGGCAGGAAGAAGGCGCCGCAGCGGAGGCAGCTACTCCTCCGCGACGTGCTGCTCCAGAACAGTGTGGAGCTCTCCTCCGAGAGACGGGAGGCTGCTCGCCCACCACTGGGACCCTTATAAGGACGCGGCGACACTTATAGCAGCAGCAGCCGCCGCACGGGAGCTGCGGCGGCGGCCCTGTGCCCGTTGCTGCTGCCGTGGGTCCCGCCGCTGAGCTGCGCGCGCGCGTGCGGCCGACGCTTTGCCGCACGGCTGCCCCGAGGCGCTGCCGTAGCAGCCGCCGTTCCTTCGGCGCTCCGCCGCTGCCACCGCCCTGGGACACAGCCCCTCAGCAGCCAGAGCTTTTTTTAGGAGGAGCGAGGAAGACGGCGGACCGCGTTTCGCCAGGGCGACGTCGTCGTCATCTCCCACCGTCGCTGGAGAGAGGAGCCGAGTTGCGTGTCCTCTTCTCTGCATCCCGCGGGCGCCTCCGCATCATCATCTCGTCGAGTGTGCGGCTGCCGAATGCGCGTTCGGCAGACCGATGTGACTTGTGATCACGCCGTGCGGCTATCACCGTTATTTTTCTTTTTACCTCCTGTCGCTTCCGCAACCTCGCTCTCCGTTTCCTCGAGGTTGAGACCTTCCGCCCTGTGCTGCCACCCCGAGGAACTCGAGAAATCCGTAACGTGTCTGTGACTCGCGCGAGGTGCTTTATTTAAGACTGCTGAGCCGTGTGAGGTGTGCGTGTGAGTCAACCGTGCTCCTTCCCCGGGCCTGCCAGCGACGTCTGCGTCGTTGCCGGCTCTTGGGCTTACATCTCGCTCTGGAGTACACGCCATCGAAGATCTTCGCTCTGTGCCTTTAGAACGCGCTTGCCCGGACGCAACCGTCCTTTTAATTTTTAACTTTCTCGTGTTTTTTTTTGTTTGTTTTTTCGTGCGATTTTGCAGCTCAAGAGTGTGTCGTTCTTCCGGCCGACGTCCACCGCTCACAACTTTTTCTCCTTCTACGTTTCTCCGTGTGTTTGTGTTGAAGCTTTTGGTGTGCGTGTGTGAGTGTACCGCTGCCGACCTCGGATACTGCCTCGCAGGGAGTTCGCCGTGTCTGGAAAGAAAACCGTGCAGCTCCTTGGCAAGGTCCTCCCTCTCGTTCTCTGCTCTCCTCAGAGACACGGTCGCCGCTCGTCTCGCTGCGCTTCCTGCTTCATTTAAAGCGGTGCGCATTTTGCGACCGAGTTCTGCGCTGCGTGTAGTTGTTTCTGGCGTGTCAAGTGCACTTATTCTCTGCCCCATGAAGACGCACGCAGAGCGCCCGGCAACGACCTCAACGCTGCTGGTGAAAGCGAATGTTGGGCCGTGCGACTCCGTGGAGGCGCTGCTACGCCAGCCAGCCGCGGTGCTTGCGAAAAGCCTCGTGATGGCATACGATTGAAGGCGCAAAAAGAAAGAAAGAAGGGGATTATGCTGAGCTATGCGTGCTGCCAATACGTGGTGACGAGAGTGACACTGTACCACAGCGCATTGGTGGACTTGTCTCGAAGTCGTTCGGTGCACGCAGTCGAACACGAGCCCTGTTGTCCGGACCCGCAGTTTATATCGGCGAACGATTGCAAAGCCGTGCACTACGGCGTGTGCTCGCCCCTGCTCAAGCTTCCGCCGTTCTCAGTGAGGCCTGCTTCGCCCGCCATCATCATGGCGCCGCAGCCTCCGAGACCCCAGTCGGCGACATCCGCAGCAACCGAGTTGAGTATAGATGGGCTGGATCCCGTACAACTCTTGGCCGTTGATTTGGAGGGCAAGCTCGAAGCGCTCGTCAACTCTTTCGTCGCGCAAGACAAAGTGAAAACGGCCGCTAGGAAGTCCAAGACAGCCATGGCTTCGTCTCAGGCTTCGACAGCTAAAAAGCTGGGTTCGAACCACTCTACCGGAGCAGCTGGCACTTCGAGCGTGGTGCCGTCGTACGGGGGAAAGCAGGAGTCGAAGCCCTCCGTGAAAGACGACTTGAGCAAAAAGCGAGTCAAAGGTGGTAATCCAGAAGAGAAGGCAACGAGCAAGACGAATAACGACAAGTTTGCAAGCGACACTGCGCCCAGGAAGGTCGGTACCGTGCTGGTGACCTCCGGAACAGGAGTTACAACGAAAAAGGACGTCACCGCTCGAGTCACGTCCGCGGGAACGAAAGTACTGGCGACGGATTCGCCAGCTACGAAGGATCTTGGGTCCAGCCTGAAGACCTCAAAGTCGACTCCCGCGTACAATTCGCACGACAACGACGCGGCTAAAACACAAGCTGATAAGCCGATTTCGAAAACGAGGTCTCTTCTCACAGTAGATGGACACGAACACAGTCCTTGTTCAGACGCTTCAACTGACAGCGAGAAAACAGAGAAATCGCCCTCTCCAACCCCTGGCAGCCAAAGAAAAGTCTTCAAGCTGTCACCACCGAACGTCATATCTCTAGTCACTGGAGCTCCTAAACCTTCGACGCCTCCGCCTCCTACCTTCACCGCAACATATGTTCAAGCCGTGACGCCCTCGAAGCCGACAACGACGACGGCGGTTGACAACGTGACAGCCCGAGATCCACCGACCTCGAAGACGTCTCCTGCGAAAGATAGTACGAAGGATCCCTCTGCCAGGGTTTCGAACCATGCTGGCGGTCCCAAAGAGCCCAGTCCCAAGGCTCCTAGTCATCAGCCGTCTAAGCCGGCGCCACCGGACAGCGCCGATGCATCCAAAGAAAGAAAGATCTTACAACCTTCGGCTTCGCCGACGCCCAAGCCAGTAGTAGCCGTGAAGCCCGTTAGCGGCAACAGGAATGCATCTGCGGCCACCTCGGCGGCGATGGATTACGCCAAGTCTCGATTCCAGGGTCTCCCCGAACCGAAGCAGTTCGAGGAACTTTTCAAGCAGAAGCCCTGCAAGAATGGCCACGTCGTGAACGATGCCAAGAGCCGCTGGGAGTCGTTGACCTCTCCGAGCTCTACGGCGGAACAGCTGTGGCCCAACAGCGCCGAGAGCAGCAGGAGCAGCAGCGCTCCCGTCGCGATCCCTGGAAGCAACAGCAATCACGACCTGCAAGCGCCTGATTTGGATTCGCCGCTGTCGACCTCGCCGAGGCGACTCAACTCGCCTGAGGCAATGTTCCTGGAGGCCAGCTCGCCGCCCAGCATCCCGCATCCGCGGCTCACGTCATCGCAGAAGCAGCACATACGCGAACGCTCGCTGTCGCCCACCGAGCGCGTTCACATGCACGTGCCCGTGCGCCCTTTCCTCACCAAGGGTTCGGTGGCCGAGCGCGTGTTGCTCTTCGAGCGCTGCCCAGAGCGCGCCGGTCTGGAGCGCACACCTGCGACGTCTAAGGGCGGCAAGCAGACCGTGTACAACGCCTGGAAACAACACCACGGCGCAGCGGACACCCACTCTGGATCTCAGGTGAGTGCGACGTGCATGGTTGTGGATCCGAGTGGGGTTCTTGCCAATGCGGGTATTATTAATTTCTGGGCCCAAGTTTGACCAGGTCTTACCACGACGCACCTTCAGTTATGCCGCGACGTTTTATTGTACACTCCTGTGCAGTCTAAAACAACGAATCGAAGATGCGCGCTCGTTTTGAAGCGGACCGCGTACATATGTCACATCCCATGTTTTCAGTGACAGCGTCAGTCGTCGTAGATAACGCCACATGCAGAGCCTGCTGGATGTATAGTGACCGGTTCCACACGGTCACATTCGATCGAGATCGGGCTTGATCCGGTATAACTTCTATCAGTATAACTTCTAGCATGCACCGACGTGTTTAATGCCACTTTTTGTAGTCTGTTGCGCGGTAGCTCTCCTGGCTGAGAAATTTTGCAGTAGCGATTGTTCCCATTCTCTATTATTTCCTTCCGCGACTGTCATCGCGCATCGTGTTTAGTGTGAGCGCTGCCGCGCCGGCCGTTATTTTATAGGCATCGCCCACTGGAAGCACTTAAGAAAACAATGGAGGCAGCTGGCATACAGCGAGCCGTTACAGCATACAGCTGCAAATGCGAATTATTGACGCGTGTGACTACTCCCACTGCCAGCGCCACATTCGTTCGCAGCCGTGACGCACACCACACATGCTAGATGCTGGTTATCCTCTCCCACAGGTTATTGCATGGTGCCTTGCATGGAGTCTGGTGTGGTTTGCAAAGCGGTTCGTAGACACCTATCTGATGCCGTCACTCACTCCAGCTCTGTAGCCAATGCAACGAGTACATGGATTCCGGCACGAGATCACCCGCTGATCCGCGATATCGCGGCACACAGCCATTGTTCCTCGTTGCCGGGGTGAAACGCTGCCGCACGTGGCAGCTCAGGGGCACATCTGGCAACACAGGGACGAAGTAACCGAATCTGTTACAGTCTTGCGAAAGAATTATAGCTGTGACTTGAGAGGTACGTGAGATATTACAGCTATCGGAATGCCCTCCTTTCCTTCCACTATGGTAATAAATGATCTTCGCGAAATTAGTGAAAACAGAGTATCGATAAGAATAGTATGCACACGTGGCAATGTAAACTGATTTAGTGTGTTTTCCTTTAAGGACACAAGTAAGGTTATTGCCACTCTTTGGAGCGTGGTGTAAACGCGCTCGAAACGTGGTTAACCAGCGGGGTACCCAACTCGCCCCCTCTGCTAGTACTGAAAGAGAGAGAGAAAAAGAAACAATCCCTCCAGTCTCTCTTGCCATTGGGAGTAGGATGAGAAAAGTATGCTTTCGACGCCGTATCTTTTACAACAGCAACGTTGTTGTGCCGACGCAAAAAAAGGCAAAGAAAGCAAAAGGCCGACGGGTTCGCTGCGCGAATAAAATCAGCAGCCGGCTGCTGATTCCGGGGACGTTGCCCTCGCAAAATGCCAACGCCTTTTGCGATGGTATATAGAAATAACGATCAAACGGTCGCTTTTCCCGATCATATTTCTATGTATGCGTGACGAGGAACGTGCACGCTTTGAAAGCTGTTCCCAGCGATGATCGTGTGATTGCGGAGAAGAAAGGAGGTACGGAATGCGTGCGAACTGTTATAACGACCTATATTTACGGGACACACCGTTATCCTCGCTGGGCGCGATTTCTGTCTGTTCGTTATACGACACTCTGTAGCGTACGTATTTCGTCTGAGTCCTTCGTCAAGTGTGCTACGTACGCTGCCCTAATCATCTCCGCGATCTTAATTACCGCCACAGTGGCCGCGCGTTTTTCGGGTAATTGGCACCTGCAAGTTCCTGTGAGGTCGAAGAAAGAGAGGGGATGATGGTTTGTTGAGGGTGTCGACAGTATACTGGCAACGTGCGAAATGATGGATCACGTTGTCAAGCGGTTCAGTGTTTCCCCGCGTGCAGTTCGTGAGAGGTTTTAGCTACTGCGATTGTGCGCCTGTACCAGAGTGCACACACACACACACACACACACACACACACACACACACACACACACACACACACACACACACACACACACACACACACACACACACACACACGAATCGAGTATGTTTGCTTTAGAGTATTTCTCTTACTCCCGTAGAAAGTGAATGTGCGTACAAATTCACATTTAAATGAGAAGAAACTCATATGCGGGCAGAGCTTCTAAAAATGAATCTAGCGATGCCACAGTCGTCATGAAGCGTGCGCTGTGTTGTACGCATAAGTACTACAAACGTACACAGTCAAAACGTTTGCCCGACCTCGCCCTCGCGCACGCCTTCACATTACGCCTGACCCCCTTGACTCAGGGGGAAGGAACGACTTTTTCCTTAAATGCTTCTCCTCCCGTTACGTCATCGCTTTCACTGCGGCCGACTTGCGGAGAGGCACAATGGTACGCATCATCATCGACTCGGCATTGTGTGTGTGAAGACGCACACGCGCAATGCGATCTCGGGCTTCGCGGAAAGGCTGCCCTTCCGCTACGCCGAATGAGGGGAACGGGGACAGCCGTAAGAAAAGGGTGAAAAAAAGAAGAGAAACTGCACCAACAGAGAGGCGATCGCAGTCTTGATGGCGATTACGGCGGACATACAACGCACATTCAGCGTACACACAGCGCGCATTCATGGAGCGTACATTGCACATTTTCCAAACGAATGAGAGTGAGTGAGTGAGTGAGTGAGTGAGTGAGTGAGTGAGTGAGTGAGTGAGTGAGTGAGTGAGTGAGTGAGTGAGTGAGTGAGTGAGTGAGTGAGTGAGCAGATAGAGGAGGCTGAGGGGGAGGGAGGTATTGCTGTAATTCTCACGATTGTATCAATTCGCAGTGATTTTCTGGTGAGGAATTATACCTTCAAAAGAAAGAAAAATCAAGCCACACAAAACAAAATCGATAACCGTGATTTTAATATAAGAACTGTACAGCGTGAGCATGACGAATACATGTAGGCGCAGGTATATGTATTGGTATGTTATGCTGAAACAGAAGAAAAAAGTAAAGGAAGTAAATAAGATGTGAACTTACTGTACTGTATGAGTATTGCGTGACATGGCTGGCAATGTAAACCTATATAGTCGTTCGCCTGCGAAGACCGATCAAACCTTGATTAGCATAGTTGTTGCCTATAAACAGCGTAGTCGTATGCATACGCATCTCAGGGATATTTGCACACTGCCTGGCAAGGACTTTTGAGATTTCGCGATTCGCAGAACTCTGAAATGGGGGTGTATCGAACCGAATGGTGTTTTATTTCTGTCGATCTTCGAATCAAATGGCCGTTATTCGTAAACCTGAGTATGTTTAAAAATATTTGCGAATATTTCGACAAGCCAACTGCACCGAAATAAACACAAAAGTAGTATAAATGTCATTCGCGCTTTCATAAGACAGGCATAAAGCTTATTAAGGCCTACGTTGTTTATCAGGCCGCTTTTCTCGGGGAGACATTACCGGTTACACAAGGATCATTTGTGACTTGCCAACATTTCTGTCAGGACACAAACGGTCTGTTTGATTCTTCTGGATGCATGCTTTCGTGCTTTTAATGCTAAAGTCGTGAATACGAGGGCGTGATCACCACTGGTGCATTAATTGTAAGAACGGTTGTTCAAATATTCGACAATTATTCGAGGAGCATTCGATTAGATTTGGTGCTGCCATTATTCGATTCGGTCTTGGCACACCCCTACATTAAAATGCATGGCAGAGCAGCTTATGCGCATTTGGCAAGGATGCCGTTGAGTGCAGGGCCTCTTCGCTTGTCTTTTTTTTTTTTTTTCGTTCGCGTATAAAGGAGTGCTCTGGGGAAGGTGCAGTCTCTTTCGTCCGACAACAGGTTGCACCTTCCTATAGTGCTCGCAAAAATTCCCACGGCTCGAAAGGATTTTGGGGACATGTGTGTTACACATACATTGAATCATGAGGAGCGGACACGGCGTCTTCTTAGGAGAAAGTGCGAGGTCAACGGCCTTGCAAACCGATGCCGTGCGTCCGGGCCGAAAATAGACGATACAGAATGCCGGCTGCAGGGCAGTAATGGGAGCCCCATCCAGACGCGCCATTAACCTGCTTTGTAGGGGTTGTTTGTCCCGAAATGGAGTTATCCGAAGACTGCGTGTGTGGCCGGCTTCAACGGGTTGCGGCGCTTTCTTTTCGGATGCACTTCACTGAAGCCCGCGTGACGGCCCACATGTGCAGCGGATGGTGAAACCGGGAATTCGCGCAATAACAGAAAATAAAGGAATTTCGGAACGGTCGCGTGCTTCAGTGGCGGGCGGCGATGTATGTAAAGTGCGTAGAGAAAAGAAAGAGCGAAGACGTGGGCACGTGCCTGGACATAAGTGGATATGGGTGGCGGTCCGATATAGGAGAAGCTAAGAGGAGACGCAGTAGGTTATCGAGTGCTCTATAAGGAAGACGACTGTAATGTGCATCAGAAATGAAAATGCTTTGGGTGAACTCATCTTTCCCTTTCTTTCTTTCTTTTTTCGGGGGGGGGGAGAGAGAGAGAGAGAGGGGGAGGAGCCTTACACGTTTCACGCGAAGGGGACCTTGAGAAAACGGTGACAGAAAAATATGGTACAGGAATTATATGGTACACAAAAAGAAATCGAGAACTGTCCTCCCGTTCACTTGGTATACACCGAAAATTGGCACTGAATGGTAAAAATGTATATGTGGCTAACATAAGTGGTCTTTAAACTGCGCTACCGTCACAAGGCACACTATTTTAGGAAAAATGTACTGACCTATAAGTGTGGTGGCTTCCTTCTTTTCGTGTACCTTTCGTACCTGCCTATAGGCAGGTTGCACCCGCCAGGAGCCTCCACCATCGCATAGCCCACCAGCGCCACTGTGGCCAGTTTTTCGTTAGCGTCGGGGGAGCTTCCGCGGGCTGCCCTCGATACTCCGAGGCGAGTGAAGGTGGTGCGCGCGTTGAGCGCCGTGTTATGGGCCATAATAGCAGTTTGTTAAAACGGAATTCAGCACGTATTTAGAACACGTACGATGTTCGTCCTCGTTCGTATAGAGCGTGTAAAAAAAAAATGTGAAGAGCTAGCGAAGGACGAGAACGTAATGTAGAGAGACGCAACATGAGTGCTCGCGTTACTGCCCTTCGTCTTTTCATAGATAGCTGAACATTTGTAACCTTTTCTTAGGTATAAGTACTAGGAACGATAAGCTGCTGGTTCAGGCAGGCTGTACGCATGATGTAAAAGATGAATTAAAGCAGCTGGCGCTTAAACCACGCGCCTTCGCGTTCCTCAAACTGAGGATGAAAACTCTCTCGAAAAACACGCACTTGGCTGCCAGGTGGAAATTTAGTGAACCATTTGCTAAAAAATCAGTGCAATAGCACTTGTGTTGCTGGTTAGTTCAGGATTTAATTGCGAGGTCAACGAAGAGAAACCGCGCTAAGTTGATAGCTCGCCTCTGAGAAGCCGTTCCTCAGTTCGACTGTTTGACCTGGCGTGTTCATTGTCGCCTGTTCAAGCAGTTATTCCTGGCGATTGAAGAAGCAGTTGGCGTCAAATGTATCCACAAAGCCTCCATCACGGGTACATATGCAAACGCGAACGACCCATCGCGGTCGCTGTGTTTTAACAGCGAAGCTGTTTGAGGTAAGGAATCCGCAGAAGACTCCGTCGAGTCGCGCATTGCCATAGCAACCATGCCCAGGTAATTGTATGTTCAAATAAGCTAAGCATATTTGGGGCTAATTAAAGCGAGCCTAATTAATATGCCAGCATATGTAATTCTTGCAAACACAAAATTCTCTTTAATGAAATAATCTGGCACAGTTGACAACTCGCGGCTATGTAAAACTTACTAGCGCGTTGGGAAGCTCTGAAACTTCTTCCACGGCGAGTTGCTGTAAATATAGAATGTTCGATTCCACAACGCTACAGCTTTGACTTCTGCAAAGAATCATTCCGATACACTAAGCCTACAAAAAATTATTTTAAAAAGTTATTTAGTGTGGTGCAAGGCGACAAGGCAGCTGCAAGCAGCCGCGACCACTCTCCGCTCCCCCGACGGTGACGAGCCCGCCGCCGCAACGGCGCTAGTGTCGTCGGCGGAGTTAGATGTGCAACGTGCCTATAGTCCAGTGTGAAGACCGTGCAAAACCGACCAGCCCGATACCTCACCTTGCTAACATAATTGATAAGTCACGACATCGGTAAAGTGACGTGCTCGTCAGTTACGCCACGACTATACACTCACGTGCGGGTCGTATACACGCATTGAATATGCGGCTATATATGAGCCACGCGTGATTGAATGTTAACCTCTACAGCACGCCAAATTACGTTCACGTGACGTTCCAGTACCAAAGGCTCCGGGTACGAACCAATACGTCTCCTGTTCGTCTACCAAACGTCCTGCCTATCGCCTTTACTCTTCCTATGCGATAGCTATAAGGACTCCTGAAACATTTTATTTTTTTTATCTGTCGTGCCATATTTAACAGCAAAGCCGTTTAAGCTAGCCTTAGTTTGTCAGGCATCATGCAATATACCACAAGACATTGCGTTACGTGATTTTGAGTGATCACGGGACATGCTCCCGACAAAATGACGTAACAAAATGTCACGTCACATGTTTCCGCCAGAATCACTTAACGCAACGTAACGTGACGTGTTCCCGCCGAAGTATCACATGACTATCAGGTGACCTGTTTCAGTAAGCTATCGCCAGCTTCGCTGTGATCTGGCTTTACGCGACCTAGCGGAAGCTGCGTACTTTTTTTTCTGCTCATATTCCTCATCCACGGGATTTGACGTATTCGTGCACTAATGTGGTCGTTCTCTGTAATTGTTGAAAAAAAAAAATAAGGCGTGCGAACACGGACACAAATACCCGGGTCTGCGCGGAATCGCAGGACAGTGACAGCGTAAGCTGGAGGAGCGACCTTCCTAGTGAAACGCTAGGGGATTTGGAAGTCATCGGGCCATCAGGTATATCGAAGTGCCATGTCAGGTCGCTGTCGGGGCTGCGCTCGTCGCCTATCGCGTGACCTATCGTACGATACGAGAAAACTGCTTCGCGAGGCAGCGCTTCGTAATAATGATGACGGAAAAGTTGAAGAAGATCGTTCCATAATGATGATGTTGATGATGCCTCTGTAATGGGTGCAGAGCTACAAAGCATGCACCCCTGTGTTCTTCGCACTCGTTATGCAATGCACTTTCCGCGACGCGTAGTGGCGTATTACTATTCTGCCACGTAACACTACATATGTTAATGCGATTCCTCGGCAGGCTTTATACCTGTATAGGTCTTTTAGAGATGATTTTTCAACCACAGGCATAGCTCAGCGGTAGAATGCTCGACTGCCACGCACAGCGACGTGGGTTCGAATCCTCCTCAGTCCCGGTTAGTTTTCTAAAAATTTGCGCGATAGTGGTTACGGACACCGGCGGCGGCGGCGGACAACTACGGCGCCAAAAGCGGCCGTTGTTGTGATCTCATAACAGCTCACGCTGTAAAAGCAGAGAGAGCGGATTGTCGACTGACGGACACGCTTGTACGGCAGTTGGTCGTGTTATTTGTTGACACCTTTACAGAATCGCAGTGATACCCTTTAATCTATCGCGAGTGCAGGTCTACGTGAGAGATAACTGTCTAAGCGTTTGATCTCTCCTTTGAGCAAGTTAATGCATAAAAGATGGCCTAATATCCTGTCTTCTCTCGTTTCTTTCTTCAGTTTTGCGCCACAATTCATTCAGCGGCTATATGCCCCACCAACTCGCCCAACGTTACACTGTGCTTAATCGAAGCCTAGCTCACGCATATACGCTCACACCACACTTGATACGCCGAGGTTCAACCTCTTTTAAACCCTATCATTAAATCTCAAATCTTATCTCTTAAATCTTATGAATGGGGTCACATTAGCAATGCGGCAGCCATCCACGAGTCCCCTTTTTTTGTTATTGCGTGCGTATTAACGTGTGTGTGTGTATGTATATACTCTGCAACGAGGGGCGCATTTTCTCCGTGAACTGTGTGCGGTGAATCTTCAGGATATCATAAATCAATTCGGATTTTATGGCACGCTCAGCTTCGGTCTGTTGTATGTGCCACTACCTTGTTTGAATAATTAATAACACCTTTAGGTACTTTGCAACTGCCTACTGCCGGTCTAGGCACACTTATTCCAACTTATGAGCGACAGTATAATCATGCTCCAATGTTTCTGTAAAAATTTCGCCTTTGAACCTCTGCGATGTTGTTGAAACAAAGTGTAAACACTCGCAATCACAGCACAAGTCCCTCCTTGTGTTGTGATAACTTAATCGGCACCTTCGAAGTGCTTCGATGGCTCAGAAGGCGTCGCTGACGTACCTGAAGTCGACAGGTCTCTAGAGGCGGTCGCCTCTAGAGACTGTACTAGTGCAAGTGTGCGCGTGATTGGGCTCTTCACTCTCTCTTCCTCTATTTCTCATTCTATTCCACCCTTTTATCCCTTTCCCCAGCGTAGGGTAGCAAACCGGACGCGCGTTTGGTTAACCTCCCTGCCTTTCCTTACCCCCCCTCTCTCTCTCTAATCGGTACCTATGTGGTAGCGCATAAGTTGCACGTATAATGTGAACAAAAGTAATTCGCGTATTGTGACAGTCGCGTACTTCACGAAGTCGGACCCTGGCTTCGACGTTCTGCCGATGGAGACGAGGGGTCACAGGTTTGATTCCCGAACATCTGTAGTCACACTCTTGTGGAGAAGGAATGCACCACCACCACCACCACCACCACCACCACCACCACCAACAACAACAACAACAACAACAACAACAACAACAACAACAACAACAACAACAACAACAACAACAACAACAACAACCACGACGACGACGAAAGCATGAAGACCATCCTTTTCTTCGAAACCTTCGCTCCAACCGCATTCCATGTACCCTCTTCAACGATTTCCAATCGGTTTAAGTCTGCGTATCCATCCTGAACTCCTCGTCTTGTTTAGAAATTTCCTGTTACACGAATCCAAACTATAAGAGAAGCTCAAGGCAATGTGGAGGCTTGAATCGATGAACAGATCGTTAAAGAATGATGGAAAAAAAAAAAGGAATGTCGCTGGAGCCAACGTTTCGACAAGTGGACTCGTCTTCGTCAGGACGGCAAGGAAGACAAGTCCACTTGTCGAACCGTTGGCTTCAGCAGCATTCCCTGTTCTCCATCGTTTTAACGATCCGTTCATCTTTTATGCTAATGCAGTATAGTGGAATATTCCCACGGCTTCTACTCAATGCGCTCCCATATACTGCAGTGTCAGCAGTGTCAACGGCCCAGTGACGCCGCGTCGTTTTTTTTTTTTTTTTTTCATATCGTTCCTTTGTGGCGACCCACTTGCTCCGAACGGCGGAAGCGGGCCTCTGATGCAAGATGAGATGGGGACCCGCCAGCGCTCAACCTTGGCCCGTCGCGAGTGCGCGCCCCGCGCAGCCAACGCGGGAGTAATCGCCGAGCCACCACCCCCGCTCCGAAGGCGTGCGTTTCGCTCTGCTATGCAGTCCCACGGTCGCTGCGTTGAGTACGACGACACTGCCGAAGTCATTCGGTGCACAATAATGCCGACTCCGTGCCGGCGCATTATGCCTGCGCGTTCTGCGCGCGTGCAGGCCTTACACGTTCAACCTTCGCCAAGCTGCGGGTTTCTCCGAAAGGTCGCACGTGCCGAAAGCATTAGATAAGTTAAAAATTCACAGCATATCCACGGAGTGAATGATGGTGAATGGGCGAAGCTCCGGAGGTTCATCGTAGATCGTGCCGAGTTCCGGATTAATTTAGTTAACGCGCACGCTACGAATCCTTATGGTTCAACTACGCACAAGTGAAATCTCCCACCGGCACTTCATTGCAAGTCAAGATCCAGTGCATATATATATATATATATATATATATATTATATATATATATATATATATATATATACTATATATATATATATATATATATATATATATATTGTGACGGAGACGCAAGAGCGATGAAATGATTATTTAGAGGGTTGGCGAAACCGACAAAATGGCTGAAGGCACACACGCGCGCAAGCGTCAAGAACACTCGTCGTCGTTCTCACTTCGTATTGTTCAACACTTGTCCGCACTGCACCGCTTCGTAACATCACTCTCCCGCGGCGGAAGCGCCGTCACGGCGCTTGCGAATACGACGAGACACTAGCAGGGCAGTACGGCTTGAGTCGTGAAACATGAACAACGTCGGTCTGCTGCGACGAGGTCGAAGAGGCGGGGGCGAGTGGCGCTATCTCGTAGTTGACGTCACTAAGCTGGCGCAGAACTTTGTAAGGCCCGGTATAACGGGAGAGTAGCTTTTCGGACAACCCGACCTGGCGGCGTGGTGACCAGAGGAGAACGAGAGAGCCCGGCGGGAACTGTACACTCCTATGCTGGCTGTCGTAACGAACTTTTTGGTGTTGTTGTGACGAGGAAAGGCGATCGTGCGCAAGTTGACGAGCGGCACGGGCTTGAGTAATGGCCCCGCTGGCGTACTCAGTCAACAACGGTGTAGGTGAAGGAAGGAGGGTGTCAAATGGTAACTTTGGGTGCCTGCCGAATAGTAGGTAAAACGGTGAAAAACCAGCAGTATCATGTCGGGACGAATTGTACGCAAAGGTAATGAATGGGAGTGCTTTGTCCCAGTCGCGGTGGTCAGGTGAAACGTACATTGATAACATCTGAGTGAGCGTTCGGTTGAGGCGCTCGGTCAATCCGTTCGTCTGCGGATGATAAGCGGTGGCAAGCTGGTGTTCAGTGGAGCACGCACGGAGGATGTCATCGATGACACGTGAAAGAAAATATCTCCCGCGATCGGTAAGTAGCTGCCGAGGAGCGCCATGCTGAAGAATGATGTCATACAAGAGAAAGTCGGCGACATCAGTGGAAGAACTGGTTGGCAACGCCCGGGTGATAGCAAAGCGGGTGGCATAATCTGTTGCGACGGCAACCCATTTGTTTCCTGAAATGGACGTAGGAAATGGGCCTAGCAGGTCCAGGCCAACACGCGAGAACGGTTCTAGAGGTATGTCGATAGGATGTAGGAGGCCGGACGGAAGGGCAGAAGGGCGCTTGCGGCGTTGGCACTGGTCACAAGCAGCGACATAACGTACCACAGAGCGATACATGCCAGGCCAGAAAAAACGACGCCGCACGCGATCGTACGTGCGGGAGACACCTAGGTGACCAGCTGTGGGTACGTCGTGGAGTTGGTGAAGAACACTGGATCGTAGATGTTGAGGTAAGACAAGCAGAAGTTCCGGGCCATTGGTGCTGAAGCTACGACGATACAGGACGTTGTCGTGTAATTCGAACAGGCGAAGAGAAGGATCTGGTGCTGAAGACGTTAGGCTGTCGATGATGGATCGTAACGAGGCGTCTCGTTGCTGTTCGCTGCGGATGTCGCCCAAAGCACGAATGGAGAGTACGCAGGTGTCTGTGTCAGGGTCAACGACGTCGGGAGCATCAACGGGGTGACGTGATAAACAGTCTGCATCTTGGTGCAGGCGTCCCGACTTGTGATGCACAGTAAACGAGTATTCTTGGAGTCGAAGTGCCCATCGAGCGAGACGGCCAGACGGGTCCTTGAGTGACGAGAGCCAGCAAAGGGCGTGGTGGTCGGTAACGACGGTAAATGTGCGACCATACAAATAAGGTCTAAATTTGGTCACTGCCCACACCAAAGCCAGGCATTCACGCTCAGTTATTGAGAACTTCTGTTCCGAGGTCGAAAGAAGACGGCTGGCATAGGCGATTACTCTGTCCTTACCGTGCTGTTTTTGGCCAAGGACAGCGCCTATTCCATGGCCACTAGCATCAGTTCGAAGTTCTGTGGCCGACGAGGGATCGAAATGGGCCAGTATTGGTGGCGTAGTGAGCAAATGAATGAGGGCAGAAAAAGAGTCTGCCTGCTCTAGGCCCCATACGAAGGAAACGTCCTTTTTCAAAAGATCAGTAAGCGGTCGGGCTATGTCCGCGAAGTTTTGAACAAAACGACGGAAGTATGAACATAGCCCCACAAAACTTCGGACGTCCTTGGTTGAGCACGGCACAGGAAATTCCCTCACAGCCCGCACCTTATCGGGATCCGGTTGAACACCCGCAGGACTCACAAGGTGTCCAAGTATAGTGAGCTGGCGCCGTCCGAAACGACACTTGGCGGAGTTGAGCTGGAGGCCGGCTCTGCGAAAGACATCAAGAACGGCCGACAGACGTCGGAGGTGGCTGTCAAACGTAGGTGAGTAGACAATGACGTCGTCTAGGTAACACAAGCAGATGGACCACTTATATCCTCGAAGCAAGGAGTCCATCATGCGTTCGAAAGTTGCTGGGGCGTTACAAAGTCCAAACGGCATGACCTTGAACTGGTAAAGACCGTCGGGCGTGACGAATGCAGTTTTCTCGCGGTCCATGGGGTCGACTGAGATTTGCCAGTAGCCGGACCGAAGGTCGATGGATGAAAAGTATTGGGCTCCGTGAAGGCAATCGAGGGCGTCATCGATGCGAGGTAAAGGATAGACGTCTTTATGGGTCACTTTGTTTAAACTGCGATAATCGACGCAGAAGCGCCATGTGCCATTCTTCTTTTTAACAAGGACAACCGGGGAGGCCCACGGACTAGATGAAGGCTCTATGACGTCTTTAGCAAGCATCTTATCGACTTCACCCTGGATGACTTGACGTTCTTCTTGAGAGACGCGGTAAGGACGTCGGCGTACAGGATGTGCGTCACCAGTGTGGATGCGGTGAGCTACAACAGATGTTTGGCCTAGGGAGCGGCCATCAAAGTCAAAGATGTCACGATAGGACACAAGCACGCGATGGAGATCAGTAGCTTGCGTTGGGGTGAGATCAGGAGCTATCATCTTGGAAATGCCGTCGACTGGCGAAGGAGCGACGGGGTTGTCATCCGGGGAACGTAACATAACATCAGCGTCCAAAATCGCAACCTCGCAATTCTCCAGCGCAGAGATGGTGGCCAACGCTATGCCTTGCGGAATAACTTGAGTCAGCAGGCTTACGTTGAGTATGGGAACAATCGCTTGATTGTTAGGCACGGAAACAATGGTGTGCGCAAAGGCGACGTCGCGGTCCAACAGTACGTCCACAATAGGCGACAAGAGGTAGTCACCATCGGTCACGTCGCGTGAGGAAGTCAAACTGACGTATTTAACGGCTTGAGGCGGCAAACGGACGTGATGGCGAGAGCACAAACGCGGAGGTAGGTCGGCCGGAAGGTCAGAAAGCTGTGGCAACTCAAGTTGAAGAGCGCCGGTTGAACAATCAATGAGCGCAGAGTGAGCAGACAGAAAATCCAAGCCGAGGATCAGATCATGGGGGCACTTCTCTATAACGGCAAATTCTACGGAAGTAGGACGACTAGCAATACAAACACGCGCGGTACACATGCCAAGAACGGCAGGAGTACCTCCATCAGCGACACGGAGTGTGCGGGAAGAGGCAGGCGTGAGCACTTTATGCAAGCGGCGGCGAAGGTTGGCACTCATTACGGAAATTTGCGCTCCAGTATCTATAAGGGCAGAAACAGTCACACCATCCACAACAACTTCTAACAAGCTTCGGTTAGTCGGCAGCGTGAAGAGAGGATTTGTGGAGGAAGTCGTCAATGCAGCGTCACCTCCCGGCGCTGCACTGTTTAGTTTTCCGGATAAGCGGTAGCGAGGTTAAACGGGGACGACGGTCGGCGACCCTGCGGCGATCGAGACGACTGGCGACGGCCTGGGGGCGAGCGTGACCGGTGACCACGTGGCGACGGTGAGCGGCTATTTAGGCTTCTGTGCGAATCGGGATTAGACGACTGGGCAGGAGGGGCAGAGCGGTAGCCGGCCTGTCGGTAGTCGTCCTGTCGGTAGTAAGGAGCGTACGAAGCCCGAGGCGGCGAGGACCAGCGGGAGTTGCAATAACGGGCTACATGGCCGGTACGACGACAACGGAAGCAAATTGGTCGGTTGTCAGTGGTTCGCCACACGGCAGGGTCGCGATACTGTGTAGGAAACCGCTGCCCGTAATGGGACGACTGCTGACGCCACGGTGTCGGCTGTGGACTAGCTACGGCGCACACAGAATGGATGCCTACGTTGGCCAGTTCCTGCCGGACAATGGCTTGAACGATCGGAGTGGTGATAGCCGCCGAATCGCCAGAACCGGCATAAGCTGGAGCAGGGGCCATCGCTTCAAGTTCACGGCGCACAATCTGAGTCACCTGGTCCAATGAAACTGAAGCTTGCGGTTGTGTCCTAGTGCATTCTTCGCAGGAGGAAGTTGCAGCCGTATTGGGAAGCCTGGCGAACACGGTGTTAATGCGCCGACTTTTAGCCTGCTCAAAGCGTCGACACTCTTTGATGACGGCGTCTACGGTCGAGTAGTTCTTACACATTAAAAGGTTGAAGGCGTCGTCTGCAATCCCCTTTAGAATGTGGCCAACTTTATCGGTCTCCGGCATCTCGGCGTCGGCTTTACGGCACAGTGCTAACACGTCTTCTATGTACGAGATGTAAGACTCCGTAGACGTTTGCGCACGAGACGCGAGAGCTTTCATCGCTGCTAACCTACGCCCGACGGGCTTCCCGAACAAGTCTAGCATCTTTTCTTTACAGATGTCCCAGCTTCCGAGTTCGGCTTGGTGGTTTTCAAACCACACTTTCGCAGTTCCTTTGAGGTAGAAAATCAGATTGGCCAGCATGAGAGTAGGGCCCCATCGGTTGAGCGTACTCACGCGTTCGTAATCTGCCACCCAGTCCTCGACGTCCACATCATCAGAACCACCGGAACCGCTGAATGTGCCAGGATCCCGAGGATGCGTGAGTACGAGCGTTGAAGCCGCGGGGGCGGACTCAGGCGCTGTTTCTTCCGCCATGGTAGAGGGACCCTCCAAACGACGACCGCTGCGAAGTTCCGTTGCGAAGCGTGTCGTACCCAGCACCTTCCACCAAATGTGACGGAGACGCAAGAGCGATGAAATGATTATTTAGAGGGTTGGCGAAACCGACAAAATGGCTGAAGGCACACACGCGCGCAAGCGTCAAGAACACTCGTCGTCGTTCTCACTTCGTATTGTTCAACACTTGTCCGCACTGCACCGCTTCGTAACAATATATATATATATATATATATATATATATATATATATATATATATATATATATATATATATATATATATATATATATATATATATATATATATATATATATATATATATGGGTGGCCGGTGAACGGTTCTCCAGCGCGAGCAATCGGTATTTTTCAATCAAGACGTTGTCAACGCCAACGAGATGGTTAGAATACTGGTGGCAGAAAACTAGAGAGAACGGACAAAAATATTTATAGGGAAAAATATGGACTTTCTGCCATAAGGAGCAGGGAACTGGGCTATCAATTTCCGTTCTTGCTATAGCATGATCGATTTGATTGAAGTAGATTTAAAGGGCATGAGGAAAATTTAAAGAGAGAGAGAGAAAAAAAAGGAAAAGTTCTTAAATCTTCTCACGAGCCTGGTGGCGCACATGTCACCGCCCCGTTGCAAAGGGGACGCTCATAGCATCCATCCATCCATGTCTCTCGCGGGTGACGGCGCGTTCTCCTTCTTTGTGAGCTGGTAGAGCGTTCATCGAAGAAAGAGTGTTTCCGTAGTCAACGCGCGCCTTTCGCTCTCTGTCTCTCTCTCTCTCACACAAGACAGCAGATGGAAGAGTGAGAGAGCTCGCGCGCTGGGAGGCACGCGCCGAGGGCGAGCGCGAGCCTCCCGGCGCCGCGAGGTGGCTACATACATACTACTACTACTACTACAGAGGAGGGAACGACCCACACCCTAAGGAGCTTCGCCCCTAAACAGATGAAGAAAGAACTCTTAAATCTCATCATTAGGATGAAATTGTTAAGGCATAAAGCCTGGTATATGTCTCACGGATAAAAAGAAAATTCTCCGTCTTCGACGCCGTTGACACGAATTGTACACCAAATTTGTCAAAGATGTCTCAGGTATATTGTCAGGTGCACTACGCAGGCCAGTTTATGTTCAAGTGAATTAGGGCTAATTAAGTGTAAACAAATTAGAATCAAGGTGGATTAGGATCGGTTAAGGTGGAGTCGCTTCCGACAAAGGGTTTTCGCATTCGTTCTGCTTGGCGCTGTGGAGGTGTCTGTCAAACTAGTGTTGAAGGCCTCAAGCGTGACACCTTCTGGGCTGTGGACGAAAGAAGACTAATGGATCAAGGGGCTCATTTTTACAACCTAAGGAAACCAACAGGCAGGACAACGAAATCGTGGGGCCGTTACTTGTGGCATGGCAGATGCGGTAAGCCGGAGTGCTCCGCCTACTACCCCACCACCACATTCCCTTCGAAACACGTGCCACATTTAATGCGTACGTGAATCTATTTATACATGCACATACGTTTATTTTTCTTTTCTTGTTCTTTTTTTTTCTTTACAAATCCTGCCCTATCCCAATGCCGTTTCAGCGACCGAACATCTAACAAAGGGCACAGCTATGCGGAACCTTCACAGAGCATTACGAAAAGAGGCGCGGGGAAAGCGACAGCAGGGAGGAAGGAACACGAGAGTTACTTCCCGTTGTGATATTTTTTTTTTATTCCGTGCTCCACTTCTTAGTGCACGTTTACCAACTTGTCCAACTTTGCTTGTTTGTTCAGTTTACACAGCCAGAGCATTAATACCTGTTAGGAGACCAAGGCAGGCTATTTACTGGCATTGTGGAGCGAGTTTCTTTCTTTCTTTCTTTCTTTCTTTCTTTCTTCGGTGCGTATGAGGGAGAGACACAGCAAGAAACGGCGTTTGTGCTTTGTGTTTCTGGTTGTCCTGCGTCATATTAGGCTACTGAAAAAAAAATAATAAAAAGAAATGAACACTGTCTTATAAGGTTTTTAGAACAGCTTGTTCTGACGTTGCGATGACGTGCCAGGCCTGTCCTTTTCGGCATCCCTAGTGTTCCGCAGTGACCTCTCCATATTTCGTTTCCCTCCTCTTACGAATTTTGAAGGTTGTAAGGTTGTAATTGTCCGCGACAGCCTGCCGCTGGGGCACTTGCCTTAAAAATCTGACGAGCGACATTCCCTTCGGAACACGTCTCGTTCACCTTCGCCTCCGCGCAGTATGCACGAATACTCGATAATTTTGAAGTTGAGAGGAATAGTGTCATATCGCTCTCTGTCTTACAATCTAACAGCCGATACTCGCGAATACGAACGTTTGTTTGTTTGTTTTTCATAGTTTACGAATGCTTGAAGGTGTCACCGTATCTCTGATAAACACAAATGTACGCTAAATTTAACCTGTGTGGGCATAGCATGTATGCATAAAACATTAACAGCTCGCATAAATCAGCAGTCCACGTGCTGCAGTACGTGTACTTCACTGGTTGAGGCAGATTTTACCGACTATACGACGATCACTGTGCATACGTAGAATTTGCTTATTTGTTCTTGTTGTTCATGTTTGTATAGATATAATGCTAAAATTATGAACACTGGGGTGTGAACGTCATTTTATACTGACTGTAAAAAACGGCACTTCAGTAATGGAAAACTGTTAAAAAAGCATGTAATGAATGAATGAATGAATGAATGAATGGTTAGGTCTAATTTGCTTCCGATCCTGTTCGTTCGTATTCCAAAACGGTCTCAAAAAATCTTTGGTCGCACACACTACTCCAAAATTCCCATGCGCAAATTCGGGCGGGTCCCCAAGGAGACGAAAGCCCGCAGAGTAGTTGCACTATAAACCTGTCTGCGTGGATGGTTGTATTGCGTCGTGTGCGCGCACGACGTAGTACGTATCACCACAGGCGGACGGCGCCGAGTCATTCCCCGATCGTGGGCGATACGTATGCAGCTGGATCCGCGACGACGCCTCCGCAGCGTCGTCGGGCGCCGTGCTCTTCCTACAGGGGCTTTCGAAGGCACGTTCGAAGCAAAAGCAACTACGGCTTATCCCTAGCTTGACGTGCTCACGGTGACGCAAGCAAGCCCCAAGTATTATCAAAAGTGTTCGTACGCTACTAAGGTCTGCACTGCGATATACTGGGACCCGAGTCTTGGCACACGCTTCGGACGTGAAAACAAATGTGTTCTCAAGTCAGGACGGCGCAGAGGTGAATGAAGTGATGGAATTGGCAGACATAGCATGGAATCATTGACAGACTCTTACAGAACAGACTCCCCCCCCCCTCGCCCCGGGCCTCGGCCTGTTATGTGGCTCATAGACTCCGTACGAACACCGATGTTATATGAAAATACCGCTTACCACGAAAAAAAGAGACGGCCGAGTTAGTCGCATTCTCTTTTCGATTTTCGAGGAATTGTGCTTGTGCATTCTACAGTGAAATCCCGATATTGGGAACGCAAATGTAACGAATTGTCATTTATAACGAAGTAAGGGAAGTGAAACTGACAGTGCTACGAACATGCTTTTTTTTTTTAATCAGATCTCCGGATATAACGACACTATCTTCGTGTTAGGTGCTACGTCGTGGTAACGAGGTTTGACTGTATGGAGAATGGGCTTTCTGGGTCACTCTCTGTGGCAATGCATTTTTGCAAGGTGCTACCTAATGCAGCTGTGCGATTACACTGTGGACATTTCAGAAAGAAAGAAAGCCCCAAAAACAAATGGTTCTCCACTTTCGATGATGAGTTGCAGAGTGTTGAAGTAACCACGCTGGCAATGATGTTTACAGAAACAGCCGGTGGTGAGCTTGACCTGTCATGACATTTGCGAGAGTAATTGCACAGCCAAAATATTTTAGACACATTTCTTAGGACACAATTATGGTCCATTTCTTTAGCCCATCATCAAAAACAAAGCAAAATCAGGTGTACGTTTGTCATCTTTTGTCGGAGGCGACACGCTCTCGTAAATACGCAGTATTGCAGTCTTAGGCACTAAGTAGGTGCTTTTTTCAACAACTTGTAACTCCAACTAGTTAGTTTTAAGTTAGAGCAACTTGTGACTGCTAGACTGCTACTTTTTTTACGCAGTAAGATTAACACAAAACACTGTTACAGTTAATTCCTTCTTTTGAGAAAACGTTGCAAAACAGGAAATCTCGTAAAGGCCAAGTACAGTTAGCGCTTTCCACTTTGTCATACTTCGTTCTTTACAATGAGTTTCGCAGATAAATTCCCCGACAGCAAGGGTGCATCATCAGAAATGTTGATTCAACAAAATACACAACTGTTGCTGGTGTTGAGCTTGTGTATCAACACCCCTCCCCCCATCTGTTTGTGTTCCCTTCGCCTAGGATTTTACCACGTGCAATTTTGGCTACCTGTATGCGTTCGCACGTTTCCATTAGATAAACTCTACTTTTGGTTTGTGGTCTATTACTTACTTTTATACGGTAACAAAAAAGTAACGACGTTCCTTTTTCATAGTAACTGTAGGTGTAAAAGGTTACTTTTGGAAACTCTGTAACTGTAACTGCAAAAAGGCCCGGTTACGGTGATCAAGCGGCTGTGGCGCTCGGCTGCTGATCCGAAGGTCGCGGTGTCGCATCTCGGCCGCGGCGGCTGCATTTCGATGGAGGCGAAATGTTGAGGCCCGTGTGCTGTGCGATGTCAGTGCATGTTAAAGAACCCCAGGTGGTCGAAATTTTGGGAGCCCTCCACTACGGCGTCTTTCATAATCATATCGTGGTTTATGGAACGTAAAACCCCAGAAATAAATTATTCAATCAAATGTAAGAGAGTTATACTTTTTGGACTAAGTAACAGTCACTGTATACCACTGTTACTTCTTACCGGCAACGTGATGACTGCATATACATAGCCAGCAACTTTTGTGGTGCTGCCTGGCATATCTTTTTTTTTTTAATCTGTGATGGTGTGTCGATGATTATGATGTCGATACTGCATGAATTGTTCTGTAGTGTACTATAGGTTCTGTTGTTTATCCTCCCTCCTTATTAAGTTCCTGCGGCGTAAACATGGACGCGTGCCTAAACATCGTTCTTGTTTTCATTTTGTTTCGTAAACGTCTGTCTGGCCTGTACTGCAGCGTCTCGTAAGCGTACTTTTGCTGCAGCTGACAACGTAAGGCACGTTGTACACGCGATGGAGTCGCCGGAAACGTCGATACAGACGTTGCGCCTGGGTCAAGCTCTGCAGAAAACGAGGCGTTCCTCGTAACAGCGCACGGTGTATCACGCAACGTATGTACGACGTATATAGAGATGTTAGATGCGCGTATCTTGTTTGAGGCAGGCTGTATGTCCGCTTCTGTGAAGTTCCACGCATAGTACGGCTGGCAGTCGACTGGTAGCGTATATATATATTTTTTTCGTGCGAGTTATTGTAGATATTCCGAGTATTGGCGGTTTTCTTTCGACATGTAGCGCCTCCCCCCTCCCCCCCCCCCCCCAAAAAAAAAGGACCAAGGAAGAAAGCATAAGGAGAGTGGAGGAGGAGGAGAGGAGAGCAGAAGCAGAATAGCCCTATATAGTCAGTTCAAACGCTTAAGTCTTTTGCACTAATTAGACGGCGGTGGTAAGAATGCATGTTCTTATTTGAACAACTGACTGCCGTCATCCTTAGGCGATGACACGAGCTTCAGATGGTGGCCCTGTGCCTTTTGCCGCTACTCCGCTTGCCGTTAAATAAAAGCAGATTTGTTGGACATGCGCCGACACGCCCGACAAACAGATTTGTCGGACAATCAAAAAAAGTCACAGTTTCGCCGCAAGGGCGAAGTAATGAATGCGATCGCAAGAAACTGTAATGCTATACGAAGTGAGGCTCGCAGCTTCAGGAGCAATATTAATTGTAGCAAACATGCACTTGCTAAGTGAGCTCCTCCCGTGGGCAGCGCGTGCTGGTACGAAGGGCTTTATACGTTGTATGTCACAAAACTACAAAGCTAGGGGAGGCCGCTAAATGAAGATGAGCGCGAACTGTCAAGTGAAGCATGCATGCACGAAACTAACGCACAGATATACGCCGAACGAGCGCGATTAAGCTGTCACAATGGATACTCTCAGTTTGAACAGCGCTCCTGTTGCAAAGGCGTAAACTAGCGTGCTTCGAGTGTCGAGCTGTGACACTTGATAGTTCGCGCTCATGTTCTGTTTGTTCGTTCAGCGGCGTCCCTTGAGCTCGAGTGACTTTCGTACGCTCCCGTAACATCAGCGCGGACATCACGGTGAAAGCTCGAAACATGCCTCTTCCTCTCGCTTCGAGACAACCGCGTGAGCAGACAGCGGAAGGGCATCTCCCTGCGCAAATAGACGAAGCGAGCGAGCTGGCCGACGACTTTTAAATGCGCCCGCTGCGCTCCTCGCGCCATCTCGCTGGTAATGAAGAAACGCTTATAAGCGCCTGCCGTCTCTGAGTCCTGCCAGCGGTAAAGAGTGTGTATATAAGGCTCGCCGTTAGCTCCCTCAAGGATATGCTCTTCGTGGCGTAGTGGTTAGCGCCACGCTGCGGAGCGAGAGGTTCCTGGTTCGATTCCGCGCTTCGGAAGCATTTATCTGACTCATTTTTCTTTGGGACTTTCACACATATATATATATATATATATATATATATATATATATATATATATATATATATATATATATATATATATATACGGTTCATGACGGCGGCGACGGGGACGGCAAAAACCAGCCGAGACTGTCCATACAATTGCTATCGCAATAAAAGAAGCAGGAGAAGGTAAACTTTGCTGGCACTGCGTCGAAACTGATATGAGGAGCAGCAATCTCTCCTACCTCCATCTAGGTGCAGGCTTAGGAATGACAGTCCCATTCGAACGGGTCGGCAAGCCAGCGTTTTGCATAATCCCAAAGATAGTGTTGACCCCTGTCCTCCAGCACCGCACGCCTGTGCGTCCATGTTTGGTGAACGTATTTCCCCTCCCTTCCTTTTCATTGTTTAATCGTATGTGCGTATATGTCTCGGCTTTATACCCTACTGTGAATGCTACAGCTCTTCTACCCCGTGTACAGTGACGTTGTTTCGTTAGATAAGGCCGCTGAACCGTGTTATATATAAAAAAAGGCACCACGGATGGTACGAACCCAACGATGAATCTGTATAGCAGCACCTTTATAAAGGAACGATAAGTTCGTAATTGATCAGTTTATCATGTAAGAGCTAGGAAGACGCTGCGAAGAAAAACGGAAGTAATCGCGCTTACCTCCTCGCGAAAGGCAAATAATGAAATCCACCCGGTGTCGAATAGTCTATGCAGTTTGTGGAAGGGGTGGGATGGCGTTTTAGCCTCTGTACAAAATGATACAAATAACTTTTTAGTCGAGTATTTCTTCCTGCAACGCTCGCATACCAAAGATAAAATTCCTTGCAGTCCTTAGCTGCTGCTTAAGAAACGTAAAAACTAAATCCCAGTCATTTGGCAGTCGAACCCTGGATTTAGGTATTCGAACCTGGAACTTCCGTCAGTCGAATATCACGTGTATGTAATTTTGCGCATATATAGGCTTGAAAAGCTAGCATTTATACCTCTGTCACACGAGAAGGTTTAACGTCATTTGTATCTAACGCCGTTTACATTTAATGTAGCAGGCTGCCACACGGGAACATCTAATGTCATTCGGCGAGAACGGCTTCTAAAAACGAACGAGTTTGGTGAACTCATTCGAATGCGTTTCTGTCGCAGCTGAATACTCTCTCGTAAAGAGGCCAAAAGCAAATTATATAATTAACAAATAAATAATTAATTTTACCAGAGATTTTGTTATTTTGAAGTGTAGTGTCCTATTTTCTGCAAAAGGGCTCAACTTATTTGTTCTCAAGAGCTTTAGTATCCTCGTTCCCAGCAACATTGTCAAAAGCATTGCAGGCCATGAGCTCAGCTGTGCACTCATTAGGCTCACTCGGCTCAATAACATTTGAATGGGAATCGTAACTTGCAAAAAGCAATCCTTATTAAAACTTGGTATACATAACAAAATTTTGGTAACGCTAGATGTCACTTCCCTATACACGAATATACCTATCACAGAAGGAATCGAAGCGCTCTCGAAAGCAATACAGAGTAGCAAACGCGCACACGCCGCTGAAGTTTACATCACGTTACTAAAATTAGTACTTACACTTAATTACTTTGAATTTGACTCGACCAACTACCTGCAAAGTTTTGGCACCAGCATGGGAACTCCTTTCGCGCCGACCTACGCCAATATCTTCATGGGGCAACTAGAAGCACAGCCTTTGGAATTGTCGCCGCTAAAACCTCGCACCTACCTCCGTTACATAGACGATATCTTTATTATCTGGGAACATGGTGTAAGTGCACTAAGCACATTTTTTGAGCATTTTAACAACTTTCATCCCAGCATTAAGTTTTCCATGCAGCACTCTTCTAGTAAAATTGATTTTCTCGACACGACAGTATCCATCGAAAAAGGAAAACTAAAGACGACACTTTACAGAAAGCCAACGGATAGCCAGCAATATCTAGATTATAGTAGCCATCACCCGCGACACTGCAAACAGGGCATATTTATAGGACAGGCAAGGCGCATAAGAAGGATTTGTAGCAACGACGCGGATTACGTTCACCACTTAAGCAATTTAAAGGCAACCTTAGCTGAACGAAATCACCCGCACGACGCTCTCAACAAGGCATACAATGACGCGCTTAAACTAGATAGGACACCAGCACTAGAAAAAAGAGCCCCTAAAGCGCAGGCCAACCAGCCGCTAGCATTCATAACGAAATACTCCAATGCGCTTCCAAACATAAATAATATTCTTCGGAAATACTATCCAATACTAACAAGCAACGATCGCCTTAGAAAAGCGTTTCCGGAAATACCAAGAGTCACCTACCGCCGTAATAGAAACTTTAAGGACCTGCTAGTACATGCCAAAGTAAACCCTCAGCGCACAGCCTGCGTAATAACTTGCTCCCGTCCCAGATGTAAGACTTGCAAGCATATTCAAAATGATCTTAAAGTTAAAAGCACGAGAAGTGACTATGTCCATCATGTAAAATCAAGTTTCACTTGCACTAGTTCGAACGTTATTTACATGTTGGAATGTTCACTCTGTCACAAGCAGTACGTCGGCGAAACTGGTCAACCAATTAATGTTAGATTAAACGGGCACCGCGCGGACACCGCGAATAACCTGCCGAAGGCAGTGGCGCAGCATTTTAATATGACAGGTCATAATTTCGATGAACTGAAACTCTACATACTCCAAGGAAACTTCCGCTCGCCGAGGGACAGAAAATACAGGGAATCGTATCTCATATACAGGTTCAATACTCTCCAACCTACAGGCATAAACCTTTCAAAGGGAACTCTTGAGTCCATTAGATACGGTAGAGTGTTAACAAAGTCGACAAAAGGTTGAGGTATGCACAAGCTAACAATGTTTCTCCCAGAAAGTCTACTTTCAGGTGCTGAGCCCCCATCCAGTTCCAGGAGAACAAGGACGTTAAACAGTGTAGTTACTTTTTTTAGCCCCAAGCTTTCCCTGAAATGCATTGTTGGTGCGGGACAGGTGGTACAGGGTGCGAGGGGACACATGACATAGGAGTAACTTCTGTTCCGAGCGTGTGTTCCTTTTTTCATCCTGCTTTCTAGCCCTGTGCACACAATGCATTTGCAAGATATGTACAAGGAGCGGATTCTTTGGAAGCTCTCGCTCTTGCCATTTGTATTGGTCACGCTAACACCTGTCACCCAAATACCCCTGCACCCAACCCCCCCCCCCCCCCCTTTTTTTTGTGTGTGTGTGTGTGTGTTTGCACGTGCTGCTCTTCTCCTCCTCTCTTTCTGAGGACGGGGGAGAGTGTGCAAAGGCGTACATAAACGCACGCTGGAGAAGGCAGTTGCCGCCCTGACGAAGACAAGTCCGCTTGTCGAAACGTTGGCTCCCGCGACATTCCCTGTTTTAAATCGTACCTTGCGATTTGTTCATCGATAACAAAATTTTGTTACATAAGATGTGACTTATTTCTTCATACTTGTCTCCGCAAATGCAGGGCACTGCATAAGTCTATGTTCGAGTAAACATTTATTCTTGCAGTGCCCTGCATTTGCCACGCAGCGTGCAATACTATGCAAGCCATACGGACTGATTACACTGCGGTGTGCCTCATTTACCGATTGCCTTTTTCCCAGTGGAGGTGCTGGTCGACATGATCAGGCCCATCGAGCCCTGTTAACTTTCTTGAACGCTGCTGGTTTGGCCTCCCGCTTATAGTCATGTTGCCGTGTTTACTTTATTTTGTCTGCGTTTATTCGTCTTCTCTCCCTCTTTCTTTTTCTACCTGATTTCCTCTCTCCTCACATCTTTCACTCCTACCTATTCCATCCTCCTGGAAGAGTAAGCAAGCAGGCGTTGTGCCCCACTCGGTGGCGGTTGTCAGCTTGCTCCTTCCTTCTTCCCTTTATGTCATTATGTGTTTTATGTTATCATACCTAATAATAGTAATGACTGCATTGCCATTGCTACCATCTGCAAATAGCATTCCCTTGTTCCGTGTGACAGCGAACGCCATCCAATGTCATCTGAGGAATCGAATGTCGCTAAATACAAATGATGTTAAACCTTCTCGTGCGACGAGGGTATTAAAAACGAGTTTCTCATATCCGCATATTACCGGCGTGGGTATGAGCCACGCGTGATTTCATTATCCTTTATCATTAAGTAGCTGACGATGATCTCATATCATTGATGTCTGGACCTGTCAGCCATGTATGTTATAGTCACACATTTCTTCCACACAAGCCTTAGTATATGCCAAGTGAACAATTAAGGCGCGAGCTTTTGATTTCATATACCACGTTTTTATTTTGCACCATATTTTTGCTTTCACCGTTTTGTCGAGGTCAGCTTTGCATGAGATGAGCCATTTGAGGCCTTAGCATTTAAAGAAATGATGCAAATGTGTATTTGCGTATTTGCGGCCTATTAACAACGGATATATTATTTTGAAATGTTGAAGTCCGTATGGTCTGGCCTTCCTGATGGTCTCGTGCCCAGTAGACGGAGCAGCAGGACGCCGGAGGAGCAAGCGATGAGATGTCCACCGCGGATATTTACTCAGTGGATTAAAAAGAGCAGTGACATTAATGCATATTCACAAGTTAGCGCTGTCGGGAACAGGCTGTGTCGTTCGACTGGTATACTTTCAGAGGATTCCGGCTTCACTTCGAAGGTCAGTCTAGGGGAATGCAGACTACTTACGCCTGTTTTCTCATGCTATCACTGCGATCTCGGGCGAGCATCACCGGTAGTAATGAAGCCGACTATTTGCCTACTATGCATGACATTTGTATACAGCCCTGCCATACATCATGTACCTTATTTATTTATTTATTTATTTATTTATTTATTTATTTATTTATTTATTTATTTATTTATTTATTTATTTATTTATTTATTTATTTATTTATTTATTTCTCGTTCCTATTATTTGCATTTACATAATGTGTATGATACCACACTGCATTTGGAGCAAAGGCCTGTTGTCGGGCTTCTAGCCTTTTGCCTTTGCTCCATTTTATGTTCTTGTACGGAAAGGAAGAAACAATGAATGAATGAATGAATGAATGAATGAATGAATGAATGAATGAATGAATGAATGTCCGCTGTGTAACGGATCACTCGCACACGTTACAACTTCGGCCTCACCGACCGACAGCAGAAGCGTACACGCGAATGGAAAGCGACAGCAGGTCAGAGATGGTGGTGCATGCGAAGAGGTGAGCAGATTTTTCCAGGATGTCGCGGTGAATAGCTCGCCATTTCATAACACATGTGGTGCGGCTTCGCCTTCGGGCTTTGGCCGCCTCCGCTGTCGTCGGTCGCCGCTGAAGCGGCGAGGCAACGTGGGGACCCCGTAATTGTTCCTGGAAGCAGCACCCCTACGCATTCTCACGTGTGCGTAGGAAGTGCAGCCGTGAGGTTGGGCCTTGTTTCGCGGGCAAAGCAACGGCGCCTGCTCTTTTGGGTCGGAGAAGACGCCCGACTCTGTGCGCGGTGTCCTTGCGCCTGTGTGTGCGCGTACGCGCCCTTCCTGTGAGTTCTGGCGGGTCCTTCGTTCCTTTTGTTTTGTTTGTGTTGTACGTGTACCCTCATTCGGCCGCCGCCGCCGCACCCTTGTGCAAGGCCGCCGTGGATGAAGAGACGCTGCGGATAAAGAGAACGGCGGTACAGATGTGCACAGGAGAACGCGGCGCTTGGCACATGTCGCGCTGTCTTCATTTCTTTCTCTCTCGGATGCTTTTGCGCAACCACGTGGTCTCCGCGCCGTCTGTTCGGCACACCGTGACCGGGGCGCACTTCTCCGGGAACCCGCGAAGTCATAGCGGGCTGCGGACATTGCTGACTGGACCAGGCACGAGTAATGAATACTTTAACGAGGATCAGCATCCCGCTTTTTTCGGGAAAGAAATGCGGCACAATGTGTTCTCACGCTCGCATTGAACATGTATACGTTGGTGGTACGTACGACCTTCCTTTGATTGAAATCGCTGCTCAAGGGGCGGGCTCAAGAGAGGGAGAGAGTGGGAGAAAATGCGAGGCCGGTCAATGATGGGAGGAAAGATGAGCTAAAATGAAAACACGGATCATTATCATCATCATATGCGTTCGCCCTAATGATCCTCTATACTGACCTAGCTGCTCTGCATGTGTGTAGTTTTCGTCACACGCACATATTTCTTAACTTCCGACGCCCTAATTCGCAGCAATAAGGAACGATTAAGGCTATATATATATATATATATATATATATATATATATATATATATATATATATATATATATATATATATATATATATATATATATATATATATATGACGCGTGCTATTTGAAGATGATTCCATTATTTATTTGTCAACGTTGCGCTCAGGGTCCGACCTTTTTCAAGACGACATTTGTTTTTCTGCCTTTCGTTTATACAGGCATGGGAATAGGAGAACGAACAGAATCTCTCTTCAGAGTGGTCATTTAAACTAGAGAGCGAGTGAGGAAAGATGTGAAGATGCAGAGAGGTGCCAACACGTTTTGTTGGAATGCGCGTGGCGGCTGCAATCTCGAGGACGAGGCGACGAAGGACAAAGGTAATGGGCAGCCTTACTAATACATCTGTACACATCGCGTCGACGCTGAATTCCTCGGGTGATCTTCGCTCTTCGCTGCCAGGCGCGCGCTGACGCGTGTATGTACAGCGCCACCTCATTATCTTCGCCGTTTCACAGCCCTCGCGTCCGGAGCCACCACACATGCATCCTCTGTCCAAGCCAGGCCGTCGTCGCAGCGCCTTCGAAACCCTGTCGTCGACCGCCTTTTCGTCCTCTATATATAGAAGGCCACGCGGTAAGCACCTCCTCTCCTCTCGGAGGATGAGCAGCGCCTATTTCTCCCAAGCCACGTCGGCGGACCCCACAGCCGCGCCGCGGGCTCGCGTGCTCGGCTTTACGCAGGCAAAGCCGCGTGCTCGCGCGCGAGAGCTGTCGTCGCTTGGCGTATGGGACGGGGCACGAGGTGCGGAGCCAAACGCCGCCGCTGTCTTGTCATTGACAGCGCAGCTGCCTGCCTCCACGGGCACCGTTATAGTTTATACATACACACATAGCGCCCCTCCGAGGGTGCATATCTATATATACGGCTACATGGTGGCTTTGGAAGCGCGTTTATTTTGCCGAGGCCTTCGTCCCCTTACAGCCGAGGATTCGGCTTGTTTTGTTTCTTCCTGACTGTGGTGGTGCAAGATCAACGGGACAAACAAATTGGAGAGAGAGAGAGAGAGAGCGTGTCTGCATGTTGCGAAGCCGGCCGAGTCTCTCTTCAAGAGTGCAGGCACGTACGGCCGGAGTCTCCGACATCGCTGTTTCCAAGCGTCCCAAGGACGTTCTGTCGGGTTGTGTCGCGCCTGCCAGCCAGCTGTCGTATAGACCGCGCCTTAGTTTGCTTATAGCTCCCAAGAGCGGAATGGAGTAAAGGACAACATCCCGGTTGCCTCGCTCTATACCAACTCTCTCGGCTCTCGGTCGTTCTGAACGTCGTCGTCATTATAGCGTTTCGAAGCAACGGACTGGATGTTGGGGTCATCAGTTTTGGCCCTGGCCCGCTGCTGAAATTTAATACAACTTGAAGCATGCACTACGTACGCGCCAAGAAGGATGCAGCATATGCAGGCGCAGCTGATTATTGTAGGATCGAGTGTGACGAGTTTGGAATGGTTGCCTGCCTCTATAACGCAGCCACTTATGGCGCGTGAATAATTTGCATCGTCAATTAGGTGTCGCCCGTCCACGGTCGTCTAGTGGCTATGGCACTCGGCTGCTGATCCGAAGGTCGAATCCCGGCCGCGGCGGCTGCATTTCGACTGAGGCGAAATGTTGAGGCTCGTGTACTGTGCGATGTCAGTGCACGTTAAAGGACCCCAGGTGGTCGAAATTTCCGGAGCCCTCCTACGGCCTCTCATATTAAAATCGTGGTTTTGGGACATAAAATCTCAGAAATCAATCAATCAATCAATCAATCAATCAATCAATCAATTAACTGTCTAATATGGATATTGCATCGTACGTGATGATAGCAATACGCACAACGACCCGCTGAGTCGCTCCGTAATGGCTGGCTCGGATTCGGTTCTCAGCCATTGCGGTCGCGTTTTGATGGAGCCGAAAATGCAAAGCTGTCCACAAAAATGCATTAACGGGTTCGCAGTCAACTGCACACGCGGCGCCATTATGCGGTTTACATGGAGTGCTGAAGATGGCCCACGAATAAATGAAGGGAACTTACGGTCCCGGTGGGGATCATGTTTCGTTTGTTGGCTAACGGCATCGTACGTGACGACAACCGACACCGAATTTTTAACGCTATCGGAGCTCGTGTCGCACGAACTCCAATGTCGGTCGCTACCGCTCTGTCGCTACCGCCGTAGCAACCCTGAGAAGCCCTCCGCCACGACGCAGGTGCTCCAGTGAACAAAATTCCATTTCTCAAAGTAAAACCCTCCAAGAAAACCCTAAACTATGATTTCTTTAACATCTAAACACATGATAGCTCGGACTGTGATTCCTTGACGGAGAAACCGTTACTTCTATTACGAAGAAAATGACGTTGTGCGACGAAACTGAATCAATTCCAGCACTTTACAGAGAACGCACCAACGCGGTGCCTGTGCGCGCGCCATTTGCATATACAAAGCTCCCACTGCTCGCGGATGCTGACAAAAGGAGCTATGACGTCAGCGCTAGGGCAAAATCCTTCACACTCGTGTGATGATTGCGGAACCGCGTTCTGGAGCCTTCTTCATCTGCTAGTAGGGGCATATACGTCAACTTGTACGCGCGACACCGAGGGAGTCCACGAAAGACGGAGGCGAGTGTGAACTAAAAAGGAACACTGTACCATGACACGTGCGCAGTTATGTGGCTCAATGCCACTGCAAGTGAATGAGAAGGCGTTGTTAACGATTACGCTGTCGCGTTTCACTCTTAAAGACGAGGCTTAATACCTCTATTTTATTCGTTATAGAAGTCCGGAACCGGCGGACCAATCGCATATGAAACGTACACAAGGTGCGTGCTATATTTATTAAAAGGTTCTCAAAAGTTAGCGGTGCATGCACACAGTATTGTGGGTGCGACATCCGGCTCTAAAGACCTCTTTCCGACGGAGACGACATTGAATATGCTCGAGCGTCAACAGCCATATTGGTATTATTTCTACAATGTGGCAGGCGTGTCTTGCTTGAGCAGTTTGGTTGCGCCATAAGCGAGAGACGTCGGGCATGCGCCGGATCAAACATTTATGCTTTTGCGCACCGTGTTTTTGTCTCATGCCAATTGCAGATATGCTCAAATGACTAGTCCCCCCCCCCCCCCCCTCTCTCTCTCTCTCTCTCTCTCTGTTTCGTTGAAGGCCCGTTTACGCCGCATGCGACGACATCTACAACCGCTCTTGTCTCTCGATAGTCGAGGTATGTCTCGAAGAGGCCGTCCAAAAAAATTTTCCGTAAGGTCTCGTAACCAACGCGTCTCTTTCTGCACACGCCCGTTTTCCGTCTTCTCAGCGTGTTCGTCACCGAGTCGCGCCGTAATATTTACGTATGTGGCCCGTGGGCAAACCACTACCCCGACATACATTTTATTTACACTTGCGTCTGCCCAACACTCACTTTCAACCGCCTCTTGTTTCCCGCAGTCCCGTATACTCTTCTCTAGCACTTCCTTATTACGGAAGAGACGGGCAGTGTGCGTGCTAGTGTGAGAGAGTTATACGGTATACGAACGATGCCATCTCAATTCCGTTTGACCCCGTGGGGGTCTCGTCAACGCAACGACTATACGTGTAGGCTCTTCCTGCACGCAAGCGACCGTCTCGTTTCACGACACGCCGCTCCGACACGTCCGCCGAACTCTTTCCCTCGCACTCTCTACCGTCCTCCTCTCATTCCCATTCCATTCCGCTCGGTTCGCTTATCCTAGCAGCCGCAGTACCGTTTCATTAGCGCTCGCGCGGGACTTGAGGCCGCGCACATTGACATTCACTCGAAGGAAGAACAGACGGGCATAATTGTTTTTTGCGTTTCAACGCCTCTAACCAACACGCCGCGCGCATACGCCCTGCACAACGCAGGCGCACACTCTAACGTGAAATGACTCCGACGGCGGGTCTAATTGAAAACCGTTGTAATGTAAAGACGTCAGCCGGCATTGTTGACGTCGGTGCCTCGTTATAGGAACGGAACGAGAGCTAGTTCTCTCGAGGCACTTCGCTGCTCAGAACGTTGAGTAGATAAAGGCGGTGTTTACTTTTCGGGCCTTTTTTCAATGGGGAGAACGAACACGAAGTGGCCAGTTCGCGTATAAGTACTGTAGGACCGTTTCGTCGCGTAGTGTGTGCGAACCTATTTTCGTACAGCTTGTGCGGACGGCGCTGATTATACGGGGAGGGGCTTGTCGTTTGCTTTAGTGCTTGTGTGATAACAACGCGCACGCTTGGCGATTGGTCGAAAGATATTCCTGAGCCGCTGGGAGCGAGGAATGCAAATCGGCGTTTACTTTCTGAGCAGAGGATATAAGATTTCACGTTCCGTTTTGGTACGCAGTTGCTCTTTAGCGGGTTAGAAACCGCACACAAACGGCACTGTTAGGAATAGCTGCCTTGCGCTTCAAGAACGTTCAAATTGCTGCGCTCAAGGAAAGCAATGAAACAGCAACAAAACAGTTAAAGCAGAGGGAACGGAAGTACAAGCGCTTATCTTTGAATCAGTGTACAGCTACTGTTTCGAGAATGAAAATATAATACGGGGCGCATGCACAGCCCTCCCAGTTCCTCATCTTTCTTTCTTTCTTTCTTTCTTCTTTCTTTCTTTCTTTCTTTCTTCTTTCTTTCTTTCTTTCTTTCTTTCTTTCTTTCACGAACTCTGTTCGACGTTGCTCGGAGTCAATATATGCAATGACAATTGCCCCAGATCGGCGAACGTCACGTGCCTGTTTCACGCTACACTTGCGTCCGCACATCCTCCACTTTTTTGTGGGGGAGTGCTCCGTGAAGCGTGCACGATAACGCAATCGTCCCGTGTGCAAATATAAGCGGAACTAAGCCGGAAGTCCGGATGTTTAACTGTAGCGTCTAAGCAGCGTCGCTGCCACGCCCACCCGTCTGCATGCAGAGTCACGTGTGAGCGACGAAAGGAAAGCTAAGCGGAGCTTGAAATGGGCATCCTTGGTGTGCACAGCTTCGTCTCTGCGTTGCGTTGCGCCAGGCACCTGTTACGCAGGAAATTCGGGGACAAAATGAGGAAGAAGAAAAACTGAATTCGTGCCAAAACGAAGATACGATCATGAAACATATGTCTTAGGGCGACTGGCGGTTAGTTCTAACCTCGAGCGAAGCCGGGGGGGAGGGGTCTTTTACATGGGCCGTACTGTACGAGTTTACGGAGGTTCTCAGAAAACAGCAGTTGGAAACAGGGCCAAAACGTGTTACCAACTGACCGAAGCCGGTTAAAAGAGATCCAGATTAAGAAGGGTTAAGGTAAACAATGCAAGTACAATAAGATAAAAGATAAACATTAGGTGCAATCAATCGCATAATGATATCGAACTAAGCGACAATAATTCCAAAAAGCACACAATAAACACAACGAAACAAAACAGAAGCACACGCAAATCACTGCTTCACACTTCGCACAGGTTTTGCTGGAGTGGGAGTGGCTTACATTGTTCTTTTATTTTTAATTTTCTGGTAAACCCGTGTCACAACATCACGTAAAGTAGTAGTGATCATTTGAATGAGTGAATTGACGTTTATTTCTGCAGCCCAGTAGGAATGAATAGGACGGAGTGAGGCGATCTTCAGGGATATGTTTCCCCTTCCCATGCCACTTCCGTCCTTTAAGGCAAGTACGCTGATTTTTCAGCATCCACTGATCTTAACAAAATTTTGAATATGTATTCTCCTCGGTACTGTAATAATATATGCCCTACCAGATGGTTGCAAGTCATCTCGTTTTTCTGGAAATGAATTTTAAAATTCTTTAGCGGATTCCCCTGCCGGCCACCCTGTGATTTTCACGTCATCACCTTCGACGCCGCCTACCCGAGCCTGCAGGGCTTCAAAAGCAAAACGGCGACACTCCAAAGCTCAAATCGTCGCTGTCAAGTTCCGAAAAGCTTGCGTAACTCGATGCATCGTCGGATGACCTCGCCACTGTCATTTTCCTGGCACCAGCTCCATATTTCTGATGGCGGGGCGGTTGTAACGTCATCGAATGCGCGCTACGAAGCTGCTACTCGTTTCGGTTGCGGTTTGAACACGTGTTTCGGTCGGTTATTAAAAATTATTGGTGCGTTTCTGAGCTAATTGACTGCATGCTAGAGGACTATCAGCACTATTCGAAAACCTCGATATCCGAACATTGTGAAAAAACCGCCGGAGTTGGCCTTTAAACCTCGACGTTCTTTGTACCACAAGCCCCGGCTAACGGAACAAACAGACGAAACACGAAAAAGCGTGCGGCGTCCTTTTGTCGCTCTCTCGCGTAGCAAGTCGTTAAGGGAAGGCGAGGAGGGAAACGATGCAGGGGGGGGGGGGGGGGTGCAACGGAGTCGGGCGTGGCACAGCGTGCTCCACTTTGGGATGCCGTTGCCGTCGCAACCGCCCTCGGTGGTAGGCCTGACCCTGTGCTTCACGTACACCGCGTCGAACACACACACAGACGAGCTAGCCATGCATACGTGCATGGGGGCCGCCGAGCCTGGGCCGAACGTCGGGAGCAGCGACATATAGCGGGGGGTTGTTAGTTCGCCGCCGGAAGCGGAAGACGCCGCGTCCCTCTTCCTATTTTGCCCCGCCGTTCCGCTCCAGCGGGAGTCAACCACCTCGCTGCTCGAGCGCCAGAGATGGTGCTGCAGCCTCTGAATGCGAACGGTGGCTGTTGAACGACGGCCCGACCTCGGCAAAGGGGGAGATGCCAATCTGCGCCCGCCCGCTGCATGGGTCTCTGCGTCCCCGAGGACGCCGTCGTAGCGCAGGCGACGCGTAGCGACGATCGACGGCGCCGCGGTCGAGCATGAAAACCAAAGACCGCGTACAACATCTAGCGCTAAAAAAGGTTGGAGGAAAGTTCTGACGATGATGATGTTGATAAGATAAAGTGTGGAAGGCCCACCGAGCATGACATGAACCGAATGATGTAGTACTGGTTTTAACTATTCATTACTGCATTCTGTAACAGCGTTAACGGCACTTTCGTGGGTCGAGTAGTAACTTACTACTGTATACACTCAAACGTGTACCGGGAAACACGCGAAAGAAAAAAAATGGCGCTTTTTTCTTGTGCGTGTGTGCATGTACGTCTCCCTCATGCATTGTTTTCAACAGCAGTTGCCTACTTTGTTCCACTCTGCGTGTGATGTGAACTGTTGCGATATGCCTTCCTCTCCTCAATTTTTTTAGACTATTTCTGCAAGTCAGTCTTCCTGTATTTCCTGGTCTTTCTCCTATTTCTACACGTCCCATGTTCAGTATCTCTATATGCTGGTAGACATGATGTCACACATTTAAGACAACTGCTAGCCCGCCTCTTTCCATTTCTTCGTGGAATGATTGATATGTTTACACGAACAGCAACGACTGCAACGCAAAAGTGCTTGCGAAAATGATGCGTTTGGTGATAAGTATAAGCATATCTACGTTGAGTTTCCTTGCCGTGTCTCTTACCCGTTCGTTTAAATACACGTACAACAAAAACAGTGTATCAGGTTCGAACTTGTCGGCCACCTATACGTTGTTGAATAAACATTAGCGTGACTCGGATTACAAAATCTGCGAATTCCAAAACGCTGAAATTCTTTTTGTCTCGCTTCATTAACGTTTCTAGCAAATAAGTGAACAGACATATTGAGGCAAGAGGAGACATTCGATACATAATAACTAAATTTGTGCAAATAAAATACGTTCGCAACTTTACGTCGCCGAGGCCGTGTTTACTGCACGTAACTAATTTAAATATTTAATCGACGTACGTTTGCCGTCTTAGATATATCGTTCGTCACCGGCTGACGCTTTTCACTGCCGCTGGAGCAAGAAATAAACTAAATCGTTAAGAATGGTTTACGCTATGTCGAGTTCAGCGGTTATTATATATGGAGAGATTTAAAAACGAAGGGAGAAAGCAGGAAGGCAAACAAAGAATGTGCCTGGTTAGCTACCCTACAAGTGAAGAGCGAAATAATAGATAGAATAGAGAAGGAAAAAGAAAAGTGCGAAGGAAAACGTCGGCAGCTGACACGAGCGGTACAAGGCTGGACTAAGAGCGGAGCTTGTGGCCGACATAGCTTCTTCCGGCTTCTACTGGCCCAACTAACTTTCGCGATTGGTCACAGGACTAGCTGTTGCATGGCTTTGGAAGGAAAATGTCACATGACAACCTATGGCCAGACCGCTAAAAACGATGTCGAACGGGGAATATCGCTGGAGCCAACGTTTCGACACGTGGACTTGTCTTCTTCAGGACTGGTCATCGATCCGAGCCTCCGTATTCCCCTCAGCTTCTCTTCTACGTTACAACCTGTTACATGGTTTCAGCGGGAAGACGGGACTTGTCTAGTTGTCGCATGGTTTTGATCAGAAAGTGTCGCGTCATGTTAAGTGATTTGAGCGTGTATAGGTTAGCTCGAATTGGATTGCCGGGCTGTGTCCGGATATGACGTCCTCCTGCTCTTTCCTTTCTGGCCTCACCTTGCGTTCTTATCCCTGTCAACACTATACTGCACTTGCTTACACTGTGCTTCACCCTGTTTCCCCCTCCTTTCCCTTACTTCCCTTTCCCACCCTCCCTGCTACAGTATATAAATCTATGCTATACTCTGAGATGAATCTGCCTTGGTATATACTAGTGGGCTCACGGCATGAGCGCACGAGACGAAAGATGGGCACTCGTAAATGGCGTGCACTTCACAGGCGCGCATATTTCACGACGATGACAGCTTTCTGTTGGCACGTAGCACCTAACGCACGGCTTAAAGAGCTGCGCTGGTTTGCTTTCCCTCTTAGAATATACAGGGCAGATATATGTGAACACGCAGAACACGAACACCTGCTAACAGTTCACGATCGCGAAATCATCTGCATGTTTCGAAAAACAGGTGTACGTCCAAGGGTATATAGCAGTTTGCTCTCGAGGCTTTATCAGCAAATGGCAATGGACACCTGAGGCACGACTCCGTACGTCCTCATCCGCAAGATATCCCGTTGGCGAAGCCGCAGTGTTCGACGCAAAATCGTAGCTCTGATTGATTGATTTGTGGGGTTTAACGTCCCAAAACCAGCTCTGATTATGAGAGACGCCGTAGTGGAGGGCTCCGGAAATTTCGACCACCTGGGGTTCTTTAACGCGCACTGACATCGCACAGTACACGGGCCTCAACATTTCGCCTCCATCGAAGTGCAGCCGCCAAAATCGTAGCTCCTTTTGCCGTGTACTTTGCGCGCGTTCCTGCTCTGCGCCCGTTCCTTGCTTTCTGTAGTCGCGTTTTCATGAATGCGACCGTAGTCCATCGCATTTTGTTTGGGAAAAGCGATGCGACACTGTTTACACGTAGCGCGTTAACTTCCCTCCTGAAGTGTACCAGTGCCTCTGCGAGTGTTCAGCACGAAACCTCAACACCATTGTGCGCACGCTCCCTTCGAGTCCATTCGGTCTATTAACCCTCGCCTGGCGCATTGATGCGACGCGCTTTCCTAGAGTATTAGCCCCGCTAACACGGATGCGATGCGCTAGAAAGTCGCCTCGATGTGACAGTCGTCGCACTGGTGTAAACGCTCGCTTCGTGCCCCTTCAAATCTCGTCTTCAGCTAGTCCCTTGCTCAAAGACGGCGAGCCGCGCTCGTTTCCAGTGTTGCAGGACTAGCACGCCTCCCTCACCTCATTCATTACCGCCCTCCCACGTCGAAATGCAGGCCGCGTGATTGCGTGCTTTTTTTAAATGATAAACCGCGCGCACAGCAGCTTTCTCATCACTGACCTAGAGAGCATATGCGCGCGTCACTGCATTCAAAGTCTATACGCCAGACCTGGATAAGTTCCAACTACGGCGGCATGCAATCTGTATACTTACTAGACCGCGTGCTTGCGTTTATTCTTTCTTTTTATTGGCTTGTTTAAGAAAATACACAGTAAAATGTTCTGGGCGACACAGCTACAAGCAAACATTGCCTGACTGGGCCTTCCGTATACATCAGGTAGCAACAGTATGATGGGAATGTACACGACGCTGAAATTTATTCTAAACGAACAGAATGCGCAGTTCATGAGAAGGATCACAGGAACAACTTCAAAAAGATTAGAAAGCACTCGAACCACGCACGCACACACACACACCCGCGTGCGCCTGCCTAACACTAATCGCTCGTCCCCTTTACATAGATTGTCAGGCTCTTTTGCAACGACCAACACGAAACTTCCTCCAGTCATCTCTTCAACAACAACAACAACAACAACAACAACAACAACAACAACAACCCCGTTACGAAGACATTGTGACATATAGAGCCCAGAAGCTGAATGAAGAGTCAACTATAAGCTGCTGCATAGATTTGTGTATACGTGCCTACCACATGCTCCATTTACCCAAGACGCCTACTACCCATCTCTAGAAAAATGCTGATTCCCTCCCCCCCCCCCCCCCTCCCTTCACCCCCGACCACTTTTTAGACCGCAACGATAGGGAGCTCTCTATGTCATCGAATCGTATCGACTACACTGCGTTCACCGCGCCGCTCTGCAGTCAATGAGACACTGCAACTGGTAGCAACAACGACGACGACAATTCTGTGAAGATTTTTGGACATGGTTTTTTGATGCAGGTGACACAGCCATATCACGAGAAGTCCTAATGACAATGGTGCACGCTGCAACTACTGAGTCGGTATTGCGACGGTTCAGCGCTTTCTAATGTGCGCCAATGAAGCACACTTAAAGATCGTTCCGTTCTGCGCATGGAGGCGCCAGAACTGCGTGGGGCGAGTTCGATCGCAAAAGTTCGTATACCAGCTGAGTCAGCATCCTGTCTGTTACCCTGGAAGGAAGCGAAGGACTTACATTTTTGACAGTGCATTGCATGAGAAACGATTTGACATCTATGAATCCACCCGGGGTGCTTGTCCATAAACACTCGCCCATCGTGAGAAATCCCTCGTTTGAAAGTTGGCGCACTTCCTCATCGTGGTTCATTTTATCCGCACCACTTCGGCGCTGTGGTCCAATATAACTTGTAACCAAGCGCATAACGACGGCGCCCTGCGTGAGCGTTTCCTGAAGTGCGGCTCGAGCCCAAACGGGTCGCGTTACGCAAGCGGTGGAACTAATCATCCTCGGCAGACGCGGCAAATGAGAAAGAGTCGTCGACGCAGCCGTTTACAACGAGGCGAAATGGGTAACTCTAGCGACACTGACGGAAGACCATCGTTAATTGCGTATGCGACATGGCAAAAAAAAAAAAAAAAAAGGGGGGGGGGATGAAAAAGGAAGACACGTTTCCACATCGCTTCAGCGCCTCGCCAGTGCTATATAGCCACACAATTCAGTCTATCATCTATACTCGCAGCCTAGGGAGCTGCGCCAAGGCGCGTATCTCCTCCCCAAAAACGCGGTAATGGTGGCGGCCATCTTTCCAGCTCGTCTCCTCGCCCCTCACCCGTCTATCGCACGCGTGCATGGCTCCTGTGAGTGCGCCAAGACTTCGCCGCGGGAGCCGAGCCATGTCAGAATATCTGAGGCAGCTAATATTTTCGCGTATCTCTCTGAGCCAGATTCGTCTACAGTCTTGGCATACTGTTCCATTTTGTGTGTTCTATTTGCAGGGTTTTACGTGCCAAAACCGCGATATAATCCTGAGGCACGCCGTATACCTGAGCGCTCCGGAAATTTCGACCACTTGGGGTTCTTTAGCGTGCACTGACATCGCACGGTGCGAGGCCCTCGAGAATTTCACCTTCACCGAAATGCAGCCGCCGCGGCCTGTATCGAATCCGCGTGTTTCGGGTCAAAAGCTGAGTGCAGTAACCACTGTACCACTGCGGGGGGCGTTCCAATTCGTTTCTTTTCTTCTCTGTCTTTCTCTCTTTTGTATTAACATCTCTGGGAACGCGAGGATGTAGGGCAACCGGGTATGCGTCACAGCCAGCTAAATAAAAAAAAAAATCCATGTGCGTCACTCAACCAACCGTTCAAAGAGCAAAAAACAACACAGAACAAATGATTCCAGCAGGTTCCTCGTACTGCAGGAATCGATGCTGTACGAAGCAGTCTACCGGTTTTAAGCATTGTTTGACGCTGAGCGGAGCGCTGCGAGGCGTGCCGACGTGTAGGTAAATCGAGCTCCGTGCGTTTCACGAGCGTGCTAGGCGGGACGAGTACGGCCGTGACGTCAGGAGACTGTAGCTTGTATATATAGACTGATGTGAACGCGAGCGCAAACGTAGTATCATCGACAAGGCACGAACCCACCGGCACCATGACGTGGATATCATAATTAGCATTCATTGGTGCCTTCCTTCGATGTCGAGCAACGGTTATGCGATAGAGTCGTAGTTGATTGGTTTTTGGGGTTTTACGCCCCAAAACCAGCTATTATGACAAAAGCCGTAGTGGAGGTCTCTGGAAATTTTGAGCGCCTGGGGTTCTTTAGCGTTTACTGACATCGTACGGGCCTCCAGCATTTCAGCTTCACCGAAATGCAGCAGCCGCGGGCGTCGAGTTGTAGTAGTGCATATATAGTATTGATTGCGTTGTTATGCGAGCAGATAACATTGCGCAACAGTGTGCCAACATTGACCACTGCTAGCCAGCACAAGTCAATATTCGCCAGCATTTTACAGCGATAACTAACAGTTAGCCAACGATCGACCGATTTCGTCCTTCTAGTCTTCTCTAGTTCGGCGTATTTTCTCGTGCGCCGCAGAAGTTACTTGACCTCTGCCTAAAGTGACGCAGTGCCACTAATAGGGAGTCTTAGCAGCGCCGGCTTACCGTACGGTAATGACGGTAATACCGTACCGTGATGGTCGGCACGCGTCTATTTTAGTCGGAAAGAGCTGCACTAGTTGCTCGGGGAGTACGGAAACATCGTCAGATGATAAAACTTGGCGGTAACGCCCTCGGTAGCTCAATTTTCTACGTGCCAACCACGACTGTACGGCATTGCCGTACTTAGCGTACGGTAAGCCGTCCATGCTAAAACTCCCTCATATTAGCGCTCATACGGCGGTAGTGCGCTTTGTTTGTGACGTCAGCCGCTTTCTTTTTTTCTTAGGGAAGAACACGATGATTGTCTCGGCGGAATTGCGTACATTCCTCCGTTTATTTTGTAAGCTTTAGGTCTTGGTCGTAGCACCCATTCCGCATATCTTTTGCCAGTGCTGCAGCCGAACTTGCTCGTTGTCCTGGCTTTCTCGGGCCACTGGTCAGCCAGCAAAGCTATGGTGTCTAACATCAGATTGCGGAACCCTTCACACACAGCTTCTCGTGGGACTCGTCCCTCACCATGCATCCTCACCGCAGCCCCCAATCACGCATAGCAAGGCCGGAGTGTAAGAATGCAATAATTGCTCGGGTTTTACACGCCACAACGGTCATTATGATGCACGTCTTTGCGGAGGTGACGTTGACCACCCGTGGGTCCTTAACGTTCTGTGGTAACGGAAAGTACACGGGTCCCTAGCACTCTCGCCTCCATCAAAAATGCGACCGTCGCGGGGATCGAACCCGTATCTCTCGGGGCAGCAGACAAAACACTTTAATCAATAGACTACCGCGGCGGACAAGGCTGGAGGGGTCCTGCAAGTTGACGAACACGCGACAGTTCGGTATTCCTGTATATCGCATGCATTCGATCGGAAGCATTTGTACACACTCATGACAGTCAGCGCTTGGCTCCCAAACTACGATGAATTGGTGCAGCGGGGAAACAGCTCAGCAGTATAATTAATTAATTCCTCAACAATGCATGACTGTCGTGACACGCGAGACATTTGGGGCCACTTGGCTAGGCCCCTATCACCATATGCAATCACCACGCAGCGGAAATGCATTGGAAATGAGAAATACAAGAGGAAATCAACGCTTCTAAACAACTTGTAAGCGGACTTAAAAGGCAAATTAGAGACAAGGCAAAAATGTGATAACATAAAATACCCCGCATTATTTGTCAACACACATAAGTTTGGTACAAAGGAGATTAAAGAAAATATATCAATGCGCGAGTACTCCACTATGCACAAGAAACGTGAGCATGGGCTAATAGTCACATATATGCGGATCTGTGACCATCATCCTGTCTACGCCCACCGCAGGGCAAATGTCTCTCCCACAGATCTCCAATTATCCCTGTCCTGTGCTAAGTGGGCCCAATTTATCCCCGCAAACTTCCTGATCTCATCTGCTCACCTAACTTTCTGCCGCTCCCTGCCACGCTTGCCTTCTGTAACCCCTAATGACAAACGGTTGTCTTGTCTTCGCATTGCATGGCCCGTCCATGCCGATTACTTCTCCTTATTTTCCACTAACGTGTCCTTAACACGCGTTTGTTCCCTAATCCACTCCTGTCCCTTAAGGTTACACCTACCATTTTCCGTTCCATTCGCTGTTCGGTTTCGTTTGCAAGGTGTCACTGGTTGCGGATGCTCCTGCTTTATAATATGGCAGGTTTGCGCAGGGCGCGTGCAATTCATACCTCCGGAGCAGTGTGTTTAGTTCGAGAACTTTCGCCTGTGTAAAACTGTAGAGGATCCCTGTCGAGGATCCCCGCTGATTTCTAAACGTAACGTGTTCACATGTCCAGATTACCCAACCCATCTTCCGCCTCTCGATTACGTCAGATTTCCGCTTATACTTTCCACAGCTTCGCGAAGACAGGTTTCACTTTCGTGTTATACCGATTCCTACGACAGGGGGATCAGCCGCATTTCTTTTCTCCTATCGTCATTTCTGCTTCGCAGAACACGCATCGGAAGGTATAGGTCTACATCGGATGAATAAATAAACTTAGGTGTCTACGCTCATCAAGCTGCCCTTGAGAAGCTTTTACTTGAAACCACACTATCTGTGTTCTAATATGGGAAATAAATGGAATTGAACTAACGGGCCTTCGTAAGTGAGCTTTTGGAGGAGCGCCTGTGACGTAGGCATTCGTGCTTGCGAATCTCACTCTGTTGTCTCTCCGAGCCGCTTGTTCTTCGAAATGGAAGGCGTGCGACCTTCTGTTTTACATTTATATCGAATATGCAACGTGCAGGTGTGTCATTTTGAAAGTATACTGTCACTCCTAACCCAGCTATCTACACGGTCGCGCCTGTTCCTTACTTGATTTACGCCCCAAAAACCAAAATATCGTTATGAGAGAGGCCGTGGTGGAGAGCTCCGAAAATTTCGACCACCTGGGGTTCTTTAACGTCCCCTCGCGCCTCTTCGTTTATGACGTACGAAGCGGGCGAGGGGCCCTTCAAGCAAAAAAACTTGAGCGTGTTTTCGAGCTGTATATACCGTTAGTTCGACGGCAGAGTCAGAATCCGCCAGAAGTGCAACGAGTACAGTGACATATACTGTCGGGGAGAGTATACAGGGTTCGATGTATCCTTTACACGCTTCAAGCCCGACAGCGCTATTGATAGATTGCCTTATTGTGCTCCGCGCCGCGAGGAGGCGGGAACGTCACTATAATCTGCGCGCTCGTCTATATGTCTGCGTGTTCAAGACGCATGTAGGGCGTGCCGCCGCACGTCATCATTAAGATGTGACGCTCTCTTTTCGTCTTATTTTATTTTGGGTAGGTTGACGACCTTGCAGTTCACCTATGATGTCTTGGATGACAGCATGTGCGGGCGTGAGCCTCCCCCCTGCGAGGTTGTACTGATCGCGGCTAGAAGTACGTGAACAAAGCTGCTGCGCATTTGTAGATGAACATCATTTAAAGAAACGTTCATAAATTTTACAACAGCTGAAGTGCATCGTACTCTTCTCTGGTTCTGCACATATTCCTTCGATTGGCTGCGAAATTAGCCTTAACTATACCTTATTTTGCTATGCCTCGCCACGGTGGTCTAGTGGTTATGGCACTCGGCTGCTGATCCGAAGGTCGAGGGATCGAATCCCGGCCGCGGCGGCTGCATTTCGATGGAGGCGAAATGTTGAGGCCCGTGTGCTGTGCGATGTCAGCGCGCGTTAAAGAACCCCAGGTGGTCGAAATTTCCGGAGACCTCCACTACGACGTCCCTCATAATCAGAGCTGGCTTTGGGACGTTAAACCCCACAAATCAATCAACACACATGCCAGTAAGGCAAGAAAAACGAACTGTTGAAGAAAACGCCGCACTAACACACAATCAAAGCGTCGTAAAATATTTCAGGCGCAATGTGCAACAGAAGGTGGCACCCATGCGCTTGTTACTTACCAATGCACAGAGCGGCCAGCCCATGCAGTATCTATAGGCTGGTGCGTTCACGACAACAACTCATAACGTGGTCTTGGGAGGCACGGCTTTCGGAGCTGGCACTGGGAAGCCAACTGGCGACCCTATACACCAGGCCCGGCGAGCCACAGTGGCCAGTGGGGCTCTACAAGAGGGCTCCACCAGAGCTTAATCACCGAGTGTTGCTACAATAAAGCTTTATTCTTCTCCTGTTCTGCACGTAGCCAGCCTTTCACTTAGTGAAACGTCACCGAAATTCTTTTTTGTTTTACAATGCTTGTATAGTTGGCGTTTCGTTTTGTTCTCCGCAACGTGTCCGTGCGTTTATGAAGAAACTGCTTGTTTAAACTCCTAAACTATATGCACTGGCAGCTTAGCTACATCCTCGCTTGTGTCCAACTGCAAGAGTGACGACGGCAGCCATGAGAGTTTTTGCAGTTAAGCAAGAACAACTACAGGAGCAACAACAGTAAGAATCCCGTGACGAAATCGTTCCCAAATGGGCCGCCTTAGCAGGGCCCAGTAGTTTACCTTTGAATAAAGGTAAAGACCATGCCCGTGTGTTGTGGACAATAGAAGTCCCCAAATTTACCGCTTTTTAAGTGGAGTTTGATATTTCTCTTCTCGTGCAACGATTGTCTCGTGTCGTGTGATGGAGATCAAAAACGAGCAGCGTACGCGGTGGCTCGGCGACCGCGGGCGAATCCTGTGGCGGCACGCCCGGAGTTCCATAGCGGGGCGTCGACTGGCACCGCGCCACCCGAGGGAACTATACGGCGTGCTTTTAGAAACGACCCGACAGACGACTGCACGCGGGCCAACGTACCTGTGCGTCTGCAGAGACAGCTGTTTTGCGCAGCTACGCCGCCAACACGTTGGACATGGAGCGCTGCTGCGGGACCACGCCGCGGCTGGGAATTTCTCGCAACGCACTGATGTGCTCCGACGTCGCATCGACTTATGGCGTATCGCGTGTGCGAGATGACGTACTAGAGTATGGAACAGCGGATTCGCCGTTTGTGTTATTTATCTTATTTATTGCGATCATTATGCATACGTTTCATCTTCTCAGCTGCACACATACTCATCATCACGAATTGGGACCATCGTTGTGGGGCTTTGGCTCGAAACAATAGAGGATAGACTTGACGACCTAAACCTTCCCTCTCATCATTTATTTATTTATTTATTTATTTATTTATTTATTTATTTATTTATTTATTTATTTATTTATTTATTTATTTATTTAAATAAAGGCAGTAATCTGCGCGTCCATAGTGGCGCGTGATCTTTCCTTGTGTTCAATCGCTGGCATTATAGCGATACGTACCAGCTAGCTGTAAACTGATATACAGTCTTTATTTCAATTACAGCCTCATCATATGGGATGGTGCACTCTTCAATGTGTACCACACATACGTTAAACATAACGTATACATTGGTGAGGTGCTGCCTGTATTACACTGTACAAAATATGATACGTAAAATATCCGTGGTCTCCTCCGTTCCGTACTTCGCTTACTTAAAAATTCAGAAAGAAAGTTGGTCAGATTTAACAGCGGAGGTGTTTGATAAGCCTCAGTTCCAGTCGCGGCCGGCGACCGCTCAAAACTCGGCGGGTAGAGTGTGAAATGAGGAGAGGAGGCGCAGAGAGAGAAAGAAAGACAGAAAGCGACAGAAATTGACAAAACGAGACCACATTTCTTGGAGAGGCGGGACCCGAACCTGGTTACGCACGGTCCGAAGCCGAGCGTCATAACCACTAGGCTATAGACCAACTTTTTTTCCTCCTTATTACAGGGAAGAAAAAATGTTGTATACATACGCATTTAGAAAATCAGCAATCAGGCATATCCAAACACACATCAGAGGTGCAAAACCAGTCAAGACTGTCACGAGAGCTCTCGTATACGCTCCGAACTAGAATTATTTCTTCTTCGAAGATACTCCTTGTTTTTCGCGGAGGTTCAGCATGACGATCTATCATTCTTGCTCTCCAGAGACTATGCAGGCCAATGAGAAAGATTGAATCATACGGTAAATTTTTCTCTTTTATCGCGTGAAGGTACCGAATGTTTGTAGGGGTAATATTAAAGTACATTTTCAATGTTCGCTGCAGAACATCCCAAAAGAAGACGGCGTCAAAACGTTCTGTGAAACAAGGATGAATAGGTTGTGCGAAGAACCTGGAACTATAGGCTATAGACCCACGCTTACAGAACACGCTATTGTGGGGCCTATATGACTGCATTATGCCGATGACTGTAACGCAACTTGACATGGGCGAGAGAAAGAGAAACTGGGAAAGAGAGAGAGAGCTAACACAACTCACAATGGGCGATGGAGAACACACACACAGAGTGAGAGAGAGAGAGAGAGAGACTACTGTCTGGGTCTCGCTTTGCTAACTCGCTTTGCTAAGTCCCCACAAGTTCCTCTGGTCATTGGTGTTTACGGCAGCAGAGCCATGTGTAATATTTTTTCTCCGTGTAATCGTGTTCTACATTAAAATGTCGTTGCTGGAACGTTCATATGTAAAATCGGTGCATCCGTCAACGCGAGAGCTTCGCCATTTTTCGCTTCCCGATGTTCAGAAATTACGCCTTCGGAGTAGCAGCTGTTGACCCGACCACTCCAAAACTCCGATTCCCCCCTTACCTCTAGATTGTTTTCGAAGACCTTGTTGCGAAACATAGTGGAAAACAAGGAGAATGACAATATAATTTCAGTCGTAGTTTTATCCATGCAAGAAGAAACGTAATATGCTAACGGCACAGGCGAAAAGGCCAAATAGTTGGAGGACGCTTAAAGGGACTGTGTGTGCCAGTCTGAAAAAAAAATTTTTTTTTGTTGTAATGAAAAGGAGAAGATCGCTCCCTATATTGACAGAAACGAGCGTGCTTGCGCCCCATAAAAAAAAAAAAGGAATAATGCATTAAAGAAAAGGTCGTGAAAAAAATGACCGTTGGCTCCATGCTCGGTGATGAGTGTTAATTTCCAAGTGTAACCAAAAAACCAATACCAACGCAAGTTCAACTATCCTGCTTAAAAGCAAAAAATCGGTACATCGGTACAGTGCAATAATATAGGCCCCACAATAGCGTGTTCACAATTGTATCTGACGCACATCTGGTGGCGCTCTTTCACGACAAGCAGCAACCACTGATCTCCACTAACTATAGTGGAGACCAGTGGGAGTAACTTTCATCTTTAAATTGTTATTGCAAAACTCCAGTAACCATCGTTGCCGGCTTGGCTACACGTACGTAACGAGTTACCACAAAGAGTGAAAAATTCTGTTTTAAGATTTTCTGCTAACTTTGCAGCGAGACGACTGCAAGTTTGTACACTTCTGATGGTGTGCTTTCTATTGCGGTAGGAAACGGGAAAACGATGAAGGACTTCGCCTTTAAGCGTGGAACGCAATAGCGTCATTGGGCCCACTTCGCATCGCCTTCTCATAACAGAATTATGTTTTCTCGTGCGTTCAAATTACAGTCCCAGCTATCGTGTGTGTAGTTGTTAGTTAAGTTTACGATTTCCCTGCGGATTTTACTTGGCAAACTGAATTTTGTTCACTAACGCACCTATGCCATGACAATGGCAGAGGACTCGCGTGGTCGGGTGCCTCGGGAAACACGGAAGCAGATCGAGACGATTATTTCTGCACTGAACGTCGACACCGACCCCGGAGCTCCTTAGTACGTTATCACGGTAATAAGCGCGACAGGGCGCCTGCTCTCCGAAAAGCCAAAAAGCACCCCAAGGTGACGCAAAGCTCAGGGCAAGGTCGAAATATATGTTGAACGCCTCTATACCTAACTGAAGTTAATACATAACAGGCAAAAACAAAGCAAGTGACAATTAAAAATCGCGTAAGTAAGAAACAAGGAAAAGATAAGAAGCAAAACAAAACAGATGGTATATGGAAGTTATATGTCTGTATCGATAACAAATATGATTGTACCTTTTTTAAAAAAAGCGTTAACTGCGATGTACTCTCCTCGATCAATTTAACAGCGAAAGGATGCCGATTCGAAAGATGTGGGATCTGGTAGTTGTTCCTCGGCGTCACCGAACGTCCGTACGGTAAAAATTGAGTCGTCACTCCGATTAGCGCGTTCTTGACGAGAAAAGCGAAAGAATTCCGATCAAGAAAGGGGCCAGGCAAGGTGATACAATCTCCCCAAGGCTATTCACTGCATTGTTAGAAACAGCACGTAAGCGCAGTGTTCGAGCAGGCACAGAGTTTGCAAGGACCGTTCAAGAAATTTAAAGGGACCGCCTACCGTTCATCGCCGTCCCGTCTTTTATCACAACATAAGGCGCATCATTCCACGTAAATGTCCGATCTTGCATTTGTGTCCCTGTAATGTGAGTAAAAGTATTTTAAGACAGAATTCGTCAATCTGCTAGGTGTCCTTCTGCGCTTGTGTAAGGACGCCAGCAACATTATAGTTGCTGTGTTGTTTCCGTGATTAATTCGGTTCTGTTTTAGCAGTGTAATATGCACCGTTATGGTCACTTACGGCATACAAGAGGAACGAAGGCTCAACTCCACGATGCCCCAGCAGCCCACGGGCGCATGCCACCATGCTCCTGATCTAGCCTTCTCCAGCTCGTCTTTTGGAAGGCAGGCCTCTCTATAGTCTGTTTCACTAGTTCCGTGCAGCAGAGACAAGGCTACGAGTCCATCGAGCGCAGAATCCTTCCGACTGGCGAGACGAAACGCCATTGTTCGGACACGCACACCCCTCTTCATCTTCCCCCTTCCGTAGCGGCAGCTGCCACTGCAGCGCCCGCCATTGGCAGATGACAAGCCGCGGAAGGACACGTTTAACACGTGTTCGCCCTCCGGATTGGCCGAAGAGGCCTGTAGTAGCTTCCACAGTGCTGCACGGAACTTCTGAAACAGACTATAGCCATGCATGCACTAGGCCTAATTTTAGTGAGACAGCCGAACGCCAAGCTAGCTGGCTGCGACGGTCGCGTTTCTGTGGCAGCCAAATGTTAAGAGGCCCGTGTACTTCTGCGATGTTAGTGCACGTTGAGGAAACCCAGGTGGTGGCAATTTGTGAAGGCCCTCCACTTCGGCGTCTCTCATAATCACGTCGTTGTGTTGGGTCATTAAATTCAGCAATTTTCTGTTTCTCTTGCGTTTGCATTAGTCGCTGCCGTCATCAAAGACATTTGCATCGAGGCGCCCGTGAATATTTGATCGCTTGTAGCCGGTATTTGAAATGGCATGATGCAGTCAGCTCAAGCACAGTGTAAAGAACTATGAGGAACGATACGTGTTGTGGTTGTTTAGTCGCCATGAAAACGCTGCGTCCGTTTTGTGGATTTGCTAAAACTTTGCAGTTGCTTTACTTAGGTGTTTCTTGCATATATTTAACTTTGTATATATACCTTTGTTGGCCTCCGTGCTGAAGTAACTTTGTTTTTGTTTTCTTGTTTTTTTTTTTCTAAACGTAGCCGGCAGTGGGTCTCTGCAAAGGTAAACACTCACTTTTGCAAACAAGACATCTTATTCAATGCAATAAATCTCACATTTGGAAAGAGGAAAGCAGAGTATAGGTAAATTTTTGTCTGACGATCAATTCACCGAAGAACAAAATCGACATTTGAATCGAGGCGCCCGCAAATGAGTGAGTATTAATTTACGTCACGCATATTCCCAAAGGCGATTTAACGCCTTTGGAAGCGAGAGCCCTCCTTGGAGCAATTTTCTTGGCTTTTTTTCCCCGCCCCTCGCTGTATCGGCCTTTTGAGTCGCGGCGCATTGAACGAGGATGTTTGGTTCCCGGTACTTTGGATCACTGCGCTGTTATCCGTACATAGTTCGGCTGTCCCGCAGCACAGCTATTCCTGTGCAGCGGGATCACTAAGACCTACCACGTGCGCTCTGTCACCCTCATGTCGGGCTTTTTGTCATCAGCTGTTGCGCAGTGGTCTCCCCTAATTATTCTTTCCTCCACGTTTCATCCCCGCGCTGGCTAGCCCATCACGTATAGGCTTGCAGGTCCCATACACCTTACAGCGTGACATTTGCCTTTCGTAATGTTTACAGGAAGCTGTAAGCATTACATAAGCGATAGGTGTGACAGGCGCAACTTGCCGCATATACTTTCGAAATATAGCTCAAGGTGGATGCGCCGTGAACTCTCACGGCGCGATGCGCGCAAAACGGGTACCGATCGCGCGACGGAAAGACGATGTCAACGTATGAGTGACAGGATTGACAAAGAGATAGAGAAAAATAAATAACGGCGGGAAAACGCCAACTGCTGCTGCAGCCGTGCTACTGTGTGACTTCTTCCTCCTGTGACGTGTACGATACACATGTTTGGGCCGCCATGCCGCTACCTCGTGACGTCAGAGCTAGCGCGTCTCCAACGTCAGCGTGCGACGGTGGAACCTGCAGCGGTGGCGGAGCTTCTCAGCAGCCGCACGCGGGCACGCACACAGGAGGCGTCTGCATAGCGGCTCCGACCGGCAGGGCGAGCAGCTGGTCAAAGCCGCGAGAACGACACACGATCCAAACGACGGAGCGGATGCGAGGATGCGCGCATTGTGAAAGTGCTCCGCACGTTCCATACGGCCCTCTCTGTCCTCTGCAGAGATAGCGTGCTAGCTATGGACGCTTTGGGCAGCTGTACACTCGGCATTCCTTGACGTGTTATCGTGTGTACCGACTCTGGTAGACGACCTGGAACATTTTGTTCGGCAGCGTTGCTTCGTCGTGTCCCGTGCGGAGGTGCTGCTGCTCGACGGCGTGTGGAGAAGTGCGCTGTACCAGAAGGTTCTTCGTGCTGTGTTGCCTGAACTGGTGTTTCCTGAAGGGACCGTGTAACGTTCCAGCTGTGGTGTTGCTGGACACGGGGCGACGCGATCTTGCGTTCATCACGAAGAAACGCGAAAACGTCAAGGCCGGCAGAGCAACCGTCTCAGCGGCGCAACGCCGCAGAGAAGTAGCTACTAGAGGAACCCAAAAGAAGTAACTACAAGAGGATCCACCTAAGATACACGATGTGTCGTTCACTACGGATTCGCATCCACGCGAATTTAGTTTAGCAGTGATCTCTTCGTAAGCCACTACGTGACTCCTTGTGCCCAGTATCGACTGTTTTGCGATCACTTGGATAAACGGGTGCGCTATATAGTGACAAACGTGTGGTGCGGTCCTCCTCTCCTTCATTCCCCACTCCGGCAAGCGAGTCCGGATTTATCGCCAGATGGGGACGTCGCTGGATGTCGCGGCAGCCGAGGACAAAGAGGAAGTTGCTCCCGAAGGAGTGAACGCTGAACGCAAGCGAAAGGGACGCTTGAGGTTTCACAGGCTCTTGGAATGCGCGGTACGTATATGAACGCAAAGTGATGCGATTCCCAGCTTCTATGTGCTATCCTCAGTTTACCTTATCCACCTTTTTTAGACAGACAGACAGACAGACAGACAGACAGACAGATTGATTGATATCTGTTCCCAGTTGCCTTTTAGATGACACCGTGCCATCGCGCTGATGGCTTGGTGCACAGGATATTTTTGTGCAACTGCGGATGATCGATTTCGTAGCTTTACGTATAATAAGCACAGTCATTTCAGGCTGATAAAATAGATAAAAAGACGGAGCGTAAGGCTGCTTAGATATAGATACAGCAAACACGACACGAAGAACCAGTGTTACTTGATGTTCATAATTCTAAGGGAATGCCCACTAATAGCTTGTGTTCCGCATTAAAAGGGAAGAAAACAGCTCATGGCTAGCTCATGAAAAACGTCACAGTTGTTCTTTTTTCTATTTGTTCATTTCCTCCAGAATGACAAAACATAGAAACGTAGAAACGCGCACGTCGCCTATCGCAACCACTGCGTTTCCCGGAGTTCTATAATAACAGGTCCTTGCTTTTCTAGCCGCCTTGCATATGTAGCCCATTGTCGAAAGTTTCTTCGAAAGCGAGTTGGCAATATTGTCTGAAAGCATCAACACCGACCGCATGAAAAGGCGGTGTGTTACAAATGACACGTGTAGAAGGTGACCAAGGCATCCGTGCTATCGCTGAGATGTCGTCTGACACATTTTAAACTTTTCCGCGTACTTCTCGATGTGCTTATTGCGCTCTCTTGTCATGTATACAGAGGTCATGTAACTGTGCTGTCTTGATTGTTTTCATAGTGGCATCAATCTTGCATCGTTTTCGCCTGTTGTCAAAAGACCAACATTTCTTAACCTCGGTATAAAAGCAACAACGCGTACACGTAGAGATAAAATGATCGAAGCGGTGAGATCGGCACCACTTCTTTATGGCGGGTATTGTTATTGAAAACTTGAAAGTCGTGCGGGCGCGTTCTTTGATCTGTTTCACTAGGACTTCATAGGAGCTTTGTCGCCACTGCGAGTGTGTGCGAGGGAACTGTCGAAGAATATAATTCTTTCCCGAATGCTATAATCCCTTCCCGAATGCTATAATAATGTTTCAAGGAAGTAAGCACGGGCGTGAGCACTTGGACACACACACACACACACACACACACACACACACACACACACACACACACCACACACACACACACACACACACACACACACACACACACACACACACACACACACACACACACACGCAATAGCATTGTTCGAACAAGCCTCAGGCGACTAGAGCTCAGTTATTTTTAGAAAGGCTAGCAGTCCGTATAGCGAATAACTGTCGAGGTCACGGTTCAACTGCATTTTCTTCGGTGAACGCCCAGTCGTCCAGTCTGTTTAATGCTCTACGCAAACTATTCCCATGCTGTTGACGTTATGCTCGAATGTCCCTGCGTGAGTATGCGGCTTTGTAAATGACGTCCGCCAGAGCTGGCTTCTCCGCAACAACTGTCCTTGCGAGGAGAAGCCAACTCTGGTTCGCGACTCCTCGTTTGGCATTTCATAGATTAGCGTAATTAGAGTACTTAACGGGTTTTACGTTCGCTTGTAATGCAAAGTCATGGCAGCAGTGAGAGCGCGTTTCAGATAAACATGTAAGCTTGCCCACCTGTTTAGATAGAAACCATGTCGTTAAATTTCAAGACTAGTGTTGTGCTACCAACAGAAGGCCACCTACCAGCTCACCTTTTAAGCCGCCTGTCCTGGCAGCCTGTCTTTCGGCGTGCGTGTAGCGTGCAGGAATCCGACTAAACAGTTGCAGCTTACAGTAAAGGCTGAGGGCGACGCATGACGAATGGGGTTGGGTGGCAGTTATTGAAATGCGCGAACGCTAAAACACGTATTGCGCTCGCGCCTGTATTGTGCGCTTAACTTGCGTGTTACGGCAGTAAACTTCGCTAGTATACTCTTCCGCTCTGATTTTAGCGTAAGAAGTGAACCTGGCTTGCTACCTACCCGACTTCGTCGATTATTCATAAAATTTCGCTATAACCACAACATGACTGCACAGCAGACTTGTACGTATAACGCGTTACAAGAAACACGTTACTTCTAATCGACTACATATTAGTGTTTAGAATAGAATTAGAAATAGCGGTTGAGGCCACCTGTAAGTCGACTGGGAATATTCGGCAGCTGCACGTACGCACCACCAAATTTTCGAGATGTGTTTTGGAATTTGACAGGGTAGCGTGCACCACTAAAATATCCTGTGACGAAAATTTACGGTGCGTATTACGTGCAAGCATCAGTTTCTTTCCCGACTCGATTTAACGCCGACTTCGTTATTTGTGCTACGCTGTATGTGCATATACTGTAACGTGGACACTTCAGACACAAGTAAAACATACACTAAACACGCCTTTATCCTAGATCCATTTCCTCCGACCTCGCTGTTCGAACTTTTTGTCTTCCTCGTCTCTCTCATAATCGTGTTGCACTGGCATTCGCTTCCCTTCGTTACAAAATATTTACTAGCGTAATAAAAGCACTTCATTGCAAGTCAATCAAGATCCAGTGCCCATATATATATATATTATAAGGGATCGTTTAATATGGCCGATCACGAGCTGCGACAACGAAGATCGGATCGTCCAGGTGATGATGATATGTAGAGATGAGGAAGAAATACAAGTGATGATGATTCCTAGAGATGAAGAAGAGTAGTTCATAGATCGCGCTCACAATATATATATATATATATATATATATATATATATATATATATATATATATATATATATATATATATATGGGTTGCCGGTGAACGCTTCTCCAACGCGAGCAGTCGGTATTTCTCTATCAAGAAACTCGCTAGGAGACGCTGCTTGCGCCAACGTTGTCTCTCGCGGGTGAGGGCGCGTTCTCCTCCTTTGCGAGCTGGTAGCGTTCCTCTAAGAAAGAGCGTTTCCATAGCCAACGCGCGCCTTTCGCTCTCGAGCGCGTGCCTCCCGGCACGCGGGTTGCGCCTGACGCCTGACGCGTGACAAAAAGAGTTGTATGAAAAGTAACGTAATCGATTAGTCCAGAGAAATATTTCGGTTACTGTTTCAAGGCTGTAATTGCAAGCGGTTACTTTTTCCGATCAATATGTACAAGTCTGATCCACAGCATACCTTACGATTTCAGCGTGCAGTAACGAGAAAGCGAGAGAGAGAGAGAGAGAGAGAGAGAGAGAGAGAGACGAAAACACGGAAAGGAAGAAATGTTTGCTAGATCTCATGCAGTTTGCTACCCTACACATTAAACAAGGTGTCGATAAGTGCGAGGAAAAAAAAAAAGGAAGGCGCGAGTCTAAGTGGTTCACAATCACTTGGTGTACAGTATACGTACAGACGTGCACTTAAACATGTCGCCTTTAGATACCACAGGATAACTCGTACGTCTGTCTGGGCAGATTAGAGCATGGAGGTCAGGCTCCCGAGCTATTTTATTCTCTAAAGTGCCGATCGTCAAGTGTACTCGCGGCACACTTGAAAGCTTGGCGATCTTTATTGAAGTTTAAAAAAGAAGTCTCGCAGGAGATGATCAATTGTCTCCTCACGTATGCACTTAGCACAGATAGGTGAACGAAAGTTGGTGTATCTGTAGAGAAGCAGCGTCTAACAATTGAAGCTGAGTCACGTCGGTCGCGCCTTCACAGACTTCTTTAGTTGGGGACGCAATAAGAAAAGAACAAGAGAGAGAGAGAGAGAGAGAGACGACGCGTCAGAAGCAGGAAAATTGTTGCACACCTGCAACACTTTAAGGTAAAAGGTTGCTGCACATTTGGTAATGAATTATGTTACAATATATACATGTGCGACGTAGTACACTTTGGGACAGTACGTCGTGCAAGAGTGAAATGAGCGTCAATGAGATAGTACACCTGTTGGAATTTATGTCGACGTTCCCAACCACGCATGTGAAAACTTGCGCCTTTTTTTGACGCGCTGCAACTGGTTTTCGCTGTGTGTGTAATCGCGTGTTGCATTCAGTCGGCTATGCCGGTATGCGGCACACATAGTCCCCAAGTTCACTCGCTCTGTGCTGGTATGTGCGGCACGTGATAGGGTAGTGGAATTTCCGTACATTTCCGTATACGGGTCACGTGGGCTTTACCAGCTGAGCAGTTTAAGGTCTAGGTCGACCCGCAGAGAGCGTTCGCAGTTGACAGCGGAGCTTTCACGCGCAAGGGAAAAATATGTTGCCCGTGACTCATTGCCCACACTACTACGTGATTGATTTGTGGGGTCCCAAAACCACACTATGATTATGAGAGAGGCCGTAGTGGAGGTCTCCGGAAATTTCGACCACCTGGGGTTCTTTAACGTGCACTGACATCGCACAGCACACGGGCCTCAACATTTCGCCTCCATCGAAATACAGCCGCCGTGGCCATCAGTGCACGTTAAAGGACCCCGGGGGGTCAAAATTTCCGGAGACCTCCACTACGGCCTCTCTCATAGTCATAGTGTGGTTTTGGGACGTAAAACCCCAGAAATAAATCAACCAAGCCCTTGCTTGACATTGTAAGAGTTTTACTACGTGAACTGTATATGGGACCGTAATATTTCGTGTATGATTATATTTATGGGAGGTCGCGAATTCTTTCGGGAAGGACCAAGAGCTTGGGCCTGTTGGTATTCCCTGCTTATAGGGCATATACACAAGCAAGGATGAAAGAGGATGGACGCTGTGTTGGCCGCTATACGATCAGCTGCCCGTTCTTTTACGGTTTTCGCTCCTTTTTCGTGAAGGTCGCTCGGTACGGTTTCTGGCTATATGTCTCGTATACTTGCTCGCAAATGAGGGACGATAAGAAAAGACGAGCGTGACAGCAAATGACGCAGCGTTTTTTTTTTTTTTCTCTCAGCACACACAGCTGCGACACGAGAAAAGACTGTTCGTGTCGCGTGGTCCCACTCCTTTCTTTCTTGTACGGCTCTTTGTGGAAACGCGCGCTTTCAAACCGCCCTTGGCATGCAGTTTACCGGCACTTAGCGAGAAGCAGGCAGCTGACACGCGAGCGATTCGCGGTAACAGCCGGATGCCAACAGCCGGCGCAATGTCATGGAAATTTTTTCTTTTCTCGGCCCGCAACACTTTTTTTAGTAGCTTTATTTCCGGTATAATTGTTGTTTCTTTTTCTGTTCTTGTTGTTGCTGTTGTTGTCTCCTTCTTCGTACAGAAGTGCGAGCTATTCGACGCAGGTAGCAGAGGCCGTAGAGCTTTGAAAGCTAATGTAACTACAGCGCACAAGAAACAAAGACAAAAGAAGAAGACACACACATGCAGCGCTGACTTTCAACAACCGTTGTTGGAAGTCAGCGCTGTGTATGTGTCTTCTTCTTTTGTCTTTGTTTCTTGTGCGCTGTAGTTACATTAGCTATGATTCGTCAACGAGCCCAAATCTACGTACTTCATTTGAAAGCTCTTTGGTTCGGCGCAGTCGGTGTATTAACGCGAGCGACTAATACATGTAACAATGGCATACTGACACCAGGTGTTAAGTGATTGATATTATCATGCAGGCGCCCAGCCGTTCCCCTCGTACACTCACGTTCCCATACGTTGGCTACATATGTTGTACCTGTGAACCTTATATACGTCACTACAGTCTTTTTTTTTTTTAATCTTTCGAGGCATTTTCGCGAAATAAACGACCGAGATGAAAGCGCCGTTCAGTTTTTTTTTGTTTTACTTTTTTAAAATGTTAATAACTGCTATGAGTCAAACTGCAGCTGTCGATCTCTAACGTCAGTGGCGCAGGTCGGTTCATATGTCGCGCGGTCATTCAGTGGCAGTCTCGCCCTGGAAGGCGTCCTTCTCACGCACCTATATGACCCCATCACGTGACCTCGACGTGGGCGAGTGAATCGTTTTCCAGTGCACGCGGATTTACACAGATGCGCGATTCAACTTTGGCGCAAGCGCAAATGACACCATGCCGAAAAAAAAAATGGTCTGTTTAAAGAAACCCCGTGTTACGACCGTTCTGTACAGTGTCACCTCTCTAGGTTGCCAAACTGGCTCCATTATGCGTGTGGAGGGATGGTACTGGAGCTCAGTGACACCACCTTTATGCCCGTATAGAAGAGATTGAAGATAGCGTTGGTTCGCGCTCGGTTGGTCTATAGCTGAATTAGCTTTGCCATGTTGAGGCAGCTTCTTACCAATATCTTAGAACGAGAGAAGGCTTTGCTAGTTGGTAAGGGCTCATAATGGCAAAAGGGTAGGACGTGCCGGCACGGACGAAAGCGATATGACATATAAACGACATGGACGTCGACTATCTACTGAAGGGGTATACACTGAGGCGAAGAAAAAAAGAAAGAAAGAAAGGCGCGAAACTTATCTGCACATGCTCAGGAAAGCTAGCACCACCTGTCGATCGGGTACACGTGCAGGTCTATGCGAGCGACAACTGTTACTAATTTTTACTAATACATATTGTTAAATTTTACAGACTCGTACCAAAGAAAATGAGAAAGCTAGTGCTTACCTACTAACTTTATTTTGTCTTTTTTCAGATTCACATTATACATACTTACAAAAGAAGCAAGAAAAACGAGTTACAACACTCACAGGTAATTGTACGACTTATAACGTTTAAAAAAATACATTTTTCACGTTTCTCTCTATGCATATACGATGTGTTCCATGTGTAACTTTCAGGAACTGCGGTTTTTTTTTTCTTTTATTTTTTTTTTTGTCTATAGGCGAACTGAGGGTACGCATTTGTGCTGTGCTATGTCAGTGCACGTTAAAGAACCCCAGGTGGTCAAAATTTCCGGAGCCCTCCACTGCGGCGTCTCTCATAATCATAGGTGGTTTCGGGACGTAAAACCCCACAAAACCTGAGGGTACGCATTGTTATATAATGTGTCATCGCGAGTCATATCAGCGACTTCTATATTATCTGCGTCGCGAACGTGCTTCCGCTCCACTAGAGACGATAAAAGAAGACCGCCGCCGAGCAACAAGTTTATCGATGCGTATGCATATTGCTGTTGTCCTGTTTCACCAAGTCCGCGACTTTTGTCCAATTCTTTTCTCTTGCGCTATTGATGACGATGATGATGATGATCCTGAAGACCTACGGCGCATACCCACCAGGGGGGATTGGCCAGGAGTTGCTTGATAATTAAGTTTTGATTTGAAATGATTGAAAGGAACAGATAGAAAAAAAAAAGGACGATTTGAAGGGAATTCTATTGTCATGTGCCGTCGTCGTCGTCTTCATGCATTGTACGTTGCAAGACGATGGTCTGTATTTACTAGCAGTCTCCCAGTACTAACTTACGGTTCTCCGCCGAAAGAGTGTCTCTAATTTCACTACACCATCTTCCTTACTCGACTACGTAGCTAATTTTCTTGCAGTACCTTATGTTACTATTGCGGGCCGCCATGTGCTGTACACACCGAATAACCCGCAAATTAACCTAAATACAGCGTATCGCTCCGGTGTGACGGTTTCGCCTAAACGCGCGCGTTTTTTGCTCGCTGTATTAAACAGTGGGTAGCAACGCGTAACGTTTGATGACAGTTATTTAAGGAAATTTTAGGAAAATAAAGACCCCCTTTGTTTGATAACACGACAGGAATATGATGATAATGATGATGATGATGATGAAGGCTCATTATTACAAATAGCAAAACGGACGAGCTAGAGTCGACAATCCCTGATGGTCTGCCTGCCACAGCTATCTTCACAGAAATGCATAGTGTTTACGAGTCGTTGCGAAGTGCTGTGCCAGTAACGATATCTTGACGGAATGCAAAAAATAAAAAAAAACGATGATATATTATGCCTTCACGGGAAAAAAAAAAGGAAACAGACATTTTCGCGCTAAGGGGTACAATTATGGTTTTCCAGGCAACTGGCCAACATCGCGTTTCGTGCCAATACGCACACCTGCCAGCCGGAAATTTGCTTTTTGCGAAGAAAGAACGGAAAATATCGAAACGTTTCGCAGTATCCGGTGTCGCGTTTCCTGGGCCACTATCCACGTGCGACAGCTGTGCATCTCTTGATTCTCAGTGGTTTCAGTGCACGTTATAACTTACGGATAAACGAGGAGTCAAGGACGATATGCTGCGACGCCAAATTTCTCGAGGTGAACCTTTGTTCAGCGTGCGAAGCAAGGAGAGGCATGCACTGATGCGTTATGCTAGTATGGCTTTATAAGAGCGAAGATGGAACGGCTGCAAACAGTCAGCCTACAGTACGGAAACATTATCCAACTGTTACAAATAATAGGGAGTTTTAGCAACGGTTGCTTACCGTGCTTTCCGTACGACAATGCCGCGCCATCGTGGTCGGCACGTGGCTATTTCAGTCAGAAACACCTGCGCTGGTAGCTCTATCCGTACAGTAAGGTAATAAGAGTTCGAAAGGACCTTTCATCACGCTTTTAAGGCTGGAATAGACTCTACCGGCAGCGAGGAAGCGGTAATAGCGTGCTTACCGTACGGTAACCTCCACTGTTAAAACACCCGAATATATATAGACACTAGTGAGTCAACATACCCCTCACCATTCCCACCCCCTCGTTACAATACACTATATAAGGATATGCTATGTTTCACTCTGTCCCTTCCTCCTCGCTCTCACTTCCTTTTTCTACCCCCTTGCTACACTATACCAACATATCGTGTGCTGTGAAACGCATCCGCCTTTAGGCAGTAGTGGGCTGAGGTCATGAGCGCAAGAGAAGAAAGAAATACGCGCTCAAATGCCGCGGTTAAAATGCACTCGGTTATCCTCACTAAGAAAACATACATTAGAAGATTTTTTTCATAGGGTTGGTTTGGAATTCACCGTGTCTAATATTCTGTCTTTGGGAGCCTCCTCATTAGGACATTGCCACGGGGATGTATGCTCGATTGTTTCAAAATTCATAATTGATTCAGGCCGGTTCTTTTCATAAATACGTACTTTTCACTGTTAATTTCATCCTGATTATTCGATTCTGATTGGTATTCTATAGTACCTCAGGCTTAACTATTTCAACTTCTGTCATCTTGGCCAATCCCCCAGGGTGGGTATGTGCCAGAATTGAGGGAAACAACAACAGTGCCGCGGATTTCATTGAATAAGTGCAGGCGCGCATATTTCACGTACTTCATGATTTTTGTCCAGACCTAACAGATTATACGCTCAGCATAGAGAGCTACGCCTTTAAAAACTTCGCGACACAGAGTTATAGTCTGTTATTCGACAGAAGAAAGAAAGGATTATCGCGCCGTGTAGCGTCGGTGGCTCGAGTCGTCTATATGCAATCGTTCTTTGCGTCGAAACACAGCTGCTGGCCATAGCTGACAACGCATTGCGTCCTTACATTTAAAGAAAAAGAAACTTTGACGTCATCCCCACGTGTGCCTGTACAATAGAGCCGCGTGTACTTCACAGCACTACATTGGTTTCATGTAACAATAATGATGACAGCGAAAGGGGGAAATATCAAGGGTTGGTTTCTTTGTTAGACACGAGTGACAACAAGCCGTGTCACAGTGAGAGAGAGAGTGAGAGGGAAGGGTGGAGAAGGGGAGGGGTCAGTGATTCCGTCAGCAGGAAGCGCGCTAGGAAGCTGCGGGGAGAGAGCGGGAGTGAGGGAGGGATAGAAATAGGATGCCTCAAAGAATTCACCTTCTATACCGCTCTGTATCCATCGCACTGAACGCTGGACACCTGTACGCCGTGGCCCCGGCGAAAACACGGAAGTAAAATGGCATGCGCTGACTTTTGCGCCGAGTGTCTTTCCAGCCAGCGCGAGGAAACCGAGACGGTTTTCGAGGCATTAATGGGGAAAAAAAAAGAAAGATGTTCTAAGGTGCTTTCAATAAGAAAGTATAATATCCCTAAATGACTTTGCCTCCCTGGTATTCATTTGTAGTCTAGACAAAGCGGTGTATTAGCTCGCTCATAATGTACAGAACTTCATCGGATAACTCACTAATACATACTCTTTTACTAGTGATAGTAATAATGAATGAATCGCTCGCTCTAAATACCCGCGAACAGCGCTAAAGTATTAGTCCTCGCGCGTGCAAAAAGGAAACGAAAGATGACCAATGAACGTTGCAGTGAAGGCAGTCTGCAGGAGCAAAAGTGAATGGAAAGAAAAGGTAAACGTATAAAAAAAAAATGAGAAGCGAGAATGATAGAGAGAAATACATTAACACATAGCCCAATTAGAAATCTAGAAGGACAATGCTGATAGAAACAGTTCACATATACTACAATGCACTGAACAGACAAAGAAGGCGAAGAAAAGTTACACAATGGATCGGACTATGTTAAAGCAACGCAAAGCTCGGAAAAAAAATGACGGCGAGTCACGAAATACATCGAGGTCAAGTAGGTATACGTACTAAGCATTTATGTATTCCTTCAGGCCTTTCTTGTGTCGGTAGGAGGCGTGGAGGCTTACAAAAAGGCCCGTGCTGTCTGGATGCCTTACACGGAGATTTCGAGAAGCAGGACTACTGAGCTGTTCCGAACAGATTCATGACACGCCGAATAACTTTGGAAAGGCACGCAAGTGCTTTGCCGAAGACACGGCGCTTTGCCAAGGTTAAACAGCTTCGCTGTTTAAACAAAAACCGGCGAGTAAATGCTCGGATTGGCGCCCAATTTATGGGGGAAACAACTGCAGTCAAAGTGAAGGGCCAAAGAATCTTAATTACGCTTGTATTACTGCTTCGTCTTGCAGCTAGAGTACTGAAGATGTATTTTGTTCATTCATAACATGTATATATTCATGTGTAATGGTACACGTGACCACGTTTATTTTGTTTCACTACTTAGTGAATTTCATAAAAGTGTTTCAGTGTTATTTATTCCTTTTGATGCCTGCGTTAGTAGTTGTATTTCGGTTTATGCTAAAAGTGCTTATTGTCGTCACGCTGTCATGTTCAACGCCTCCTAGGTTTAGGCGAGTTGCTTGTTGCAGTTTTTAGCCCCGCGGGACATTTCTAGTGTATACCACAAGAACAAATAAATTTAGAGTGACCAAGGTGAAAAATAAACGCCCGATCTTATTGGGAAGAGCGCCCAGGCTTTTCGTGCGAGCCGAGGGCGCTACGGGGACACCATGACACGCTTTTTGCCTCCGCAAACAGACGCCTTTGCGCACATTACAACGGCATTGTGGAAGCTTACCACGATTCCCACGTAGTAACTCTATCGTGTAGCACTCTCACAGGCGAAGTGTTATCCAACATTCAGCACGCTGTATCCTCGTTGAGTTCGAGGTGACCGTTTGATACCGGGAGAGATAGTGAGTCCTCCTTATGCTTCTTAAACTTCGCGCCGAAACCACAACGCCGCTACATCTGCGTGACGTCACTATTTTCGGTTGTTCCTGCTTCTCTTGGATATTGGCGTTGCAGGTGCGCGATGAGTTCTTGTAAGGAGCGGCGTTCCGTTCTCGGCTTCTTTTTTAAATTTGACGTGTAGATCATCGTTTATCTTCGTCATTAAAAAGAAAGAAAGAAAGAAAGAAAGAGAAAGAAAGAAAGAAAGAAAGAAAGAAAGAAAGAAAGAAAGAAAGAAAGAAAGAAAGAAAGAAAAACTAGTTCGAGTAGGTGCTGCCGAGTCGTTAATCACGTTAGTTCGGACTTCCGGAATAATGTTACTTGGGTGAAATGTGTTCGGTTAGGGTTTGTCAGAAGTGATTTAGGAACGATCGATGATGAGACTTGGCTCTGAAATCCGGTAACGCGACCTTCGACGTTTTTGACACGGTCGGCTTCTAAAGAAAAATGACAGCAGGCCTAACAGCCGCTCGTATACTTGACGACGTTAAAGATTTTAAAGGGCCACAGTCTGCAGACGTGACACCGTCGATGAAGTTTTGACTTCGGAGTGATGTTTTTTTTTTTTCATTAATTTTCGTCGAGGCAAGCGCCTTAGCATATACTCACATTGAAGTATTCGTGTGTTAAAAGGAGAAGCACGGCTGGATATACAAGTTTCTTGATCACTGCCCTTTGTGCGCGCGCTGTACCCTGCAAAAGAATTTTGCTTCGCGTCTAGAGTAACCTATAGCTTAAGCGTGGCGGGATTAACAGCAGAGGTCGTCGGTCTTGACACATGTGCCGGGTGATTTTCCGTTAATGCCCTGTGAAGTCTGTGGAAAATCAACTGCGAAATAATTTTTGTTATACTTTCCTTCTCGCAGATGCGAGTCAGAAGCTAAACTGCAAAATAATTTGTTATATTTTTCTTTCAGTCTAGTTGGCGCTGCGTCATATCGCAAATATCGCCAAAGCACATTCTCTCTGTCGATAATAAGTTTTCATTTTTTTCACCCACGAAGCTGAAGGGGTGTGTGTGTGTGTGTGTGTGTGTGTGTGTGTGTGTGTGTGTGTGTGTGTGTGTGTGTGTGTGTGTGTGTGTGTGTGTGTGTGTGTGTGTGTGTGTGTGTGTGTGTAAATACCATTTGTTTATCGCTACAAATTCTTCCCTTGATAGCCATAATTCTTCCCTTGATAGCCATAAAAGGTGACAAAAATTGTGTAAAATATGGAATATGTTAGCAGGCACGGAAATTATAGAGTATGACAGATGCTAGTGAGAATGTATTTACTCCGCCTGCAAGTATAGCACAGTGGCAACTGTCGCGATCAACAGAATTGTTCCGAATTATAGGCCCATCTTTTGGGCAGTCGTGCACGGTAACGAAAAAAAAAAAAAGAAGTCAATGAAGACTAGATAGGGATCGCCAGGTGTGCTTAAAAAGATTGTTCTTCAGCCCAACCTTTTTTTTCCCCCATTTTTTATAATTCTATCGGTGCTTGTTGTAAGAAGTAAACCCGAACCGTAGTTTCTACAGTCGCCAGCCGACAGCGAAGCCGAAGAATACGTTCCATTTTTAAAATATTGTCTCGTAAACTGTTTCAGGTATAGACGGGTATGTGTGGTCGCTGGCGTCGTGGAGGAAAAAAACAACAACAAAGAAATCTAGAAAGTGGGGTCACGTGATTCCTCTTAGCCTCGGCAAGGCAATATCTTCTCTGACGCCTTGTGCTTGGTGCCTCTCGGGTAGGATTAGACCTACACGGTTGCTGGATTATTATTATTATTATTATTATTATTATTATTATTATTATTATTATTATTATTATGATTATTATTATTATTATTATTATTATTATTATTATTCAGGACGCAGTAACTCTCAGTGGCGCTTGACCATATGCATAAATATGCTGCTTGCCTATCACTTGATTGGGGCCAATTTCCAATGATTTTCTCCTTTGAATATTTTGAATGACTGGGCTTCAAGACCGCCACGCGACGCTCTAGCTTATCTTTCCTTCCTCTACGGTTGGTGCATTGTGCAACCGCCATTTTCTTTGTTTCATACGTGTAAACGTGACTCAGGAATGCTTACCTAATGTCTGGGCAGATGTGTCACATTCATCATTACGAACTGTGTATAACGCGCACCGCAGTACTGTGGTTGTAGCGGACCACCATTTCGCGTGGTGTCTGTGGATAACGAAAACATTCCCGGCACCTACAATGTGTCGGTGGTGCGATCGGTACAGCTTCCAGCTCCTGTCTTCGCATCTCGGGTGTTCGAATACGACCGGGTGGTACTTTCTCGTTGCAAATGTGTGTTCATTTTTGCCGACGTCTATTTCCGTGACGGAAGTGCGTCAGTGATTTCTTGGTAGACCTCGGCATAAAACACTTTCGTGTTAGAACATTCTCACTTATCGTTTTGATCTGAACCCAGATACATACAGGTTAATTTATAGCTAGAGCGCATAGAAACACACGCACAGTAGACGACGGCATTCACCGGCTGGGCGCCGCTCTATAACGATCCCTGCGAGTCCTTTTCTTGCCTATTGTGTCTTGTAGTTGAGGAAACTTGTAGGGTCGCCCCTCTGAGCCTTCTAGTAGCTCTGTCCTTAAGAGTTATGCTTCAAAGTGCGCAGGAACTTACAACTTAAGTTCCCGCAAATACACTTGCTTTACAAAGCCTTGATAAACATAGTCACGTGCAGGGGACGAACAGATGTGTGAAAGTAAATGAGCGTGAACAAAGGAACTGCAACATCGTAATAGTTTAGCAGAGTCCTAAGAAGCGATCACGTAAAAAGCAATTGTAGAAGCACTGTCGTTGTCTCCACGACATATGGGAAGCAAACAACAACAACAACAACTCTTCCATCCCGGCCCTGCGAAATTACGTGTAAAGCAAAGTCGTACATGCACCTTAATATTACGATCTCCGTTTTGCTGACCTGATTTGGTCACGTGAGGTGGCCTCCACCTGGCCTGGCAACCTTACCCTAAATCGGAAACGGCAAATCCCCCACACCGGAAGGAGCGAAACTTTTTATCGAATTCGCAGCTTCGTGACGTATACACCACCCTGGCCTGGGGGGAGGGGTGGTTGTGTGTGGTATTCTGAAGCATATAGACCGCTCGTTTTCTTCTCCTTCTTCTTCTTCTTCTTCTTCTTCTTCTTCTTCTTCTTCTTCTTCTTCTTATTATTATTATTATTATTATTATTATTATTATTATTAGTAGTAGTAGTAGTAGTAGTAGTAGTAGTAGTAGTAGTAGTAGTAGTAGTAGTAGTAGTAGTAGTAGTAGTAGTAATGAGCTGCGCACTCTGAACCTTCACCAGATACCACTATACCTCTACACCGGGATCGGCCCACCTTATCGGTTCGGTGAGAAGGACGGGACGCGAACAACACTGACCAAATGGTGGTGGGGGCGGCGAAAACTTTATTGAGGAGGCCAAAAGTAAAAGGCACTGAGATAAACAATGACCAAGTGCAGGGAGAGAGAGAGAGAAAGAGAACAACTTCATTTCGTACCCGAGCTTCGCAGTAAAAATCTGCGCCGGCATTCACGAAGCTTTTCGTTTACTTGATGTTACTTGCAATTTTCCGATTTCCTCCCTAATGCTATATGCCTAGCGCCTGGCTTGACTGAAATTTCTTTCCCGTTATACAGCCTAGCTTTTTTGTGATAAACGTATAATGGCACCGGGCGCTTGAAGGCTCGGCGGCATGTATTATCAATCCGGCGCGTCAGCGTACATCAATCGATTCTGGTTAAATTAAGCGTCGAGTGGTAAATGGCATCTGCGTATACACAAAAAACGATCAAGAGTATCCGAGATCTCTTCAAGTACTTTGCCATATTTCGTCATGAATTTACTATGTGTCATTATATTTCATTTGTCATGCTGTAGTTAATTAAATGCCGCATCTTTCTAAAGTTCATCGGGACACATGCACTGTCGCAAGCGTATAACGACTGTCTTCCTGTTTACAGATGTCCATATAGAAAGAAATGTAAAAAAAAAAAGAAGAAGAAGAAAACCGTAAGGGTGGTGGCAGGAGAAGGGCAATGCGAGTCAAGTTCTTCGTTTTTAAACGATTACTATTAAGCCGCTGACAGCTTGACAGCAAGCACGCATCAGAAAGAACAACGTAAACAGCTGCCAATAACATAAAAAAACTACCATTACAAATGCCACAAAAAGAAAGAAAGAGAGAGAGAGAGAAATGAAAGTTTAGTTATTGTTTCGGATAAACAGAAAAAATACTTCTGCCATTAGATATGTTTGATTTATGGTGGTTTACGTCTCAAAACCACGACATGATCAACGCCGTAGTGGAGATCTCCGGAAATTTCGACCACCTGGGGTTCCTTAACGCGCGCCGACATCGCAGAGTGCACGGGCCTCAACACTTCGCCTCCATCGAAGTGCAGCAGCCGCGGCCGGGATTCGATCCCGCGACTTTCGGATGAGCAGTTGGGTGCCATAACCACGTACTATACCACCGTGGCGGAGCTTTCGTTTCTCGGTACTCTCGGAACAGACAGGAAGAAATGATTCTATGCGTTACTCAGCGATGTACTGTTTTCTTGTTTGTTTATTATTCACTTGTTTGTCCCGGCCCTGTCTTATTAACGCGCTCAATTGAAGTGTATAAGCCCCGCCACGGTGGTTGTTGTTAACGAGCCTAATTGCAGTGCATTAACTCCCGCTCTCTCGAGTGGGCGATACTGAAGCAGGACGCAAGGACACATCGCGGCAAAGAAGGGGTTTTGCAAGGCGTAAAAAAAAAAAAAAAATACGAAAGTGATATTCATTAGAAGCAGTCGGATCATTCATTTCGATCACAACATGCAGCGCATGGCGAGAGATGTGGCCATGACAATGGCAACCCAACGATAATGTTTCGCAAATCATACAACTGAAAAGTATAATAAAGGACAACAAAAACGGGCCCCAACACGAAAACGAGATTACGTTGCGCTGTCTTACTACATTACACTGCAGCTTCGCGACAGGCACTCAAAGCGAGCAGCGTTAGCCCCTCAAAAAGAACTTCCTATTGACATTGCGTAAAATGTCAGTGTCGACTACGCCACTCCCTGTTGTGCGCGCAACACGGCGGCGACATACGTCATTTGATCTCTTGCGGAACAACTTCAGCACGTCTGTTGCTGCTGCTGCATGTCACCTTGATGTTCAGCCTTCGCATGCATCACTTTTACATGCGAAGCATTTTTTAGCGAACTTCGGCGACCTTGAGCGTATCTATCTATCTATCTATCTATCTATCTATCTATCTATCTATCTATCTATCTATCTATCTATCTATCTATCTATCTATCTATCTATCTATCTAGCCGTCTACGACTTTGTGCTCTCCTGGCCGTTTCCTTAATGGGATGTATACGAAAACTGGTATGGCACAACATGACTGCATGACGAACATAAATGACAGGTCACAACATCCACATCATGACATTGTCATGAGCGGCATGATTTACATGCGACGGTCTCGGTGCTCTCCTGGCCGTTTCGTTAATTGGACGTGTACGAAAATTGGCATACCACAACATGACTACATGACGAACATAAATGACAAGTCATAACATGAAAATCATGACAGGCATGTCATGAGCGGCATGATTTACATCCCACGCGTTTCGTTAATGGGATGTGCACCAAAATTGCTATGGCACAGCACGACTGCATGACAAACGTAAACGACAGGTCATAACATTACAACCATGGCATGCGCGTCATGAGCGGCATGGTTTACATGCCACAGTCTTGCTGCTCTTGCGGCCGTTTCATTAACTTCGTATGTACCAAAAGCGGTGTAGCGAGGCAGATCCATTTTACGTTCCTGATGCGTGCTTCGCATTTCCTTGATTCCCACTGCACGTGGGATCTGTTTTTTTTTTTTTTTTTTTTTTTTAGTCCTTACACGTTACTTCTTCCTTTCCTCGTTCCTTTTCTGCGAACTTGTCCTTGCCCACTGCGCGGTAGTAAATCAGGGGCATCGTGGTGAACATTCCAGCAAGTTAGAGGTCGCAGGATCGAATCCCGCCCATGGCTGCCGCATTTCCACGGGGCTTAACGAAGCACCCGTGCACTTAGATGCACGGGCACGTTAAACAACAGCCTGGTGGTGAAAATTAGCCGGAAGCCCTCGACCTTACGTTACATGCCTCGTCATCATATCGCGATTTCGGCGCGTAACACACCGCTGCTTATTATTATTATTGGTTATTGTTACTCAACGCTGAATTTGGTTTTAATTGTATATGATGACGTCTCCGTGTTTCCCTCGCTTTTTGCTCTCTGTCTCTCTTGCGAGGTTTAAGGTGTCAAAACGCAAGATCAAGTTGTCTACTCCATTTCGGCGATCGCAAAATCTTCTCATATATATATATAACCGCGACAACAGGACAGCGTTGTTGTAAGCTCCTGAAAATAACGAGAAAAAAAGAAGACAAGGACGCGACCAAGCGACGCATGTGTTTGCCGGCGCGCAGAACGTGTGCGCAGCTGTGCAAGTGGAGTGGACATTTGCGCCGTAGCAGAAAACAAAGCGACAGCAGAAGGTACACGTTTAAACGCTGAAAGGGTCTTTGCCGTAGCAGCGCTGCTTTTCCGTTTTTTTTTCTTTTCTCCCACAGGAAAGGCGTTCTTTCGCTCTTTTTTTGTTTTAATGATGTGGACGTGCTGAGCTGAAGCCTGCTGTGCTTTGTCGTCGCGTGCGCGGTTACCTTTCGCACATTGCATGTGGCAGCCAGAAAGGTTGAGCCGAAGGCACTACAGTTGTTTCAACGCCGCTAGCGAGAATACCGAGTGTCCACGCTCAGACTGCGCAGCTTTGCCGCGTCGCGTGACACTACGGCAAGATGAAACTTGCTGTGGCTGTACCGCTGAGCTTTAACAGATTGGGCTATACAGTCGCCAGAGTGATGACACAGCTAAAGGTAATTGCCATACGCCACTATGTCTTCACTAACAGAGAAAATTTGCGGTGTACCTTCTGAGGGGAAAGCTTCGCGCTATAAAAATTTTAACTGGGTAGCCCTGCACCGCAGGAATCTGTTAATCTAGGCCCGCCCAACATTCAACGCCAGACTGCCAACTGCAAGTTATCGTAAAACTGTAGCTTTCTTATTTACACCCTTAGCATGAGGGTGTAAATTAGCCGTAGTGGGGTGTTGCAAGAGCTTTTCACTTATAAACGCCTCATCTATAAAAAGAAGGTTGTGAAAATGGTGTTTACAACAAGCGTGTCGGTAACAGAAACGCTCTTTTTGCGCCCGGGAAGAGTGTAAAGTATCTAAATGTGTATGTGAAGGCACCAGCTGTTTATACCATGCAATATAATCATTGTGGGGGTTTTACGTGCCAAAATCGCGGTGTGATTATGAGGCGCGTCGTATAGTGGTGGGCTCCGGAAATTTCGACCACCCGGTGATCCTTTAACGTGCAGTGACATTGCACAGCACACGGGCTTCTGGCGTTTTCGCCTCCACCTAAAATGCGACCGCCGCTGCTGGGGTCGAACCCGCGTCCTTCGGATCAGCAGCCAAGAAATCATAACCGCACCAGACCACTGTGGCGCGCGATTTTTATTCCGCGCAGTATAACGCTGCATAATTAAACTTGCCAACGCTAGTCAACATATAACGTTAGGCAATGCTACCCTACTTTAGCAGGTGCTTGCCCCGCCACGGTGGTCAATAGTGGCTGTGGCACATGGCTGCTGAACCGAATGTAGCGGGATCGAATCCGGGCTGCGAGCGACTGCATCTCGATGGAGGCGAAATGTTGAGGTACGATGTGAGTGCACCTTAAAGAACCCCACGTGGTCGAAATTTTCGGAGCCCTCCACTATACGGCGTCTCCGATAATCGTATCGTAGTTTCGGGGACGTAAAGCTCCAGAAATCTATCATTAGTGCGGGTAGGACGCGTCCAAGGCCCGCTCTCTCCTTATTTACTAAAGGTGTCGCGGCGGTGTTTTCTGTCCAAGTTAATTAGTCTGCTATCCCGTATGTCTTCTTGAGCTTTAAGTAACATTTCTTATGCCATACATTACTTAGCCAGCATTTCTTTTTTTCTAGGGCGCATGCCTTCTTGTAAGTTGTAATAAACAAAAAAAAAGTTTCTTTTATATGCCTGCTCACTTCTCAGCCACAGAGTGATTCCTGTTAATAATGACATTCTTCTTGTTAGTAATGGTAGTCGACCGTGCCAGAGTAAATCGGAACCGTTCGACCAAATAAAAGGGCGCGAGAAACTGCGTTCTCAAGCTTCTCCGTCGAGCGATTCTGTAGCATCTTGGTCACAAGTCACCGACGCGTCGTTCGTGCACCGTGCTCGTGCGAAATTTTCCTGCAGTTAATCATAGCTGAGACATTCAAGAATAAATGCCAGGGTTCTCCTTCGTCGGGATTGCGACGACCATATACCGATCGGTGAGAACGTTTGAAACGGTCACCGTTGTTTGTGTTAATAACGTACGACTCTAAACTTATTGCATAAATGTTCTTTAATTGGTACTGCACGATATAGCGCCCGCGTTTGATTATCGTGGTAAATGTACGGGCTAATGCGTGCGTTTAACGGTTGAAAGAGGATGGAAGGACATTGCAATGACTAGCACTAGAAATAGCGCAGCCGTGACGCAGTTATTTCATCGCCTTGCGATCCACCGCCTGGTCCAGTCGTAGAAATATTTTCTAACAGCGTCGATTAAAAAAAAAAAAATGGTGGCCGGAATTTCTTTGGTAACGGTTTAAAAAAAAACGAAACCGATTTGACGAAGGCTAATTACCAAATTCTCAATTAAGTTTTGCTTAAAGCATGCCAATTTAATTTGTTTCAAGCGAGATACAATTGAGACTTTCTGACATTATGCCAATTAAATGTTCGTTGAGGACGCTCATTAAGCAATCGTTATTTAAATGATTTTCCACAGACTCAAAAGCAACTTCATACGCATTCACTTGAAGCGTAAATTGCATTTTTTGTGAGGGCCCGCACGTACGTTCATAGGAGCTCCTTTTTCGTTCCCGCCGTTTTGGTGGCCTTTTCAAGAGGAGGGAACCAGTTTTCTCGAACAAAGCGAAGGTCACCCTTCCGAGTCATTTTTCTCCGGTCAGCCGCGTCACCGATCATTATTTGAATGGTATAAAAGAAGCGCAATCCGCTGCGTCAGCGCGTGGCGCTTGCGCACAGCATGTACGTACGAGTTGACATTTCAACACCTGACAAGATGTGCAGTATTTTGCGTACATAAATCCGTTCCTCTCAAAGTGGGCTTCCATTATTCCATTATTCCATCCATCCATTATTCCAAAGTGGGCTTCCATTATTCCATTATACCATTATAAGTGGGCTTCCATTATACCAAAGTGGGCTTCCATTATACCTGGATACGCTGACACTACACATTATAGGAAATCTTCGCTGTGAGCGAGTGCTCGCGCCCTGTCCGACTCCGCTAAATAAGCTAAATTCTAAAAAAAAAAAAAAAAAAACTGGACGAAGTCGTTCAACTACTCAAAGTATTGTTTAAAAAAAAAAAGGAACGCGATAATTTTAAAAGGTCTTAAAGAAATATATTATGTGCTTAATGGGCCAGTGAATTGTGTGCGCGCGTCACAGGGGTAGCCAGAGGGAAGGTTGGAGAGGGGGGGGGGGGTCTAACCCTTCCCGAAATTTTTGAAGTTCGTATGCGAGCACATACAAAGACACACATGCACATACACAGCGATGGCTCGGACACCTCTCGAACGAAAATTCTGGCTACGTCCTTGACGCGTGAGCTGGCGTGAAGCGGTGGTGCGCGTACGCGAGGCGAATGTTTGTGCGACTGGCTTTCCTTCGAACTCTTTTGGACGAGACACAACCGCGCGTTTACCGGAGCACTTCGAGCGGTTTCACGAGAAAGCCTCGTATATAACGTCTATTGTCATAACCTTCGTCCGACTCCTCTTCTTTTTCTTTCTTTTTCTTTTCCTTTCGGCTCTAACCAGCGCACACGGTACAAATGCGCGCCACAGCATGCGTCGCTGCATTCTTCAGTTGCAGCCAGCGAAGGTGGCTCTTTTTTGTTTGGTCTTGTTTTTTTTTTTTTTTTTTTCAAAGCCGGCCAAGTTCGTCCTTGCTTCGCGTGCGAGCTCGCGAAGTTTGCTGAAAGCGTTTACACACACCCACGCGGCGCCCTTCCGAGACCGGACGTTATTTGTCGAGCTGAGTGCAAATGCTCGCGAACAGAGATAGCATATGTACGGAGCTTGCGTCCGGGATTCTAGGCACTTTAAAAGAGTTGTGGGCTCTGCCGTGCGCGCGATGACTTCGCTTACGTCAGAGTAAGCGAATGCAGTTTCTTGCTTCCGCCAAATTTGAATGGCGGGTGGGAGACTTCATGCTCCTTGTCATTGGGCGCAGGCTGTCTATTGTCGAATGCTGAAAGCTTTCCTATCTATAAAAATATATCACGCATGTGCGCCATATGTGCCATAATTTTCGCTAGGCTTGCACTGCATTTGGCGCTTAAGGAATATTCCGTCGGAGGAATTGAAATAAAACGACCACTCGCTGAATGTGAAACGCATTGAACAAAAACCAACTTTACCCTGCCTATTTGAATAACTGAGAGCCGCCGCGTTTGCTTCTGCAGTGATCAATTGACCTGGGCGGGCCTCTCAAAGCGAAGCTCTTAAAAAAAAAAGAAAGAAAAACGTTTCAACTTCAGCGAATGTTCGTTTTAGTCCAATGTGCTCATTTCTCGCCAGACTTATCTCTTCCAAACCCTGGCTCCAAGGACTGGTCCGCCGTGTAGTCAGTGTGCTGTTAACGTCAGCCTGCATTTACTAGGAATTACGGTCACTGACCGAGTAAAAAAAAAAAATTAGTGACGTTTATGAACCTGTACCGGTTCCTCGTTCACAATGCAGCTTACGTAGCTATGTGGTCGCATCAAGTGCACCGCATATGAGCGGTAAACTTGATCCACAGGCCAACCTGTGGATTGGACGTTTCTTTTTTTTCGTTTGAAGGGAAACGGCATTAATGCGCGCAGAAGCCAGTGTGACCGATGCAATAAGCCGAAACGTTGGCACAAAATTCTCTAGGCCCTTATAGCGTTTCACGAAGGCAATAACCACAGCAGCCTACAGATTACGTTAAAAAAAAAGTCGCGATGAGGCGAACTCCGCCTAGATACCACGCGTGAACGTGCGAAGTGAGGGACGCTACTATCGCCACTGCTTCGCCATTGTGCGCGGAGTGTATTAAAGTGGTAAACATTTACCACTTCATCTAGTCCAGCAAGCGCTTCTGGCCTGAAAGGAGCACACTCACGGACAACATAAAAACAAAAGGAAAGAGTTCCCCCACGCTTGCACCGAATGGATTCAATGTCCGGAAGGTGCAAGGACGGCTCCCAAGCAAGGAGGTGTCTGCCCTTCTTTTAACATTTCTGCTTTCGAGTGGCACATGATGACGTATATGGTGACGCCATGCATGGTGACATCACGGCGAGTGGCACATAGGGACACACCGCCTCTGGCAGCATTACTACCACTACCAGAAACATTGAACGCCGAAGACTGGTGCGCACTGTTTATTCGCGCACTCATTTCGGTGGGAACATATCGAAATATGCCTTTATTTGGTGCATTTTCTGCAGAAGACGGAGGCTAGGGGATTACATATCTCGCCGCTAAGTTGTCGCTTCATTTCGCACGTATAGTTTCCGTTGTGTAGTAAGAAAAGTTGGAAAAGGGGGAGCAAGGGGAAAGGGGAGGGGGGTGGGGACAGGGGGTCTTCTCGTTTCGAACATGCCATTTCGACGCTCCACCGGGCCCGTAGCCGTCCGGAGCTGGTGTTATTCTGGGTTCCCCACGGAGGCACGCCGAACAGTCGGGAACCTCCAAGGCCAACGCTGCCCGCAGTGCGTATCCGTGTGTGTTTACGCTCTCGTGGGTTTGTTTGATTTCTGCCCTTCCGGTCGCCTCGCGTTAAAAAAGAAACGTCAGAAGAAATCAAGGCTTTCGGTTTATTCTGTAGCATGTGCCGATTGCCCCCCTCTCTCTCTTATTGTTACACGCTTTATATTTATACGCTTTCATCGGACAGCGCTCCTGCATTCTTATTGTATATATGCAGGGGGAACAACCTGTTGCAAGGATTGCGGCGTTTTTCTTTCGTCTTCTTTCGCGTGCAAAGTCGAGCCGAGCCGCTCTGCTGGCAGTAATTTCATTCTGAGGGTTCGCGAAACTGACGCAGCCTAAATTAATCGATCAGGTGACCGCAGTTTGTTTGCGGCGCCACGAAGCTGCTGCCTGCATCTTGTATAGCTCTGCAACCTTCTATATTATTATTATTATTATTATTATTATTATTATTATTATTATTATTATTATTATTATTATTATTATTAGGTGGTAATAAGTTTTGCCTGTCACAGATGTTGTATGGGTTATACATGTTGAGATTGTACAGTTAGCTTGCTGGATTTTAAGGCAACGAGCACCTTTTCAGGGGCCGAACGAAAAACTTAACATGACCTGGTGCCGTCGCTTGACTTCACCTGTACAGCTTCCTATGCACTGCTTCAACTTAAAGTAAAGTAAGCGAGATTAGAGCGCTGTTTGGAGCGTTACTGCTTTCGGCCACCATCGAAATGTGGCCTCTGTGGCCAGTAATCGAATACGCGTGCTATGCTCGAGCATAGCATTCCGAAACTTTAGCCGCTAAGCTATAACGGGCCAATTTCAACGCCAGTAGTAATATGTATACGCTTGTGCAGCATTGTGGGGAGCAAACATTCGCCCCCTGTAATGTCATTGTCTCTCGTATCCTGTTTTCTTTGGACGCCTTCTGTACAGCTGCGCAAGAGAATCTGTTTTTCAATAACTGCGCAACGAACCGCGCTTCTATTCTGTCAACTTAAAAAAAAAAGCTGAATTTTCTTTTGCAGCTGCTTCGTTTTCGCACAAACTTCGAGGCAGTGTTTCCGCGTGATTCAGCGAAACACGTGTTGTTTGTTCGGCTTCCCGGACATACACGCGCGCTGGAATTGAAAACGAATTACGTTTGCGTAACAATGCCAGTATGCGCTCGTTGCATGACGAACTGCGCATGACAGCCTGGTGACGTACGTTTTTTCATCCGCGACATATTATTTGACGAGTCCGTCCGAAAAAGCTCGTCCGCCGCCACGTATGCACCCCCCCCCCCCCCCTCCCTTTCCAGGTGTATGCGAGCATGTGTCATATACAACTTTAGACGCATCCAAAGATTGCTGCAAATTCGGTTATGCATTAAAAATGCACCTAAGATCGCGCTTATGTTGTGGAGAATGCCGACCTAAATGCCAGCGCGTGCACTTCCTCATTGAGTCTCGTGAACTCGCCCGATCAGGAGACATTTTTGAAGTCTCATTAAGTCCTACAGATGCCACACCCCCAGAAAATACGCTGCAAAGCTATGACTTAATGTATAAAAACGCATTGTCAAATGCGCAGAAGACTGTCATTTTCAAGTGCATGTTACAGAAGCGTTACACGAATCGAATTTTCGATTTCTTTTAGATAACTCTCGGAGAAGCCTCGGCAGCTTTCGGCTTCCCCTGGGAGCGCTTCCGAACAAAACCTGCAGCACGCAATATGCGCTGCAACTGTTGACGTCGACAGTTGCGACAACGTGCAACCTGAACTAGCATTGTACTGGAAGGAACAGCTTTCAAGGGTGGTTTCGGTGTACAATACCTCTCATCGTTTCTTCTGTGGCATGAGCACTCTGATTATGAGCACTCTGTCAGGCACGATGTAGCCTGACGCGTGAAATGGCCCACCTGCGAATGTAGAACAAATGGCAATGCTTCATGGCCGAACGGTTGAATATGATAACGTGAACACGTGTTCGTCCTCTGCGTAAAGCTGCGCACGCGCTGCTTTTGCCTTCGTGAATGCTTGTATTGTTAACGTTAAGACCCCTATGTCAAATAAATCGTGTTGCATCAAATACGCACGAATTTCTATTACGCGTCGTTTTTTTTTTATTGTTATTGAGATGATGGATAGGAGGTTGGTGCCTTCAGTACGGCGCCGGTTATACTCTTTCTCGCTTAGCAATCGAAAGAAAAAAGTTGGTAGTTTCGAAAGTAAGAATTCGAAAGAAAAAATTCGCAGTATGGCGAAGCAATTATGACGATAGTAACTCATTGAAATATTATACGGAGTAACGCGCTGTAAGTTTTTAGGGGTGATGTGCTTAATCTTTGTCCACCGCAACTGTTGTATTCTACCCGGAGCTGGCCTGTAGCCCGTCTCATTCGCGGCCGCACGTTGTGCCTGGTGGTGGACATGCATGCGAGTGCGCGTTTCCTTCAGCGCGACTGACGTTTGGCGAAACTCCGCACGGCGTTCCGATGAGACGCGAGACGCGTGGAGCGATTATCAGTGCGCGCTGCTAGCAAGAGAGTGGCTATCTCCGACTCACGCGACCGAGAGAGGAGGAAGGCGCTGCACTAGAGCAAGGGAGCGAGAACTATGCGCCATCTTGTGATCCAAGTCTAAAATCGAGACCGTCGTGTACGCAGTGCCGCGAGTAGGTACAGGAATGATACTCTACGATAGTGCTGTTTAGTGTGCACGTAAATCTCTGCCAGCCCAGTTAACCACCCGCACGACACTGCCCACCTTTCGGGCTTCAAGTGCTTCAGTTCTGCATTGCTCAAGGCCACATTTCTGCCGCTGCTCCGGAGTAGTCAACGCCCGATTTTTTGAACTTCCTAGACCAAACTCGTCAGAAAAAGAAAGAAGAAAAAAAGGGGCAGCCTAAAAAAAAAAGAAACATACTGACACGCACGCTTTTCCATTTACGCGTATAAATGTCGTAGCGGTTCGCACTAACCGGTGAGCACAGTGTACGACAAGCCACTGTGACACAGCTCAGTGAATACATTTGGCACTACGTAAACTGTGTCGGGGATTCGCCGCAACTATGTTTTAACCATTAGTACGTTAGAAATGGCCCGTATTAGTGATAGTTTAGTGTCAAGATAAGGTTAGCGCTCGTGAACACGTCCCGTCGTCCATTCGAGTGGCCCTTTCGTGATATGCTTCACACAGTGAAGCATATCAGCTTCACTGTGTAGCAGAGTTACGCTGCGGCGAAACTGGCTTTCCAAAACCGTTATAGTCGCAGTCGAACTAGACAGGCGAACGGCTGACCGATTGTGGCCTCGAGCAGAGCTGAGATTGTGGCCTAAAGAAGAACAAAAATCGGCAATCAAAGCAGAAGGGCCGAATACTTTTGAGCATCCGAAATCTTAGACGCCCCCTTATCGCTATATATTGCCTATATTGCTTTTGCGGGGCAGGGGTGGTGTAGCGCTCAGTCAACCCGCACCGGCAGGACGCGATAATGCGTGCGTTTCCTGACGCAACTGAGATTCTTCCTAACGCGTGCGTGCGTTCAAGCTTTTGAGAATACAATGAATATTGATAAAAATCCGACAGATCCCTGCTTAGTGGGAATCAGTGTCACGTGAAGCAGTCAGAGAGGAAATTTCCTGTACCCAACTGCCCGTCATTTGGTCAAGTGTTACGAGTAGCATCAACATCTTTGATCAACTTCAGTACTTGTGTGCGTAACGTGGTCTTAACAGGCCCGTCGGCAGCACTGTGGTGCACAGTGGTGTCACCGTGTGCTGTATAGTGTCTGTGCTCTACGTACAGACACTACAGCACACGTCTGTTCTGTCTGAAAGAAATGCATGCGGCGGTGCGCTGATGTGCTCATCGTAAGCGTCGTTGGAGTAACGCTACCGAGTTGAGGAAAGCTGGACAATAGTAGCCTGCTAAGAGGTAGCAATACATGCGGATCGTTTATCGGAATGCTGTCGGAGCGGTTAGCAGAAACCACATCTGTGTGGGACTGCCTACCACGGATCAGCGGTAGCGCGCTTGCTTGGCCCCGCGAAGGGCCGGGTTCGGTTCCTACGCCCTCCTGCGACGGGTTGTTTTCGGTCCCGCGATAGTGGTCCATAGTGGCTAGAGTACTCGGCTGCTGATCCAAGGAACGCGGGATCGAATCCCGGCCGCGGTGATGGAATTTTCGATGTAGGTGAAATATTGGGGCCCATGTAATGTGCGATGTCAGTGCACGTTAAAGAAGAACCCAGGTGGTCGAAATTTCCGGAGCCCTCCACTACGGCGTCTGTTGGGATGGGATGTTGGGATGTTGGGAACAGGTGGTTTTGGGATGTAAAACCCCAGAAATGAATGGATTTTGCCTTTTTAGTTATTACAGCATGTTCGTTAGCGATTGTCTGCTTCTTAGATCAGCATTTAAACCGCATGTCAGATTAAACGGTACCTCTTCCTCTTGTTTGATCCACGCAAAGTGTCCTCGCCAAATATTCTCAGCGTCTATTTTTGTGGGTACTTAGTTGACATAGGCTGTACTGTTAACATTCAGTCACCTTGTGGCGCATACCCGCATTCCCCTGGTGCCAGTAAATTCTTCGCATTTAGCAAATACACTAACTAAATGAGGAAAAAGGAAAAAAGAAATTACCTACACATGACGAAACTGCCTCCCAGCTGTGACGTCTATAGAGGTGACGGAACTTGTGGTCTCGTCACGAGGCTCGGCCTCAGGTACTTACGACACACAGAACGCTGACAAATTTACTTTTGACTGCGTAGTACCAACACCTCTGTTTTCGCAAAGAGAAGAGCTGTTAATAATAACCGCTGGGCTTTTACTTGCGAAAGCCACAAGTATGATCTTTAGGCACACACAGTAGTAGACGGTTCCGGAAATCTTGACCTTATGGGGTATCCCTTAATGTGCAGTGACATCGCAGAGTATACACAATGGTGTCTAGAGTTTTCGCCTATATCGGAAATGCGATCGCTCTGGACGGGATCGAATCACCTTTCAGGTAAGCAGCCCAGCACTGCAACCACAGTACCACTGCGTCAGCTGTAGTTCTGTTACTGAAAGCAACTCGGTGATAGTTCGATCACCGCGGATGATCAGGAGCTGCAGTATGTGCTAATGAGCACTTGGTCGATAGTTCGATTACCGACCGCAAGAGACTAAGAACGGCTAAGGCTAAGAAATATGTCAACGCTCCCGTACAAAGATTTAGGCGCTCCTCAAGTACGGAACCGCGGATGATCAAAATTATTCCGCAGTCGTCCAAGGATTCGAGGCTGTCACCAAGGCTGGGGTGCTTGTGGCCCTGACCCGATGGGATCGCCGGATATATTTATTTAATAAAGTTTTCTCCCTCTCACCTCCAATACAGAGCACCTAATAATCCTACCGTGATTATGGCGCCTAGATCTCTCCTACCGATTATTTTTGCATTGTGCGTCACCATATTGGTATTGACTACTTCTACTACTGCTGCCTTCGTTTCACGGGCGCCGTTACGTAAATTCCATGTGTGGCCATACCAGGCATTGGGCATATTGGGCTATACATGGGATGTGTCGGTATATGGCCATACTTGCCCACTTCGTGGTAGAGTCGTAAATGGCTATACAAGACCTGTGTAAAGAACTACCGTGTATGATCCTGTGACTAAATGGGCAAATACGCCCGTACACAGACACGTGTCATATACACCCAGACATGCATATAAGGCCATATCAGGTGATAGACCATATCGGGCGGGAGGATATGGCCATATTCGCCCAACTCGTCATATTGCAATGCAAGACCCATATAAGAACCGCCATATATGGCCTCATTATACCCAACAGCCGATACGGCCATGTATGACATTTTTTTGTAGGTGGCAAATGAGTTCTGCGGAAACCCTCAAGGTGGAGTAAAGTTTATGAAAGGGGAAATTAGCATCCACCCGTTTTGTAGCACGAGGCTACAAGGAAATCTATACGGATTTCTCAGAAATGAAAGCTTCCTAGTTGGCGAAAAATTCGTCCTGGTCCGGGGTTCGAACCCGGAACCAACGCCTGTCCGGGGCGCTCGCTCTGCCAAGTGAGCTAACCAGGAGGCTAGCGATTGACTGCGCGAGGGCGAATCCATCGACAACTCGAAGCCCCGGACAGGCGTTGGTCCCGCGCTCGAACCCCGGACCAGGACGAATTTTTCGGCAACTAGGAAGCTTTCATTTCTGAGAAATCCGTATGGATTTCCTTGTAGCCTTGTGCTACAAAACGGGTGGATGCTAATTTTCCCTTGCATGTTTTGTAGGTCTAAATACGCGCTTGAGAGCGTCTCGCGTTAAATAGCGAAGGTGCGCACCATACAAGCGATGCTGTCATTGCGTTATGCGCGTGCTCAGTATGACCGCGCTTTATTATTGCGTGTAATTGCCACTAGCTTAATGCTAAGGTTCTCTAAAAATGTATCCTTCCCCGGCAGAGCCAGCACGAGAAGGCGTTCGTGGAGTCCCAGACGGCGTCGCTGAAGAGGGTGGTGCGTTCGTCGACCAAGCAGGCGAGCTGCATTCCGCGATTCTACTACCCGGCTGGCAAGCCCATGACACCCGCGCAGCTCGACGCTCACCTGCTCAAGGTCAAGGCAGCCTTCGCCAGCCTCAGGGATGGGCGGGCTACCAGGACCAACTTCAGCACCATCATCAGGGTGAGATACATCCTCCCGCATACTTCCGGCGTGTGCTTTAGATTACACATTGCCTTCAGTGCCCCTTTCGGAAATTGCGTTGAATATTTATCCCGAAGATGGCATTGCATGCTCATTAATAGTAGCTGTATGTGCTCACCACCAACACAGCCACTACAACCACATAGTTAAGGTCAGGCCTGTAGCCAAGCATTTGTTTCATGGGTAAGGGGCATAGAGCTAATAGCCGTAAAGGGGCGGCGGTGAGAGGAGGTTTGCAGGGCACCCTTTATAGCGGCAGCACCTATCGAAAATGCGAGCGGAGGATTGAAGTTCAGGCCGAATTCCAGAAAGTGCTGCTTCAAAAGCAATTTCTCTTCTAATTATAGAATGAAGCCTAAACACTGAAATGTTTTTATGACTAACCATTCATGAATGTGGGGACCCTGACACGCTTATGATAGGATGGTCGCGGTATTGAATCCCGGCCGCGGCGGCTGCATTTCGATGGAGACGAAATGTTGAGGCCCGTGTACTGTGCGATATCAGTGCATGTTAAAGAACCCCAGGTGGTCGAAATTTCCGGAGCCCTCCACCACGGCGTCTCTCATAATAGTATCGTGGCTTTGACACGTAAAACCCCAACAATCAATTAAATGAATTTGGTGTCCATGTAGTTGCGATATGTTCATCTTTTCGATCTGCCACTGGCATTCGCAGATCGGGTGGCAGTGTACACGGCGATCCTCTTCGCCTTGCGATGCAGTCTATTCAGTGCACGTGCTGCAATATTGATTTCGTTCGATTTGTAATTCACAGGCGTGCGGTGTGCCCCTCTACTGGAAGATGCCGCTGTTCGCAGCATGTGGAGGGGAGTCCCGCGGTTACGTCACCAGCGATGTGTTCATCGACTTCTGGAAGAGGTATGGTTGTACCGTCACACTCAACTTTCTTGCCCTCTCACTTTAGAACGAGAAACTTAGAGTAGTTCGCTTTAAGCATGAGAAGTACGCAATATAAAGCACAGCAAGCACACGGCAAGTCCTATTCCCTTCAACCACGTCAGTGAAAAAAAAAAAAGAAAATCTCACGAAACAAGATCGATATTTTGTTTATTCAATCTTATCCCCTTCAGTACCACATGCAGTAATCAGTTGGCTACCGCTCTTTCACTTTCTTCCCAAGAATTAACTGTGGAGCGATCATGAAAGAAAAGTAATCGAGCTCGGAATAATGTCTCACTCACTCGCATACTAAATAGAAGAGGTTTGATCGCATTGTTGCTGCCGGGCGAGAGCATATTCTCCCCATGAAAAGAACACGCAGGTATAGGTGCAACCTGTTTAAGACTAACCTGGCCTCAAGTGCTACAATTTAAGTAGCTACCGTGGTAGCCGAAGTTGGATGCGGGCGCCGTAGCGTTCGATTGTCTCCTTTGACGGGAAAATAAGCACTTACACAAAACGTCGCCTTTCGGAGCCCCCCCCCCGCCCCCCCTCCTCCTTCCCGCCTTCGTAGTGCAGGGAAGCGGTTTTCAAGGAGGGGGTAACGAGCATTGTTGAAGTACAACGACTGGGAGGCTTTTCGCAATCGTCGGCGGATGACGTGTTGGCAGCGGTCCTCGCTTTATTTAGGTGAAATCTAAGGTAAACACTGTAGTTCTCCGAGTCCTATTTTCGAAGTCCGGCCTATAGCGGATCCCAAAACGTCCTACTTTTGTTATCCAGCAGTGCACGGCTGTGCCATTCTTTGCTTACAGATATAAAAGAAAAAGAGAGAGAGAAACACGCAGAAAAGTAAAATAAATAAGGTGGACACAAATAAACGGGCTAGAGTACGAAAAAAAAAAGTTGAAGGTGAAACGACCTAGGCAGAAGGTAGCTGGCTCCCAGCCACGGTAAAAGAACATAAAGAAAATTAAAAACGTCAGTAGGAGTACACGTTCGGGTTAAAAAACGGGCAAATGACTCCTGATATACGCTCTATACGGACCCGTAACGGATGCTACACTTTTCGCCACCTTCCCACCGAAATGGGCCTTTCCCGGGCACGTCTTGAAGAAGGCAGGCACGGGGGGTCCCAGCGTGCTCTTATTAGACTAGTTTGAGACAGCGCACTGTTATTTCCATGACTAGAGCACAACAGGTTCTTGAAAGCAATGGACGCAAGAAAACCGAATGTGGCGGATCGTGTAGACCGTGAAGCTGTCGGGAAGTGGGATCTTGGCTACACACTCACTTCGTTGAATTGATTACAGTTATCAACCTTCGAGGAAATTCGTTTTGGATCACTTGACAAAAAGAGTCCATGGTACTTATGTTGTTCTGGGCTAGGCTGCAATTTCAAGAAACAGATTTACTTTTTTTTCTACTTTTGCGTTAATATATAGTGAACATGTTTCTCAATGTCTTCAAAATATGTTTACATAAGAAAGACGTTTTTGTCTTGATAGCACGAGTTAGAGAGACAGTCTGCAAGTGTTTGTCTCGTGGATTAAGTACGGAGAACGATACGCTCACTGGATCTATACACTTGACACTTGAACGATTTTCGGGACCATGGATGAGAAAATCCTTAAAAAATGACGTAGAGAAAGGGATAACGCGACAGTGACTGGTTCGGTTGTTGAATAAGCGCGTGCAGATTTCTTTCGTTTTTTTGTGACTAAATGTTCGAGATATAATTCACAGGAAGAAAATTACTCATGCCTCGATATGTATTATGCCAGCGAAGCAGTCCGTAAAGCGAGACCTTTGTCCGCGTGTGACCTACCTGTCACCTCGCTATTCCTTCTACCTTTAATTCCCTTCCTGTCATCAACTTCTATTTCCGTCCCCTCCCTATTTTCAAATAACAGGTAGGCGTCGTGCGCTTCTAGGCAGCAATATTACTCATTTCTTTCCCTTCTTTTTCTCATTTTGTCGTTTGAGTACATTTTAAAACGACGATGACGACGACGACGACAACAACAACAACAACAACAACAACAACAATAATAATAATAATAATAATAATAATAATAATAATAATAATAATAATAATAATAATAATAATAATAATAATAATAATAATCTTGCCCCTGCAGGATAGTGTCTACTGGTCGCGATGAACCGACATGGTTCGTCAAGATCCTCAGCAAGGCTACGAGGAACTACCTGTTGCCCGAGGACTTTATTCCCATGATGCAGGTGAGAGACGGCTCGGCCGTGTCTTTGTGATGTGCCACTTGCGTATAAGAAGACTGACGTTTTCCTACTCCGCGTAATTTCGGTCTTTCGCTGGGATACGCGCTCGGCCACCCCGCATATATCCTCCTGCTTTCTTCATCTTGAGACGGGGACAGCCTTACACGACACAAGGAAAAAGGAGAAGATGCAGAGGACAGGTGCGTCTTCTTCTGTGTCCGTGTATCGTGTAGCGCTGCATCCACCTCAAGATGAACCATTGCCGGCTAGCTCAAGCCTCAGTTATAAAGGTGCCATCTTCGTCGGCGAGTTTTGATGGCGCATCTATTTCAAATTGCGCAAGACGACTAGGGAATCACGCAGTAACGCGAGTAACTCGCACTTTTTACCGAACGGTGTCATGACAATTGCGTGGCTAGGCGACTGAAAAGAGCATGGCAAGCGGAAGACACCGCGATGAGAATGGGACCAGGCATCGCTATCGCGTTCAACTCTTAAGGTGAAGCTTAAAAATCACACAATTTTTATTGCGATATGCGCCTCGCGTCTTCGCTATGGCGAGCAGCGAGCGTGCTGGACGCATGGGTTCCCGCGTTCTCCAGACGTACGGCAAGCACGGCCGAGCAACAGGCGGCGACGTTGGAGGCGTGTTGAGGTATTTTTGAACGAGGGAAAGCCGGGGGGCCGATGTCGGGAGAGGTTAGGATCGTCTCGAGATTCTCGGAGCTTGCGCAGCTGGCAGCGAGTGACGCCATACTCCTCCCGCCGTCGCAGGTCCTTTTAAAAGACCTCGAAGATGACTGTCGCTGCGCGGCGGCTTTTGAGCAGTCGCTGTCTTCCGTGTGGCACCGACACGCCCATCGAGAAGCCGAAGTTGCCTGCGCTCGGTTTTAAGCTGGTGCAGTATACTGGCAGCACAAGATATGCTTTGGCGCGCAAAGCTCATTCCCAGGGAGGAACACACGGTGCTTTTACGAGAATACGGGCACTCGTTTGCACGATCGTGGTTTTATGATTGGCAGACGGAAATTGCGCGGGCACGGAAAGGGCTTCCAAGGACCGTACTGTGACGTTGCAGTCGACCAACACGTATGCGAATAAATGTGAATAAATGGATAAAAGCTTACAACATGACCATTCTCGTGAGGCACCTTCACGACCACGTACCTGCACATATATGCTAGTGTGTGTGTGTGTGTGTGTGTGTGTGTGTGTGTATTTCTCTCATACGTAAATTTTGACAGTACATTTTCAGAGATATATGTTGGGTTCATGGTTACATGCTTACAAATTTCGCGCTCCTTTCACCCTCCTAACGCAAAAAAAGAAGCCAGAGGCTCCGCCGCATACGCCAAAGAAAGGTGTGCATGTCTCTGTCATTGCGCAGGTTCCTGCGCTAAAGGGTTGGAATAGAATAACGAGGTACCTATGCTTATGTCTATCTGTGCAGATAGTTAAATGCCGATTTCCAAATTTTTATTTGTTCCAGTACGATCACCCTAAGCAATAGTATGCTTCGCAGAAACTGCGGAATTAAACTTTGTTCGTTAAATCCAACGAATACTGTGTTTCCAGTATCAGTCCCCAGAGCCTAAACTACGACCACCCACGGAAATTCGAGGTCACTCTTTCAGATAAATCTTTGTAAACTGTGCACAGACTTGGAAAGTTAGCTCGGTATAAGAATAATCAGCGCAATGTCGATTTCAGTCTCGGCTTTTCCTCGGTGTTTCTCTGCAGGACGTGATTGACACCCATCCGGGACTCACCTTTCTCAAAGAAGCCGTAGAGTTCCACTCTAGGTACATTAATACGGTGAGTAATTATATCTCAGTAACGCGACTATCAAAGCTGCACGGAAGTTTGCACTAACCCAGCCCCGCGACGAAAGTTAACACGCATTGTCATTTTTCGTTTTCAACAAAAATTAATGTCAAAACCACGCAAGCGCAGCAATGATGCTTTCGAACAACCATTCTGTTGCACACTGCCGGCTTCACGCAAGCGCGCACATAAAAAAAAATTGACCGCGCATCTGCGTGCTTCGCTGCAAATGTCGTCGAAAGACGATAGTCTTCTGCCGGCCGTACTACACTGCGGGAGATATGGACGCCATTTGGCAGCGTCGTCGGGAAACATGAGCTTGTGCAGAATCCCTGGGCAACTGCCAGGTGGCAGCACCAAATCGTCGGCAGAGGCCTTTTTCGTGCATAGCGTCGCATTTTTAGCGCACCTTAACAAACACTAGGGTCTTTAAACACTAGGATCTTAGAATTACGTATCTATGTGTTTTCCAGTAAAGGAATATACCACCTAATACTTACGTATTGATGTTGCGCCTCAGATGTACGTAATATTTGCTTTTTGATCGACAATGTCCACAAGTATGAACGCAGCTACCAGTTCAAGATGACTGGGCGTTAGGCAAGCGCTTAAACTTTGGCCGGGTGGCTGAATCGTATGACAGACAGGCAAACAGAAAGACAGACCAAAATTTCTGCATTCAAGTATCCCAAGAAAGACTATCGTCTTTAATATTTAGCGAGTCCACGGTATACTATCGTGTCTTTCATTTCGGAGTATTTTCGTTTGTTTTAGTTGGATCAGGCACGGTCATATCGCTTAGCTCGCGCAGTACGACAGTGACGTAGGGTTTAGCATGCTTGACTCGAACGCCTAGCCATATTTGGCACGATAGCGAGGATACGGCTGCTGGGTTCTACAAAGTCATCCGTAAAACATTGTCCATACTCTTTATTACTGCTTATTGTCGATGATACGATATCTATAACGACGTACTTCGAGTCACCACGCGCGCTTCGGAGGTACCATACACGTGCCTTTGTTATGCGGGTACACCGTTAAATGCGGGGTGTTCTCGTGTTTTATTTTATACTTCATAATTCTCTTATACCTTGTCCACCCAGTCTTTCTTCTCACGTCGTCCTCATTCTCCTTTTCAGGTGATCGCTAGGATATTCTACTGTGTAAATAGGTCGTGGAGTGGCAGGATCACCATTCCCGAACTCAGGAAAAGCAACTTCTTACAGGTAAGTGCACTGTTGCCGTTCCTGTATATCACGCCGAATGCTGGATGCTTATGGGGTGCTTTGTCACTATATGGAACAAGTGTACGGCCACTATATTGTCCATGGTTCCCGCCAAGCCCGTACAAAACGAGATGTTTAAGAAACCCACATGTCCCGCCCCCCAGGGTGGTGTAGTTGTTATGGCACTCGGCTGCTGATCCGAAGGTCGTGGGATCGAATCCCTGCCACGGCGGCTGCATTTCGATGGGGGCAAAAGTCTGAAGCCCATGTACGGTGCGATGTCAGTGCACGTTTAAAGAACCACAGGTGGTCGAAATTTCCGGAGCCTTCCACTACGGCGTCTAGTGTAACCATGTCGTGGTTTTGGAACGTGAAACACCATAAAGCACTCATCACCCAATTTGGCCTACCTTCCGCGTGATTAGTTTTGTCAACGCTCCACGGTTGACGTTTACGATTTGTAGACGTAGGCCTGGCTGCGCGCGCATAAATAGCCTGCATCGACGCCCATATATAAAGCACGTATATATGAGAGCAAGCTGCAAGAGAGCGCTTCGCGTCTATCAAACGCACAGCAGTCTTGCGAGCCAGCAGCTTACCAGCGGCCCTGTGATTGCCATTACGCACGCTGGCGCTTACATAACTCACGCGGCAACGCATGCCCTGTTCAGTTCGTTTGTTCGCTTCTTTCTTTAGCATATATTACACGAAAAGCGTTGACAATGTTGCTGGTATATAGTGTGGTTCCCACTGTCAAGGCGGGGCTTGCGAAATGAGCTCTGCTGCTTCGAGGGCGACATTCTGCGAATGGGCGCGAATTTCGTGCGCGTGCCCGTGTTTAACGTGCTACGTACAACTTACTTTACTGTATAGATGAACGGTGGTTTCGATGGCCTGGGCACAACCGGCTTTTGCTGAAAGTTGCGTATACCTAACAGTGCTCAATAATAATAATAATAATAATAATAATAATAATAATAATAATAATAATAATATCTGGAGTTTACATATACAGAAGCCACCGTACTGAGTCCGGAAATTTTGACCATCAAAACCACCATCAAAAACGCGAGCGCCGCGGCCTGTATCAAACCCGCGTGCTTTTCAGCTCAGCAGCCGAGCAACATGACCACAGCGCTTACGTCGTGGTGATCAGGAGTGGTATCTTCCGTTTAATTTATTTTCTATCTTATATGAGGCATTTGATGGCATCTCGCGTGATCTATAAAGCGGTAAAAAAAAGACAAATTATAGCGTATCGCACGCCAAAAGGAATATTTGATCATGAGCACGCGAGACCCTCTGTAACTGCGGACGCCGGCATAAATTTTGCCGCCTACGCATGATGAAAGGACGGTGGCTAAATCAAAAAGAAAAAAAAAAACGGCGGTGGCTAAATGGACTAAGCCTGGCGGTCTCGCAACCCGCAGGTCGGTGGCTCGAATCCGCAGCCGGACGAGCCGTTCTTGTTCTCAGTCTATGTTATAGTTTCGATCGTCCTCAATACTGGAGGTGAATGTGAGAAGAAGAAAGTGCGCGCAGACAATTTTCACAATGAGGATGATTTTTTTTTTTTCGTACGCTGTCGACAGCATCGCAAGTCAGCCAATACAAGCTTGGCGCTCCTCTTTTTTTTTTTTTGCAATACAATACAAGCGTCATTTTCTCTCCTGTACGTCACCAACGGCAAAGGCTTCGACTCGCAGGTCTTGTCCCTTCTGGAAGAGGAGGAGGACATCAACCAGATCACCGAGTACTTCTCGTACGAGCACTTCTACGTCATCTACTGCAAGTTCTGGGAGCTGGACAAGGACCACGACCTGTACATCGACCGGTACGACCTCTCCAGGCATAACGAAGGAGGTGCGTGCGCCAGACAACCGTACGCGGAAGTTGCTTTAATGCGAAGGACGTTGGACTATAGGAACCTTGATGAGCTGGTTGGCTGACTTCAACCGGGTGTGGATTAATTGATGAGCATATTAGAACAAGCAGAATTGGTTAAGTGATTAAAAACTCGTCTCTGTCGTGTTCGTATTGTCTGAGACTTGTTCGCTTTCATTCAGCGTTTACTGGCCATTTTCTGCAAAGAGAGTGTTAGGTCGGTCCAGACATATGAAGCTATAGACACGTCGCCACTGTAGAGGAGCATTGCGAATCTGGCAATGGTCCGCACCCTTCTTGTGTCACATTACCTTTATTTTTTTTATTATTTTTGCACCAGCTAAGAAGGACATCACGTTGTGCCGCTTATTGAAAGGCTTCATGCCAGGTTTAAGCGCCGCAAAAAGAATTACTGAAAAAAAAAAAGATTGCTGTTATCTGTTCATATAAGTACCGTTGACAAGAGCTCAGCACCGACAGCTCGCTTACCTATTAAAATATAAAAATGAACGCGATTTTTAAAAGGCAACTAGTTTCTTGTCGCTACAGTCCCAAATTTCTGAACAGTGATTGCGGTTAGTATTTTTTTTCTTTCCTTCCTTAATGGAAAGCTGCACTTTGGAAGAGGCATGTCACTGCAGACATGAAAGCATACACGCTGAACATATTCGCTTATTTGACAAAGTATGAATGGATGTGACGCCAAGCAATAAGAATAAGTAGTACCTTGTTCTGTGAATGATGCGAAAATTTTATGGGAAGGACATTCACCTTTCATTAGTTTCCGGGTAACCGATACCACTGCGTCGTTGCTCACTATTCTTGTTTCTTCTGAGGCAAGCATATCGTTATCCGTGCTCGTTTACGACGTAAGCGCTTATGCTTGCCGTATTGTTTTTTTTTTCCTTTTTTGCTAGCTGTGATCAAGTTGGAGTAAAGGAAAAATACCGTGAACATTAATTAGCTTTTAGTTAAATTGAACCCCCCGGGTACAAACTCAAACGTGATTTTGCTACAGAGTTCTGTGTATTGCTACATCTGACCGCTGAACTGCACAACACTGTTTGACAAAATATTCGACTTACCTCGGTAAAGGCAAAATAATACCTTTTTGATTTCTCCTAATGCATCAATTTCACAAATAAATAGCACTTCTTCTTTGAGCCGGTTATCAACAATTATTTACATTAGAAGTACCTGTATATATTCTGCAGGCTCGACACTATATTAAACTTACGCCCATTTGGTCCGTATTATAAAGGCTCATTGGCAAGTGCACCAGACCGCTATCCTCTCTCATTTTCTTTCAATGTTGTCTGCAGCGCCGAGGGAATAAATTGCAATTTAGACACATTTATCGAAGGCCTATGATAATTTGCGACGGAATAGTTCACGATTTCGCGTGCTCAGCATGACTAAACTTAGTTCCTTCTGACAAAAAGCCGTTATGTGGGCCGAAGCAAGACATAGAGTTTGCTGTTTGATTCGAGTAGAAAACTGAAGAGTATCTTATGGGTGCTTTTTTTAATGCAGCTCCGTCCTCATTTTAAGCCTTCCCATCTCATTTATTTGTGCAATCTGACTTGTTTTTTTTTTTTCTCTCTATCTACTCCAGCTATCTCTATGCGGATGATCGACAGGATCTTCTCCGGGGCTGTTACACGGTAAGAAATTATTAGTTTTGCGCAAGAAATTTATAAGATGGTATCCCATTTATAATTTAATTTTTCTCACTGTTCAATGTCTGTTACGTCCATTTGAAGGTATTCTTTGTTGTTTTGGCAATGAAATATCAAGTGTCATGTTTCCTGTCGTGGACGGCTGTCTTCGGATGGATTTAACAACATTCGAAAATTAATATCACCTAATGTGTCCCTCGCGACCCTACTTGGGATGAGAGGCACAGGTTTCTTATTTTCCTGGGGACAGCAAGGGAAGGGACATGTCAAGCCAGAGTGACTGCGCAATGCAAGGTGCACAAAAAAAATTGTCATTTCTTAGATCAAAATTTGGAACTTTCCACAAGGTTTGTTTAAGCACTGTATACTACCTGTCAAGAGCAGAATGTCACCGCTCATTGGGTCTGCTAGTGTGGGCAGGCCAAAGAGGGCGGGGAGGTGGGGGTCGGAAGGGGGGGGGGGGCAGGGCCGTCGAGGCCTTCCATTGGACGAGTTTTTCGTGACGTTGAGAACCTGTGATCACCGTCGCTCGAGTGGAACAAATAGATGGAAAAATTGGGAGACTGGCAACAGCGCACTGTGGTCGAAAGACGGCGTAAAGCGTTTATGTAAAGGTCACCGTACCGTTCTTCGTAAAGTACATAGCGCGCTGTTAGATGCAGTTTCCCGTAAATCAGTACGTCGGGGCGGCGAAGTAAATAGCGGTAATTTTCCTATAACCCTTCTGTCAAATCGTCCATTTCGTTGTTCTCCAGGGGACCGGTCCAGAAAGAAGGAAAGATGAGCTACAGTGAATTCGTCTGGTTCATCATGTCCGAGGAAGACAAGAGGCATCCCAGGAGGTACGGCATGCTTTGTTTCATGCGTTCCTCGATCGCGTTTCTCGCTCTGAATAATGCCTCAGTGAAACCCTGACGCCAAGTTGCTTACACCGATAGCGATTCGAATTTTCACCATGATATTGCAGCCAGGCACACAATCACGGAACCTGTCGCTCGTAGAAAAAGTATGGCCGTAATTTTCAGCTCGAATTGTAGATATAGGCCCACATTCATAAACCTACCTTATACTTATCAGTTGTTTTCCTTATCATCCATGTGATATTGAGGTGCGCTAAAGAGACTAAAATGGTAACCAGTGCGAAAGACTATCATAAGGCTTGTTTGTAGATACTGGACTAATTTCCTCATGAAGCATGACAAGGGCACAGGGAAGCTAAGGAAAACAAGCGATAAGGATAAGGTGCGTTTACGAATACGCGCCGAAGTCTACAAAAGTGTGCAAGAAGTTGCAGGATGCTTAAGCTTCGCATTTAAGCGTGCAACGCAATAGCGTCATTAGGCCTCGTTCGCATTGCCTTCTCGTAACAGAATTACGTGTTCTCGTACTATCGTGAGCAACATGAAAGGGAACACAGGAACGCTTGGCAAACAGCCTGAAACCCAGGTATCGGTGATACGTGGCGACAGCCGTCGGAAACATGGTGGGGCCCCACCATGTTTCCGACGAGAACAACCTTCCTCTCCGGAGAAGAAGGTTGCTCTAACAACTGTTCGCACTCCTGCCGTGCGTTTATTTGCACAAAGTGCAGGACTTGGCATTGCACCATGCGCCTGTGTCAAGAAAAAAAAAGAATGAAAAAGAAACGAATCGCTGCATGTTACTGCGACAACTACCACGTCTTATCGAATATCGGACGATGCCGCGTCATCGGCGAAACGGTGTAAGTTGCTGCTTTGTAAAAACGCCAGCGTGGTGGGAGTGCCAACAGTTAGTGGAAGAGCGCCCTCCTTTCTACTTCGTTTTTCACAGCGCCGTCCGCGTATCGCTCAGAGTCGATTTCGAGGCTCTTCACCACGCGTTCCTGTGTTCCCTTTCATAGTGCTCACAATAGTACAATCAAATTACAGCCCGAGCTATCGTGCGTGTGGGCGATTCGTTAAGTCGTAGTTTACAGTCTTTCTGACGTATTTTTCTTTCAGAAGTTAAATTGTTTTATTAATGCGCCCGCGCCGTGGCCGACGGCTTGCGTGGTTGGGCATTTCGGGAAACAGCGGCAGCTCGGAATTATAATTTCCACCGTGGACGCCTACGACGATGCCGGATCTTGTGCGACACGATCTCTGTAACGCTATCGCTTTAAAATCATGCAAGCGTGTTCGTGCAAAAAAAAAACGGTTCGTTACAACGCACCGTCTTGTTCATTTTTAATGAGGGCTGGTATTGCTCAAGTAGACAACCTCGCACCAAGGAAACCACTGAAGCCTTTTCCAATGGTCAAATAAGTGCGTTTCATAGGGTGAGGATTTTGAATGTCTAACTGCTTGGACATATTTAGGCTAACAGCGTGATTCTGGTCTGTGTACGTTAGCGCCGTTGTAAATTAAATACGTTTCTCTTGTCACATGCAGCCGCTTCTGATATTAACATGCGATTCTCCACTGTGGCCTGAGTGTTCGCCTTGCAAGGCAGCGTATGTATATATGAAAAAAAAAAATGTTTTGTCGTGCGCGTTAAATGCAGTATTGAGTACTGGTTCCGGTGCATGGACATTGACGGCGACGGGTATCTGTCCATGTACGAGCTGGAGTACTTCTACGAGGAGCAGCTGACACGCATGGAAGCGCTGGGCATTGAGACTCTGCCCTTCAGCGACTGCCTCTGTCAGGTGAGACTTGTCTGACCTTGGGCAATGACTAATCGACGCTCTGTGCTGTCCCTGCGCTTGTTGTTCATGCACCACACTGCTGTGAAAACAGTAGCTATAACACGTTGTCCACGCACTGTACTTTTCCTGCAATCCCAAACGATGGCTCTCGTGCAGAGGTGGATACAGATAGGACGTGGCAGGCAGAAATTGATGCGGGAATGAATCTACTTTCACTGTGGCTTAGGCGGTGTTGAAGAGGGATATGCAGGCATCACAATCTACATTTGTAACCGTTGTTAAACTCTGCAGCACTGCAACAAAATTCTGTTCTGCATGCGCTGGAGTCCTGCATGAGTCCGGATAATTTGGCGTTATGGGGGTCACACTGCTAAATTCAGTGAAATTTACTAGCTGTGTAATGACGGAGTATCCAACCAGAGACGTCGTGGAAGCACTGCAGACCAATTAGAGCTATCGAGGTGTTAGAGAACTTTAATGACGGACCCGAATAACAGGCCGACTTGAAGTCCGTAACAGCTGCAGGAGGTTCTCCTTCCTGCTGTGAGGAGCACCATGCACGCTCATGGCCTTCACGACAAGAGGTGCTCTGGCACAAGACGTTAAAAATGTGGAGTGTTTAAAGAAACAGAAGCTACCTTTGTCGTTGTGATACAAAATTACGTCCCGAGGGTATCACTCTTTTTAAGAACATCTTATAAACGTTTTTGAGACATGAAGCTACCTTTAGCCTCATAACGTTTAGGAAAGCATTCTCTATACCAGCAATGATCATATTGAACAGCATACGGATGATGTATATGTTCCACTTTAGACATGATTTTTTTACGTATTGAGTAAGCACACTTTAAGAGCATTCTTTAAACCCTTTGTTCATCTACCTTTGCTGCCGCCAGATGTTGGACATGGTGCAGCCCAAGCAAAAGGGCAAGGTGTCGCTGGCCGACCTGAAGAGGTGCAAGATGACGCCCATCTTCTTCGACACCTTCTTCAACCTCGAGAAGTACCTGGACCACGAGCAGCGCGACCCCTTCGCCTCGCGAGTAAGCATGGTTGTCGCTATCGAAAACCCGGCATGAGCTCGCCGACAGACGTGCGAATCTACGATTCTCGTGTTGCATCAACATGACATGTGGGTTTTGTAATCGCCAATTGAAATATACGTGGATGCGTTACCACGGCTGTGTCAACAGCGAAATTTTCTGGCCTAGTAGAATACCAACGTTAGAAAGCCGTGGTTCCTCCAAGCGCCCAGAATAACAAAAACACTCAAGGATTTGACATGTCGCCTTCAGTAAACACAATGCTTCTGTGAACCTGACATCACTGGTCAAGTTGAAAAACTGTGGAATAGGAAAGGCGAAACCACTGAATGGTTGATAGCTGCTTTATGAAGTATTCCTGTGACAGGCACACTCATGGCCCGCATTCGACAGAAATCAAATGCACAGAAAATCTGATAACAAAATGCCCCAACCACATTCTTCGTTCGAAGCATGTGTGTTCCTTTTGTATTACAAACTTCGAAGATTCGTTCACCCGGTCTTCGTACTCCAGTAGGTTCGCCCGGAGCTGGCTCCTCCTTAGTATGTGGTCGTGTAAATGAAAGCCCACTTTACTTTCTTGTCGCATTCAGAAAAAAATTATTTCGTATAAGAAATAGTTGTACTAACGAATAATTGAAATAATGAATTACTTAATCTAAATATACTTGGACGTAGGTGAATCCGATTTATATGTGAAACGTTGACTGCTTTATCGCTCCGAGTAAACATACATCGAAGGGCTTTCGAGAAGAATGGCTTCTCTGCGTTCCCAAATGTTGTGAGGAGAAGCGCGCTTCGCAAATGTTCTTCATGGCGGAGGTGATAATACGCGTCTGGACGATTTTCTTTGTGGTTGTCGCTGAGCAGAGTGCTTCCACACTGGCCAAAGATACCTTCATTTCGCTATAACGCCATCTGCTGAAATATCGGGACTAATCCAGTCCGCGTCACCCACCACCTTTGAGTCAAGTACATGACGCGCATACACGTGGCCAGTGCACACGTGGTTGTGCGAGTTATGGGAAAGCTCAACGTACGCTTCTTGAGTAAAGGCGCTGGCGTAACCGCTAAGTGATTATCGCAGGCAAACTAGAAGAAATATCGATGCATAACTTTTCATGAGTCCTTGAATTGGCACCAGCGAGAATGGATATATCTGCGTCCTAAAACCGTAAGTTTGGCAATAGTGTTTGAGAGTGCATTACATTGGCACGTATTACAGGCCCCGCAACAGCCATGAAATGACTCTCTTAAGTTTCCCCGCGGTATTCATCTTACCGGGAGCGTAGCCAGGGGAGCGTTTCAGTGTGAAAACCCCTCGAAATTTTTGACACGCCTTTCGGCCCCTTTTCCGCCCATGATATTTGAAAGCCGCATCCTGGCACCCCTCGAAGCGCCCCCAAAAATATTTGTGGCTACGTTAGTTCACCCTGTGATGCCTTGAAACAGCTGCAAGCAGGGTAGCAAGCTTCCAGCGAACAAGTGTAACTCGTGAAGCTCACTGAATGGGAGTTGCTAAATTAAATTTGTTTATCGTTGAAACTTCGCTTGCAATCAAACCATGCACGTCCACTGTCCTCATCGAGAGCCCAAGGTAGATGATGTCAGCTCCATTTCCGCTAACTTTCGCATGGTGGACGTGCAGTAATTCATAAGTTCCAGAAAACATACTTGCCTGCCTAGGTGAACACTGAGTATTGTTATTCGCAGGACCACGACGGAGACGGAATGGAGATTTCCGACTGGGACCGGTATGCTGCTGATGAGTACGAGCTTCTGGTAGCGGAAGAAGGAAACTTCGAAAACCACGAACTGTAAGTACACCGATGGAGGGAAGATAGCTGCCAGTTATTTTTCTGTAAAGCAGGAAACGGAAGCTGCGGTACTGATGTGGCGTAACGTTGACTGTGTAGCCCTATTACTCGTATCAGTTAATCCAAGTGAGAACAGAAGCTCTACGGAACATGGAGGCTTGAAATGATTGAATAGAAGCACAGCGAGAGAGGCGATTTCGGAAAGGTTATGAGGCCCATTTATACTGTTTACAAGACAGGTTTTTGGTGGCGGTGTGGGTGCAGCGCCCGACACCTATCTTGACGGACCCTATCTTATCGGGTTTTGGGTCCGATTTCACGTGGAAGCAACTTTTTATTTAGATTTTTTTGGTGTCGTTTGTCGTGGACGTTTTAATGACATCATTTCCGTGACGGATATGATACCAGTGAAAGCTTGCGTTCCAACAAGCCCACTTGTCGAAACGCTTTTTCCGGCGACATTCACTGTACACAGGCATGCAGTGAAACTCCAAAGATCTGCAACAGGTTCCAGAACGTCTCGGAAGCGATATTTCCTGGCATCCCACCCCGCGTGTTTTATCATACGTAAGTCCGCCGCGATGGTCTAGTATTTATGGTGCTTGCCTGCTGACCCTAAATACATGGGTGCAAACCCGGCCGCGGCGGTCGCATTTTCGATGGAGGCGAAAATGCAACCGCCGCTTCGACGTACGTCACAATCATGTCGTGTTTTTCACACGTAAAACTCCAGCCATTGTTATTATTAGCAACACAAGATACGCGTCCTCGTCGTCAAGGCCGCATGAGAATTTTCAAAATGGCACATTTTGAATCCTGAACAAAACGAGCTTCATTTTCAGCGTACCACCGGCGCGAGTTAGCACTGGCTAACATTGGCAAGTGCTAATCGATAATTCCAGCTGATACTGGTTGCTAAATATTTGCAAATGTTGGTTAGTGTTGTGCAACTATTGATAAATGACGATTAGAGCAGCTAGGTGATGCTAAATGTTGGCTATTATTAGCGAACATTGGCTATTATTATCTGCTGCTATAGCTACCTTACACTGTCATGACGGCAGGACAGTGTTCATTCGACCTCAGTCGAATGATTGAATTGTCTACCAAATTTGTTCCTTCTCGCTGAATTCCGGGCCCTAACTTCTTTTCTTTTGTCACTCATGCAGCCTGTACAGCGACTATGACCCGGACGACGACGACCTGTCTCCGAACCTGGAAAAACTGGCGGCCCCGCTGCGCTGCCGGACGGGCCGCCAGGGACGCCTAGACGATGACGAGTACGACTATGCAGAGTCGGACACCGACTACCACTACTGAGACTATGCAAACTCCAAGAACCGACAAAAAGACTTAACTACGCACCGTCTGGCTGCACTGCCTAAAGGACACTCCCGTGTGGTTCAGATGTGTACCGCCCCAAGAGCCTGGCACTTTGGGCGGTATACGTGCCTCATACCATGTGCCCCAGTGTTTCTGCCACAGGACTGACTGTTCTTCGCCGAAGTTGTACCGGAAACTATGCATGAAGTCGCCATATCTGTGATTGATCGTGCGGCGAGAAAGGCCGCGCCTTTCCTGGACAGTCCGAATGCCAAACGCGAATAACTGACCACAAGTCGTGCGAAGCCACCTCTCGTCTGCGCCCCTATCCAAGGCCTGCCAGACGGGCTGCGACCAAGCTACGGGAGACATCTAGGAAGCGACGTCATAGTTTAACAAGAAGCTTAACAGCCCCTTCTTGTTCGTCCTATGTATCCTCTTTATTATGGGCGTCCTTTTCATACATCCGTCCAAGTTATTTATTTGCCAGTCTTGCGGAATCCCGAAGTATTGAGGCTTAAATCGAAGCCGCAAAAAGAAGGAAATCCCTTTCGCTTGTTTGGAAGTTGGCTACTGAGAGATCGTCCTGTCTGGGAACTATCGACGTGAGCGGAGAACAATATGCTGCCAAAGAATACCCTTCCTTCCGCAAAGGAACCAGCTATGAATCGTCTTGAGCTGTCTCCGGTATACCATGCGCCCAGAGTTCCAAGGACTTACCGCACGCTCTTCGCCATGCCCTCGTGCGAGCTTCGACTTGGTTAAGCTGCATCGATGGAGACCCACCGCCCACCACTACATAAGGCAATGTGCTTGATGTTCTGGGACGCTGCCTTTTTTTTTTTTTCAAGTTAAGTGTCTTTCTTCTTGCTCGTGTGCAAATGGACACAGGCGAGCATTCCCAGGAATCGGTTTGCTTGTGAGATCCGTTATCCTAGCCTGACTCTGCTCGAGGCGCTATCAAGATTTCAGAGTCGCGCAGCAGACCTCCACTACGGCGTCTCTCATAATCAGAACTGGTTTTGGGACGTTAAACCCCACAAATCAATCAGAGTCGCGCACTGATTGGCTCTACCCATTGTGGAATACCTACGTCGTCCTGCGTTTCAGGATGTGACCTCCACCGATGACGGCCGTAGTGCTCGAAGTGCGTCGGGACGCCAGTGCTTTGTAGGTGGTGATCAATTATGCGTGTATGAACACGTGGTCGTGTGCTGTTCTGCGTCCTGGTAGACGTTTCGAACTCGCGACATGAACGAAGAGGAAAGCTGGAAAGTGGGGCAAGGACTAACCAAGAATTTATGATTTTTATCGTATGCGGAACGGCTGTTCTGTTGCATTTTCTCACTGTTAAGGACATTCTGATTGTGCAACTAGTGCAAGTCATGCAAGCGTCGCTACGGGCGGCCGTACGCTTGTTCACGCCCCCACTATCTCACACGCATGCGGCTTGGAACCGCAGGTTGTGTCGGGGCCGCTGTAGATAACGCGCCTCTCTTTATTTTATTCTCTTGCCATTTGAGCAAGCGCTTTCGTGCGTGCCGTAACGCAGTTTCTCTGTGTGCGTGTCAAATCTTTTGCGAGGAATGTCTGCCGCCCTGTAGTTTATCGAGAAGCCCATTCACTCTCCCACGCTTTAGCTCATCTCTCTCTCTCTCTCTTTGCTCGTTTGCTGTGAGTAAAGTCATGTTATTCAGGGCATGTGAATGGTCATTTAAGTCTGGAAAACTTAATACTTTATGTATGCCCTTTGTTTTGGGGAACTGCAAGAGAGTAGTAGGCAAGATTATTATATTGATAACCTATTTCGACTATATTTATTGTTATCGTTGTGGTAAATATATAAAAGCTTGTGAAAATATATATGTAGAACTAGAAAAATATGTATTGACGATTTATTTAAAGGAAATATGGGAAAGAGTCTAACGTGCAGTGAAACGAGAAATATGCTGGCGTTATATATTTTATGCGGAGAAACACTCGAAGTCATTCTGAGGAACAACTTTTTTTTTTGTATATACGTATACATTTAAGTGCCAAAAATCTGCACCATTTCAAGCACAGCTGTCGTTCGAGCCTTGGAAAGCGTGATGTATGGCATATATATATAGTGGGAAAGGGGGGGGAGGGGGGGGGGAGGACAGATGTTTTAGCGTTATAATATGTAAGGACTTGTGAGGTATGTGAAACGTAGGCTGCAATAAATAATATAGCACCGAAGTATGAGGGAACAGGTATTGCCACTGTCTTCTAGTTTCCGGCTGAAGAATGCCAAGGACATGAAGCTCGCTTGGCGGTTGCACAAGCGAGTCTTCACACGCTGTTTCCGCCTCGTTTAACATTTTGCCAGCCACATAATTGTAGGTATGCGCTCATGTCGTGCACATGCAGGGGAAGTTGCGAAGGTAGCTCATCTTCCTGCCAAAGAAAGCATGTCATCTACTTATATACCTCGCTGTGTCGTTTCAATTATCGTTTGCCGACCATCTTCGCAAGCTTTAGTGCCTGGAGAGTGCTTGTGTGATTGTTAATCCTTCCGAATTCATGCGGGTCGTCATGACAGTTTTTGTGGAGAGGGCTTCGGAGTCTTGGCTTTGAGGATTAACGACATGGCTTTGCCAGGCTTAGGCCTAATAAAACTCGAAGCTCCTTATGTCCTGAGCTTTATTTTTTTTTCATTTTTATTTACTTGCATCATTCTAAAGGCACGAAAGCGCGTTTCAGGTCACAGAAACCACCTGGAAGGACAGGCGGAATCCTTGGGGAACGCATTACCAGAATTGAGGAGGGGTTAGCGTCAACTTTCCTCTGGCGCTTGGCTCACCACAAGATTGCATTGTAAAGGAGATTCGTGCGGCATGTAGCTATAGTCGAACTATCGCCTGAGCTAAAATCAAGCTACTGAAGTTGAAAGAACTGTCGTTAAGATATATTTTTGCGAGATCACGAGCTTCACCGACGTATTCTCCTCCTTCGCCTCGATTTGCTGTATGGAGATGGCAACCATAAGTGTGGCGCATTGGATGACATTGTGTCCAAGGAGGGAGACGAAGCTTCCACCACAGCTGGCAGCATTTAATCGATGCCTGATATGCATGGTCTGATTTCCACTGTTCGCATCAGACGCTCAGTGTGCGGCATCACGCGCACTATCGCTTAACGGTGGTGTATACTGCCGCATCAGTGTTATCACCAGCCGCATACAAGCCTCCGGGTCAAAACGCTCGCTTAGGACCAGACTGGAAGCATAGCCGCAAGGCAGTGCCACAATCGCTGAGACTTGGATCGTAGAAAGGCGTCTGAACCACTATGGACTTGTGCGAGTAGAGGGTAGATCACATTCATTCTTGGGGTATGTCCAGTCTGGCACCGCGAGCGATGTGACCTGAGGGATTTTCGCGACGCATAGTCATCACTGTTTGTCATCCGGTGCCGAAGTCGCAAAACTTCTCTTTCGCTAGTGCTATTTCCCATTGGCTGGTTGGCTTGTCTGACATGTCTAGCATCGAGGTTCGCTAAAAGGTTCTCTTAGGAACGTGTTTAGCGCAAGACGCTTTTGTGAATGCCGGCCCCGGAGGCCGAGAAAGTCCGCAGCAAGCATTTGGTTCTCCTTGCATAACCCTAAAGCCGACATGATGTGTTCAGCGTGTTGTGATTTATGTTCGTTTCTGTCTAGTCGCTTAGACCAAAGTTTCCGGCGTTGGAAATAGCTTGCGCCAATCCATTAAAGCTCGCACTGTAATGAAAAACAGGTACAGTTTGTAGGTGATCCCCGACGTACAAAAGAAGAAATTTCTGGCTCCATTTGGGTAGGCTGTGCTATTGCAGTACCTGATGCTCTGTTTGCCGTTATTAGACAATATCAAACGAAGCTGTAGTCCAGTGCTAAGAGGACGTTTCCTAACCGGTCTTTATGTGTTAAAGGCCGGTTAGGAAACGTTCTCTTAGCACTGGACTGCGGCTTTGTTTGTTTGCTCAAAACGGGAGCTAATTGGATCAGAGGGCATTGAAACTTCTACCATTAAATGAATTAGACAAAAAAGAAAGAAACTCGGCAAACGTGTTCAACGTGATCCACATATGGTTGTAACATCAAGAACTGTCAACGCATATAATGAGTTCCGGAAAAATAATCTGTACGATAGTCGAATATGCAGCGTCTGGCTCGTACCCATCACCAGAACTTCATCTTCATATTCATCTGAAATGAACGTGATGCTGTAATGTTAACCCTCAAAATGGTCTACGTCCAAATTAATCGTGGTATAGTTTAACTCCACCGCCATTACTCGTGAGCTGTCCCCGTCCATAGCGTATCGCGCGTATCGCAGCTCGAATTGTATTTGAATTGAGTTCGTAGCTGTTTCAGTATGTCAGCTATTTACGTTATTTTGTGGCCTCGCTCCGCAAACTGCTGGCTCATTTCCTTTTCTTTCTTTCTTTTTCTGAAATTTAGGGTATATATTCATGTTCTTTTACAGGATAATAAGGCTTCCATGCTGCACTTTGAGTTCAGTTATCGTTGAGCTATGCTTGACGGGCATGGAAGCAGCCTTCGTGCATATAATTCGCTTTGTTTTGGACTCCGTGAGTATTGCTAATTTAAAAACCAGACACGTAATCAGGTCTACATTATGCGGTTTGCAAAAAGGAAGCTTCGATGATATTTAAAACATTCGTTTTGCTTATTTTCATTATTTTTTTTTCTCTCTCGTTTAAGTACATAGTACGCTCGATACACAATTGTAACGCCAAAAACAAAATTTGGAACAGGAAAGGCCACCTAGCGGGATCAATGCCCTTTCGTGGTCCGTTTTTCTTTAGCTTTTATTTATCGTTCACAGAAGACGAAACCAGTATATAGGAAAGAAATGTAGCCAGCACAGTAATGCTACTACGTGTCGTTGGAGACGCTCGCGACGAATTGCATACTATTTATTCGACAACTCTAGTTGGCGTTTACAAAGCCCGCGAACCACCGGTGTTACACATAACCCCATTGTGTACGCTCGTTGAAGTTGATCCTGCAAATTGTGCAACTCATATGTGTTCTTGCTGTAAATACAAGTCACGTACGAATGCTGCGAAGATCGCAGCTATATCTTTGATTCATTACCGACGCCAGTCGCTGCTAATCTGTCCCCATTACTTTAGTGGCATATGGTCACGAAAGCAATGTAGTTTAAAGAAAGGAATATCCCGGTATACTTTCTCTTCTTCAACGGGCTCTTATCTTGAGCGTAGATGCACTGAAGGTAAGAAAACCGTTGATTCGTGCGTTGATTGTGTACTCGTTACCTCAGCAGAGTGCTGGACTTTGTTATGCGAATTCCGTACACGCTTACTTAGTTTAAATAGTCGTTTAGCATATGTTTTATTCCCAGTTCTTTCAGCTTGCTCTGTAAATAGTACAAGAATATGTGCATACACACACAGAGTGATTTCATTTCTTTGGCGCACACATGTAATTCCTTGCGTTGTTTGCTGTTGTTGGATTTCCTTCTTCCCGACAGTGTTCCGTTGCGTGCGCATGGTCACATGTGCTTCACTGTCCCTGCTGTTAATGGCTTTCCACGCAGTGCTGTGTCTTCTGTTCATGCACGCAGGACACGTCATCTTCGGAGAATGCACGTCAACATTATGCAATTACCTCGATGGTATACCTGCAAGAGGCCACCCGAACCGTCGTATACGCAACTATTTCTACCCTTTGCTCCCCCCCCCCCCCTGCCCGTTTTTTTTTTAATTTTCAATTTGTCTTCGATACCTGTTGTTCTGTTAGCGACGTGCGAGAAGAGTTTGTGAAGTTAAATAAAAGAGAGGAGACCTCAATAAATACTTGAGAGTTCTATCTGGTGTTTATTTCTTTGTGTTTGTTTTGTCGGGCGTATGAGGATGCAAGCCGCTGAGCTGCCACTGGTGCGCCTTGGTAGTACAGAGGCGCTAGGGTGTTGGCCTACGGCGGATCCCACTGCGGATCCCACACATTAATCGATGTCCTGCGAAGCTATGTGGGAATCGATGTCCTGTTTGCTATTCAGCCAAGTGTTACGAGTATAGGATCACAAACACCATTGCCACAAGTGCTGATGCGGCAGTGTTGTTGACGATATGTACCGGAGGGAAGAGCCGCCATGGACGATTGGTAGCGTGTTTGCTTGGGACCTCGGTGCTCCGGGTTCGGTTCCTGAAGCGTGGCAGGTTGACGCTTGTCTGTGATATTTGATGTAATGTTAATATTTGAATCACCTCTGGAACACACCCTCGTATCGCTGGCCGAACACTGCGTGTATATCAAATAGTGCTTGAAAGCATCCGTTAAACAGGCTATCCACTTCAACCGGAGGGGGGTGAATTCGATCTCTGAAACTGATTACCCGGATTTCAGAAAAGGGATATCTAGGACATCCACTTTGAATAACCGGAAAGCCGAACACTGGAATTTGCGGATTGAATATGAGATGTCGCGCCAAATTAGTTTATGCAATAAGAATGCCGTGACGGAGCTAGGTGAGCTCCCATTAAATGTATTCCTGCAATTTTAAAAGAAATTGGGGCGATAATAATGCACGTATCGGATTGCCACGATACGCAGCTCTACAAAACATTTATGAGGCTGTAATTGGTGACTGCATTCTTGCCGTGTTGCCTGTCATATTGTACCATACTGCACAAGTCTGACACAGCGTGAATCTACGTGTAAGATTTGGCCTTTCAGAAAGGTAAACTGCGGGACAGGAAACGTAAGGATATTAACCAGAGCGCATATCAGGTTTGGACAGAGCTCTTGCAATGATAACTAGAAGTATAAAATGAGTTCAGGAGACAGATAAAGCGATAATTTAGGCTCCAGAACTGAAATATAATATCTGGTTACTCGAGTAGCCGAATGTTCGGACGATATAACCAAAAAACAACCGAATAACCAGTCATTCCGGTTATCCCGCTGTCCTATTCCAGTAACTGGTGAATCTTATAATCGGATAACCGATATTAGCCCCAGGACCGGTGTTATGTTCTTGCGCTAGCATGAACCACATGTGCTGGCATTGGCGTTAATCGTGACTTACCTGACGAGTAAGCCATTTCAGCGACGTATCCATCGATCATTTATGGTCGCCGCATGCACTGATACCTTAACACCCCAATTATTGCGATAGAATTATATGGACAGTCTCGGCTGGTTTTTGCCGTCCCCGTCGCCGCCGTCATGAACCGTATATGTATAAGTATGTATATATATATAAAAGTCCCAAAGATAAATAATTCAGATAAATGCTTGCGAAGCGCGGAATCGAAGCAGGAACCTCTCGCTCCGCAGCGCGCGGAGCGAGAGTTCGCCAAGATATGCTTCGCATTGAAAAAATATACCCTTGTATTCAGATTTCGGTGCGCCTTATAAATAACCCAAGGAAGCCAAAATTATTCCTGAGTTCTCCACTAGCTTCACGATCATTCAGTGCTTTTGGCACTTAAAATCCCAGAAATTATTACTCTGAAGAGAATATATGCGTAACTTCACTTTCATTATGACTCGTACATGCAGGCAGCTACAACATACAGGCAGCTGGCAACTAGGTCGCGCCCAATTTCGATAACAGAGGCATCTGAAAGTGGTGAATAGCTTTAGCCTGTTGTCAGCGACCTCGTCTGTTCATCATAGTCACACGGTGCAATCAGGACCACTAAAGTACGCAGCTTCCGCTAGGTCCCGTAATGCCATATCATAGCGACGCTGGCCGATAGTTTACGAAACAGGTCACTTAATTGTCATGTGATATTGGGGGTGGGGGGGTGGGGGGGGACATGTCACGTGACTTTGCGGTACGTGATTTTGGAGGGAACATGTCACGTGATTACCCAAAATCACGTAACTCAATGTCACGTGACTTGCTCCCGCCAAAATCACGAAAACGCGCAATGTAACGTACGGGACGTGTTTCCCGCCAAAATCACGTAACGAAATGTCACGTGACATGTTTCCGCTAACGAAACATAACGCAATGTCGGGCCTGAGAAGTTACGCCTAGCCTTAAACAGCTTTTCTGCAAAAGGTGCCGTCATCTGCAGAGTGGCTCTTGCAGAGCTCTGCTCCTCCAAGATGTTAGAAACAAGCAGGAAGGGTCACCCTGCGTCAGGGATGTGCAAATTGTGATTCTTGAAATTGAATCGAATGCGGATTGAATAGCGGCACAATATATCGCATTCAATATCTGAGATTATCGGAATTTCTTTTGAACTTTGAGCCGATCTTTCACACAATATATTAAATAACGTTCACATGCTACACTGTTCATAGTTTTATAATTAAAATCAAAAATGTAATACTTGATACAAGTAAGCATACTTTTCTCACGCACGCAAAATTTTGCAGGAGGCGAATGTCGGTTGTATAACCAGCAAAGCCTGGATCCACGAGCGAATAGCCTGCTGCGCTGCGTACAACTTGGCACGTGTATAATGTCTGTATAATGACTGCTGGGTTGAAACTGATAGCATACTTTCATAAACGACTTGTTTATTTAGGTTTGATTAACAACTTTAAATATACGTAAATAAAACCAGCGGGAAACACACACACGGAGACAAAAGAACACGACAGCATAGGCCGGCCCTTCGTCTTCCTCGTTCTCTCTCTGTGTGTGTGTGTGTGTGTGTGTGTGTGTGTGTGTGTGTGTGTGTGTGTGTGCGTGTGTCCTGCTGCTTTTCTTTTCCGTTTTGACTGTGTACCAACTAGCCCACTCCAACGCCAGTGCCTAATAGGTAAATTATTCTATAAAGCATCATATATTTTCGAAAGCGTGTTATTTGACTGGAAGACCGAATCGAATAGAGCAGTGTCCAATTCGTAGTACGGAGCGGTGTTTTGATGCTACGAATAGGACACTACTCCTAATGGCTTATTCGTTTCGAAATTTTCGAATATCCGCGCAACCCACCCCCTCTCCCCCTGCGTATGCCTCAAAGTGCATGACGGTAATTCGCCTTTTCGTACCAAGCAAAGTACAACGCTATCGGATCCCAAATAATCCGTTCTGAATACATTCGCTATGGTCGAACTTCTCTAAGTTTCGCTGTTCCAGGCAAGAACAATTAACGTTTAATACGCAATTACACTGGAGGGTTGCCACCGCTAAAGAACTAGCATGGAGATATATGTTGTCTATTTCCGGACTCTCCGTCGACCACTGCTATACGCTTCCGCTCTCTTGGTATATATTCAGTCGATCTAATTGACCATATTCTATGTCCATATCCCATGGCCGATCCCACGTCCATGTTTTTAACGTCTATTATTGCGTGCGCTACCCCTGTCTGTTCCCTGACGCACATTTAGAGTTAGATAATTACGCCGATTAACTATACAATGGCCTTTTAAACCGAAACAACCTCACTTTAAGTATTGGAAGGCTCGAACTAAGCTACACGAGAGGAATCATTCGTCGTAATCCTTCCAAAGATGTTATAAGTTGAAGCTGCCACCATGATAAATGGCGACTGTTTCCATAGCAGGAAACGAAAACAAACTGCAAGCGTAAGCTGTTGTCAGGCCTTTAGCAAAGGTCAAAATGTTGGCCGAGGTTCAAATTAGTGACGCCACCACTTCCGCCTCAGGTTCGCTTGAGCATGTATCCTGTGCTTCTTGGCGGTTTTCTTTTTTCCTTTTTCCTTTTGTGAAATTGGTCGGAGTGCGTCCTGGAGATACTTCCAACGATAAAGGGACCGACAACCGAAATCTTGGCATCCGGAACATGGCGTAGACTGGCGGTGAAGCGTTGTTACTGCGTTCTGGAGTCTTCAAATTGCTGTATATTGTTCATACGACCATAACTCGGGTTTGAAGGGACACTAAAGGGAAAAGGTGAAGTGGTGCAGAATGATCACTTGTGCTTCGAGAATTTGTTTATCTTTAATTTCGACATATGGTGTTGAATATTAAGAGAGAAAGTTGAATATTAAGAGAGAAACACACCGTCCAATACATACGTATTGATGTTGCACCTCAGATATGCGTAATATTTGCTTTTTGGCCGACTGTGTTCAGAAGTATGAAGGTAGCCACCAGTTCAAGCTGGGTGGTCGTTGAGGAAGGGGTTCACCTTTCGCAGCAGGACAGGCACACAAACCAACACAGACAGACAGACCAAAATTTCTGCGTTGAAGTATCCCAAGAAAGACTATCGTCTTTAAAGGGACCGTCTACCGTCCTTCATCGCTCTCCCATTTTTTGGCTCAATAGAAAGGGTACCTTTCGAAGTGTCCCAGCGTGCAGTGGTTTCTCCAGAAACTGAATAGAAATTATTAAAACGCAATTTTTTTATCTATGAAGTCGCTCCTTTCCTAGTGTAGGCATGCCAGCAACACTGCATGGGTACCGCGCATGATGCGTCGTCGTCTCCCTGGAAACCATTTCGGGCGCGGGAGGCATCTCAACGCGAACCGGCTTCAAGGTCGACATTCCAGAGGCGACGACGAGGAGGAGAGGCGAGGGAAAGTCGGCGCGCGGCGGTGCGTCTCGGACATCCAGCGCCGCATTCATGACAAGCGCAGTACTACGCGCCTCCGCAGGCAGACGAATTCGAAGGCAGCGCCACATGCGCCACCCCGAAAGCAGCGAAAAAAGAACAAATTGTTCTTGCACGCTATAACAAGGTGTCTCACAGGGTGAAGTACGCATGTAAGACATACATAATAGTTTTTCAGCAGAGTATGCATACCTGCGTGGGCTGGTTCTCGTACACTTGGAAAATGACGAACACGCTGTTGGGTGTCGCTAGCGGCGTTTTTTGCACCACTTTCAGAGCGAAATTAAAAACATAATTCCTTTTTTGTGGGGTGAAAGCGTGCTCGTTCCCGTAAATGTGACGCACGATCTGCCCAATTTTACCACAATCCTAAAAATTTTTCTGAGCGGTAGACAGTCCCTTTAAAAATGCCTTCCGGTATCACCTCACGCCGACAACAACATTCAAATACTTAGCTGACGTTTGCCCAACAGCTAGAAATTCACCGACACATGACGCATGTTATCAAATGTTCAGTTGAAAAATGTGTCGCCGGCGGTTGGTGTGAGAAAGATATGCCAAAGACACTTCGGCCTGCAGCAGACAAAATCTTGACACCCAGGCCCAGCTATAGCCACCCCACCCCAGCAGCTGACCACAACGTCACCGCTATAGTGTACCGGCCCTCAAGCTGTGCGATTTTCGGGCTACATATGACAAACTGTGACTATCAGCAGACCTTTTAGGGTTTATAACTTCTAAGATACCTTGAAACGTGTTTTTTATTAAATAGAAGCGCGTTGGATTGGCTCCAAGGTAAAACATGTTTTGCTGCCGTCTGCCACCTACGAATGAGGGTAGTCCTTTAAAGCTTCAAGGGACAAACGCGGACTCCCTCAGCTAGAAGCTCCTGCCAACTAATGCTCCCTCCGCGCGCCCGTGTGACAGTGCGCCCGCTCCTTTCAAGTAAAGAAGCTTTAGTTCAAAGAACCTTGAAGTGCCCGTGTGAGAGGGGTATACAAGACTCTATAGGCAAGAGAATTCTTATAACAAGATGTTTCAAGGCGGATTTCCCGTTGCCATACCCTTTAAGGTTTCTGTTGAAATAACGAAAACACGCACCTACCTTAGAAATTGTTTGTCGGTCCCTTTAATTTTTTTCCATTTAAGCAAATAATCACAGGTATCTCGGATGATGGACTCATACGGAGTTTCTTACAGTATGAAACTCTATGGATGGACTTGATTCTATCACTTTTTTTATGATAATTGTGGTTCGGTTAAGGAAAGGACGCTAATTTAATTGTGCAGCCCATGTCGGAAGCACGGCTAAGCATCCGCAAGGGAAAGGGACTGAAATAGAAGAGGAGCGCCGTAGTGGAGGTCTACGGAACTTCTGAGCCCGTGGTGTTCCTCAAGGTGCACTGACCATGCACAGTACGCGGGCCTCTGGCATTTTCAACTCCATCGAAAATGCGACCGCCGCGACCGGGATCCAACCTGCTTTTTTTGGGTGGCAGCCGAGCACCACAACACTAGACCCTTTTCATAAATACGGCACCTGATGGTGGGCTTTTCGTCAGTTTCGCTTTGCAAGGAATTATGGGTTCGCGGGGCGCCATCATGAAGGCTGCTCTGCAGAGCGGGGGCAAGGCGCGAGTGTGCTGGCAGCTGGTTCCCGTGTGATCCGCCGGAATCTCATCGTCTGTGTTTGCGAAGGTGCTTTTTTTAGGGGCGAAGCTCCTTAAGGCGTGGGTCGTGCGTCCCCGATGTATGTAGTAGTAGTAGTAGTAGTAGTAGTAGTAGTAGTAGGTAGCCACCGGCGCGTGCCTGCCGGGAGGCACGCGTGCGCCGAGGGCGAGCGCGTGGCTCCCGGCACGCGCTCGCCCGCGAGAGACAACGTTGGCGCAGGCAGCGTCTCCTTGCGAGTTTCTTGATTGAGAAATACCGGCTGCTCGCGTTGGAGAAGTGTTGCAAAGGAGCTCTTTGCAATGATTCGCCCATTGGGTAAGCCTCACGCGTTTCTCACGCTCTCCGCCTCGGAACTGCACTGGGACAGACTCGTCGAAACGTTGGAGCGCTTGCGAGTGGGTCCCCAAGGCGTGGCCCGAGCCGTGGAAGAATTAAATTGCATGCAACCCAACAACCATCAGGGGGACGTGCATAGACGTCGTGTTTGCCAACTTTCACCTACAACCCGTGCAAGAACCACTTACCTTGCATTTCACGGACCACAAAGCAGTCATAAACAAGGGACCACGGAAACCAGCAATAAAAGTTTGATGACATTTACTCAAATGTTTCACTTTTAATTGTGGGGCGAATTGCACGGAAGATTTTCACGGTTTACCGATGATTCCTTCCGGAGCTTCGCCCCACTCATCATCATTCACCCCGTGAATATGCTGTGATTTTTTTTTTTTTCAGTGTTTTCGTGTAAGAACAAACAACAAATGTTTGATACATCGCTACGGGTGATCGAGGCGCTCAAAAGAACGACCCTTGGTATGCACAACACCTTGGACGAAAGGACAGAAAGCTCAGCGAGTTGTTAAAGATTCATAATGCAAAGAACAGGCGTGCAAAACACGGACAAAAGTGAAGAGTAGTGACCCTCTCAGACCGTTGATTAATTATTGTGTGGAACATAAGCTTACACCAGTATATCCGATAAGGAAGCTTGTTTTGCAATCATGCCGGATAGCTATTGAAAAGAATTCTCGGCCCCTGAAACTGAAGCCGTGTGTAGTTAAGCAACGAGCTGTCGATTTCTCGTTGAAACATAATCTTGATAGGATAGCTTCTAATGCCCAAAAGACAAAATCGCTCACCACAGAACTAGTTTTCTCGGCAAAAATCCACAAGCGAGAAATTCCCTTTTCGCAAATTCTTTCAGGGATAGGGACTTGGCAAGTTTGTGTAGCTGGCCACATTAACATGTCTAAGTTTTTCTGACCCCTTTTGCGTACGTAATTGTCAGGATGTAGTTCAGTTTTTAAGAGAAAATAATCCTGGTGACTGAGAGCGTTTAGTATGGATGTCGAGGACCTTTATTACTCGTTGCCGCAAGACGGTTGCTAAATTGAGTATATGCACCCGCGGAGTTTCCATGGGCGCATTTCTAGAAATTATTCCCTTGTCCTTAAAGTCAACGTTGTTTGGATATAGAGAAGGTGTGTTTCTACAGAAATCGGGGATTTATGTAGATTGTGGGTATGCTGACATCCCCTGACAAGTATTTATCGCTTGGCTCTCGCGTTTCCTCAGAGCTACTCCAATTTGGCTTTTCCGCGGGGCACGAGCCGCGACGTCATTCTCGGCGGGCCGCCTCACTGGGGATGGCGCTGGTGTTCCTGCGGTAGCGCTACCTGGCGGCGATGATTCGTGGGACCGCGGGTGTCCCAAAATAGGGCCCATTTCGTCGAAGAGCCCGCCATCGCATTAGAGACGCCACGCCAAAATCAACCCCGAAGAAAAACGGCGCGCGCAGCGAGAACTTCAGCGCGCCTAACATCACGCAACAGTGTATCGACTTATACATGGCGCGATTCTAGAGTGCTCTGGTAAGAATGTGGAATGCGACACTGAGTCATCGCATCACAACGAGTGAGCGTGCGACACAGAAAGAGGAAGCGGAGATGACGCGCCGACACCGCGACATGTGAGGGAGGCGCCCCAGATGCAGCAGGCGCGTGAGACGCGCGAGGAATCTTCCAGTTGAATCGAAGGCTTTCTCTCAGCTTTGCGCCTTTTGAGATCACGTGACGCGTGCCGAAACGTCTCCAGTGCCGGCCGAGGACTATATATTTAAGGAATCGACCAAGAGCTGCCTTCAGCAGCCTCAGTCGTCAGTGAGTGGTGTGCAACAGTGGAATAAGAAAGAAGCTGAACGACGCTGCCCCGCGGCCCAACTGGACGAGATCGGCCTGCATGCTCCATGTGGACAAGACGCTTCAAGTGGCTCTGGTGAATATGGCTCTTTTCGTGTTTTATTCTCTATTGTAATGCATGATCTTGTACATTTGGTGTTCCATGTGATGTAGCCCATCTATGTATTGAAGAGCCGTGTTTGTGCACGTTTGTGTAACTGCCCATTGAATGAGAATTATTTTTGTTTTCGTCACCCTTGGCTCTGACTCGGTCTTCGAACCACTGCTGGCGTTTTGCTAGTGCACAAAGGGGACCTAAAGCTTAATTGTCCTAGCTTTCGTGGGGTCATTTCGGGGAATTGATACGTCGGTTCTTGGTATCTTTCCCGGCGATTGCCTCTCGAGCCTCATAGCTCGGGATCAGTGACAACGGGGAACGATCGTCGCTCTCTTGGGCTTGGGACGTCGTCGCAAGCGGTCGACGCTCACGCGCGCGGTGTCGATAGGCTGGATTCACTGGGACGACGCCGCAGACGCTTTTACCGTTGTCCGATTGCGCCTCTGTTCACCAGACGCATCTCGCGAGCAACATAGGCTTAGTTTTCTGGCATGGACGAACACTAATCGCTCGGTATCCTGTTGCGGTGAGTCGAGCATAATCGATTCCGCGTGGGGTATTGCATTAGCATGCCTGTTTGCATAATCCGGCTAGCGCGCTTACTATGTGTAGAAGGTGCAAATAAATGCCCTCTTTGTTGGTTTGCACTGTTGGTTTGTTGGTTTGCCTTTGTTCCTCGAGCGTGGGGGACCCCACAAGGTTCAAAGGTTAAAAAATCGGCGTTCGTGTTGTCCATTCCTCTTCCCTGTGTCCGTGCTTTGCACGCCTGTTCTTCGCACCTTGGACGAGGTGATAGACGCGCAGCGCAACGTGCAGGCGGGGAGGCTCACCATAATCAGGGCAGGCACAAGACTACTCAAGTCGACAGTGTATCTGGAGTGATTGGTTTACCCCCGAGAATATCTTGCTTAAGCATGAGGTCAAGGAGACTGTAATGCTTGTCTCGACAACAGGAACAGCGTAGAAAACGGGAAATTTCTTATGGCGAAAAGAAGCAAAACGGCACGTTAACTCTGAAAACACACACCACACAACCCAACGAAGTAAGCACAGAAATCCATAAAGCCAAAATATTTCCAATTCATACGAACTCATGGCCTTGAAGTTGACGATTTCACAAACGTTTATTTTAAAAATAGAAGTTGGGAAGCAGGTGGGTGGGGTCCCTAGTCCAGGGTTCCACTGGCCTCAACAGCTCGCCGTGGCTGGTCGAGGAGTGCCACGTGGGCCTCCTTTTCCTCGCTGGCAAGCCAGGCCTCCCATACTCCTTTCGGAATTTTCGCGCCGAAATAGGAGGCGTATTCCCACGTGATGTTGGCGAGAGTTGGCTTTCCTCCACACCACGGGTAAGTGGCGGAGTATGCGGTTTGGCGGATGGTATGTTTTAAACGCAGTTGTAGGTATGTATTTGTCTGCAGAAGGCGCCATTCGTACGCTTCCTTTACATTTAGCCCAAGGTGTGGCGTCGAATAGCGCCGTCGTTGTCGACGCTGGCGTTCTAAGGTATCCCTGGGAGTGTGGGGTGCCTTGACGAGGAACAGTTGCTCGGTGTGTAAGAGCTCGAGCTGCACCGTCTGCTCTGTCGTTACCCGTAGCTTCGATGTGTGTCGAGCACCATATAACGTAATGCTCCTGGTCTAGTGTTGCACCTAGGAGGCGGGTGACACACGCAGGAACACGGCCGCTAATGAAATAGCGACACGATGGCGAGTGCTACCGCTAGTGCTTCCGCTGTGTTTGCTGAGCCAGTCCTGCAGCTGCGGAGTAGGTGAATAAACCTGGCCTACAGACCGAGCCAACAGCAGCCAGCGAAAACCGATGCGTGCTGCAGCGGGCGGCATCCATGTGTCTGGGTCCGTTCCATAGTGCTCGGCGAGTTTTCTGGCTCTGGCTTCGCGACGCGCTAGGTGGTACACTGCATGGACTCGTGTTTTTCGGTAGAGGATCGATATGAATTTGGGCACGGACCCGAACAGAAAGGAGCACAAGTTCCTCATCACTGTTTTGCGGTCGTACAGGGTACCCTAAGCCACGTAGGACCCCCCTAACCGCGCGTGTCAGGCATATAGTCTTTCTCGCTGCGAGGTTAGAACCGCGGCCCGAAGATCCCCAACGCTAGGAGCCGTTCCGTGGATGTTCCTCTTGGCGGCCTTTTAAGCGGTCCGAATCAAAATATCCGCTTGTTCAACCTCAGCCTTTCTGAGTTCTAGGTAGGGGAGGCCGTGCGTTAAAAGCCCCCTTGGTCCTGGACTTATCAGGCCTTTGATCGCGTTGAACACCGAGCGGTGATGGCGGCTCTCTCTCCCCTCAGTGTCGGCGCCCGCATGTACGCCTACATACAAGCCTTTCTCTCGAGACGCACAGTCGAGGTTCATATGCCCCCATGCGACCTCCTCATACACCCTTAGCGGCGTTGGCACTCCGCGAGGTTCCGTACTTTTCCCTTTGTTGTTAAATACCGCACTCATTCCTCTTGCTCGTGTTCTTAAAGAGTCCCTGAAACGTTTTTTAGACATCGCGTCACTGATTAGGCAACATAATCGTGAAATCATTCACACCATAAATAATGCGAAGCACGTCATGCGTTAAAGCAGCTATGGGCTTACTTCCGTCGCCTTCCTCCTTGCCACTGCTGTTCCTCCTCAACTCGATCAGATGCGGAGTGTGCGCTAGCGACGACTGCGCCTCCCGCGTCAGCCGGTGTGCCGAGCCCTCCGTAGCGACATAGCGCCGCGATATCTCTACTGAGGTCGGCGGCCTCGGCAGCGCTAGTCTCTGTAATAGAGCGCCGGCGACACGTGTGTACGACGCCAGATGCCGCGACGATTCCGTTGGCTGAAATGAAGACCAGAGAGTACATGGGTGGCGTAGTTCACGTAGAACAGGAGTACGTTGTAAACTACGTGCACGTCACTGGTTAGGGGCCAATCAGCGGCCTCCCCACCCATCGTTCGATGGCGGGGGCGTTTGAAAACTCCTTTTGGCGAGCCGCTGCGATCTTTAGTGTAAATACATGTAAATTACACGTTTTACCAGAGCGCTGAAATTTGTCCTCTAATGATCGTAATGACTCGCTCTACCGGATCACCATGTTTACACAAAATCGTCAAAACCGTTCCACGGTCCCTTTAACAACATCCCCCCCCCCCCCCCCCCCCGCAAGGTTGGGGATCAAGTAGGCCGAAATAATGGTCCGACGTGTCTCCAACAAGAGAGTAAGATTACGAAGCAAGGACGCTCTGCAGCTACCCCATGCATTCGTAATCAGCCGAATTCTGTATTCGGTGCCCTATCTTTATTTGCGGAAACATGATGAAAAAAATTTGAGGTCATCATCCGGAAAGTGATGAAGATGGCCCTTGCCTATCTGTGACAACTAACGGGAGAGTTCTCGCTTTAGGAGTGGTGAACACCTTTCAGGAGCTCATGGGGTCACACGTAACCAGCCAATACATGCCATGGTGGAACAGCGCGCACAAACAAGTTCCACCATGAGCTGTTCCACCACGAGCTGTTCCACCGTGACAGTATACCAACTCGCCCAACTTGCTGCCCTGCCAATACATGCGCCTAACTCAAAGTCGGGACGGCACTTACTATACCGGTTTCACTTGAAACACGACTTTCACATACAAGAGCGAGTGCGAGTGTCTGAACTCTGGAGCCGCGCCATCAGAGTTCGGCCCCTCTCCACAAAAATGGATAAAGACCATATGGCCGTTGTAAGCCTGCCGCTAGCAAGGCGCGTTTTTTTTTTTTTCTTTAGATTTCACTCGGCGAAGGGCGACGTCGGTCAATGGGGTGCGTTTCGCCGCATTGGCTTTTCGCTTATCGGACCCAGGCCGTATCTGTTATTCATTTTCTTTACTTTCTTCATATGTGTCTTCCGCGTCTTCTGGGGACACGGGCACCCCGCTGCGGGACTAAGAGGCGGGATGCTTGGACAGTGGTCGCGGCAGGGACGCAGGCGGACCCCGGATGGCCTCCTGCGGCGCTCCAGGTGTACGTGTATACACGACCCTGTGAGCGCCCGCGCGCGCAAGGAGGAAGCGGGCGGTAGATCGGAAAGCGGTGCTTCCGAAATTGACGGACGAGCTGATATGGTAGCCCGTCCCCAATTCTCCGCACCGCGGAGAGACAAAGCTTCCACCCCTCTTGCCTGAACGGAGGCCCGGGTGGGCCCCTTTGTGCGTGAGCACGCAGCAAAACGCACCTCGGGCGTCATTACGACGACCTGGGGCGGATACGCTGAATGTGGCGTCGGCATGCAACATGCCGGTGGTGACGGCCATGGAGACTCGCAAACTGTTTGTTGTTCGGCGTCGGAAACGCCTGTTTTTGGTCACTGGGCTGTGGACCACGCGTGCCGCGGAATGACGTTCGTTCAAGCGTCCCTTCCTCGCACGCCGTGGGGTAGCATGCGACTAAGCACAGCAGCGTGCCGATTAAACGGGTCTGTGTAAGAGCCAGTACGGCTCGGCTTGTTTGATGATAACCAGAAGCAGGCGCGCGGACGGTCCAACTTCCCCATGGGAAGGTTTTCTTCAAGTAATAACTCTTTCGGGCGAATCTTTTGGGCGCCTGCTCGTTTCCGGTAACTGCGCCCGATCAGACGCGACTCGTGCGCAAGTAACGCGTTTCACGTGCGCCATATCTTCACCATCGCCCTTCGACCTTGGGTGGCATGGTCTGCTTTTATGTATGTGTTGTTTAGTGCTGATGTATGTGCTTTTTTTTATTGTACAAACATACCCCTCTCACCGTCAACAGACTGGGTGGTGATTTCACCAATTGGACCGCCCCAATTGAGGAGGCGGGACAAAAGGTGGAATCACTGCCCAATGCCAGAGCGAAGTGAAGATGATTCGCCGGCTGAGACGTTAAGGCGGAGCGGTTGTGGTAATAAAGGTGGCTCCGCCATGTGAAGGGGGAGGCTGAACGGGTGGAAAAAGTGCTACGCACTGCCGGCTACGCCGGAGTAGGGTCGCCCTACGTATAGTTCAGCTTCAACTTTATTTTTATGTACCAGTCAACTCCCTGTATTCCCTTTTTGTATACTATACTGTAAATACAAGTTTTCATTCCCTTTTTAAACTGAAGTCTCTGAGCCTCCTCTTCAATTGCTACTCGTTTGCACGCGAGCCTATCGCCGCCATACCAGCTGCAGCCAGCTCCTTCCCAACTCGCCCATACCGTCTCGGACGGTGCGTTTAGGACGCCGAGCGGGGAGCTGGAATCCCGGAGAAGAACCTTCGGACCACGGTCACAACTTTACTGCCGTTGCCAGGCGAGGGCAGATGCCTTGCAACGTCACTATGGCAACAAGCACGGCGCCTTCTACGTAGATGTGGCAGGTCCATGCCGTGGAGGGGGCTATACGGCAGCGGTCATCCACGAGGAAAAGCAAGCAGACGGGCTCACCTTCAAAGCTCCGGGTTCGACACAAGCGGACGAAGTAGCTATTGCCCTAGCTGCCTCTGATCTCCGATCTCAACGTGTAACAACGGACTCGCATGGGGCTTGTCGTAATTATGAATCTGGTTGGGTCACCTCGCCAGCGGAACGAATATTGTGCTGCTATAGCAACCGGGGCAGAGATCCTAGCCCCCGTTGTCTAGTCTGTACTCCGGGCCACCAGGGCCTAATAGGGAATGAAGCAGCGAAGACCGTGGCACGGGCACTCAACCACCGGGCGTCCCATTTAGATCCTGAGTACCTGAAACCAGAAGGTGGCCATCTTCGCACATTCAATGATATTAGGACCTAATGCTAGGATAGGCATCGCCATGGAATACCCATCTCCTGCAGAAGGGCTGGGCAGGACTAATGCACGCATCTTGTTACGTCTTTTCACGAATGTTGACTTTATCGTGTCTGGCAATCTTGCAGCATTTCGATCCTTCCTTCACTGGCAAGCGCAAATTCTGTGGAGAGGTGGCTGACACCTACCACATGTTTAGGCTTGTCAGCTCAACTCAGGTCTTGCCCCCAACACTAACCTTACACGAGAGGAATGGGAGGCGACACTACTTAGTTGCTCGAACCTTCAGGCCCAAAAGGCCTTGGTCGGGAGGCTGGCGACTTGTACCAGTGGGGTCCAGGAATAGGAACACACCCACTAGCTGCGCTGCCCCTCGAATGCTACACCTCTCTCGCTTTTTAAATAAAGGTTTTCCCCTCCCCACCTTCGTCACGCCCTTTATGCAGACGACGTCACTCTGTGGACCACCCACGACAGTGATGGCGCTATATAGGAAACCTTACAATCCACCATACACACAACACAGCCACATGCACAAAGCATTCATATCATCTATTCCCCAGGAAAATCTGCGCTGCAGCTTATACACCCTTCATCGCGCACACTTCCGACAGCCCTTATCACAATTAAATCCAGAGCGACGGCCGGGCACATTCACCTAGATGACGGCGGCACTATCGCACCTCATCCACAGTTTCCGGCGAACATTATGGCATGAAGGAGCACAGTCTGTAGCCGTCTTATTCTCAGTCGATTCCTTCGCACGATCCCATACCTCCGACTACGCTCCGCAAAGCCTGCAAGGTGGTCTTACACCTCCCCCCTAACACTCGGACTGTGGCCTCCACAACACAAGACACGAACTCGATAGAGACCCAAAGACAGCGATATAGTACACTCGCCTTGCTCAGTCTGTGACAGGATGCCACGTACTTGACACTCTTCAAATTCTCATACAAGCAGCTGACCCCACATAATTACCAGTACCCCGACACATATACACACAGCTTCTCGTTAAACCTCTCCCGCGAAAAGTCTCTCCACAAATCCTACGGGTCGGAAGCCGACGTCGTAGGGGTGGACACAGCCTGATAAAGACGCGGCACTTGCCGTCGTTGATAGCACATTTCAACCCATCGCTACTCTCCACCTTCCTGACACATCCACCCCGGAATCGGCGGAGGAGGCGGCCATCGCGCTTGCCCTAGCACGCACAAATGTCCTGGTAGTACGTCCTTACCGACTCAAAAACTACACTCTTAATTTCGCGCGGGGGTCGGTATTCACGAGACAGCATTCAAAATTCTCAACTCGCCTGTTATAAACCTGCCCCGCTATGTGGAGCTGATCTTGGTGCCTGCGCACTCTGGGAACCCACCAACGAAGCCGCCATGACCACGCCCGATGTCTCATCAACCGGGCGGCGGCGGAATCGGACTCTTCCCGGGATCGCATGCACTCCTTCCCCCACCCCACCATTCTCTGAACAACTATCAGCAAATATTATGGCGCCGCCTCCAGACCAGTACCCTACACTCCCTCTATTTGCTCTCCCGTATCCACCCAGGGGCATATGCCCCCTCCTGCACACAATGTACCCACCCCAACGCTACCCTTACACATTCTCTTTGAATGACCTGCGGACCCTCTCCCGCGGGGCCCGGAGCTTCTGACCACCCTGCTGCGCTCGACGGACCCCGTTAGGCAGAAGACCGCCACCAACCGGGCTGCCCACGTCATGGAGCTCCACTAACTCTTGAACGTGTAGTGCAGTGGGGTCTTGCGGGGACCCAAAGATCATTAAAGTTCTTTCTCTCTCTCTCTCTCGCCTTATTTTCGCGGATCATGCTTTAAAATAATTACAGCTCATGATATTACGACATGGGAGACTTGGGAGTCGCACTCGCGCTGTCAGAAGCAATGCACTCTAAGCCTATGAGTGCAAAACCAAGTCATTATCAAATGAATCGTCGTTTTTTATTGTTGTATTATAAATTAAGGCTCACGTACTTTCTTTAGCGCTCGGCCTCGCTCGATCACCCCAAGCTTCATAACCGACGAAGGCTTATTACAGTGAACTACGCAGAATCACACTTAGAAACATTGAGAAATTGAGGTGCTGAAGCAAACAGTAACAGGGAAACGAAGTCAGTGCCTTTATTTTCAGACGCCTATTTATTCAACTTCCATCTTTGTAATGAAGCGTCGCTGCATGACAGACACCTCTTCTGAAATCATAGTTTCTTACTATATGTCTATGTGTCTGAAATCGTGCGCGCGCCGCACGGCAGGCTGTGATCACGGAGGCCAAATGCGCGTCATTCTTTTTCCCTCTTCGTCCCACAGATGGCCCCACAAAAACTTTTTTTTTTTTGGGGGGGGGGGGGGAGGTGTATGGAGCTTGTCTGCTTTTCCAAAGGATAGAGTACAGTAACAAAAAATGCGCCGCGCTTGCTGAAAACTGCCAAGCCAATTTTCAGATGCACTCGAATCAGGAATCGAAATCACCGCTTTTATCAGAGTCCCATCCCGACGTCTCGATCGCAGCTTCGACATCGAAATCTGCCTCGACGTCGTACTGAAAGTCCGGGTCGCCGGGTTTCTTACGACTCTTCTCGAAAGACAGGCTCATCAAGTCTTTCTTCCTCCGCAACGTCTCGTCGTCCAGCTTGTTGAGGTCTTCGTCGGGACTCACCGTGAACTCTTCGTTCACCTTGGCCAGGCACTCTTCCAGGGAGCCAGCTCCTTTCATGTTTTCCTGCAAAATGCGCAACATCTTCTCCACCTGAATCAGGGGAGCGCCGCTCAGAACCGCCGAATGCCGATCGCGTAGCGCTTCGGCCGCGCTCTTGACGTCCGAGTTCTCGTGCAGGCCTCTCACGGGCATCGTCCTTTTGTGAAGCGTGCCGCTGCCCGTTTCGTACACGACAACGACGGCCGGACTGTTTAGGCGCACGCCGACGCTCTTGATAGCGATTTCGTTCGATGTCATGCCCCGAAAGCTCACTGTTTCAAGAGCGGCGACCACTGGATGCTTGCCGACAGCCTCCGAAAAAAAAAAAAAAAAAAGACGAAGGAAGCCTTCTCTGAGACCTTGGTGAGCAAGAAGGGGGACTACACAATACAAAGAACTTACTTCTAGACAGTCAAGTCATTACTTAGCCTCAACAATAAATAAAACACCGTATCGTGCTTGATCTCCACACTGGTTGCCCTGGGTTTCGGAGCAGACGAAGCAGCCGTCAACAAACGACGGTGGCGGAGCCTGTGAGCGGAAGTGAGCGATACGCAGCCACTCGATAAGCACAACTAAAATATAAAAATTTCTTTGACGGATAGAATCACCGCAGTCTACTAATTCACGAGAGTACATTTTTAATTAATAGACACGGTTTAGGTGCACTTTTCATAATGTAGGACACCGGTTGAGCGGTTGCATTTGCCTGGCAACTTCCTTCTATGCATGTCAAACATGGCGCACGTCAAACTAGCCAGAAAGTGAAATGGAGAGTAAATGCACTTGCGATTAGGCGACAACGGTTCATCAGGTGAGCGAGAAATCTGCTGCAATTATTCGCGGATGAAGCGGCTTCTTCCGCGTGCCCAGCGAGCCGTTCGGACGGCTGCCGCGGGCTAACAAAGCGTTTCTTTTATCCCGTGACCGTAGGGCCTCTTCAAGTTCGTCCACTGTGTTTTGTCACTCGCGTTCTCGTTTTTCGCGCTTTAAAAGGGTCTCCGGCCCGTCTCGGCGCATTTCGCGTCGTCCCCGGTTCCAGGGCCGTCCCGCTGCCCAGGAGCGGAGTGTCCGAGTCGGTTTTTCCCTGTCGAATTCGGCGGAGCTTCGCTGCGAGTCGTGGTCCCGAGGAGAGTTGACCGCGATAATTACTCGCATCTTGTTTGCTTCCGAAATGATCGTTAGGCGCTCGGTTGTCGTCGCTTCGAGGCACGGCCGGGGACGTCGACGACCCCGGAACCCGCCTGGAGCGTCAGATTATGAGCTTGGAGCGGCGTTCGGCCCGGATTCTCGTCTTAGTCCCCCTAGAGCCTAGACGACGCTCGTCGACCCGTTGTTCCAGCACGAGCTGCCGCCAGCTCTGCACTCCGAATCGAACCTACGTACGGGCGAAAATTTCGTCTCGCACAGCGAGTATTCGTCGCCGAGCTGCGGTTTGCGCCCTTCGACAAGAGCTCCCGCAGGTGTTCGATTCGTGTGGTGCTGCTACACGTCGAAACGAGACGGGAAGCCCCCGCTGTCGCGCGTTGTCTCGGTCGAGCCACCACCTCGCTTTCACTCTTTTTTCTTCCTCCCATCGTGCAGGAAGGAGCGAAGTATAGTCTAAACGGATTCCGCCGCCGGCGTTCTTTTTGGGAAAAAAAATTCGCTCGGTTTTTCATTTGCGAGACTGCTCGTGTTCGAACACGCGGCTAGGTTGCTCCCGCCAGCGGCAGTTAACGGGATCTTTAAGGGCTGGCAACGGTTCCCGTAACGCCTTATTGTTGGTTTCGTTCTTTTTTTCTTTTTTTTTATTCAACCTGTGCTAGAATAAGTTACATTGTCACCGTTGTATCGCTTGCGCGTTACGCACGCTGGAGATTGTTGTGTCTCAGTTGAATTGCTATCCCCCCCGTCCCACCTGCCCTTCTCTTGCGCAGATTTCACACTTCCAAGTAAAAAGAAAAAAATAAGAAATTTGCCCTGCTATTTCAGTAAGGGTTGTACTATAAGAATGTTTAATGAAACCTACTGGTGATGTAGCCATCTACGTGTATCTAGTTCTAAACGTAAAGATCATTTCGTTCTGGATGTCTTAGACACTACATCATATGCCATATGCAAATTTATGCTTTATTTCATCATTGAGCCCACATAGTCCCAGCATCTGTGAAACAGTTTTATCGTTCTCAATCTGATTCTTCGATATGTTATGGACAGCAGCAATTTTTCAGCTTGTTAAGCGTTCAAATCCATGCAAGATTCCCAGTGGGCTAGCCAAACCGTAATGCCTGTTTTAGAATTGGAGCTTGTATTAATTAGACCATAACACTCTACGTATAAAAAAAGACGCTGCTATCATTCTCGTGAACCTTTAATTTAAATCATTGATATGAGTCTTTCTTATTTTTGTTGACCATTGCAGTCATATCTGTAGTCTATCATGTACTTCATTGGGTATGGGAAGTTATGCTGAACGCATCTGTATTATGAAACATGGCCAGCTTATTCATGTCTAACCCATTACAACAGGCCTTTGATGACATCTCCAATTATCACTGGGACACTTTGGCCAAGTCCATTGCAGTGTTTTTTATATCTGTCTTAATTTTTTTAACACTGTGCCTTCTTTACCCTTCACTGCACTCTCTCTAGGCTCTCTCTTTTTGTTAAGTTAAAATGGTCGGCCTTACTCAGTGTGTTCGTTGTCAATGTGTCATATGTCTAACGTGCTGAAGAAAAAATCCTAGGTTTCTTTTTATCTAATAGTTTGTCAGCCTGTGCTCATGTCAAGGCATGACTGCATAAATCTTGTGCTGCCTTGGGTTTGCCTGAACTTGTAGAGCACATTAGTAGTTCATATGGGCACATGGCATTTTGTGTCCTTTGCATGTGGGCAGAAGACGTTGCAACAGCCGCTGCAGCCTGTCATTTTATTCCAGAAACCTTTGCATGAAGATTTTGCACTTACGGCTACCTTGCATTTGCTCACATCTTGAAACAATAGAGCTTCCTTCATGAAAGCGTTTAGTGCTTTTGCCCGGTGGCGGTGATTAGAAAGAGAAATTGAAAAGCCTGTGAGATATGTGCACATAACCGTGGAAAGATTGTGCTCCTATGGAGGTCAGGAATTGTCTCACAACCAGTGGACAAATAAAGAGCATTGTAAACTACAGTCAGAAATGTTTTGTTTTGTAATATTTAATAAAATGTTCAAGCTTGTTGCAAAATGCAAAGGTAAATAAAGCCAGAGTGATTCTACTAGGTTTGCTTATGATGGAAACACATGTCACTTGATCTGGTCTGAGTCATGCTTTTCTTAAAGTGTACTGAACATGAAGTGATACCCCCTGAACTGGTATAGTATGTTGATCTAACAAAATTTTGCATATATGTGGCTAGAAGAGCACCACTTGACATAATGAATAGAATGGGTATTTTTGCTGACATGCGAGGAAAGTGATGAATTCTTGAAGTAACTGAGGGAGGAAGATAAGACAATCAAGTTTTCAACTATTGGAATGTGCTGTGACATGAGGAAAACTAAAGTAGTGTGGTTAAACTAAGGCAGCTGCTAGAAATTGGCAATATCCTGCACAGCCACTCGAAAAAGACCTTGCCAAATTGCGTAATGAGTCTAACCTTTGGTAGCTTTAGTCTAGCATTTAGTAGCCTTGCATTATTATTACCAGGTGGTCATAGATGATGGCCTAAATGAAGATTACTTGCTTCTGAGCATGCCGGTTGGACTCCTGAATTCAGATTTGGTACACATGACAAATGGCTAGAATGAGTTAGAGGTTATGAAATTGCCATCAGAGGAGTACTAATATAGAGCAAGAAGTTTTTGTGCTTACAGCTGACTGTAGCACGCTGATGTTGAGATGATGTGCAATCTTCTACAGATGCATTTTGCTTGTAATCTTCTGATATATATCTTTTATGACAGGTGCTGCTGTTTGTTCAAATCCTCATCATTATCTTTTTTGTCTTTTTTTTTTTTCATTTGCTTATCACCACTAGTGTTGCTGTGGTGGAACCTTTATTGTGCCTCTAGAAAGCTCTGGCTGTTAATAAAGTAAATGTTGAATTAAGGCTAGGAGAAAGTGACAATTTGGAGTATGTAAGGACAGTTTTGCCTGGCCATGTTTGGAGAGAAGCGAAATACTGTGCATCATGTGGTATGTCAATAACTCGCCCATGTACCATGGCCCTTCCTGCCTGCAAAAATTTTACACTTCCCCCCACAGCATTGATAGCTGGTTTAGCTGCCACGAACACATTTCTTTTTACAGACTGCGCAGCAGGATAGCAAATAAGGACAGAAAGGAGCAGATGAATGCAGACTTAAATTGGTTTTTTGAAAAGGTGTTTTTAAATACCGACTCTGTGGAGGGACATGTCGCCGTCCAGGCTTGCATGAAAGAACAAATAGATGAAATAAAGAATATTGAATATGCATAGATCTCAACATGAATCAATTTGTTGCCTAGCATGTGGTGCATTAATGTGCATTTGCCTTGTCATGCAGAATTATTGAGATATATTTAAGGAGTCCCCATCCTTCTCTTTTCTAGATACAGAAAGCCTCCATTATCCTACGTCCTAAGAATCTCTTCTATCTTGAAATGATTATGTTCCAGTAATTAGGCTTCGGCGACAATCCCAGCTGTGTGCTGGAAAATCTAATCAGGGCGTCACAGGAAGACGTTGCTGGTGGTTTCCCAGACATGATTTTGTGCATGTAAAGGGCCCCTCCCCTCACCATGCCACATGGCAAATTTGGGTTATACAGTGGATGTTGTTAAGTGCCCAGTGGGGAGCGTTCTACCACAAGAATTCTTCAAATTAGTCCGTTATCAGCAGAAGTAAAAATGTTTGGAGCAGCATGAAACTAGTATTTCAGGAGGCTGGAGTCACTGCCAGTATGACACCCTAGCCACTTGCCAATGCAGCAGTGCAAAGCACACGCTGTTGTTCTTGCAGCGTCTCATCTCCTCTGAGGAGGCAGCCACCGAAAGTGTCGCCTCCTGATTGGTTTGCTCTTGGCAGGTGTCACATGTCACTACAAGCAACATCACTCACCGACCATATTGGACCGTATGCCGTGTGAGGCCCTTCTTTCCTTGTTGGAGCGGGGAGACCACCAGAAGAGCAGTAAACAATGTGTAGTTTGAAATTGAAGCTCTTTCTGCAACACATTGTGACGTAATTCTGTTGTGAGTGTGCGATGTATAGCACTACACTTGTCAGCTCAAAATGGCCAACATGGTGAGGGGCCCTTTAATGGCGACTGCTATACCACTCACAATTTGTGTTCCACACATCGATTTTTATGTTCTATACATCAATCACCTTTATTTGATATCATAAGTGCACCTTTTCTCTTTATGTTCGAAGGCATGAACCTTTATAGGTTTACATTGTGGCATGATTTCATTTGTTGTTTGCTTTAATACCTTGTCTACAGGCCTTACTTAGTAATTTCTACCACAATAGATTCAATCTTATCATCTGGAGTGATGCCACTGTTCTGTTGCAGTGTCACGGGTACATAAGTCATCAGCGATGTGTTGTAATGCTCTGTATGTTACCCTTGATTTTTACTTGTTTACGCATTCGCTCCAAAACGTTGAGTAATAGCACTGCAGTTTTGTTGTCTAAGGTGTCTCCGATGGCTAAGTTGTGAACTATGCTCGCTTTTATTTTTGTACGGTCTTCATGAAAAATGACGAACCTCATGCCATAGCTTCACGCCTTCTGCCCATTCATTATTCTTTTTTAGCTTCTCAAATAAGGTATGCTTACATTTTCTGTTAAGCTTGCACACAGAATTTTAATGGCAGAGAAATTTAAATTTGGCGCTGTTGTCATTTGTGCTACATATTTCCACAAGTCTGCCTTTGTGTACCATTTGCGCTCTTTTACACTGTCGCAATGGACCCGAACAAACTTGAGAACCTTGCCGATCCATTTTAAGCAAATATACATTTGTATAAATATTTGTGGAGTGAATGATCACATGTTTGTACCTTTGCTGGCACGAATACATGCATACACTGTACTGGTAATGGACCATTCAGAGGGTTTGTGTTGAATTTTATTCAAGTTTCTCATCGTCCCGTTCTCATTTGCAGAACTCCCCAGTCATGTGGCCAATGGTGTTAGACTATACAAAAGATGAATGCCAAAGAATGCTTCGGAAACTGGGTGAGTCCTTGCCATTGAACAGGCTTTCTAGCTTCCTTGTTTACATTGTTATTTCCTTGTTTACATTGTTATCAGTTTGAGCTAAAGAGCAGGACTTGGAAGAGTCCTAAATTTGGCAGAATTGCACGTAGTAGTATTCACACTATTATTCCTTGCAATATTCATTTGTGAGAAACTCCAGTTGTGATAGAAAATCACTGTTGCTTCAGTACATGCACAGAAACAAAGAAAGGAATGCATTGAGAGCCTTTTCCAGCTCACTTATTTAGGCCTTGTGCTACAGATGGAGTCTAGACAAGTTCAGTTAGAGGTAAAGTTGGTGTTGGGTCAGCACTAATTTCCTATGATGAAACTGAAATGAAGAAGAAATGTACTGATGTGGCAGCTGAAAAAAGAAAATGAAAACAGGAAGACAGTTTTCTCTGAAAGTTTTCGTTTGTATGAGCAAGCTTGTGCATTTGTAGTTGTGAGTATAAAAAAATTCAATTCAGAGATCGGTCTTGGCTGCTGACCCAAAATATGTGGGTTCAATCCCTGCTGCAATGGTCGAATTTTCGATGGAAATGAAAATGCTAGTGGCTTCTGTACTGCGTGTTATGAGTGCATGTTAAAGAACTCGGGGCAGTCTATGTTTCTGGAGCCCTCTACTATGGCATGCCTCATTATTGTGTTGTGGTTTTGGCACGTAAATGCCTAGCAGTTAATATTAGTTCAGAAATCGGTAGAGTGTGATTAGGTAGCAGCTAGGCACAGTGCCACAACTTAGCAGTCGTGATTGTGATAACCAGCACATTTGAGCTATGTGATGCTCAAACCATGGGAACTCCGAGCGCAGTCGTCTGCTCAGTTTTCTGTAATGCATCACTGTACATTGCGTAGCAGTTGGTAGTGCTCAAATAAATATAAAACATGCAACAGTGTTCATGTCACCTGTACAATCTGATTAGATATTATGTCTCTTTCACTTTAGAATTGGTGACAACTCTCATAAAATCTCAGATTTAATAACCACATGTAGCACTGAACAGCAACTTGATAGCAGTGGTAATCTGTCAAAAGTGGCCGTGATTAAACGTTACTAAGCATGACCAAGGACATACAGTATTTATTAAGGGACAGACAACCACCCAAAACTTGGATTGACATGACCCCTCTGGCAGAAAGACTGTGTGTTCCATTAGCTTAAACGATCCTGCTTTTCCTCATTAAACATTGGTTTAGGTTTTTATTTCTTCATGCAAAGTTGCGAAAACTGATGTTTGGTAACTCAAGCGGTAAACATACTAACTACAATTAGAGTGCGGTCACGTGACCTTCTACAAATTTATGCAATTTTTTATCTGTTTATTAGTGTCAGACTGCATGAAACTTTTGATATAAGCTTTTTCTCACTTACAATGTGCAGATAACCCTTCATATGCAGCGCACGTTGCTACTGCACGTTTTTGCCATCACATGCAAAAGTGTTGTTTCGGATCTAGCTGACCTGGCCTGGCTTGTCTATTGCCAGAATGATGGCGCTCTAGCCCAGCCGTTCATGACATAGGCACGGACATGTGAAAGAACGCCTCACAAATACAAGAACGGCCTGATCAACAATGCCAACTCGTCGCACCATCTTTTTTATTTCAAGTAGTAGTCGAAAAGGTCAAAATGTAGGTAGCTAATCACATCTACGCTCATTCCTGCAAAAGCAGAATGATTTCCAGAAGCGAGGTGGATTATCGGCATCGCGATCACTTTTCAACGTTGCTGGAGTGCACACTCTGACTTCTTTTGGAGGCTCCTCAGATCGAAAAATTCTGCGTGCGAAATATCCACATGCTTTTGGAAGTAACCGCTGCAGTTGAAAATAGCACATGGGGCGAACTTTTCATGGCTCCATAAACAACAGGTCCTTAAAAATCAGTTGTCAGTCCCTTTAAAATTTTTGTACACAGGTATAGCTAGAAGCTTTGCGGTGGAACTTTTTGAAAACCCAGCCATCCACAATGACACTGACAACTGTGCAAGCACTTTGCAGTTATTTTTTATGCCTTTCTGCCTGCCTATAAAGCAGGCGTAAGCCTTGGTGCAGAAATTTCTGCAGTTTTGAGGGGCTTTGACCCAGAATAGAGCTGCTGTTGCTGATGTTTATGAGTAGGTTTTTTGTTTGCTACATGTATATAGTATCCTTCTGACATTGAATTGAAACAAATTATATTTTTTTGTCTTTCTTTTATATACAAAGATTGCTAAGCACTGAATAAGCATTGTGCATCAGTGCACGTGTTCGTCGTGTCTTGTTGTGCCATATGTGCTATGTAATGAAACTCAGCTCTCATTCGGTGCTTGCCAAGTTTGTTTCGGTTCTTGCCTTGTTTGTGTACTTGTTTCAGTTCATGGAGTTGTCCAAGCTAGATCCAAAGCGAAGTACAAATGTGTTTTTGCATTCTGCCCTGTTTTTAATAAGGTCACCTTGAGCTCTGCAGCAAAATCTGATGCCATTGCACTCGTCACTTGACGCTACTCCTATATTGAAAATTTGTATTCCAGTGCTCATTGTATGGTTCTTGGTTTCATCTCTGGAAACTTTTCATGCAGGAAAGATTGCCATTAAGGAGAGATACAGTGAAATCCGTGAGGTCATCTGCAACGTAGTTTAGGTGTAAAACACCTTTTCTTTGTTTTTTATTTTATTATTATTATTTTTATTTTTTATTTTTTGCGAAGGTGGGGGCCGAGGGGGAGTATAATCTTTGTGCCTAAAGAAGTACTGGCACAAGAGTTCTATGTCTAGTTTTTTGTTGTGATAACTAGGTAATGTCTTACTTATCCTCTCTGGAAGCCTCGTTTGCTTCAGCACACTGTGGTTGTATTTGTTTGGGGAAATCCTTAGTTTCAGTTTTAGAGAGCACTGTGAAAGGTAGGAAGCCGGGGTGGAGGTAGTGTAAACACGGTTGGCCATGCAACCAGAAAGTATTGTCATGTGCACTTCGCACTGCAACGTGTACACTTGAATGTCATATTGGTAGTTGTAGTTCGGAAGGTTCTGTTTGTTGCAGCAGGTACACTCAAAATGAGGTGAGCAAATCCGACAGCTTTTCAGTGTTCTCCGCTGTCCTGCATCCAGTAGCATACACAAACTCAGTTCTACCACTTTAAGCTGTCAAGGGAAAATCAGTGCATACTTTTCAACCAAGCCTGAACGTGCTAAGCAGAACTCAGTGATGCAGTGTACCACTGCATAACTGCCAACTGTCCCGAATTGCCCGGGAGCCTCAAATATTTGGCCACCTCTCGATAGTAAGGAGGCGACCTCAAATCTCCTGAAAAGTAACAACATGGCAGACCGTCTAATAATATTTTTACGTTCTAGGCTACATTTGTTGCTAAGAATTTATAGATGTGTGTGTGTCCCCACTTATCTAAGTCGTGAGTTATCTTGCCTTCAAAATTTTGTGTAAATTCCTTTAATTTCTGTGTGCCAAAGTTGAGGAAAGCTCATCAGAAGATGGTAAAGTTTTGACAATATGAATCTCAGGAAACAGCAAGTATCAAAACTCCATTCATTGTTTACGTCCTACAGGAGAAAAGGCTGTTATGCCTAAACTAGGAACCTAGGCTGCATGAATGGCAGAATCCAAAAATAACATTTTCAAGAAAGAAAAAAAAAATAGGAAAGGAAATCAGTCCTTCCTTTTGCAATTTTTGGTCCCCAAAAGCAGCTTTCTCCTTCGGTCATGTGAGCTTGGCTTTGGACAAAAGGTCGTTACACAGATGAATTACTACAGTATTGTACTGTAGTATTGTAGTTAGGGGGCTATATATCTTTTATTTTTGTGACACTGTGAAACATTAAGTTAATGTGCTTGATAAGAACTGAGAACTATATTCCCCTAAACTTAGACTTGTTGAACTGAAAAACAAACAAACAAATGAGTATTACAAGCACTTATGTTAAAGGCACATTAAAGTGAAAAACAATTTTTGTCATATTAGTAGGTTAGCTTTTCACAATACCAAAACGCCAAATTTGCGAGGAGACTCTTGGTAAGCTGGAAAATGCGGGAAAAGAAAATGCACGTTATGATGCGACTTTCAAGTTCCAGCACTAATATGCTTGATCAACATCACATATTTTTGGCGGTGTCTGCAAAGGCCTGCATAACTGTTTATTGGTAAGGAAGACCTACATTGTGTTTTAATGAAGCCAAAGACTTAACACAGGGAGTTTCAGAGCATTTTATGTAGCCTGTTTGGCAAGAATATGCAGAATAAAAAAAAAAATTGGTCTTCTGACGTCATGAGGCCAAAGTTTGGGGACGAATTTCAAAAGTAAAACCTTTTGCATTTATTTTCTCTTTTTATATTGAACATAAAATGGCGAAATTAATGACAATCATGTTTTCCAAATATATGTTATCAGTCTAAACCACTTCACCTTTTCACTTTATCGTCACTATAATGTCATTTTCATTGAACAGCAAATAAAAGATGCAGTTTCCACCCGCATATGTGTTTATCATATACGCCATACAATTGAATTGGTTTTGCATTCTTTCAATAGAGTGGTGAACTTTCTTGACAGCTCAGTAGTGTCCCTCACCTAATCTGAAACCCCTTGTCACCATATTTTACCTGTAACCCTCCCAAAATAGCATTGCTGTGGTCCTTATGTGAACATGTTGACTTCAACGCATTAGACACTTAAGGCAGTATTTATATGTGTTGGAGTGTCGAAGGCACTTCATCTTTAAATCACAAAGTCAATTAAATAGCTGTTAAATCAAATGTTTTTAAGTTGAAAGCTGAGTGTCCTTTACAGACTTCATTGCAGCTGGTTAGGTTATTTCTTGTCTTGCTGCGGTGAGGTAGTTGTGTAGATGGTGCTAGCTGTAACTCTGCTGGCTTAGTTTTCCGGGCACACATGAGCCGCTACACAATTCTGCTTTGCGAACACCACCTGCGAAAACCTCTCATGCCTGCAGTAAAAGGGGGTCACAGGTGCCGCATGCGAACAGTGTTGGAGTTTCTCCCATTCATGAATGTAGTAGCGAGGGCACAAGCCAGCTAAAAATGATTTTTTTTTTGTTTAGTCACCTTTGTTTAGCATGCTCACCCAGGAGGCCTTTTATAATTTTTTCTCCAATTTGTTGCACACATTTAGAAAAATATTGCTGGCTTTTAGTTTTAAAGGCTTTCATTGAAAGGCGTGTGTGCATAGGCATGCGCACAGGGGGCGAGGGGTGGACATTACACTGCGTTTTCACTGAATGGCCTCAGTGGCAGCGGGTCGGTAGAATGCCGCTGCAGTGAAACTTCGCCCTTCTAATGGAAAACCATGTGCATGCCTATGTGCATACTTTGTGAATCTGCAAAGTCTTGCCTATTTAAGCTTGCAAAGTTTTTTTCAGGGGTTTCAGCCTGTCATTGAGTAATTTACAAACTGTTTGTGCTGGTTTAGTCCAAGCTGTATAAAGCTTGTTGCAGTTTTGTTCTTCTTGTATCAGTTATATGTATATTTGACAGCGACATATCATGCCCCTCCCATTATCATGGCCACTTCTTTCTCTCTTGTGGTGGTAAATCTAGTGTGCCTAGTAGGTACTTTTGTGCCTGTTTTCATTGTGCCTGAAACTTCGTGCTTATGTGTGTCTTTGTGGTGTGCCCTGAATCAGAATTGGAGGCGTATGCTGCTGTGGTGTCAGCTTTCCGGGCCCAAGGGGAGCTGACCAAGGACAAGAAGAAGACATTGCAGGAACTGAGCAATATCCTCTGGTAAGGTGTCATTTGTGAATGGAGCAGCGGTAATCAGACTGGTGTACTGACCCGATAAGCTTGTGCAAGGATTGTGCTTTTATTTTTGCAGTCTCGATGGGTAGCGTTCCGTAGACTACAAATCACTTTTGGCTACATTACAAGCATCTGTTTTCTGTGGTATTTATTTATTTATTTATTTATTTATTTATTTACTTCAAGTTCAGGCCTCCAAGTTGAGGTTGCAGCCCTTACACAGGTGTGGCCCTTATATGAGTTTATGTGGCGTTTGACGTGATGGTTGCAGGTTAGAGCTGTTGCATCTCTTCCTTTATGTAATCGCATGATTTCATCACACTGAATTGGAGTGTGGTTGAAAGAAGCCCTCCATAACTTTACGGTAAAAATATCCTTTAAAGGGGTCAAGACATCAAATTCGAGGTTATAAAAAGCCTGCAGAAGGCTCCCTCTGTGTACAAGGGCATTCACCATGATGTGTTGGGCACAGCAAATGTTTAAAACACATTTTAATTCACTTTCAAAGGTTGCCTAATGCATACTGTCGCGATCTACACCCATTGCAGACACAGCTGACACCCGTGTCACTGTGCTGGAAGTTTGTTGAAAGTTTTAGTGATGGGCATACCACATTAGAGTGACCAATAACAAGCAGTGAGCCACTGCACCACGCAAGCACAGGCGGTGTTAATTTGTATTTTCCCTGCGGGTGCCTGGCGAACACACCCCCCTTTTTCTGACAATAATTCAATGAGATGGGCACAAAAGATTTTTTTTAGTTTGCAAACAGTAAAAAGAAAAATAAGTGCACACAGTCAAACCACTGCTACTTGTGTGTGTTATACTGGTGTCACACGGGCGTTTCGAAGGCCTTCGAACCGATAGTCAATCGACTCAAAGGTCAAGTTTGAGCTGCTACACGGGCGGTTTCGATGGCCGTCGAGTCAATAGTCTATCGAGTCAACTGAGCAGCCCACAACTCCTTTGAGATTTCGAAGGCCATTGAACGACGGAAGCGGAAGCGGCGTGAACTCCGAGACTTGGCGCACCGGCAGCTCCCGCGCGCGTTAGTTTCTGAGGCAATGGCCCTACTTATGTCGTATCAAAAGTAGAATGCCACGCATGTGAAAAATACTGAAAACGTGCCGACAGGTCAACGCTCTCGCCTTATTGCATTTGTTCTAGAACGAATACGCAGTCATTGGTATAAAAAACAAACGCCATGTAGCTGGTGGGAAACACTGCGTGTTGTGCCATCTGGTGCCTATGAATCAAACTATTTTTGAGGCTCACCGTAGGGACTTAGGCTTAGCAGCATCAAAATCGGCACGTTTTCTGAATAACGGCTGCAAAACGTCGCACATACTTTGTCCCTTTTGGTACATGGGATTCAGAAAAAGCTCATTTTAAAGTTTGTTTCTTGCCGTCGGTGCGAATAGCAAGCAACTAGTGCGAATCAGAACTGAAGCGGGTGCTTTGGTTGCCGCCATGTTGTTGTGAAATCACTCGGCGACTCAACGGCCGTTGAAAACTGCCGTGTAGCAGCGCCAGAATGTACTTTGAGTCGATAGAGTTGTGGGCTTTTCGAAGGTCATCGACTCGAAGGCCTTCCAATGTGCCCGTGTGACACAGGTATTAGTCACTTGCTCTCACTGCCACTCGGAACACAGATTGCATTACTTGAGCCGCCACTCTCAGTATCCCATAGCTATAGAGTTGTTTCTTACTACAGTCTAATCTCAATAAAACAGACCTCGATAGCGAAGAAGATTTTGGTATGGTGTAAAAGGAGTATGTAGAATACTAATACTGTTATAATAAACTTTTTACGTAGACACCAAATGAATCCATGATAACCAGAGTGAATCACAAGTCACAGACATGGTTGAAGAAGGGATTTATTCCCCCCTAGCTTTCCTGATGGAATTTTGTCAGTCTTAACTGTGTTGTCCATGTGCGTCTCCATCATTACAAGGCTGTTGACTTCGTCTGCCACCATAGTACCTCACTGTGTTGGCCCGAGGGGAGCTGTCAGGCAATGTATAAAGTTCAAAGCTGTTGGATTACGTATGCCCATTGCACATAAGTCTGCTGTAAAGAAATGCGGGCCAAGCTGGCCTTGTAATTTAGTCCTTCATATCCGAATGTATATTGTATCAGAATCCATTGTAAAAGAAGTTGAGTCAGTGGAAGGGATAGGAAGATCACCACAACATTGTAGTTTGGTATGTTGTATCCAAATGTCTCCTGTAAGCAGATCATTGTATAGAGGGGAACCTGGCGCTAGAGTCTATGGCGAGTCGTTCGGCGGCACTTCAACCACCATGGGGATGATGGGAAGTACAGGCTTCGGATCTGCTTCGGATGGATTTCGTTCTTGAGACTCGCAACGATTGTTTTCTTAGCTTTAAAAACAATGATGAGGAAGTATTTGCAATTATTACTTGCTTTTGTCTCCCACGTGTAAGAACTGATGCACAAAATTTGTTTAACCGTGAAGTTGAGGGAATGTAAAAACAAAGTTTATCACCAAGATATGCATGGTTCATTGATTATGCTTTAGGTTTGGTGTCACAAATGAAATAATTATGGTTTTTACATCATTGAAAACAATATATGCGTTTCCCTCCGAAATATACGCAGCATGCATTTATGAAAATAAAAAAAAATATGTTGGTTAAGAATTGTTGAGCTTTCAAGAAAAACACTAAATGTATCGTCTGCTTCAGTTCCTGCTCTGTCCGAGCTCGGGAATCGCAACTGTTTCTCGCAGACGCTGTCGAAGGCTGCACGCATTTGTTTTTTATCACGATTTCTGCAGATTACTGATACAGACGACTATGTTTCAGTGGCTCAGGCACCAGCTGAATGCCTGTGGCCTTCTCATAGGTTCTTTTTTTCTTTGACGCTGACTTACTGACTGAAGCTCGCGTGCCGCCAGCTGTGATTTGCACGTACGCACTATGCAGTACCAGGCTTCAGCCTGGATACAGCAGCCTTTCATATCACAAGTAAGTATGTTTTCAGTGTCTTTAAACACACCTAAGGGGGGATGCTGGGCTAAAGCACCGGTTTCTGGAAAAAAAGGTTATCAAATTTGAGTTGTTCTGGATCACTGTTTTATTAGGGCATATTTTCACTAAATTTGCTGATTATATGAGCAGCAGGAAATATTAAAATGAATTTTTTTCACAAGCAGGCAGTTCGAATTTGCCAAAGGAAGCGTCTCTATGCTATGACCGCCCTTTTCAATACACCACCACATCAGGGCAAGTAACTGAACGCTGCGGGAACATTCACGTTAGAAATCTCGCTTATCGTGCGTTACGTTCATGCTTTTTCTTGAGAGTGCACCAGACCACTAACGAGAAAGTACTGAGGGGCAAGCATAACACAACAGGCTCGTGGAGTCATGTCATGCGGAAATCTAACGCTGGTTTTTCACCATTCAGAGCTGCACTACCTTTGGCTGTGGTCGAAGCTTTCTAGCTTTTGTTTCTTGAGAAAGCGTTGCAAGCCTCGAACAGCCTCGCGGCACTGGGCGTGGGAAACAAAGCCAAAACTGCAGAAGTAAATGGCTTGTAGACACTTCACAAGCTAACATGAACCAATCCAAAGCTTGTACTTCCCGCCGTTCCCATGGTTGTTGAGCGATCACAGCACCAGATGGCCCTGTAGTTGTAACAGTATGAAACTCTATGCCCATAGCAGATGCTGAGCGACATAGGCATTGTCTCAAGACACAAGGACACTGCCCCAGAGATTGGCAGTGAGCGAGCACGCTTGGCATTGGCTACATGTTCTTCATCGAAAGAAATGGGCGTGTGCTTAAAATTTCAGGAAAACTTTTTTCCCAAGACTTTTTTCCCATTTCTTCAAAAATAAGGAGGATGCTTAGAACCGCAAAAATACTTATCGAATATGTTATGCCCTTTTTGCTACAATAGTCATCGTTTTCAGTTGTTGATTTGTTATGAGTCACGACATTGTGAAACTGTAGGCAACTGCACCCACCTTGCTTTTATTGTATCAGTACAAGCAATAAAGCTGGGGGCAAAAAGAAGATTGTGGTCAGGCACATTCTAACACTGTGACCAATGGCAGTCAGCATATGATGTTTGCCATAATTTCGTACGTTGTTAAGGCAAAAGCTTTAGATCATGGTTTCGGGGTCATGTTGTGAGATACAGAAAAACAGAGCAAGCTTGCACCACCATGGCCGCACAGGAACGCAACAAGTGGTGATGCGACTCCATTGGGTGCTATTGGGCACCATTGAGCATCCAAAATGCTGCACTTCAGCATGTTCCTTGACGTGTCCATACATAAGGCATTCATTAGTGTTCCCTCAGTGTACGTGTACTTGCAAATCTCCCACATCTTGTGGAGGTTTAAGCTAGGAGCTTGTGAATATTTGAACTGTGGAATAGCTTTTAATAGCATTTGCTATTCAATTCACACCCAACTTTTACTATTTGAGCTATTTAAGTTTTTAATTAAGGGGGGGGAGTATGCTATACTTTGTGACAAGTGGCCCATTCCCATATGTAGTATGCTTCACTGCATAAGACTTGTGTATTGGGGCAAAGCGAACACTCACATAGCGCAGTGAAGCTAACACTCGTGTACTGCTGTGAAACTAACTCATGCATCGGCGCAGCTCTCTGCTGGACTGTTCTCTAAGACTCGACTCCTTTTTCTAGCAGCAGTGTTGTAAGATTGCCCTAGTCATGCAGTAAGCTTGATTTTGGCTCTCTTTAGCAGCACATGTTATGCATAATTTGACATGGGATCGCATGAGAAACACTAAAAAAATACTGTTTGACTCACGCTCGAAAATTAACATTCAAGCTCGCTTCACATCCAAAACCTTGCTGTTTGCGCAGCTCTAGTTTGAAATTGATGCATTACCTAAACGCATGCAATCTGGCTTTTGCCTCCTTGTGTTGCAAAAGTGTAACACCTGCCATAATTTTAAAATATTCCTAGCAGTTCAATGTTTTTCATCTGCATGTATTATACGGCCACGTGTTCATCTTCTAGACTTTGTAGAACTCTAGCTAAATGCATTTGAGCTTCATGTACATTTAAGTACTAATTCAGAGCCCGCGTTGTACAAAAGATTTTCCAGCCATAAGTCTGATGGTTGACTCACCGTCAATACATCTGTTTTTTGCTCAATGCGTGCAGCATATCCTTAGAACGACATCGTGCGGAGATACGCAGGGCTGTGAATGATGAACGGCTAAACACCATCGCAGAACGGTAAGCATTTCCTCTGTTTATTTTCGTATTTATCATTTTTTTTTTCTCAGTCGGAATTATCTTCATAAAAAAGGTACCAGATTACCTTTGTTTTGCTTAAACTGACCTGCAGTGCGCCGTACACTTTCTATCTTCAGTTGCTTGTGCCTCTCACTAAAGTGCGCAGCTAGTAATTTGAAAACAGCGTGACAATGTTTTCTCGCAGTCTGCAATTTCTGTTCTTTTAAGTAAGGACCAGATGATGTTACGCTGACACGACTGAGCTCAAGTGCAGATACTGTGAGAATAGGGCCCATACAACGAAAAAATGTACCATATACATTTCACACATCATCAGTTTATTAAATATCGTTGTGTTAGAGCATAACAACTTATGATCTGAAAGGGAAGCAATATTGAAGGGAAGGGGGTTGTAGTCGTTGTGTGTGCATGCATGGTACAAAAGAATAATAGATAGTGTTAGTGAGGTGGGAGGTGATATGTACCCATGGTGATGGTCTAAATACTGAGTGATAAAATGGGGCATTAATGAACTGAGCTTTCAAAACAGGATAATGGAGCACCTTATGGGGAAGTGAGACACAATGTTTTGTGACGTGGCTCAACTGACCACAAGGAAAAGGTGTGTTTCATCTGCTAGTGTGATGGCAAATAATGTAAAGCGTGCTGCACTATACTGTGTCACTTCAGTTGAGTGAATCAAGTGTACCTGAATTGGAAACCAATTGGAGCATATGGTGCACCGTCATCGTCATCAGTCCGGCATATCATTTCTGTGCTCTCGGGGGAGAGAAGACAAGCGAATAAATATGCCTTTGTTCTGTACAGCATTGTGGGCCCTAACACATCGTCCAACTGGGCCATCGAAGGCCGACGCCTGGTGCCACTGATGCCCCGGCTAGTACCGCAGACAGCCTTCAGCGCACTAGCCAATAACGTGGCAAACAGCGTGGCGAATGCTCAGGCAGCCAAGGGTGCCACTTCTGCTCCCACTGCCTCCAGCATCACAGCTGCCCTAGAAAAGGAGCTGCTTCATGGTGAGTGCCAGTCTTAGTCTAGTCCATGGACGGCATGAAAATTTGGACAGCTGTGTGGTGACGTTTGTGTTACTAACTTTCTTGATTGATATGTGGGGTTTAAAGTCCCAAAACCAGCTCTGATTATGAGAGATGCCCTAATGAAGGTATCCGGACATTTCGACCACCTGGGGTTCTTTAATGTGCACTGACATCGCACAGAACACGGGCCTCAACATTTGGCCTCCATCAAAATGCAGCCGCAGCGGCCTGGATTCGATCCCACGACCTTCTGATCAGCAGCCGAGTGCCATAACCACTAGACCACTGTGGAGGGGCTATCTTTCTTGAACGCCTGTCAGTGCAGCCCCGTTATTGCTTGTGGTATGCTAGTGTGAAAAATGTTTGATTTACAGTGGCAGCACGAAAGGCATTGGCACTTAGCACTTCCAATATTTTGATGCATGAAATGGCACTTTCTAAATCATTGACCAGTATTTTTCTGTTCGACACTTGTTCTCGTCAAAGGAAAAAAAAAAAAAGAAAGGCCTCTAAAGGCTACACGTTTGTGATTATATTGTTGTCAGTTACAGTAGAACCTCGTTATAATGAACCCAGATATAACGAACTATTGGATATAACGAAGTAAGCGCAATTCCCCTTGAAATTCCTATAGACGATTTTCCGCAGCTAGTTTGTCTAAGCAAAACTAGATGGTGCCACCGCACCGAAGCACCACGGCCTTCTCCTCGGCGGCGCGGCCGCGATGTGGCGTGTGGCGGCCGTTGCCCTGGCCTACGGCGAGAAGCGGGCGGTGCGGACTATGCGGGCGCAGGCGAGCGTGGCAAGAAAACATGTCTCGTTAGCAGTTTGCCGAGCCCGGTGCGCTGCCGGGCGACAATGTGAGAGTATGCTGAACAATGGTTAGACGTAAAGGAAAAGTTTCAAACCGGGAGCGGCAGCGGCGAATCGGCCAGCCGTCGGCACCGGTGAAGGGGAAGTGGAAAGGAGAAGGCCATTAGATCACGTGTTCAAATGTGGCAGCGCCCGTTCGCCGCTGCGGAAAACAGTCTATAGATGAAATTGATATTGGTTATAATGAACTAATGGTTATAACGAAGTAATTACTGCTTCCCCTTCAACTTCGTTATAACGAGGTTTTACTGTATTGACATCAGTGGCAGGGTAGAGCTATCATTCTTTTTTTCCAGCAGTAAGCATTTTGTCTGTCTTTGGTTGAGTTCTGCTCCACTCTCGTTTATGCCTCTGGTGACTAATTAATGCCTAGACACTAAAATGTTTGCTTACAAGCTGAAAATATGTACTATCTATGACCATTTTGCAGGAATTGCTATTCTTGTCATCATTTGCTAAATGGTGGCAAATTCTTCGTGAAGAGTTGCAGCAGTTTGCACCATGGCCATTCTACGCATATGCTGGACACTATATGGCCTGCAATTAAGTGCCCCTTTGCACTTAATTGTGTGGTCTCCTCAATATTAGGCAACAAAAGCAGCAAGTGACACCATATCTAAGGGTATTCTCTCAGAACCGTCAGTTGGGGTCAACCCAAATTAAAGCTCACTTTTGCTTCTGAGCTGTGGCTATTGCTTCGATCCTGACTGGTTGCAGTACGATATATGCACAAGAGTGCCCTGAAAAATAGAGCTTGGTTTAGTGGCAGGATACTGGACGTGCTGCAAAGAAATGCACTTAAACCTGACTGTAATGAACCTCGATATAACAAATTCTTCGTTATTACGAATTTTTCCATTGCCAGCCGCAACTCCACATAAAAACGTATACAGTTGAACCCCGTTATAACGAACTCGGATATAACGAACTATTGGATATAACGAAGCAGTCGCGGTTCCCCTTGAAATTCCTATAGATGAAATTGATATTGGTTATAACAAACTAATGGTTATAACGAACTAATTACCACTCCCCCATCAACTTCATTATAACGAGGTTTTACTGTATTTATAACCTTTGTATAATAAAGCGGCAGCAGGAGATACCCTTGATGTAACAAATTCCCCTCTACCAACCGCCTATTAATTTCTGCTCAAATGTCAAATTTTAGCACGAGGAGCGGCTGGATCCACTCCTGCGGCTACACGATCAATGACAGAGCACAAAGCAATGTCATCGCGAATGGCACACATGCAGCAGCCACGGCAACTTCGCTTCCCCAGAGTGCTGCCAGCGAAACACGAGCAGGGGGATGCTTCTTTGCGTAGTCCCCACTTCTTAGCTCTTTCTCACTCGAGCCGTCGACATGATTCTCGCCGCCCCATCTTTGTTCATTTCTCCTCTCACCGAACTTTGTATTGTGTTCCCATTGGCTTGCACGCTGGCAGCACCGCCCACACTACTGTAGCTTTCTGTGTCTGTTTTTATTTTTGTTTATTTAGCTGTCATGCCGTTTGCATTTACTTTCCTTTTTTTTGCCATGCAGTGCGCACGCATACGAATTGACTTCCATATCCACACTTTCAGTCTCTTACGTGTATCATTACAAGGATGAGTGCCCCACCGGAGAAACAGCTCACCTGCCGAGCAGGAGCCTGGCTTTTATTGCGCATGAATAGAGCAACCTTGAACTGTGTGAAATTGAGGGACCTTTTTAGATTTGCCTTGCAGACAAATGCGCCGTTTCTACTGTAGGATGTGTCAGATAAGGTGCTGTTGGGTGGTGATGGCAACGAATCTTCAGAGGTCTATTCGAGCTATACCTTCCGTGTTTTTGCTGCAAAATGTGTTCTTGTCTAGGTATACTTCCACTTGCCCTTTTCTTTCATTTGCATGTTTTTCAAATTTTATGCCAGAACTGGATATAACAAATACCTCTTTGTAACGAAAATTTTTGAGCATTTGATAATTTTGTTATATACAGGTTTAACTGTAAAAGTGAATGTGTTTTGGCATGAAGTGCCTTGCAAAATGTATTCTGCAATACTGACAGAGTGGCCTTTGCTGTTGGCCACTCTCTTCTCAGTCAACATCAAGGTGATGATTACCTTCTCATTACTTCTTTGCATTGTTCAGATCAGCGACGTGACATTTTAAAACACCTTTTCAGGTGAGGGGATACAAATCTTATTGACACTTGGGGCAAGACATTTTCTAACTTTTGTATGGAATGTGTAATAGATTGTAACTTGTGTTGTTGTGTATTTTCAGTGTATGTGTTGTTACTTCTACAAAACATTTGAACTGCTTTGTGGGCAGTCGCAGTACTAATACAGGATCATGGAACTGGCTTTTTCAACCTGTCCGGTTATCCTCTTATGTTGAGGGCCATAAATCAAGCAGGTGTTAAAATTTAAGTACAATGAGACTATTGTTGTGAGTTTATATTATATGTGAAAATTGCCTGTATTTCATATTAAGCCTGTTACTAGTATACTGCTATTCGCCTCGTGCAGCGCCTATAGAGGTGCCACTGATGGCCACCTAGCGGGCGGCGTTGCCAGTACTCTCGGGAGACCGACCAGACAGCGCCTTGCAGCACCGGGTGGCAGGCATTGCTGAAGTTCGCGGCTGCAATTTCCCTCCGTTCACTTGCCAGACAGGTGCAGGAAAGGCATGGGCCTCTGTGAAAGTGAAAATGCGCATGTCGTTAACGGTATTTGGCACAACCCAGTCTGCATACTTATCAGGTGTGTCCCGCAGACCAGCGTAACGAAGCCCAGTTACGAAGTGGAGCTCGTGCGAATTACCTGCCTTGTTTTGCTGACTTATGCGGCACCTCAGTCATACCGTCTTGTTTTTAGAATTGTGCCCTTGCCGTATTGCTGTTCATGTAGCTTAATAATAAATAGACGTCATTTGGAGGACTCGTCAGTCAAGCAATGAAGTCCACATTATGTGATGTCGGTGCATAATGCGACGATCTTGATAGCACTGATTACATATGTAGCATCATCGCGTAATAGGCGTAATAGCCATGAAAGTTACGTTAAAGGGACCCTGAAACGGTTTTGACGATTTTGTGAAAACATGGTGATCCGGTAGAGCGAGTCATTCGGATCACTATAGGACAGATTTCAGCGCGCTGCGTAAAGTGTGTAATTTACAATAAGGCTTTGAACACACGCATCGCAAAAGATCGCAGTGGCTCGTCGAAATGCGTTTTCAAACGCCCCCGCCTATCGAACGATGGAATGGGAGGCCGCTGATTGGCCCCCTAAGAAGTAACATGCACGTAATTTTCCCAATCTAACTGCAAAAACGTGCTCCTACAACGTGCATCTTCGTTTCAGCCAATGGTATCGTCGCGGCATCTGGCGGCGTACACACGATTCGCCAGCGCTCTATTACAGAGGCTAGCACTGCCGAGGCCGGGGACCTCAGTAAAGATATTGGGGTGCTATGTTGCTGCGGAGGGCTCCGCAGGGCGGCTGACAAGGGAGGCGCAGTCGTCGCTAGTGCGCACTCCGCAGCTGATCAAGTTGAGGAGGAACAGCAGTGGTAAGGAGGAAGGCGACAGAAATAAGCTTATCGCAACGGAATGCGAAGCGGCGGTGTCGCGCTTGGCGCGCTCAAAGACACGGCAACTGCGAGGCGAGAGCGAGTGCACGTGTGCGTGCGTGCGAGCGTGCGTGAGGAGGGCCTGCATCCCTCGACCCGGCGATCATCCCGCCGCGGGCGTGTCCTTCCCCCCTCACTTCAAACCTGCTCCCGCCGCTTTCTGCAGCTGGCCTAGCCTGCCAAGCCGCCGCCCTCCTTTTCCAGTTGATGTTACCAAGTCGCGCCGGTTTAAGAGAGAAAGAAAAAGAACGAGCTTTTTTTTTTTTTTTTTTTCAACATGCTAGCAGCGCGACTCTTTGGCTGCTGCGCGAGTCTGCACTTCGCTAACCTGACAGTAGGTGAGAGCGCTTGTTAGGCCTAGCTCGCGGGGTCACGGGCGGCACGCCTCAAGGGAAGTTTGCCCTTGACAACACAGGGATCGGGTGCTCAGGAAATCGCGGGGTGATTCAAGGGCAGCGCGCGTGAAATGGTTAAAAAAAACAAAAAAAAACTGGAGACAAACAGCGGTAAACAGGAGGACACGGGCGCGCATTCCGTGCGTAGTGTTCGCGGCTGACAAACGGCCCTAGTAGCGTTCTCCATCGCCTTGGAAATCCTATCATCAGAGGTCGCGCACGCGACGCGTTGCTGCCGCGGCCTTTTATTTCTTCCCTCCGCTCATTTTTAATTCGTTTCCGCTCTCCATCCTCCTCCACGGTGATTCACTGGACTTCTTTCGGGCGGCGCACTTCCTTTGTGAAGCCTGCTCCCTACCTCGATTGTTGGCGTTTTCCGGGCAGCCGCATTATAACTGGTCCTTCATATAGAGAAGGGGGGGGGGGTGAGGGGGGCTGCACATTAAGCGGTATGCGGGGGCAGAAAAAACCGGCGGGGGGCGGGGGGTTAGAAAAAACCGCATTATTGCCGGTCCTGAACTATAAGCGGTCACATAAGTGTTCTCAGCTGTAAATGTTTTCTCGCCCAAAATAATTGTTAGCCGCCTTAGCACATGGTGCTTTGCTTTATTTATGGCGTGAATGATCTCACAATTGTGTTGCCTAATCAGTGACGCAATGTCAAAAAAAACGTTTCAGGGACCCTTTAAGAAGCGCAATCCTGCGATTCGCCAAACGTGCGAGCGAATGAAAACGCATATCGAGCACATGTGAAGTCCCCTGTCTTATTATTAGAACTATTGTAAATTGTAAAATAGGGAGGAGGGCAAATGACCATATGTGCGCAGTTGTTAAAAAGAAAAAAAAAGAACATGTGGGGGGAGGGTGCGATAAAGGGGCAAGGCGCATGTACCAAACAGCTAAAAAGAATCTGAGAGCAGCGTAACGCAAACCATGCTTGCTTTAAAGCAAAGATGTGGAGCAAATATGAAATAAAAAAAGCAGGACATAAGGAGCGTTTCTGCTTTCTTGTTTACAGTCACTAAACGTCTTTCTTCTGGACGGCAAGGTGCCATCCAGAATAGCTAGCACGTCAGACGGAATAGGATCCGCCTGGGTTACCTCTGTTTTTTTTTTCTTTATTTTTTGCTTTCATGACAGACATCAGTACTCGACTTATCGCTGCAAGACGCATTTTGCACCTGCAAGGTAGGTAAAGGTGGGCAGTGCAAGCATATTGCCGCGGTTGTTCATTAGGTCAGCAAAAAAGAAAACAGGTCATGCACAAGTGGTATGGGGTCAGCCTATGTGTGAGCACTTGGAATGTAAAAGCAGGGATTTGTGCATTCCCACTCCCTCAACAGCCCCCTCAAACCTCAGCCAGGTGGATAGCAGATCCCCCCCCCTTTCCTCTTACTTTCGGTAACACTGTGGGTAACACCCCTCCCACCCCCGCAAGATCAAAATTATGAATAAACGCCTGTGTACAGGAAGGGGTCGTGTTTGGTTCGCTTTTAATTGTTATTCAGCATCCCTGGAAGCTCCGGCCACCACACACATGCAATGAAAGTGGCTTATTTTGCTGCGACAACACAAACTAAACCTCGACACACGAAAAACGTCGTAGAAAGCTACGGTGGACGGCTGCCTACTTTCCCGAGAGTACTTAGTGAGGTCGCCACCAGTAGCGCTTCCGTCGGCTTGCACCAGGCATATAGTGTCAAACAGGAGATGCACATTCTGAGGCATAAATCCACACAGAGCACACTGAAAGCTTTGTTAAAGCTGGTGCTGAAATATTTTCACAGGAGCCCCTGGGTTGGTGAAATGTGAAGTCGTGCAACCAAGGTGTTTATTGAAATATTTTAGTACCTCTTGTTTATTTCACATTGCAGTTACTGGAAACGGCCCCAGTGCAGCCACGCCATCATGTTCGGGGCTTAACGGTCCAACGATGTCGTCGCGGCCATTGCAAGCTGCCGCAGTCGTGCCTCGTAGTGCAGCATGGACGCCGCCGACCACTCCTGGCTCGGTGCCAAAGGTGCCGAGCCCAGTTGTGTTGAAGACAGAGCCTAGTGAGTGCTGCCCTGTTCGTGCACTGTTGTGTTCCTGGGCAACACCATATGGCTTTTAAGGTACAGCGAAATATCATTAAAATTCTGTCACTGGGACTGCAAAGAATCTTCGGATCAAGTGGGCTTTCAGACTAATGGAACATCAGAGAAAACAGGATCGAGAGATCTTTAGGCTAGTGAAATTAATGGCCGATGCTGGTTTATTGTTTCGGTTAGTGTGTCGCACGAAGAGTCACATTTTCCAGCTATTCTCAGTCCCTACTTCACCACGAACTCAAGGGAAAAAGAGACACCCTTTGCACATAGTGATGTTGATAAGGCCCATAAATGAAACACCCCAACATCAGTCCTACAAGTGCAAAAAAAAAAAAAAAAATGTAGTGACAACAATAATAATAATAACAAGAATAATAATAACAACAATGAGAACAACAACATCTAGTAATGGAAGTGCAGTCCATGGTGCACCTTGTGAACAGCTGAATTTTGTGAGCACTGTGTTGCAAGGAAGCTCATACAGCAGTCACATGTTAGCTGCATGGATTTTGTCAGACTTCTTTTTTTTTTTTTTCCTTTCCTCAGAAATAATGAACAAATGGCTACATCTTTACATGCTGACACTGCGAGGAGCGCTTGACACATTGCATACATGTGACTGCGCATGTGATGTGGGTTTCTAATCATACTTTAACTTTATTTTTCGCAGCTTCCCCTGATGTTTCTCAAGCTGAGGAAGACAATGCCATGCGCAAGAGGAAGCGCTCGCTGAGCTTGGACTCCCTGCCAATGCCAGCAGCTGGCAATACAACCGCTTCACTGGCCATGTCTACATCTGCGTCTACTACTGCCCCTGTCAGAACTGTTGCAGCAGCTACTCCCATGGCCACCCCTGCCACAGCCACTCCTGCGCCTGCCTCTGTTGCCACCCCGCTCGCACGCGTTACCAGCAACGGCCCGGTTGTCACAAAGGTGGTGGTTCCAACATCGCTTCCTGGCTCCGGCGTCTCGCCCAGCATGACTACGAAGGTGGTTAATCTTCCCTCGGCATCCACTACGCAGCTCAGGGTTCCCACAGCGCCACCGCAAAAGACTACCACTGTGCCAGCATGCTCTCAAAAGGTGGTCTATAAGTGTTCCTTTACTTTCCAATCAGTGTCCCTTTTGTTATCCCATTGCTTTCCTGGCCACTGTTGATTGTTGTAACGTTTGTTGTGCACATCAGGAATGTCTGTGTGTGCAGTGTCGCAGAAAGGACTGGAGGACATTGTCTTAGTTGTGCACTGTGTCAGAGGAAGCTAGCTCGGAAGATGGCTTTTTCTCATTGTGCTGATGTTGCAGAAAATATTGTGCTTTTCTAAACTGGCTGTGCTGTAATTAACCATAGAAATGGTGCGTATGTAAGCTAGGGTCATGGTAAAAGACCGCATTTTGTACAGAGCAATAATTTGCAAAAAGGTTGTGTACTGTTTTAAGGGGGTTGAGCTGGTGTAAGTATATACCATATTTACTCTATTCTACCGCGCCCTTGATTGTAACGTGACCCCCTCCCCCCCCCAAGGAAAATAAGATATCGATTGTAATGCGCACCCATTTTTCAAGACACGGAAAAAAGTCTTTAGTAATCAACCTTCTCACATTCATAAAAAGAAATACTGTACTTGCGTAGTGAACGCACTGCCAACTTTGAACCCTTGCATTCCCTCGAACGGCCGCACTCTGGTTTTCCCGCTTCACTTGCTCCGTAGTGTCTCGAAGACGTTTTGCACACCGATTCATAACTCCTGCGTCCCAATGAAACTGCCGCACGTTGCCGGGTGTAGCTGTGTGCAAGCGGTGATAACATCACTTACTTGCAGTGCTGCGTTCCTCCGTGCTATCGCAGCTCCCTCACACCCGCTGCCGCGTGCTGGAATGCGTGCTGCGCAGGCTGGCGCAGGTAAGCCTAAGCATCGTCAGGGCATGGTCTCTCGAGATTGCCGTGGTGCAATCTCGGACGTCATGCAGCGCGCACGACTGGGAGCTCAGGCTCAGCACAGATATGAGGGAAAAATGCAATGATGAGCTGTTTTGCGTGCAGTGATGGGAAACATCCATTCTTCTGTTACGGCCACCTGCAGACGCTACTGAAAGCTGCTGCGGCTCGGCGTCTTAGATATTGTACCGGCGACGTAGCGACTTTGGTTGGCCGCAAGACGGCCAAGCTGGCGTGGCAAGTATCCCCGGCCTACGCATCATGTGCGTCGTGGCGTCGTTACGCACGGGACCGGCGGTGACCTTGAAGCTACAGAAACTGTGCGCACCAAAGACCACCACGCCCCTAGTAGTTCGTTTTTTTGCTGGTGACCGTTTGACAGCACTCGAAGCGCGTAGCAGGCGGCCATTTTGATGCTGACGGATGGTAATGATGTCATTCGTTCGCACTCAATTCTAATGTGCATACGATTTTTGGACCCGTTTTATCAGAAAGATGGTGTGCGCTAAATTCGAGTATTGGCTCATTGCAAAAAGCCAAAATGCAGTTTTAAAGATCTGTAGTTTATACAGTGCAACCCATTTATATCAATACCGGTTTTAACAATGTATCAGTTATAACAATGAAGAGATGCTCCACCATCAACTTTTGTACGCTTGCTATGGAGAACCAACCCTCTTACAACAGTGCCCCCATGCTTCATTATCAGTTACAACAATCACGGCTTCTTGGTGTGCCTGTGTTAGCGCCAGGAGGTAGTGGAATGGGAACTCTTTGAAAAGAAAAAAAAAAACTGGCCATGGAACACTTGCTGGTCCTCTTACAAAAGCTTCCCAAATGTTGTACAATAGAAACTGGCTTTTCCTCCCAGCTCTTCCTGTCCCTCTTCCATTCTGCCACCCTTTGAAACATGAGCCCCACTTTGAAAGGAAAATAACCAAAGGACAGTGGTTCCAAAGTCCTCTGGACTCGAGGATCCCCAACTAGCTTCCCCAGAAGGGCCTGGGTGCTCTGGCCTGGGGGCCTGTGAATGGTGTGGATTAAAATAGCACTGCTGCAGAGAGGGAGGAAGTTGGGGTGGGGGCTCTTTTGTTGTAGCATAGGGTTGCCTCAGGGCAGGGATTTTTGTGCTTTTTGTCATTCTGTGAAGGGTACAGTGTATGGGAAAGGGCTTTTAAGCATTGCACCCCCCTCACTTCTCTGGAGTCCCTTTATTACCTTTATTTTTTTTTTTTTTTCATGCAACCCTGTTATAGCAGTTATCTATTATAGCAATGCAATTTTCATGGCACTTCAATATTGTTATAAGTGGGTTCCACAGTATAGACGCACACTTGAACCATGAAGTAAGGTCTGAAAGGAAGAAACGGAAGGTTTATTGGGAGATTCAGCAAAAGATGGTATTAGATGGTTGGTCCCCTGTTTTGAACAGGAGAGTTGCCTTTGCCAGGGTTATGCAGTCGACCTCGTATACATCAAAGACGGATATATAAAATTATTGGCTATATCGAACAGTTTAATAATCCCCTTCAAAAGCTAATGCAAATGTATAGGGCTGGTGCGCACGTATATCGAACACCCGTGGACCGCCACACTTGATATATTGAACTTTGAGCCGTGCTGAGGTCCTCAGGTGCGCCCATCATTACATATGTTGATCACGTTTCAAGCGTGTTCTAATGTGTTGCGATTTCTTTTTGTGCACGATGTTGTCAAAAACACGATGAACACGATGTCGTTGCATTGTGTCGGCAGATTGCACTGCGCTTGCCACTGCACTAACTAGTCAGCTGCACCAATTTTAGGTTGTAATGTACAGCAGCAGCATTTGTAAAATAGGCAGACGGGCAAAGGCTCCAAATGAGGTGAATACAAAGCGGCTGTAGCTCCAGCAGTAGTAATCTACACCGGCGGCATCGACCTACACTGACGCGATGAGCGCATTCTGGTGGTTGTCCTCATGCCACAGCGAGTAGTCTTGCAATAGCATAGCCTCTGAGATCTGGAGCCTCATGACATCATTTTTACAAATGCCTGTCTCAAAGGCCATGTTTTCGTTAGTTACTGTTTTCTACAAAGCCGTAAATGCCATCACCAAGTTTAACGGTAACACCATCATCATTGGTATTCAGTGTTTCAATGCATGTTCTATGTTTGTTTTGGCCATTTTGCACTTGTGGGCTTGCGTGCGTTTCTTTGGTTGTGATCTACCCGTTTGGTAGTTTGATCGGTTGACCTAAAGATTGCTCTTCTCATCATCATCAGCCTGTCTACGCCCACTGCAGGGCAAAGGCCTCTCCCATGGATCTCCAATTATCCTTGTCCTGTGCTAACTGGGCCCAATTTATCCCCGCAAACTTCCTGATCTCATCTGCCCACCTAACTTTCTGCCGGCCCCTGCTACGCTAGCCTTCTCTAGGAATCCACTCCGTTACCCTTAATGACCAACGGTTGTCTTGTCTTCGCACTACATGGCCCGCCAAGGCCCATTTCTTCTTCTTGATTTCTATTAGTGTGTCCCTAACACGCGTTTGTTCCCTAACCCACACCGCTCTCTTCTTGTCCCTTAAGGTTACACCTACCATTTTTCGTTCCATAGCTCGCTGCGTCGTCCTCAATTTAAGCTGAACCCTCTTAGTTAACCTCCAAGTTTCTGCGTCGTAGGTGAGTACCGGTAAGATGCAGCTGTTATACACTTTCCTCTTCAGAGACAATGGTAAGCTACCATTCATTATCTGAGAATGCTTGCCGAATGCACTCCACCCCATTCTAATCCTCCTAATTACCTCAGCCTCATGATTCGGATCAGGGGTCACTACCTGGCCTAAGTAGACATATTCACTTACTACTTCCAGTGCCTCGCCAGCTATCTGAAATCGCTGTACTCGCCCAAGGCTATTGAACATTACTTTAGTTTTCTGCATATTAATTTTCAGGCCCACTGTTATACTTTGCCTGTTAAGGTCAGTAATCATGCTTTGTAATTCATCTCCCGAGTTACTCAGCAAGGCAATGTCATCAGCAAATCGGAGGTTACTGAGGTATTCCCCATCAAACCTTACACCCACCTGTTCCCAATCCAGCGTTCTAAATACTTCTTGTAAACATGCTGTGAATAACATTGGAGAGCAAAAGGACAAAGTTGAGCGAGTTGGTAACAGTCCATAATCAAAAGAAGAGGCGTGCAGGACACGGACACGTGGTGTTCACTGCTCTCCTTGTGTCCGTGTCCTGCACGCCTCTTCTTTTGATTATGGACATTGGAGAGATTGTGTCACCTTGTCTTACGCCCTTCCTTATAGGTATCTTGCTGCTCTCCTTATGGAGGACTATGCTGGCTATGGAACCGTTGTAGATGTCTTCCAGTAGTCTTACGTAGTGCTCGTCTATGCCCTGATTCTGCAATGCCTGCATGACTGCTGAGGTATCGACCGAGTCGAATGCCTTCTCGTAATCTATGAAGGCTATATATAGGGGTTGATTATACTCCGCGCATTTCTCTATCACCTGATTAATAGTGTGAATATGGTCTATTGTTGAGTTGCCTTTACAAAACCCTGCTTGTTCCTTAGGTTGACTGAAATCTAAGGTGGCACAAATTCTGTTAGTGATTACCTTGGTAAATACCTTATAAACGACTGACAGTAAGCTAATCGGCCTGTAATTTTTCAAGTCCTTTGTGTCGCCTTTCTTATGGATTAGGATGATGTTAGCATCCTTCCAAGATTCCAAGATTGTATACGCAATGCCAGTCATTAGGCATTGCGTATACAGGCTTGCCAGTTGTTCCAGTATAATCTGCCCGCCATCCTTTAGCAGTTCTGCTGTTATCTGATCCTCACTGGGTGCCTTTCCCGCTTGCGTCTCTTTCAAAGCTTTCATTACTTCCTCTGTCAGTACTGGTGAAATGTCAGCCTCTTCTAAACTGCTTCCCCGTTCACTATTATGGTTATCACGACCTACTGTAGAGATCTCTGTAAAACTCCTTGGCGATTATCACTATCTCATCCCTATTCGTGATCACATTGCCTTGCCTGTCTTGTAATGCATACACCTGATTTCTACCTATGCCTAGACGTCTCTTCACCGTTTTCAGGCTCCTTCCGTTCTTTAGAGCATGCTCAATCCGCTCCATATTATACTTTCGTATGTCGACTGCCTTACGCTTATTGATTAACTTCGAAAGCTCCGCTAGTTCTATTCTGTCAATTGCATTTGATACTGTCATGCCTTGCCGCTTTCTAATCAAGTCTTTCGTCTCCTGGGAAAGTTTGCTAATAATCTCTCTACCGATCGTACCTCCTACTTCTATTGCACATTCTTTGACAATCCGCGTGAGATTCTCGCTTACTTCCTGAACGCAATTGTCTGCTTGGTCTGTTAGAGCTGAATATCTGTTCTGCAGTGCTATCTGGAATTCCTCGACTTTCCGTCTTACAGTTAGCTCATTGGTCGCGTCTTTCGTACTAGCTTATTGCGGTCCCTCCTCAAGTCTAGCCCAATTCGAGATCTCACCATCTTGTGGTCACTGCACCTAACTCTACCCAGCACTTCCGCATCCTGCACGACGCCAGGGTTCTCACGTAGTATGTAGTCTATTTCATTTTTATGCTCGCCATTCGGGCTTTTCCACGTCCAGTTCCGATTCTCCCGTTTACGGAAGAACATGTTCATGATACGCAGATTATTCCGCTCGGCGAACTCTACTAATAAGTCCCCTCTGTCATTCCTACAACCCAAGCCATAGTTCCCGACTGCCTTGTCTCCAGCCTGCCTCTTGCCTACCTTAGCATTGAAGTCTCCCATCACAATAGTGTACTGCGTCTTTACTTTAGCCATTGCCGATTCCACATCTTCATAGAAGCGTTCAACTATCTGGTCGTCATGGCTTGATGTTGGTGCATAGCCCTGTACAACCTTCAATTTGTACCTCTTATTAAGCTTAATTACAAGACCTGCTACCCTCTCGTTAATGCTATAGTATTCTACTATGTTGCCAGCAATGGTCTTGTTGACCAGAAATCCCACTCCTAGTTATCTTTTGTCTTCTAGGCCACGATAACATAGGATGTGCCCATTTTTCAGCAGTGTAAAGGCTTCACCCGTCCTCCTAACCTCACTGAACCCTATAACGTCCCATTTAATGCCCGCTAATTCCTCAAACAGTACCTGTAGACTTCCCTCGCTAGATAAAGTTCTTGCGTTAAACGTTGCCAGGGTCAGATTCTAGTGGCGGCCTGTCCGGACCCAGAGATTCTTAGCACCCTCTGCTGCGTCACAGGTCTGGCTGCCGCCATGGTCAGTTGCTTCGCAGCCGCGGGGGCTGAGGGCCGATGGTTAATTGGCGTATTCATGGGAGGTTGTGGCCGTTACTGCACCAGGGTGGCCAATCCTGCTCTGGTGAGGGAGTGCCTTACCGGCTACGGTCGCCGGGATCCGGCCGCACCCCAAGCCTCCTTATGCAATTCGATCAGCACGCAGATTTTTTTTTTTTTATCCGGCGGAGAATTGCCCGGAACCGGGATTCGAACCACGGTCCTTTTGCACGCGAGGCGGATGCTCTACCTCTACGCCACCGCTGCCTCAGAACGATACAAATGATGGCTCGTGCTTAAAACCTAGTGCGTAGTCAAGCGAAGCTCCATTGTGAACTGTTTCCGTAAAGGCGCTTTGTGGTGCGGAGGGATAACATCACATGGGCCATTTCTGCTGACAATGGCATCAGATGCCTCGGTGAATTTCGTGAGTTTATCAGCGTTCCCGGGCATTCTCTTGGACGGGTTCACAGCAAGCGACTTCATAGCACCTACGACGATGTGCGAGCCATTATGACCACACCGATGCTAAGATCGTGGCTGCCGTCGCTGGTGCTGAGGGATCGGGCCTTGGCATTGAGGGACATCTATACCGCTGATAAGCAACTTTGTGCCATGATCTGGGAGCTTGCGTCAGACTTTGCTGTCACTCCCTGCTGTTGTGGCACAATGGAAGGTGCTGAATTCACTGATGTGTTAAACCTCAACGATACTGAGGATTGGTTGAGGAACATGATGGCCCCCAGGATTAAAGCCAAGCTTGCGTATTTCTTTCTTATGAAATAAGATGTGATTGTTTTCACATTGTTCTGTTGCATGTTGTGGGCAAATCGGTCAGCTACAAGCTTGGGAAAACAAATCTGAGATGTGCGCTCTTTTAAGACGACCTTAAAAGAAGCATACTTCGTATTTCAAGTTATCGATATAGTATCGAACTATTTCATGGTCCCCTCTGATTTTGACATATCCGGGATTGACTGCATATGTCGGCTGCAGCTACAGAGGCCTTTTGTTCAGCATCTGCTTATCAGTTTGTCTTCACTTTTCTTTAATCAAATACAGTAAATTCTCATTATAACAAACTGAATGGGACTGCATGAAAATTTTTATAAAAAGGCCGATTTGGTAAATCTTGATTTATGTGCTAATAGTAAGACAAATTCGTTCTGACCAGCTTCTGTTGAAATGTAAACTGATATTGCTCAAGGTCTCCTTGGTTTCCTTCTTTTTCTCTCTTTTTTTCACATAACTGGAAATTATCTATGACGATGTTTCTTTGAAATCTCCTCGATCCGTGTGGACGTGTTAAGTTCACACACGTTGATGAGCAGCTTCAGTTGCCAAGGTTCAGACCTTATTTCTCTGCAGCCATGGCATACTTTCTTTCAGCTTCTGAACCTACAGTCCTCTTCTCTCTTTAGGGAGTTCCACAACACTGTTACGCGTAATGTCACTATCACAGAACATTTTCTCCTTGTAGCAGAAGAGGGAATTTCTCCATTGTGTGAACAGTTTCTTACAGTGTTGATGAAGGCAAATGCATTGGGGTGTCCCCAAGGGAAGGGCCACCTCATGTGAGGTTTGTGATGAGATCACAAAACACATTTATGTTGTATGTTATTTCCACTTTTGCATAACTTTTTATTGCTGTAAAGTTGCACATGAATGCTTACCAACTTTCATTCACGTATTTTCAGCCTGTGATCCTGACTTCACTCTTTCAGTTGCATTCAAAACTGTTGCACCAAGGTTTATAGGAGAGCAGTAACTTCAGAGCTTACGAAAGGAAACACAAGCAAACCAGAGTACGGTTAATGTCCTATGACATAGCAGTGCCCCAAAAGGCATGGTAGTTTTTCGTATGTTTTGAGAGCAAGCATGTAGGGTGTAAGCAACGTGCTGTGTAAGTACACTAATACCTCGTTAACTTGAAGTAGCAAAAACTGGTAAGGATTTTCAGATTTACAAAGTTTTCAAGATAAGCAAAGCTGCAGAAATTGCGGTCAAAAGACGAGTTTCGTCTAAGAAAGGAATGGCTACTGATCAGCTTTTTAGTAGCAGGTTCTGAAGTGACTCTTCATAAAGGTTTCACAGGGAAAAAAAAAAATAAAAACATACCAAAGGTATCAGCCGGGAGCATTTGGCGGCACTGCCATTTTATTGAGCGCACAAAAACTATGCAAAGCTGGTCTGCTCCATGGGAGCACTTGGACATAGGAAGGTGTCCTGAGGCTGCTTCAAACATTGCACAAGCCAGTCTTTCCTGCCGTCGCCTTTAACTTTATTTCACAGCAAGCAAAGCGTGCCTCTTGTTCCAACTGATGTTGGCACCTTTTGAGGGCGCCTCTTAAGTGGCTGCATTGGCATTGCTGCTTTTACCATGTACATGCTAGACACAACATTTTGTCTCATTGTAAAACGACCAAGCCAGCCGCTGCTGCAATCTAGCCTGTCTGAAAGGCCAGACCTTCTGCTATCTTCATCATCAGTGCTGCTGTGATTAGAATGTTGGCTGCTCTTACACTGTGCAGCCGCACTGTGAGTGCTGGTTAAATGTCTGAAAGCATTGAGCCCCAAATCGGCATCCGTTGGCTAGAGAAGCTCTGCTGAAATCCATTAGACACCTTTTGCTTGTTTTTTTTTTTACCATGGTTTAAAGTGTTGACAAGCACCCCTTTCTTGCCAGCATCAGTGACTTGCATTGATTAGGTGGCAACATCCGCAATCCTTGCCACACTTGAGCTGAAGTTACCTACGTCACACCGCACAAAAAACCCTGTGCTATTCGCATGCACACCTCGGAAGGTAAATTATCTGCATTGCATACATTGAACAAAAGAAGCTGCATCAAGCATGCTGTTTTGTGGGGCCTGTGTCTGTGCCTGTCTTCTATCACGTGACATGCCAGAGGGTTTCCAATAAAGTTACCAACGCTGCTAGGTACCAAGTACACATTTCGGGGAGGCCTCCGCTTTTTGGTAGATGTGGCACCGGCACGAAAAGCTTGTGAAACGGTCTGGCAATGGAATTTTTTATCCAGTCTTAGGCAAAATTTCGAGGTGATCAAAATTTTGCCTGAGAAAAGTTCGAAATATAAAGGGCAATACATGCGTGGCATTTATGTGGAACAGTTTGGTGGTGGTGGAAAATTTGGACTTGGTCAAATTTTTTAGATATGCAAGTTTCAGTTAATGATGTACATACATTAGTGTACTGACTTGTGAGAGTTGTGCTCGCTGCAGGTGATCCTGGTGTCCACCACAGCAGCACCTAGCCCGATGTCTTCAAGTTTGCCGCATCCTCCTTTGAATGTGCCCGTTGTGAAGACCGTGTCGGCACCGGGCACGACGCCAGTCATGCACCAGGGCAAGGCACCCATGGTCATGGGCCTACAAACCTCAACGGCCAGTCATCCCTCTTCCCCTGCTGCTTTGACCAGTGTAACATCTATCGTCACCACACCAGGTGTGTGTGCCTCCTTGCAATTTTCGTAATCGCAGTTTCAAAGCTTTTCTTCTGAAATTGTGCAATCTATTGCAAAATAAATAAAGTTCTCCAATGCTGCAACAGAAAAACATTGGCACAAGTGACCGCTTATGGCAGTAGCAAAGTTGCAGTTAGGATTAATCATGCAGGCCTTTCTATAGACTGTCTTCTGCCAGACACCCTCCTTTAATGCGTGAACTGGGGTGCTGCTTTTGTTTTGACATGCTAAGAACAAGACGCCTCTTGTCACAACTTCCTCACTTGAGCCATCTGCCACTTTGCTACTGTTTTAGGTGTGATGTGCCTTATGTGCTCGGGCTGTCGGTGTCTCCTGTCGTCCATCATGGACGACAGGAGACACCGACAAGTGCAAGTGGTGAAATTATGGTCGAAAACAAGTGTAAAATTAGTCAGAACAGGCTTAGAATAAACTAATATGTGTTAAACAACTTCAAAATACAGGATTAATTGTATTAATTAGCAGAAATTTATTAAATTGTGTGGGTCAATCCCACGCAAAATTGTATGGGCCAATCCTGGAGGCAGTGCACTCAAACAGTGGTGGCATCCGCACTCTGTGAACCTTCCCATATATGGATACTGGAAAGCCTAAGGAGAGCAACGCTGCAAGGTGGTTGGAAATTGAACAACTACTTCTCAATTTACAGCACTAATGAGTTCATGATCTACACCTAGCCAAGAACATGATAATTTTAAAATTAAAATAAAAGAAAATTTGAACTGTAGATTGAAAATCTGCTTGCAGCGTTGCTTTCTATGCATATTTAGCTACGTTGTGCAAAAGGAATTGTAGCTCTAGCTTTCCTAGGTCAACTTTTACAGAAGAAGCAAACAAGCGAAGCGGCCAAAATCAATTTAGCTACAATTTGTGCTCAGACACACCTCATATTGGTGTTACAAATTAATTTTACGGCAAAAATAATGAGAAGAGAAGCTAGGAACTTTGCACATTTGTGCAATTTGTGCAAAAATAGATAGAGATTCCGAAAATGTCAGCTTCAAAAAGTCGATTTTTTTTTGCAATTTTCGGCCTTCTAAGACCAGTGTCCCCCCTTAATGAGCCCAGGCTATCGACATATAATGTCATCATCGTGGCCACAGTAAAGCAAGCCCATCAGCAGTGATTGATGTTTCTTGTGGGAAACGGTGAAGCATCACTGCACGCTTTGCACCTCCCCAGGTTTCGTGTTAGTGGGGCTGTCACAATTTTTGTTTTTCATTGCAGCTGTACCTAGGATAGCGAATTCATCGAGATGACAGTTATTCATAGCGCAATGTGTGTGAAACCAGGGTCAAAGCGATCTTTTAGAACTGTGCAACAAAAATGGGCAGCGTTTTTTTTTTTTTCGTGCACTTTTTCAATACCGATCGTAATCGGCTGAATAAGTAAGCAGTAAAATAAACAGTGTCCTTGTGGATCATACCTCGATCACCCATGGTGGATCAAAGCTTGACAACCAAAATCTGTGCCTGCTGCTTCCATTGTGCTCAGAGTTTTGTGTACTTATGCTGGACAGTAGTGTGTAACCCGATAGAAAGTTCAGTTTTGTTTTTTTTATATATAATGCCTTTGTCCACCGTGACGGCACAGTTTTTATAGTGAATGGCTGCTGACTCGAAGGATGTGGGTTTGATGCCAGCCGCCACAGTCACATCTTCGATGGAGGTGAAAATGCTAGAAGCAGTGTATTCAATGCTGTACAGTACATTCTCAGCGCACATTAAAAGAATCCCAGGTGGCCAGAATTTCCAAAGCCCTCCAGTATGTTCTTCCTCATAATCATATCGTATGGTTTTGGCAAGTAAAACCCCAGTAACAATTATCTAATGCCTTGGCTGCAGCACGCTTCACTATCTCAATAGCATGACTGTAGACTAGCTTGTGTGCTGGCTAGAGTTGAAGCACCTGTGTGTGGTAAATGCTCTCCGATACTGCTGCAGTGCCATCGGCATCCGTGTCGGTGACCACCGAGCCCGGTGTGGTGCGCCTGCGGCCACGGGCTGTGACGGTGAATCCCCGCGTGCCTCTCCGGGTGCCTCGTGTCCCTACACCAGTGCCCCCTTCCATGGGCGGCGGGGCCCCACAGCTGCCGTGCCCGTCGCCCTCGTACGGCAAGGCCACCATCTCGGTGCCCAAGGGGGCCATCATGCAGTATCGCCAGGAAGGCAGTGAGTGGCTGACCTTTTGCCATCTGCCGCCTGCTGGTGGCCAGGGTACAGACGACGCCCGTTGGAACAGACGAAAAAGTGTGTTGTTGAGCACTCGAAGGGTCTGTGCCGCTGTGTCCTTGCACCGAAGCTCTTTGCCTTGCCATGCTCTTGTAGACAAAATTGCTACTGCACAATGTCTGAGTTGGTAGAATAGTACAGGTATTTACCAAACAAATCTTTTTTTATTGAATCCCCCAGGCCCTGGTATTATATATACAGTGCCAACACCGTGAATTTGTCCGGGGGACTTCTCAATTCTGACCAGTCTTCCTGATTGTGCAGTCACAGCCTCAAGTCTCTCGTGAAACAGCCGTAATCCTACTGAGAAATGAATATAACAAAGGACAGCGGTTCCTAAATTTTTTACACTCAAAGAGCCACAACAGCTCTGCAGCAAAAGGAAGACTTTGGAAGGTTGGTTAGGATTCATGTTTAAAAAGTGCTGAGCACAACGCAGAGGAAAGGAGCTGCCAGCTGTGACGGGGCACAACACATTTTGTCCTTAGTTAAGCGTATGTGCGTGTGCCTTATAGTCACAAGGACAAGTATTATTGCTGACACCTGAAATTTTACTGGCAAACATTAGGGTTGCCTGGGATGTCACTATGGCCATGAGAAACGGTAAATAAATATGTGCGAGATTTTTTTTTTATGTGTCCACGTCCCACCCCTCTCTTCTTTTATCCTACAAATCTCTCAAATTTCAGTGTTTCTATGTTGTTAGGTATGTCACTGTGGGAACTAAAATATAGTTCATGTTTTAAAAATTAACATTGAGCAAGCTTTCTTTGTCTTTTATAGGGATTGCCAGCACAATTTGAGCTGCCTGGTAACTGTGGAACAAGAAAAAAGAGAAAAACAGAGTGTGCATTATCATCCATGCTGTCTGTCTTCATGGGCTTATGAATTTTGCTTTAGTACTGTATTGTGATGCCCAATGAGAGGTCTTTGAACTGCGATAATGCTTTGTTGGCGAACACTGTGAGAGAACATGCAAAAGCAAATACTCTGAGCATGGCAGCAGCTGCTCTTTATAGGAGTTTTTGAGAAGAGAGATGTCATTCAACTGTTGATTCATTCTCTCTGCAGCTTCATTCTCTGTGCACTACGCTATCTATATTAATTGTGAAGACGTAGTAGAATATATTTACAAGCCCTAGTTATCTCAGTGGCTGCAGGTTTGGTCGCCGCAAAAATTTGTTCACCATCAAGGCATTGCAGTAAAGATTCGTATGCAAAAACGGGCTCAGCAAACATGAAAACTGTGGTGTAAGAATGTCTGATTGCAGGAACAATGATTGCAGGAACAAGTTACTGGGACTGGTTGCTTGATCCAAACGATGTAAAAAAAAAAAAAAAGAGCTGTACAGTCCACAGCGAAAGTTTTAGTGATACTGGCATTTCATTTGCAGTCAGCACTTATGTTTGGACAACTGAAGTTTTCACAGAACTTGTGCGAAGATTCGCAGTGGTGTGAATGGCAGCTCCATCACCCTGTCCCGCCCTGTTGCAGCAGTGAAGATAATTGCTCAAAGCCAGCTGCCCATCTCGGGTGCCAAGCTCGTGACCAAGGCGGGCCCTGGCTCTACCATTGCAACCTCATCCTCCTCCTCCTCCTCCACTTCCCTCAATGCTGCACCAAGGGTCTCCACTGTCTCCATTACAAGTAGGTTGCAAGATGCTTGTTTATATCATGGCCTTTCTACGCGCTTGTGCACTCGCCAGCTTGTTCTATGCTAGGAATGTCTTGGCAAGCTCTGCTAAAATGGTAATACCATTCTAGAAGGAAGTTCTAAAGGTGCAGAATGGTGAGATGGCACGAAACTGGAAAAGAACAAGGCAGTGTATTGCATGCATGCAAAATTATTTACTGTACTTGTGTTCACCTCTCTTGGCAGGTGCAAGATGTCTTCCATTGCTTGTACTTCCTTCCTGTCCTAGTGCTCGAGGATATCCGCAAATGCACTGAAGTTAAACCGTCATTGGTGTTCTCATATATTAACACACATATCTCACCAACACTAATTGTTGGTGAGATATGTGTGTTTGTCCCAAAGGCGTGTGCTGAGGGCAAAAAAAGAAAAAAGCCACCACCCTGTCACTCTTCCCACCCAATCACCACAATCACCATTGTCAGGTCGGTGGGACTGTTAAATTTTTTTGTGAATATTTCAGGAGTTGCCAGGTATGCTCCTGGTTTGAGCTGCAATAAAGTGCACACTCACGGGGAGTGCCTCATTGAAAATTAGCTGTCGATTTGGGCTCCAGTTCATAGCCAAGGCCTGCTGCATAATCATTCATGAACAGACATCTGTGTTTAATGTTTGTTTGGGAAAAAAAAATGGTAGCAGAAAGTGGTCACCATCCTCGTGATGCATTACTGTGCATCCCCTGCATGCGGACACAGTTGAAGATTCCTGTGCTGTTTCGGCTGTCTCAGAGGCCATGTCTTGTGTGTTCTACAATTTATGAAATGTCTAACAACAGTGCAGTGCTGAACAATTTTCAGCATCTGCACATCTGGTTTAACTTTTGTGATATGCCAGAGTTGGAAGATTCCTCTGCTTACGTCATTATCATCTTTGATTTGTTGATTCTTCTGTTTTCCACAAAGGCACCATGTTTGTTATTTTAGAATACTGATCTGTCAAATTAGCCTGCCTTCATTCTTAAGAAGCTTATCAAAAGTTTCGTTGTTGTTGGAGGTAACCACACGTTTTTATCCACCAGCGCTTTCAGACAGCAGCTGACCAAGTTTAGATGGAGATTTCGAACGTTATGACTTTGTGCACATGGCTAACGAATTCACCTTTGTTTATCCGCAGGTAATCAGACCCGTGTGGTGAATGTGATCACAGCATCGCAGCCCGGGGTGGTTCGAACCCTTAGCCGAACAGTGACACCTGGCACGTCAGGTTTGAACCAGCGCCCTAATCCCTCAGGGCTGCGACCTGCGCTGGGCTCGGGGGCAAAGCCTAATGTGATTGTCGTGCACAAGGCTCAAGTGTGGCCTCAACCCCAGCCTGGAATGGCGTCGGCATCGTCGTCTCATATCAACCGGTCTACGGTGTGTTACATCACCTTTTTTGTTAAAATCCTTTTACTGTAGTGCTATCTGTTTGTTTCCTTTGACGTTTGTGTATGTCTAGATACAATTTCTTGGCTGTCCTGGTTTAGGTGACGTCTGTCTGAAAAAGACTTCAAGTGATATTCATCTTTGGGGAGTGTCAACATAAGATATAAAAGGGCGGCACAGTCAAGTCCCTACGTGTCGGCCTTACAAGTTTTCAGGTCCAGGCAATTGGGAATATTGCACTGTTTCAAATTTTTGGTACTATGGCTATAATTACAGTCAACTACCGATAATTTGAAGTCGCTTAATTGGAATTTTTGGTTAATTGGAAGTGAAGTCTGGGTCCCGTCAGTTTTGCATGCAAGTCAATAGAAAAAAATGCTCGGTAATTCGAAGTTAGAAGTCTAAGGTGTCGGTTAATTAGAAGTTTTTCTCAATCTTATAGCTCAAGATGATCGTAATTTTTGAGAAATTCCGTATTATTAAAGTGAAAAACAGCCTTGCGTGCTGAATTTACATCGCTAGCATCGCAGCTGACTAGAGCGCCACAGCTCACGAAGCGTCAATGTTATGTACTGGCGGCATCGGCGTCGCAGGTGATGACAGCGCCGAAGATGATGAGGCGGCAGGCTTAGCCCATCCGCCCAGCGCAATCGCAGCCTCGCATGGTCGCGTTGACGTACTAGGTCTAACTGTTTCCTCGAGTGTTAATCGCGGTAATGGCAACTCGCGGACGTTATCGTACGCTTGACTTGGCGACGAAAGTTAAGATTTCGAAGGCAGTTGAGGACGGAGGCAACGGAGGCATCGCTAAGCGGCACATCGCACGGAAGAACGGAATCAAGCGCTCTTTCGAACACCATTAACAAGCGCTCGACACTCAAAGCATTTGAGAACGACAAATTTAAAATGTCATGCATGAGAATGCGCACCGGTACCCACCCGGAGTTAAAGCAAGCGTTGCTCATTTCGATTAGGGAGGCCCGGAGCAACCAACTTCGGCTCAGTGGCGATATCGTAGCAGCAAAAGCCTTATCGCTTGCGGCGGTATTAGACATTAAAAATTTTTCTTCGTCCGATGGATGACTGTACCGAAAGCACCTTCTCGAGCGGATGCTTTTGTGGATGGACAACTCCACGCAGTGCGAGGTGAGCCGCTTCAGTGCTATCCACATGCAAGCGCGAGCATGGGGTCGCGTTAAAGAGGAGACGATCGCAACAGCTTTGGGTGGCATTTGCAGGCAACTAACATTAACAAGAGAAGTACCGTATTTACTCGAATGTAACGCGAGTTTTTTTCAAAATTTCTCTGAAGTGATTTGGGGGTCCGCGTTATAATCGAAGCGCCTCAAATTGTGCCTTGGTGGTGTCGCCCCACTGGCTCCTTAAAATGGCTATGACAAACCTAGCGATCTTTCAACCTTGTGCTGGTAGCATATACACGCTGGCAACATCGAATCCAATCCAATCCAATCCTTTTCTTGTTTGCGACGTGTTTTGCCACAGTGGTTTTGCGGGCGGCTCATTTCCTTTGTGCTTCCGCGACTTCAGCTCGAGCAAATGGCAGCGCGACGGGCTCAGTACGATGCCCGCTTTAAGAGAAGTGCAATACTGATGGCTGAGGAAATCAGGAACTCTGCCGCGGCTCGACGGCTAGATGTGGCGGAATCTACTATCCATGGGTGGAGGCTCCGACGTGAAGCGCTCTTCAAGTGTGAGCCCGGTCGAAAAGGCTTCCGTGGACCTCGTTGTGGCCGTCACACAGAACCCGAAAAAACAGTGGCGGAGTTTGTAATTGAGCAGTGAAATCGCCTATTGGGGGTCAGCGTTGAGCTGATTCAGTGGAAAGCCCGAGACGTAGCTCGAGAGATGGGGATCCCACGGGAGAACTTTAAAGGGGCACTGACACCAAAATTTCGCTGCTAAGATAGCCTGCGGGATCGATTTTCGTGGACATACAGATGTCATCTACCAAATCTCAGTGGCGAACACAGCTCCGAAGGTAATTTAAATGAATATTGAAGTTCGCATGCGCAATCGAGTGCTAGGCGCCGTACATCGCGGCTTCGACAACAGCAAAGGTGACCTGAAGGGGACCCCCAACTTCCGCGACGTCACCACAGCAGCTGAGCTCCGACAGTGCAGCTAGCAATGATGACTTCATAGCCGCCATTGCTTATTCGCTGCGGCTGCGTTAGTAGACTGCCGGCGACGCCAGACCTCAAGAAAATAGTTGCCACCCAACAACAATGAGAGCAACAGCGATAACAATGCGCAGGACGTGCGACAGGCGAAAGAAAACGAGCACGCGGCGGTTGTCGTGCGGAAGTGCGTCACAGTTATGTGTGCTCACGTGGTCGAACTCGTTTACTCCATTGCGAGCACTAGATGGCGCCAGTTACACCGGGCACCTTGTCGTTTTTTGAGCTCTCCCAAACCAAAACTGAAACTAGTGGGTAATGAACAGGCCGTAAATAAGTATCTGACGCGCGCTGGAGCAAATGATGTGCCATGTTATGGCTAACAGGTCCCCAGCTACGTATTGCAGTGAAAAAACAGCAGACGAAAATTTTCGTGTCAGTGCCCCTATAAGGCTTCACGTGGATGGGCACAAAAGTTCATGCGAAGAAATGGATTTTCCCTCCGGCGAACAACGTCGATAAGGCAGAAGCTACCAACAGATTGCGAAGCGAAGCTAGTAGAGTTTCAGTGCTATGTGCTCGACGCCGCTCGTCGCAAATGCCGTTGGGGCACATTGGCAACGCAGACCAGACTCCCGTTTTCTTGGACATGCCTATGTCAAAGACTGTCAGTGAAACAGGTGCCCCCATGTTCGCTTAAGGAGTACAGGCAACGAGAAGACGCGACTAACCGTGATGCTAGCCTGCTTGGCGGATGGGCGCAAGTTGCCACCATACATCATTTTCCGGCGCAAAACCATCCCGAAGGAGCTGTTCCCCAGGGATGTGATTGTCCGCTGCCAAGAAAAAGGTTGGATGGACACTCCACTTATGCTTGACTGGGTCAAGACTGTGGTGCCGACGGCCAGGCGCGCTCCTCCACCCCGCCTCCATCCTAGTTCTCGAGTCGTTTCACGGTCACCTGACGCCCGAAGTGAAGAAGCTGATGCGGGAAACAAAAACGCAGCTCACTGTTATTCCCGGAGGTATGACGTCCGTGCTGCAGGCATTAGACGTCTGCCTGAACAAGCCATTTAAGGACAGAATGTGGCAGCTGTACGGAGAATGGATGTGTGAAGATTGGGCTTTGACACCTACGGGTAGGTTAAAGCGACCTAGCGCCGCGAAGATTGCCGAGTGGGTGTCTGCCGCTTGGTACAGCCTGCCGCATGACATGATAGTTCGCGCGTTTAAAAAGTGCTGTATATCGAACAATATGGATGGCACGGAGGATGACCTCATCTGGGAGGAAGAAAGCGACAAAGAGGGCTCGACCATCGGCGATGATGGCAATGAAAGCGACGAGTAAACAAAACTCGCGTTATATTTAGAAACTGGGATGTGTTTGCCACTACCATGTGCAGCAAATAAAGGTACTTCCCCCCCCCCCGCTTTACTCGCGTTACATTAGTGTTCTTTTTTTTTTTTTCCGGCACTGATAAGTCACCCCTCGCGTTACAATCGTGGTCACGTAACATTCGAGTAAATACGGTAGATGCACTAATCATTTCTCACAACCACACACAAGCAAAGGCACACTATCATGTTTGTCCCTCATATCTCTCCTACCGGCCGTCAGACTGTACAGTTAGGACCTCCGAGATGTTTTGCCACTTAGATGCTGTGAGAAAAAGGAAAAAAAAAAAGCGGGGATAGCGAGATAGCGCTGGTGCGCGCGCTATCTCGGCGTGGCCATCAGCAGGCGGCTCGTAAACCCTTCTATGTGCTGCGCTCTCAACGCAGAGACTGCAAAAAACGTCCCTGGAGCAGCCGTATTCTCCTACACCAGCCTTTTGGTGTGTTACGTGAGATCGTATCCAAAAGAGTTACCATATACCGCACGCGTTACATTACACGTTATTTCGAATGTGTTCACGAAATCTCTGTGTAATTTGCGCACCCCCTTTTCGGAGGTCTAAAATCCTGAAAAGAAAGTGCACAAACTACGCGAGCAAATACGGTCAGTATGTGCAGACATCTCCATAAGGAGTCAATGCAGACCACCTTCATTATGCTCACCTAGTGCGCTTTTAATGTTCCTTTTTCTTGTTTTTCTTTGAGGTGCCATGGTGTGCAGTGTGTTTACATTGGGCCTCGTATTTCAGGACTCCGTTACATATCTTCAAAGGCAAGACCGACCCAAAACCACTGTTGGGGCGTGCGGAACTGTGACAGTTGTCAAGACATCAGTTCCCATTCCGCAGCCCTGTATTGCACCTATCGTGAGGATGTCCAGGGAGACCACCGTGAAGACAGTGCCACGTCTGTCCATACCCATGAGAAAGGTGACAGGTCTTTCTCTCTTTCATCCTTGGCATAACGCATTGGTTCTTAAATAGGGGTCCGTGGATCTTCAGGGGCCCCTAAAAGCATTCATGGGGTCGACAACTCATGTGTACATTGAATTGTAAAGTAGGGTGCAATGTCATGGCCTCCATGATTTTCCGCTCGAGGATCGTTGCAAAGACCACTGCCCCACATCTTCCGTGCCGCACAAAGTGGCGCTTGCCGGCATACTGTCAGACTAAAGGTTTTTGTGGGAACGCACACTTTTGAGACATGATTATGTGAAAAGCAAATGGGGAAATATCACTGCAGACATGGAACATGCTTAAGTTCGTCCATGCCTTGGCTTGAAGAGTTGACAAAAGTAGAGTAAAGAGCATCGCTTGATATGGGTGAAATAAAGCATTGTGCATTTCTCAAAACTTGGATACGGGGTATTATGGTGCATAGCTTCGTAAAGATGAACAGAGAACCGACACTTACATAGATGAGTACCATATTTACTCACATAGTTTGTGCCCTCGGTTAGTGCTATGCGGCAACGCTTTGTGAGTTTGCCACCACCTGTTCTGCGGTTTGCTGCTGTTGTATTTGTGGTGTTTTTGTATTTGTAATTGGTTATAAGGTTGTTGGACACTCACTGTGTGAGTTACGGTGGGCTGGTGCGCTAGCTCCACTGCTCTCTTTGAGCTCCAAGTCGAGTAAGTGCTGGAGCAAGGGCACGGTGCAGCTAGATGGCATTTCAGTGTCGATTGGGTGCACTACTGGAAAAATGAAAAGGACGACCTGTGCGTAAGGGAAAAAAAAGTAGAACACCACGCATTTCGTGAACCAGATCAAAGCAAGTTCCCTTTTGTGAAGCACAAAGTTTTCGATTCTCAAGCTGCTCTGGCTCTGCAGCGTGTCTCACGAACCAGTTTTTGAACTGTGCAGGGGTCACAGTCAGAAATTATGGAGGGTGCGTAAACCACTTTTGCTGCGACATTAAAGATAGCAGCAGTATACAGCAAAATTCTTGCACCATCACGGAATGAAATTTAGCTCTTATAAATCTTCCTTGCGCTTTTTTTTACCACTGTAGTGAACCCTACCCTCAAATTGACGTTGACCTTTCTGGAAATAAAAATGTGTTTATTGCACTAGTAAATGCGTTAACAAAAACCTTCCTAGTGTATTCTGAAAAATTGTCTTGGTTACGAGGGGTCCGGGTCTGACGGCAGTAAAAAGGATGTCTAAAAATTAATTTTGTAATGGATGTGTTTTTATGCATGTTTGTGTCCTCAAGCATCTGCCATCAAATTATTGATGCCGATTTACATTGGGAAGTGAATAAACTGCCTTCAGAATATTGCAGAATCTACAATACCCTCAAGAGGCAAAATTTGTGAGAAATTCCTTCATGCACCGCAGGTGTATCAGCCAGCCACTTGTAGCCCTCCTGGCTTGCTTCAAAGCTGGCTTCCTTGTGCCCTTTTATTTTTTTTCAGCATCTCTATTGGTGTACCTTCAGCTGCTTTCATCAATATTCCATGTGATGGTTTTTTAAGCGTTTATTGGCCAGGACCACGCATACACGAACAAAGCTCACTATTCTGTGACTCCCATTGGGTTGAGGTGGCCATTTATTTTTTAGGGGCGAAGCTCCTTAGGGTGTGGGTTGTTCCCTCCTCTGTAGTAGTACAGTGGAACCCCGCTGTTACGTTCCTCACTGCTGCGTTTTCCCGGCTGTTACGTTGTTTTTCATAGGGCCCGGCATAGCTCCCATAGGATCCCATGTATTGTGAACCCCGCTGTTACGCCGCAACTGTGGGCCTGTTCCCGCATGATGCATCGCAACCTGGCACACCGTACCCGCCCGGGCATCGCTATTTTGATTTGACTTTTGACAGTCTTGGTTACGCTTGCAGGAATCAGCCGCCCGCTGATGGCTGCCGAGATAGCGCGAGCGCCAGTGCTATCTCGGCAGCCATGCGGTCGCTCGGCAGCTGAGCGACACTATCCCCCCCCCCCCCCCCCTCCTGTCTTTGCATCTTTTCATGCTGGTTAAAGACGGGCGGGGCCTTTCCTCCCCGCTTCGACGGCAGGTGATCTGATAGGGGTGATGTTATCGCCTCCGAGCGACAGAGATGGGCCGGCCGCGTTTGATCTCTGCTTCAGCCGTTTTCGTCGCCCCCACTCACGTGCTTTTATTCTAGCGACCGTACTTTGGGCTCTGGGAGCTTCCGGAGAAAAGAATCGGAAAAAGGAACATCGCACTCGAAGTCCCTTTTGCATATGACTGCGCTCGCCTGCACAGCGAGGGGTGCGGCCGCGCGGCTGTCCAAAGTCTGTCAGTGCGCGCGCCGGCGAGCTGGTTCGGGCCGGACGGCTAGCGCAAAATATGCGAGGAATTTTTTTTTTAAGCTGGATAAATATCAGGGGTGCGCAAATTATGCGGGGGCGCAAATTATGCGCTTAAATACAGTAAACAAGCACCGAAGACGGAACGTGAAAGCGCTATCTATAGTGTACTAGAATATCGAGCGCTCGCGGACCCGACACGACCAGCCGACCAGCCATACTCGCAGTCACAAACCACGCGCGGGGTGCCAGAACAGGATGCAGTGATCGCAGTGACGGAGCGACTTGCTTCCAAAATCGGCGCATCACGCTGGAACTAAGCCTCAATGATCACAGTTTTGATTGCAATCTCTGAGGCCATACTTTCTCTCATCGGGGCGCCGGAGTCCGAATTATCGAATTTAGAGCTAGAAACCGTCCGAAATATCGGTCGTTTTAACACAAAGTCTATGGGGACACTGCCGGTATCGCGCGGCTGTCCGAATTAGTGGTCGGCGACCTAGATGGCTCACCTTGCTGAAATAAATTGTTTGAAATGAAGGTGGCCCTGGTTCTCACTCATTTTCGGAGCTTTCCTCACTCTTGCGTTTCCCCGGCGGTTACGTTTTTTACGCCCGGTCCGCTGAAAAACGTATGAACAGGGTTCCACTGTAGTATGTATGTAGCCACCTCGCGCCGCTGGGAGGCTCGCGCTTGCCCTCGGCACATGCCTCCCGGCGCGCGAGCTCTCTCACTCTTCCATCTGCTGTCTCGTGAGAGAGAGAGAGAGAGAGAGAGCGAAAGGCGCGCGTTGACTATGGAAACGCTCTTTCTTAGATGAACGCTCCACCAGCTCGCAAAGAAGGAGAACGCGCCCTCACCCGCGAGAGACAACGTTGGCGCAGGCAGCGTCTCCTAGCGAGTTTCTTGATTGAGAAATACCGACTGCTTGCGTTGGAGAACCGTTCACCGGCCACCCACATATATATGTATATATATATATATATAGGCACTGGATCTTGACTTGCAATGAAGTGCCGGTGGGATATTTCACTTGTGCATAGTTGAACCATAAGGATTCGTAGCGTGCGCGTTAACTAAATTAATCCGGAACTCGGCACGATCTACAATGAACCTCGGGAGCTTCACCCACTCATCATCATTCACTCCGTGGATATGCTGTGGATTTTTTTTATTTTTGTTCTTTCAGTGCTATTTCTGCTGCTTTGCCGGTGTCAGTCTGTGTTGTCGACCAGTGCAACTATTGAAAACAAATTAGTAGAACTGTGCAAATAGAAAAATTCGAGTGCAAGTTTGATGTTTGATTGTGAATAGTCGAATAGGATATTTTTCATGTACTGTTCAATACTCTTAAAAAATTTCATTTAAGTTACAGAGGAAATGTACTGTTAAGCATGGACAAAAAACAAGTTTACTGTGCAGCTAGTGTACTCCCACAATGTTACTAGTATAAAGAACAGTCCAGCAGTTAACTGTGCCATTGCATGAGGTGACTTCACTGCAGTACACATGCGATAGCTTTGCAGCAGCCTGCTAGTGTGAACTCTGTAGTACATGCGTGTTATGCGATGAAGCACACTACAAGCAGGAATGGGCAGTACGCAAGCATTAGCTTTGCTGCAGTGCACTAGTGTGAACTTCGCCACAGTAGACAAGTGTTATGTGGCAAAGCGGGCTACACATGGGAATGGGCCACTTGTCACAGGAAATAGCACATTTTATTCCTTGATTTGAGTAGTTCGAATAGTAAAAGTTAAATGTGTATTGAATCGTATAGCAAATGCTTTTCAAAAACTATTCGAAAATTAAAATATTTGCTCATCCTTACGAATGCTTTTAAGTCATTGCAAGAAACTGACAAAGTGAGGTTTAGTTCAGATTGAAATATTTTAAATTGGGAGAGTGCAAACTTTTGAATACTTTTTAATAGTGTTTGCTGTTCAATTTGATTTGCACCTAACTTTTATGTTCAAACCATTAGAATTTTGTAATTAAGGGACAAAATGTGCTATGTCCCATGACACGTGCTGCATTCCCAGTGTAGTACACCTTGTCTCATAAGACTTGTGTACGGCCACGAGTTTAACACAGGCACCTGCACAGTTCTTTGTCTGGTAGACTGTGTTTTAGTACTCAACTTATTCTCTTTTTTTTTTTCTCTAGGAATGACATTGTGGCAGTACAGTAGTCATGCAATAAATGTGTCTTTTAGCCCAGGTTCAACAGTACATTTCCTTGTAATTTGACACTGAATTGCTTAAAGAACATTTGAACTTTCTTTCCAAAGAAATTCGATTTGATTCACAAGCAAGCATTAATATCCGAATTCACTTTGCACCCAGAGCTTGACTATTCACACAGCGCTACCAAGAAAGGAAGTTTAGTTCTGAATGAAACAACATTTTAAAAGACTTCTTAACGCCTTTGTTCCCCATTAACATGCCATCCTTGTTGTTGACTGTTTCAGCCACCTGAGCAGTTGTCAGATGGCAGCAGCAGCAGCAGTGGTGGCTCTGCTTCTGCAAACAGTGGAATCAACAAAAACAACAACAACAACAACAACAACAACAATAGCCTCCTGGCTGAGCTGATGCAGGCAGCAGGCATCCTCCAAGGTGAAGGTGACAGCGGGCAGCCACCCCCATTGCTGGTCATCGGTGAAGACGCGGTGCCGCCAGCTGAAGTCGAAGTGGCCATTGACACTGTGCCTGTGGATGACAACGCTGTGATACTGGACGATGGCCAGCTATGTGAGTGCATAATATTCAGTCAAGTTCTTCGCCGCTAGTCTCCTTGTGCCTGTACGAGTTGGGCTACACTCACTTACAATACAGGTAATGTCAAGGAAACATTGCTGTTTCCTTATTACCCACCAGGTAGTGCTAATTCGGCCTTGAACTATGTAATCGGCTTTCATAATTGCTCAATTTGCCAATGGAGGAACACGCAATTTCTAGCTGTGTTTGAAATGAAACTGCAAATTCTCTGCTTTCTGCAGTGCAGTAATATCTGGCTAACATGTCTATTTGTACCTTGACTGCTTTTCAGCAGTGCTTTCCAACTACAATAAAACCTCGTTATAACGAAGTTGAAGGGGGAGCTGTAATTACTTCGTTATAACCATTAGTTCGTTATAGCCAATATCCATTTCATTTATGGGAATATCAAGGGGAATTGTGATTACTTCGTTATATCCAGTAATTCGTTATATCCAGGTTCGTTATAACGAGGTTCTACTGTATGTTCAAAAAGTGGCAAATGAGTTCTGCGGAATACCACAAGGTAGAGCAACAGTTATGAAAGGGAAAGTTAGCATCCAGCAGTTCATAGCACAAAGCTACAAGGAGATCCATACAGATTTCTCAGGAGTGAAGGCTTCTTATTCTTAGTTGACAAAATTTCGTCCTGGTCTGGGAATCGAACCCGGGACCATTGCCTGCCTGAGGTAGTCACTATGCCAATTAAGTTAAGCAGGAGGCTAGGAATTGGCAGCATGAGGGCAAATTGATTGACAGCTCAAAGCACGTGGATGGGAATATGGCAAATGAGTTCTGCGGAAGCCCGGCAGATGGAGTAACATTTATGAGAAGGAAAATTAGCATCCACCCGTTTGTAGCACGGAACTACAAGTTTCGTGGTAAAAACAGGTGGATGCTAATTATCCCTTTTATAAATGTTCAAGAACTGTTGCGGGCTCTCTTTAATGTTATTTTTATGGGATGTAACTTTGATGTTCTTGTGTGTTTCTCTCAATTTTGTTAAATATCTTGTGTAAGTAATATATTTCATATTATATTTTATAAATATGCTTACTGACACTAATACTGTGGAAAGGGAATATCTTCTTTTGTAAATCAATGCTATGCACTTTAGTTTGATGCATGTTTGGATAACAGAAAAAATGTTTTTATTGGACCAGCCACAAAGTGCCATCTTTTTCCATGAACATTTAATCAGTCAGTTTTTATTGTGACATAACAGCTTAATTACAAAGCATATAATATACAGACGAGAGTCCCAAAGTATGATGACTGCAACGGGACCCTCGGTGAAGGTTACAGATAAATAATACAAGTACAGTTAAGCCTGGGCATAACGAAATTGAGAAATGCCCAGTAAAACTTCGTTATAAAGAGGATTTCGTTATATCCAGTTTCGGCACGAAAATTCAAAAAAAATAAATGCTTAACTAAGCAAAAAGGTTACAGACGGCAGAGCTCACCCAAAACAATTACTTTGGGTGAGAAAACATTTACAGCTGAGAACACTTATAATGTGACCGCTTATAGTACAGGACCGGCAATAATGCGGTTTTTTCTGACCCCCCCCGTTTACCCTCCCATAGAACTTAACATATACGCATACCGCTTAATGTGCAGCCCACCCCCCCCTCCCCCCTGATATGAGGGACTGGTTATAATGCAGCTGCCGGGCGGGTAATCACGGACGATCGAAGTACGGAGCAGGCTTCACAAAGGAAGTGCGCTGCCCAAAAAAAGTGCAGTGAATCACCATGGAGGAGGAAGGAGCGCGGAAAGAATTAACAATGAGCGGAGGGAAGAAAGCAAGAAAAAAGGCTGCGAACGGAACGCGTCGCATGCGCGCGCGCCCTCTGAGGATAGGATTTCCAAGGTGATGGAGAATGCTTCCCGTGTCCTCCAGTTAACCGCTGTTTGTCTCCAGTTCTTTTTATTTTCTTTTTGATCATTTCATGCGCGCTGCCCTTGAATCACCCCGCGATTTCCTGTACACCGGATCCCTGTGTTGTCAATGGCAAACTTCCTGTGACCCCGCGAGCTAGGCCTAACAAGTGCTGTCACCTAGTGTCAGGTTAGCGAAGCGAAGTGCAGAGATTCGCGCAGCAACCAAAGAGTCGCGCTGCCAGTACGTTGAAATAAAAGAACTCGTTTTTCTTTTTCTTTCTCTCTCAAGCCAGCGCGACTTGGTAACATTGAAGTCCCTAGATATTTTTTCCATTTTTTAAGTAGCGAAAAGCTTTGATGTGATGCTGGCGCATCTGAATGGTCGGCGTTGTTTTTGGCAGCCATGTTCTTCCTAAAGCGTTTACTTGAATGCTGCAGCGAGAGAATGTCAAAGAAAGTTACGCGTTTCAGTAGGCATTTCATTACATATGGCACGTCCACTATCATATTTGATAGGAACGCGTATGTTGACGGCCGGGCACTATGTGAGCGCGCGTGCTCCTCTCCACGTATTTAGGATGAACATGGCTGCCGACGCAGGCTTTGAGCGAGAGGGTGCCAGGAGAGGAGGTAGTTGTCACTACTTAAAAACAGAAAATAATGTCTAGGGACTTTAGGTAACATCAACTGGAAAAGGAGGGTGGCGGCTTGGCAGGCTAGGCCAGCTGCAGCAAGCGGCGGGATCAGGTTTGAAGTGAGGGGGAAAGGACACACCCGCGACGGGAATATCGCCAGGTCGAGGGATGCAGGCCCTCCTCGCGCATGCTCGCACGCACGCACACGTGCAGTCGCTCTCGCCTCGCAGTCGCCCTGTCTTCGAGCGCGCCAAGCGCGACACCGCCGCTTCGCATTCCGTCGTGGCGGAAAAGATGCTTCCGGTTGTTGCTCGCGCAAAAGTGACAAAATCGGGCAGAATCTCAGGCTGTCGGCAGAGAAAATTTGTTATTTCGAGGGGTTCTCCCGCTGCCACTTCGTTACGTAGAGGTCTCAAATACATGTGCTTCTATGGAGTAACGGCGGGGAATAGAAAAGCTTTGTTATATTCAGGAATTCATTATATGGAGGTTCGTTATAAACAGGTTTAACTGTATTAGCAGCAGTATGAGCAGTAAAACGTAAATAAAGTAAAACACATCCATGAATAAAGGCAAGAATGCCACAAACCAGAAAACAAATAATCTAATAAAGAAATACAGTATACAGAAACACAAATCTAGTATTACCAAAGGAAAAGGCAGATAAAATATTTACCAGACATCCCTTTAATGAATTTTTGAATGATATTAAGGAAATTTGAGATTTTAATGATGTGGATGGATTATTTCATAATGAGATGGCACAGAATTTTGAAAATGTTTTACCGTAATTAGTATGAACCTTTGGCAGCAAAATGTTGTTAGCCGCAAGCCTGGTAGTGTTAGTATTAACTAAAATCTTCGGATTAATGAGCTTAACAGCAATGTGTTAAGCAAATATAAACAATTCATTCATACAATCAGTATTGCTGTCTTTTATTGTTGTGTCTGTAAATGAATCTACAAGTTGCTCAAATTCTCTTATCTGCTAGCTAGGTATTGCATGTAAAAGCTGGTCTCCAAATGCAGGACTCTGCAATGACCTTGTGGGAAGGTGCTTTGGGGCACGCATAACCTGTGCTGGATCGAAGACTTCTCTGTTTGTCATTGCAGTGGCAGACAGTGAAGCAGTGGATGTTGCGGAGACCACCCCAGGTGTAGTCGTGGAGGAGGCACCGTGCCTACTGCAGGACCACGTGGTCTGCCATGAGGTGGAACTGGTCACCCAGCCTGGACTACAGCTTGAGGTGTGAATGCAAGCATTGCCTACAAGACTTTTCTTACCAGTCAGTTTGATTGACAGCTGTAGGATGTGCAGTTAATTGTTTGCCTCTGAATGCTACGCCGTGCATTGTGTCAAACGAAAACCGCACTTTATACTTATGTTCGGATTTGGTGCAATTTTTGGCACGCAGAAGCTTGTCTATTCAAAGCTCAGTCATTTGAGTTTTCTGATAATTTGACCTACTGTAGTTTGCGAAATTGAAGTCAACCTGCTTACCTTGAGGCAGGAAATTCAACGCAAGAGTATTAGGCAAAAAACTTGATTTTAACCGTACCTCTCCTTGGTTTGTCACTGGCTGCATGCATTCTAGAGCACATTGTCCTCGCTGCCATCAAGCAAATTGCTGATACAGCACTTCTTAAGTGCGCACGGTGCATTTTCATCAGGCAGTGACCGTCACGCCTGCAACACCTGAGTGCACACCATCAGGAAAGGCAGCCTGCGCAACGGAGCGGTTGGTGTCCGTTGGTCGTCGCCGGCCATTCACCGATTATAGAGTTTTCGCACATTGAGCGGCTTGTTGAGCACAACGTTCAGAGGCTGCAAAGTCAACGCCATGGCTCCCAGAATGACGACAAGGTCTGGCCTTCTGTCACGGAGCGCCTGCTTTATTTAGAGGTGCCGTCAGCTGCCACGAACGGCATACACCTGTTCAGAAGGTGCAGCAGTGCACCAGATCTCCTATTCCACACTGTGCAGGTCCCAAGCATGAGGTCCCCCTTGTCCACATACCCTTTTTCGTTTACACAAGTGATGACATCCCCAGGAAAGCCTCTTTCTGCAGTGTCTTGTGCTTGAAAATAATAAATGGGGGTAGCGTACCATCTATATGGTGGCACGCTACCACCATATAGGCACGCCCTTATCAGCTTGATTTAGATGAACAGACAGCACGGCTAGGCGAATTGTTTTGCTCGTATCTGGTGTTCCGAAAACGGGCGTCGATATCAATCTGGTAAGGGCGTGCCTTCCGTAAAAATGAACAGCCTAGCAGACAACGCTCGAAGCCGAGCATGTGGCGTCGGTGGGCGCATAGCCTCGAACCTTTTGCAAGTTGGCTCCGCCACGCGGCGCTGAAGCACAAAACGGTCGCCACTCGTGCACTCCAGTTAAAGAAGTTGGCGGCTGTACATCAAGTGCGTGTGTGTTTCTCAGTGTTTCTTTTTTTATCATGTGGATTTTGTACAGACTTTGATCATAATATTCTTCGTAACTGATAAAAATAGAATTACACCCTATCTTTTTTCTTTTGTTTTCTTTTACACACCATTCCCTTGCTCTTTGCTAAGTGTTTATAAGGGTCATTTGTCGTTTTCTTTCCAGGTCGTATCGACATCACCTTTGACTGAAAGCAGTCATGCTCAACCTTCCCAGAATGGCCAAATTGCAACCAAAGAACCAGAACCAGCAAGCCATAAAGTATTGCCAAGTGAGCTGCTTTGCTTGGAAGAATCATTTTCTGCCTATTGTCTGTTTTGAGGGAGTGTGAACATTCGAATTTGTAGGGGTTCAGGCCGCATTGCCGCCAAGGATGAAGCTGCAGCTGATAAACTCAGCAAAAAAAGTATTTTTTAAAGATAACTCAGATGTCTATGAAGAATAACTCGGAACATTATGAACACCAAACAAATCCTTGCGACTACATGCACTTGCACTTAACCTTAGCCCCGACAGGATGCACACCTCCTGCGCACACCACACTCCCGGCTGTGCTTCCATTGTCGTTTTAAAGGAAGCCAGGGGCGCATGCTCACCACCATTGCGCAGCACATGTTGAGCTAAGACCAACCTGGCGATGGTGCATGGCTCCCACAAATTTTTGAATAATTTTCATATTGCAATTCGACTCGATTTGCACATAGCTTTTACTGTTTGAAGTATTCAGAGTTTGTAATGAAGGGTAAAAAATACGTCTCATGACTAGTGGTCTATTTCTGCATGTAGTACACTTCGTCACATAATACCCCTGTCACACGGGACAACTTAAGTGCACTTTGAGCGAGTGCACTTACGCTCACGCGCTGCTACATGAGAAACAGAAGTGTGCTTTGGAAATGTGCATTCCCCTAGCGGACGTGGCCGTAAACTGCCCGAGGGTGAGAATTTGTTGAAATATGATTTGTTTTAATACATAGTAATGTTTCTAAAAACGAAAACAATATTTTAAGAATACTGCGGGTGCCGCGTTGTGCATAAGCTCATTTCGTTGCAAATCACTGCTACCGAGGCTACACACTCCGTCGCCGCGAAGTGAGTTTGGCGAACGCACTCGCCTACAAGTGCACTTTGCAGCGAGTGTCACTAAACGTTCCCGTGTGACAGCGTGCAAATGACACTAGCGGCGAAGTGCACTATGTCAAAGTGCACTTAAGTTGTCCCCTGTGACAGGGGTATAACTCGTGTACTGCGGAAAAGCGAACACTTGCATACTGCGATGAAGTTAACAGTTGTGTATTATGGTGAAGCCAATGGTTGTGCACTGCAGCAAAGCTAGCACTTGAGTATTGCGACGAAATTAACAGTTATGTAATGCTGTGGAGTACACAAGCTAGCACTGCGGCGAGGGGAAAACTCGAGTATTGCGGCGAAGCTTACAGTCTTGTGCTGAGGTAAAGCTAACACTCATGTACTGCAGCAAAGCTAACACTTGTGTACAACAGCAAAGTCAGCTCATGCGTATGCACACTTCTCTGTTGGACCATTCTTTAGGACTTGAATAGTCTTTTTCAAGGGTCTACATTGTGGTAGTACACTCATGCATTGAATTTGTTCTGTTTGCCCGCATTTAGCAGCACCTTTCCATATAATTTAATATGGTATTATTTAGAAAATACTCAAACATTATTAGAAAAATATTCTATTCGATTTGCACACAGGCATTAATATTCAAATTTGCTTCACATTTAAAATTGTGTTATTGACACAGCCCTACTTCTTTTCTCAGCATCTTTATCATCTACACATCATAAAGCACTGATGAATAGCATTTCCTCAAGTTTCTAAGTTTTACATGATTAAGTGCTGGCAAGAATTAGTACAGAACTCAGCAGATGTGTTTTTCAGCTGTTTGAGGAGATTAGAGTATGGAGATAGGGTTACCAGCTGTACGGTGCGTGCTGAAAAGGAAATTAACACTAGCTATGGTTTATTAATTGCCGGTCATCAGAAGTGCTCCTTGTTTGCACTATTCTTGTAGCTTTTCCATCCATAAAAGTCCTTTTTATTTATTTATTTTCTGTGAAGATGCCTTTCAAAGGTGAATCTGTGAAGTGGCATTTTGAATTAGTGAACATAACAGCATTCAAGACATGGTACCTGCTAAATAAGGTAGTGAAATTCAGTGCTCTTTAACCTTCTTGATGATGTTGCTAATTTACTACAGCTTTTCGTGCTACGGAACAAGAGAGAACAAGGACTTTTCTCCACTATGTTATTGCCACTAACACGGAAGAAAGAAAAGTTAGGGTTTTTCTCAAACAAGCACAGTAATGAATTCACGAGAGGCTTTAAAATACAAACAGAAAGTTGTGCCATTGGCACTATCAGGTACAGTGAAGTAGAACTTTCACTGCAGTAATAAATAGCCTGAACGTTCGACTAAAGTTTTTTTTTATTTTTTAAATGCTTTCTGGTTGTTGTGTTTAGGTACATCATCTTCAGCTGAACAGCCGAAGCTAAAAAGTGCAGCCGTTGATGGGACGCTGCCAACGTCTGCACCAGAAAACCATACGGAAAGGCCTCACAGCCCACACAGGAAACGGCCAGGCACCGGTGAGTGCTGCAGCTGTGGACATCACAGCAATAGAAATAGAGCCAGCTGGTATTTTCGCAACACTGCGCACATTTTTGACATTGCGGAAAGTGCTTTTTCCCTCGTGTTTCAGTATGTCTGTGGCTCAGGCCCAGTTTTTTTTCACTTTTTGACAGTTCAAACACCATTAGAATTTTTGTGTGTCACATCTGCCGGGCCATGGCTGTGTTCAGTGGTTGGAATTTTTATGGCACTGGCACCTAGCTACATTATGTTTTCTGCGCAGCACACTGGCAGTCAACCGAAGTGTGGGGTGCTGTGAGATTCCGAAAACCCCAATAAGACAACCAAAAACACGGAAAAAGGATGTAGTGGTTGAAGTTATAGCTACTCGTATTCAGGCTAGTCTTATCGTTAAGAGATAGTCACAGGATAAATCATATAGGAGCAAAAGTTTAGTGAAGATAAAGGCCAACTAACCATCAGGGTAATTAATGAAAAGCTAACTGATTGGTGGTAGATGCGCGCCGAAATGACAGAAATGGCCAGATTACCTTTTATACTAATTCAGGGGCGGGATTCGTGCACCAATTGCGCCATTTTGATGCAAACATACGTTCCTGCTCCCAGCTGCGCCAAACACGGAAAAAGTTATCAAATTTGCGCCATGCTGTGCCAAAACAGCATGAGACAGTTTGTTTTCCGAAAGAAAGTGCTGCAGTTCATGTTCCATTTACCGCCCGACGGCACTTCCCGCTCAGCATTACACTTTTCAGCGTTCCCAACAATTGGTCAGTGCACCTGCGGGAAAACTCAGGCATGTTGGTTGTCAGTGCTTACAGAGATGTGAATGGACTGAGCGATGCGGCGTTGCTCAGAAAATAAGGAAAATGAAGCTGAAAGCTTTGAGAGCAAACTGGGTATTAGCATGGTTCATGTGGAATTGGACAGGCGCCCGCTGCTGCAGAGTTTGGCTTGGCCAGCCCAGCTCACGAGGCCTCCGAGGTTGCTACGATATGTCAGTGCAATCTTGAGTGCTGCGTGAATGTTTGGTAGTGTTCGTTGGCAGCTGTAAGAAGGGGAGTGGACAGGCTAGTCATTTTCTAACCACTGCACGGAGGTGGTGGCATAATATGGCATTGCCCACTCACTGCTCCACTGCCAGGTGTCTCCAGAATGGCCTCCAACATTTTTGCGATGCAACGTCGGAGGCCGTGGGTTGATATCTGGTTACTACAATCGTTGAGGCCACACTTAGCTGCACCTGTTTCCACAGCATGCCACAGCAAGAAAAAGAAAGAGACGAGATAGGGAAGGGGAGGGTGGTGCATTGAAATCTGTTCCTTGGTCATGTTTAACACTTATAATTCACCCCGGTTGTAACAGACCCGTTTAGTGTTTACGTAAAAGTCTGTTGCAAAAGTGTTTGTATTCTACATATACTTGTTTTACAACAGACTAAAATCTTCTTCACTTTCAAGGTCAGTTGCAATGAGGCTGTACTGAATGTGGGTCATTCCCGAAGCAAATTTGGCAAATTCGAAACATGCATTGACCTATCTCATAAAGTGGCTATAATCTAGACAGAAATCGCAATATGACCAAGTCAGTCATGTGGGCTGGACCGCTAACAGAAGGGCCGAAGGCTGCACGTTCGAGACCTCTGGTACAGACATTCTGCACTTTGTGTAAAAATTGTTGTGCACCTTCTTTATAAGAATTTCCACACAGTTACTATTGCAAATTTTGTTTGCACACTCTGAGGTTATAAGTCACTGTTCATGGACTGTCTTCTTACCTAAGGAATGGTATTTTAAATTAGGTCATAATTTTTGGAGTCAAGAGATATTTAGACATCCTCTTACCATGCCACCAGGAGCCAAGAAGACCACTGTCAGCAGAAATTTTCTCGTTTTTCATTGGCTAACATCCACAAGCAGTTTTCTTTCCCTGCATTTTCCATGTACAAGAATCTGGTGATTGCATCGTGTCCACACAATAAGCTCTGCCTTCTTTTTCTTCTCATTTTGCTCCACGGCACATTTCAGATGGCAGCATTGCGCATTCTGCATTGGTTGATAAATTGGTGTCAGGGGAAGGCCACCATAAGAAACACTGCTAACAATATGAAGCTTGACTTGTGGGTGCCAGTGTTGTAAAGGAACGTATGGACGTTGCATTGTATATGAGTACATGTCACAAGCCATGTACCTCGTGCCCTAATAAAGGAAACAAACCTAACAAAAAATATCACTAGTCTTACACACATGGCAAACCTGTACATGCATGGTTCACGCTCACTGCCATGTTTACGGGTGGCACTAGTTAACACTGCCAGGATTAATGTTGTACAGAAATAACCAGTAATGTGGACAGGAGAATGACTGCTGCCGTAACTTTGTTGGTAGAGCATTGGACTGAACCTGCGACAGCAGGGACTGAACCTGGAAGGAAACTTGGCATGGCACAGAACATTGACATGTGCAGTTTCAACATGGCATATATGTTGGCTTCCAAGTCATTGGCAGTTGTGCTTTTTGGCTAGACCAGCGTGGCATGGGGCGTGGTTTGTTGCACACTGTGCTGATGCTATAGCCGCGTGATTGGCTCAATGTCCCTTGACATAGACGGGTGGCAGTAGCATTGGCTGGGCCGGGTGGCTGTGTGAAACAGTTGCACAGCCCTGTAGACAAGGTTAATAACTTGATGTTCTGTTAAGACACTTATCCATCTCCCAAATGGCACCTCTAATGTTCAGTTACCAGTCGCTGTCATCCTCAACCCCAGGACACGACTGGCAATGCTTCTGACATGCTCCCAAGGCACATTGTTGGGTTGATATAAAACTTGCATACACCCATAAGGTTTTCTGATCATTATGATATTACCAGGTCAGGGAATGAGTTAATCAACGAATTAAACAGCTTCAATGTTAAAAGAACTTTTCAGCTTGTCTCAAATTTGAAAATGTCACATCTTATAAAAGAAGGTATTGTTGCATTTGTGTTGCTGACATACTGTAATATCGTGTCTTTATGCCAGGCGCATTATAGTATTTAGATTGCAGCACGGCTTCTTGTAGCAGTGGTGTTATATTGGAAAATGTCTTGAAGTTTCTGAGCGCTTGTGAAGTGCATAGGCCTTGTGACACCTGCTTACGTATTGATAGGCATAGTCTTTCATTAATTTCACCGTTCTAGAAACAATTCCTAGTTATGGCTCAGTATCTCTCTCTCTTCTTCGTTTTTTGTGCGGCTACAGCTTTTACGCTCTGTTCCACATAAGAATCATGGTTTACGGTATTTTCGTGAAGTATTCTGACTAGAAGTGTGACAAGGTGAATATGTTGTTCAAAATCTTGATGGCGGAACCAATGCTTCTTTTCTGTTTTGCTTTAATATGTGACCTAAAATTAAAATATTTGACCAGGCCCCTTATAGAGAGCTACTATTCTTGTCTGCCGTAGTCAGCATATGTGTGTGTGTGTGGTGTGTGTGTGTGTGTGTGCATGTGTATATATATATGCACCTGGAAGCCTGTCAAGTGTAATGGAAACGTTTTAGAGACATTCACAAATACTAGTATTCGTTTTGGGGCCAAGTGTCTAAGTGTCTGACATTTGCTATCGGTTTCTGGTGGCAGCTGTTCATTTTCGCCCAACACTTACAGATGATGGAAAGGATGTTCCTGGTGCCAGCAATGGCCTCGTTGCTAGTGGAGTTGCTGAACGGCTGAGACTGATGGTAGTGTATGATTCTTGCACAGTACTTATATCAAAGGTGAATGTCTTCGTAGGCCGCTCCCACCAACATTCTGTAATGGAGTGCGATGTGCAGTGACCTATGCTGGTTACTGATGGAAGTGGGACGTCAAGAAAAACCATAGTTTTAAAGAAAGAAATTGTGAAGAAGTGTAAAACATTACGAAGTACACATGACATAAACAAGAAAATAATGTATCAAGATCAGAAAAAGAAAAGGCTAAAAAATTTCATGTACCAGATACAACGTGGCAGTAAGTAATATGGCTATATTATACAGTACGAACATTGTCATCATACAATCTCAGTTCATTGATTGCATAGCTTGCCAAATTTTTTGTGGCCCGCTTTTTCATTTTAGTGTTATCTGTATTGCTGCAGGTTTCAGATGCCACTGCCATACCCATTTCATCTACCAGCACATTGCAAGCAACTGACACTGCCCAAGCTCAGAGACCTGCCACCAATTCACCAGCAATAGTTGCTACCCTCCCTGCCCCACCTGTCTCTTCTGCACCTCTAAAAGAAGCAAGTAGTGCATTGAGGCGGACTGATAATTGTGATCTAGCCATCCCTGGTCCTAGTAAAGTTTCCACCATAGGTTCAACATGGAAGCATAGCATGAAACCACCACTTCCTGGGCCAAGTACAACAGCAGAGCAACAGCAGCCTAACGGGCCTCAGCAATCCATCGTCAACACCAAGCCAGAGTCCCCTGTGGGCAATTGTGAAGCGCCTTCAACATCTAACGGACCTTCGAGGATTTTGCCTAGTGCAGCCATGGTAGGAAGTCTAAGTAAAAGCTCTAATGTAGACAGGAGTGACAGTCAAACCAGTAGGCAAGCGAGCAAACATTTAGGCACCAGTTCAAATGGCAATGGCGGTCCGAGCCAGAGTTCTACAGAGGAAATAGCTGAGGATTCAGCGGAGAACTCTGTCGAGAATCTGGTGGAGAACTCGGATGACAATACGAATGACAGTTCCCAGGGGAGCTCCAGCTTGGTAGGGGGCGACACTAACGAGGAGGACTCCGTGGGACCCACAGACCTTCAGGACTCCATATCAAGCTCCTCGTCAGCAGCACTAGTCTACCCTCGAAATCCCGATGAAGAGCAGTCGGCCATAATCAGCTCATCATCGAATGATCACAGTCGGAGAGACGCCCACAAAGCCAAGCGTGCCTGTGACGTGTCCAGTTCGACGTCAGTGTCCGCGTCTCCCTGCCCAGTCGCACCAATGCCTTCGACTTCTGCCATCTTTGGGGAGCAACGCCTACCGGTTGCGAGTTCGACGCCATCTGCCCCCGAGCAGAACTCCCCTGACCAGACCAGCGAGGGAAGTTCCACAGCCCACTTTGAGCTGCCTTCGTGCTTTGGCGATGGCAATGGCGGAAGCAGCTCCAATGTCACCTCGGCTGAGCTCGAGATCGCCTTGGTCTCCTCACCGACTCCAGATGCCCAGGATCTGTCAGGGAACAGTGTGAGTGCTGAGAGAAGTGTCGCTGGTAGTGAAGAACGAAGCAGCAGCGCCGTCGAGTCGTCCGAGCAGGAGGGTCCAGTGGAGGTCAGCTCGGCCATCGCAACACAGCAACCTGGTCCTTCATTGTTGCATGCTCAGCGCGAAGAGGTGACGTCTGCTCAGCACAGTAATGGCCTGTCATCTGCGGCAAGCAGTGAAGTGACGTCAGCCGTGTCGTGTCCAAATTTTGACAACGACGACGATGACGTCGACGGCAACGAGGCTGGACCATTAGTGAGTGAGCTTGTTGTGAGCAGTGACGATGAAGAAGTGAGCACTGCTGAGGCTGTGTTAGTGCATTCTGAAGGCTTGGCGGAAATCACCTGCTCAACTGTCGATGCAAGAAGTGCTTCAACAGCTTCCGGTAGTTTGTTTCACCTTGACACACGGCCTCTGTCTGTGTCCAGCACGGAGGAGGCAGAATGTCTAGGAGGCAAGTACTTGTTTCAAATTCAGTATTGTGAATGCTGCAGAATGCAGTTTCCCGCACCTATGCCAGCCTGCGTTTGGCTTTTTATTACAATAGTGCTATATTTAAAGAAATGTAATAGAGTTGCAGTTCTAGCAAGCACCTCACCATAATGTGCCAAGTAGGTACCATCAACCAAGTTAAAAAGAAATACTATGCGCAACGCCTAAAAAGCTGAAGGGGGTGAAACCAACTTGCTATGCTAACTTCAATCTGAAGAAGTGTAGGGTATGTTGGTGTTGTTCACGTTTGATCAGACTGTAGCATTGAACTTTTTTAGTATGCTTTGCTTACGGCAAATGGTTCAGAAACTGTGCAGTGTGCACAGAAGCATCGCTGTAATAGTGCTCTATGCTCAGCGTCCATCTGAGCAGTAGTGCAACTTTGACAAGGTGTTTATTTTATAATCTCTTCATAAACCTTTCTCTACTCGCGTAACTTTTCTTGGCAGAGCTGTGGAAGCTATGAAACCAAAACGCTTGCACATGTGCCAAGAGGTAGTACCTGCTTTTATTCATAATTTTCACACTTGCTCAAGCAAATGGGCCTTTACTCATTCTGAAACTAATAGATTTATGGGAATTTGTATGTGAAATCAAATTAAGGTGCACTTTTCAAGAATTTTTTTTATTATTTATTTATTTACTTATTTATTTATTTATTTTTTGACAGCACCACATCTTCTGCATGCCTGTTCTCTGCAGTAGACATGGGCCATGGTGCCCCCCATTGTGCAAAGCTGCAAACTCGCCATTTTGTTCTCCAAAAAAGAGCATGTGCAGGTGTTGCAAAATGCCAAGCAGGTGGTTAGCAACATGATGATGCTACAAGGCACCATCTCCCTCAGTTGTTGGTGTATGCTGGGTGCTGGACTGTAGCCAAGCTCATCAGCATGAGTGAATGAACTATCACCCTTATCAAAGGTGAAGTTTCTCAGGTGAATTTGGCAAATGCACAATGCTACGAGCAAGCAAAAAAAAAAATAAGAAACACTGAAACTGAAATGAAATCTAGCTGCCAAACTACTAGAGGAGTAACACAAATGCGCAGAAACCCCACCTGTGTAGCCTTTGCTCCACTGCCAAAATAATTTGGCGCCAAGTACAATGGAGAATCTCATTTGTGAGCACACGACTGTTTGCGAACGTGGGCAGTGGATTGGCATAGTCAGACTATTAAAAAGTACACCCAGTTCCATGCGTGTAGAATCTGAGTGAACAGCTGAGCCGGGGCTACAGTTTGTAAAGTTCACTATCGCTACCTTGTCGTACTCTCATTTTTACTATCCCTATCATGCAACAGTGGGCTGGTGGCAAGTACTATATGGATAGTGAGTGTAGGGCAAGTGTGGGTCTGCTTTCCCTTTCTGCACAACAAAAGAAAGTCTCCTTTCTTTGCCTTCGCTGTCATGTAACACTGTCACTGTCAGGCAGCAACAGGCTGTGGGCAAGGGTTTGGGTAGTGGGTCAAGGGCAAACGTGGGTCTGTTTTTCCCTTCTGCACAGCCAGGGACCTTCCTTTTAGATGCGAAGCAGCTCTTTGACTAGCCTGTATAACGCTGTCCCTCCCACAAAGTCGCTGTCCCTCCGTACCACAATCATCACCATCATCCTCCTCCGCACAAGCGCGAGGCAACGCGCTTCCCTCAGCGCAGGTGTTGGAGCGGTGCCAAGTAGGTCACGCCGCAGCTGGGCGTTGACGTCACGCTCCCCTCGCACGCTTCCCTCGCAGGTGCACGCGTACGTCACTCTCTCCCTCACCCACCGGGACGCCCGTTGCTGCCGGCTCCAACGCCCGCTCGCCTCCCGTGTCTGCATTTCAAACAAACGTTTACACCAGTAAACGCTACACCGAGTTTCGCTTCAAACTGTTCTTCCAGCACCCGCGTTAGCGCTGTTCAACCCGTGACACCACCCGTGCGCAACGCTGCTGCTTCGCATCCCATCAGGGTTCCCTTCGGGGAGATGGTCCAATTTTTTTTGTTTATTTCTTTTTATTTTCTTACTTCTTTCTTTCTCTCTTCCTTGCTTTATTTCTTTCTATATTGGCCTTCGCATGATCACAATTGTGTAGCAGTTTGGGTAGCGGTTCAAGGGCAGTGTTGTACACGTTCCTCCAAAACGGGAATGAAAGCTTGTTCCTCATTCCCTCACAATTTTTCAATACATTCTCATTGCAAGTTCCTTTAATGCAAAAGGAACGCACTCCTGTTACACTTTGATATTGGAATGTGTTGTTACATTAATGTTACATTTGATTTTTAAGATTTAAGGTAGTGTTGAATAACCCTCAGGCGAAATAGAATGAGTGCTTTAAAACACATCTCAAACTACCTACATCGTACAAATTCAAACATCACTGGCAGTCAAAAATGGTGCATCCCACACAAGAGACATTGATAGCATATCTACTGCAAATCAGACTGTCCAGTGAAGCGGATGTTTGGTGTGGTAGAATTTTTAGTTATTCCTGAGTAGGTAACATTTTTGGCAGTGTAGCAATGAAGTTAAGGTTGCTGTTGCGAATGAGCTGGGCATCATCGAATATCTTGAACGATGTTCAGATTGGAATGAAGTTAACTTTGCTCAGTCAGCATTAAAAACATGAGCACATGTACATAAGTCGTGGCATCGAATCCTGGTCGCGGCAGCTGCGTTTCGATGGAGGCGAAATGTTGAGGCCCGTGTGCTGTGCGATGTCAGCGCACGTTAAAGAACCCCACGTGGTCGAAATTTCCGGAGACCTCCACTACGCCGCGTTTCCTAATCAGAGCTGGTTTTGGGATGTTAAACCCCACAAATCAATCAATCAACGTGTACATAAGCACTTTCAGCACAAGAGGCCCTGGAACACTTCTTGAACATAGTCAAAAAGCAGTACCGATCAGTCGCGGAGACTCCTGTGGGCGTGTCAGCAGAATATTATTGCACTGCATGCACTAGTGGATTCGTAGTTTGGTTTCAAACACAACAGGAAAGCGGCCCACTCTTTTTTCAACAAATGATGTCATTGGGGGCGCCGACACCTTGACATTTTTTGTTTCTCTTTAAGAGAGACACATGCATTATTTTATTTGTTGAATTCAAAGCGAACCAATAAAGCATAGCAGATGATCTTGCTGTGATCGTGAAATCAGCTAACGCTATTTGTGCCTCAAGTGATTTAGTTGGTGGCTCCATTTGTTGAAAGCGGAGTGGGCACTTTCCAGCTCTGTTTGAAACCAAATTGTGAATTCCCTGATGCGTGCAGTGCAATATTTGGCTCACATGTTGACAGGAGCCTCTACGAGCGATCAGCACTGTTTTCTAACTTGGCTCAAAAAGTGTCGCAGGGGCCCTTTAAGGGGAGGCACTGCAGTGAGTTGCCATTGCCTGGGTCAGAAAGCTGTTGACGATAAATTGTGGTGCACCCCTCATTAAAGTTTCTTCGTCCATCCGATATCCATCCAGACAGTTCAACTAAAGCATGTTGAAAATGCCTATGCATAGAGTTTCTTATGAGTATAGACGATACTCGAGTACGAGTATGGACGAAACTCGAGTACGAGTATGGACGAAACGAGAAAATTGCCACAAGCCTATGCTCCGTCTCTTGTTTGCTTTCGCGGGCTTCACGTGGTACAGGCCTGGTACGCTGATGCATGGATTGGACTCCAGCTTTAAGAAAAAAACAAGCACGTTTAAAATTTTATGGTCGACACGTTATGTATAATGGCCTATTTACTTCCTTTCACAGCAGTGCCCCTCCATGATCTATAATTGAATGTTTGTTTGGGGCAATAAAAAGCTACAGGCCTAATTGCTGCAGTGCCAAAAAGTTTCTTTGCAAATGATAAGGCTTGGAGCACTTCTACAGCAGGAAAGGTTTTGAAGTGCAGGCGTTGTTGAGACTTCCTCACTCTTCTCTGTCCTTGTTTCTTTGGCTGCTGTTGTCACAGTTTGTCCCACCTGCCACTATGTTACATACAACAGGTCACCTGCGCATCACGTCTTATTTCACCCTTTACTCACAACCGTCGTAATATACATGTGCTGGCATTCTTAAAGCACACATCACTTGAGTAAGTACATCTTTAAATAAATGCAGGAGCCACTAACAAAAATTTCATTTAAATTTTGCAACAAGAACGACGCCACCCAAGTATCAGAAGTGTGCATGCTTGCTACTGAGCGTGGATTCAATTCTTAGGAGATCAAGACCTGATAAACAAAACATTTAACATGAATGACAGCAGTATGTGGACTCTTCTATGCTTAGAATGCAGAACTTTTTCAGTATGCGGATATGAATAAAAGAATGCACCTTACCTGCACGTGCTTCTTCAAGCTTGTTGCGAATGCCGTGGACACTACAGTCCATGGCCAGCGGCAATCTACATTGGCACTCACTGCAACAGAATCCAGACGGCACAGGAGGCAAGATAGTGTTTGATGATTTTCGAATGCCTGTTGCAAATTCTCTATGGAATGTCCCCTGTTCAGAATGACTCTTGGTTGCAGTTAGGCTGGCTCAGACAAAATGAAAGAAAATATGCCATCTCTGCCGTGGCGGCGGGAGCTGAAGGGACGAAAGGAATTTCACTGCTGGCTGCACTTCAGCCCACGTTGCCATACAGGTTTACCCGACAGTCGAAAACTGTTCCTCAAGCAGCCCCCACCAGGGAGTAACAGGTTACCCTCACTTGGTGTGGCCGGATCAGAAAAAGTGAAGTGTCACCCTCACAGAAGTATTGAAAGCACACAAGGAAAAGGAATGACATTTTGCGTGTTGTTTTCTCTCGAGCGAGTGAAACGGCAGCAGGAAAGCAGGTGCTCGAGGGCCAGAGGGTCACAGTTCGGCCTATCCAGCCTGCATTATGTGCTGCATAAATGCAATTGTCTTATTATTACCGTGGAAGATTTACAGAAGGAATGTCATTACCTTTGTCATTCCTCCGTAAATGTAACGAGTTAAACCGTTACAGTTCCTCCAACCCATAAAGAAACAATGGTATTCTTCCATACCACCCAAAAGGAACTAGTTCAAGGAATTCCATTCTGTGACAGCTCTGCTGTTAACTGTGAAAGCTGCCTACTGATCAACCTCAGCCTTAAACAGCTCAGGTGTGAAAATAATGCATGAGCTGTCAACTTGCCATATAATAACAATCTGAACAGGGACATGAATGTAGCAGCCGCGTGAAGAAATAGTGTGTGCCAGATTCATATCTAACATTATTCATTACATGAGTTGTGATAAGGTGTTTGCCACACCGCTGGTGTGGGAAACAAACCCTGTTTCTTTTTTAATTGCAGTTAAAGCTTAATCTAATGAAGTCAGTACAATTCACAATATACGTTGTTGCGTTGAAGCATTGTTATACTGTACTGATATTCAATTATTTCGACCATTTATGCAATGTGTCTAGTTTCCAGTGTATTCTTTTGTGCGAGTACTGTCCTTAAATGGCACCATATGACATCCTATTTAATGGCGTAGCCTTCAACATTGTCTTCGACCCAAGTGCAACATGAAAGTAATAAGCAGCCGCTGTCATCATGAAATACTGTGGGAACTTAGTGGCCTTGTTGGGTTGTTATATTCCAGTCCCAGAGATTTGTCAAGGTCAGTGGATCTTAATAAGAGTCTCCAGGCAGTACCCCCTTGGCACACGTCTACCGTTTATGCAAAATTGCAGGCTCGAGAGATGCGCAGTTTATTTATAAACCAATTTTTACTGATTACAGTAAAATCTCGGTGATACGATTACGGTTGATGCGAATTTCGCGATGATACGAATTTTAATGTTGTTTTGGATGGACTATGTTGTATAAAATGCGCCGTCATTCGGTTTCCCCAGCCATTTTGGATGATACGAACGAGGGAAATGACTGCTTCACGCGAGCGACTGACTCGGATTTTTTACTGCAGATTTTTTCCGCAAATCCCTTATGGCTATGGACCCGAAAATGACAGCGGAAAACAGAAATTTTGCTTTTCGTCGACCAGTGCTCGGCCCATCCCAAGACTGCAACTTCAGCAATGTCGCCGTAAGGTTCCTGCCCGCAAACACCACGAGCCGTCTACAGCCGCTGGGTGCGGGAATACTCCGAAATGTGAAGCACCATTTCAAGGGATTGCTTGTGCGGAGGCTCCTGGCGAAAATTACTTGCAAATTAGCCTGCTTGACGCGTAACATTTTTAGCCATGTCCTGGCATAATGTGACCCAGGACACGATCGCGAACTGCTTTCGCAAGTGTGGATTTTTCGCGGAATCGGATGCGGCTCCGACGGAAGAAAACCAAGAGCCTGACGACGATTTGCACGTCGAGGGTTGGGAGAACCTTGAAACTCGAGCTTTGGCGTGAGACTTCGTCACTGTGGACGACAACGTAGCGACCTGTGGGCTGCGATCCATCGAAGAATTGGTTAGCGAGGCAAAGGGTACAGAGTCTGAGAGTAATAGGAGCAGTAGTGCTTTATTTTTCTTCGCAAAAACACACTTAAACAATTATCGCCTTCAGCTTCATGATCAGTTTTAACTTGTTTTGGATCATACAAATTCGGGATAATACGAATATTTTAGGTGCTCCCTACGAATTCGTATCATCGAGATTCTACTGTACCTTAAACCGCTCACCTCGCTTCCCTCAGTTATTGTCCACATTGTGTCTTGACGTCGTTGTGGGCAATGTGGAGGAAGTGGCAGAAGCATGCGGGTACTGTATCGTGACGCCCAAGGTTTGCGCCTGCAACCTGCAGGAGCACCAAATTTTGGAGGCCATAACCATTTCAATATGCTTTGCGACCTTACTGCCAGGGGTAAGACACGTGTGCCATCATGCCATGCAAGTGGTGTATTGACTCATTTGATGTCACGTGAAGACAGCACTGCGTGGTTGGATTTCAGTTTCTGTTTGGCATATTTCTTTACTTATTAAAGGTATTTTCGAATCTGCTGAGTCTATTAACTATCAGGCACATGACAGGATTGTCTCGGGAACATAGAAGCGCCACTATCGTGACATGTTAAGAAAACCGGGGTGTGTGTTAACTTCCTGTTCATAGGAGTTGCAAAGACAAAAACACTTGTTTACTTCGATTTAGAAGCGTACTACTATGCAGGTTGTCAAAATCCATACAATGTTTCCACTAGGGCATATCATAATCATATTGCGGTTTTGGCACGCAAGAACACCACGTTGCTCACTACACATATGCTCTGAACATGGTGAGGGAATTGTCGGGCCTTGTCACTTTACCGAATTTGCCTTTAGGTATGCATGCCTGTGAGAACCTTGTGTGCACTGCTCTTCAGGTGTTTGAGCCTACGTCTGTATTTTCCTGTTCCGTTCGCAGGGTCCTGTGGAGGTGGACTCCCACGAAGATGTTCCTGATGCTCAAGCCTTCAGTGACGTGGGCACAAGCAGCAGCTGTGGTAACAGGGGTGAAGCGACAGGAACAGAAGCTGCAGTCGGAACTGTGCCGCCAGCACCCGACGAAGCATCGTCAGACTCGCATTCAGGCGTCGAGTCCTCGCGCACAGTGTCGACTGCCTGTGACAGTGCCCCTGCTGCTGGAGGTCATGGGACTCCGAATGGCACTTCAGATCAGCCGAGCCAGTCCGAAACGGGGGGCGGCTTCTCAGCGGCGTCTGCAGTAGAGGAACCTGTGGAGTCTGGGAACAACGCAGAAGAAGTCTATGAATTGTTGATTTGTGATTCCGGTGAGTTTGATGTCGAGCAGCGTGCATGTTTCCGCCACGAGTAAAATAAAAGTATAAATTGCGTCATCTGCACTGCACTAAAGCATGTCGGTTTTCTGCACCAGAACACAATGAAATAGAATGTTATATACTTGAATGGACTGAATGTCGTATATTTATCGAGGGCAGCTCTTAGAATAGTGTCCGTCTTACCGCTACCTGTTTTGTAAATGCCCATTTTGCTTATTGAGCTGGGGTCACTGGCGAGCTTTTCTGTTTATTTTGTTTTGACCTTGCAGAGGCCAGTGAGGGAATCACGTCGGTCATGGTCGACTCGGTGTCCAGTACTGTGTTCGGAGCACAGCGGGGAGCTGGCCCATCTCCGTCCACATATCACTTAGTCTCCCTTCCATCGTGCTCGTCGTCCGGCCCCAGCACATCATGCTCTCCTCCCACGATTGATGTGGCATCACTTGTCGCATACCACAGAACTGAGGATGTGGTGCACCTCGATGCCTCATCGTCTTCTTCTTTGTCAAGCAGCAATGGACAACCCGTCGTGGCCGATTCATCCGCCAGCCTGCCGTCACATGACGGCACATCTGCCTTGAATAGCGTGCCAGGGAGCACCTCTAGCAGCAGTCAACCATTACAGGTGGACAATGGAAGCACCAGCAATAATGGCAGTGGAAGCAGTAGCAGCAGTGGCACCAGCTCAGATCCTGCAACGCCACAGAATGTTGACGACTCCGAGACCTATGAAAATGGAGCGGCCTCAGCGTCTTCGTCTGCTTGTGGTGTCATTCTCGTAGGAGCCCATGCTGCAGGAACATCGTCCGAGATTGTGGTCTGTGCAGAAGAGGAAGCAGCAGCCAATGTGACAGTTACTTTGGACAACTGCAATGACGATAGCAGCAGTAATGCAGCTCTGGAAGGCATTCCCAGTAATCTACTGACTGTGAGCTCATCAGCACCTGGACACGGCCCTGGGGGGTTGGCAAACGGAGTGCCAGATGAACGCGCGTCAACTTCAAGACTCGTCCTGAATCAAGACGACGACTCGGCAGCAAGTTCAGCCATTTCAGACATTGACACAGTGGTTGGCAACGTGGTGACTGTTGAGACACTAAGGGACGTTGTAGAACAGGTAGTGACCTCGTCAGCCTCTGTGACACCTGTGTCACTGTCCCAGCCAAGCACGTCGAGGGGTACGACAGCAGGGCCACGGCTTGTGCTAAAGAGAAAACGTCGTGTTAACACACTTATTGACGAATCACTGTGCGCCTCGGGACATGTGTCTGGTTGGGCGCGAGTAGCATCAGGACTTCTGGACCGAGTGTGCAAATTCAGAGGTGCCAATAGGTCGAAGGGCGTGCCGCCACCAGCACACTGGTTTTTGGAACCAGGTGAGCACCTTGTTACTTGTAGAAAAAAAGAATGACTTCACTGTGCATTATGTCTGTTCTTGTGCATATGTGGGTTCAGGCGTTTTCACATGCTGTAATAACACATCAATCTCTACAGACCCAGCACCTTTACAGCCTCATAATACTATAGTGCAAGTGGAAGATCTGTGTCTTCTACCAAGTTCTTCCTGTCATAGAAACTCTTACACCAACCTAGATTACGCCAGCCTAGAGCGATTCTCCTGCTGACACTAAAATGAGAAAGGGAACCAGAAAGCTCAACTTTTATTAGTCACAACCACACAAAACTGACAGAAAATCAATACACCAGTACAGTGTGTTTTACGGGCGAGTTGCCTGATGCCATGCATAGCATCTTTGTGCCAAATGACAGCATTTTGACTGATCACACAGCATAAGAGGCTAGTTTTGCTCACTGTGCTAGACGGCATGACCGTGAAATTATCAACTGCTAAGCATTAGAAACGTCTTTATGTGCAAGAAGCATGGGAGAGATGTGTGCTAGTTGTCCATTTGCGATAACTGCGCCCATACTGCAGAGAAAGAGGTTGTATGTTTGAGTCCTCACAGGACTCAAACATACAACGTCTGGCACAGAGGCTCAGTGTGCTGTAATTGTAGACCACATCCTAGATCAATGTGTTGGTCTACAGGAATTGATACAGTATGCGCAAGCTAGTGCGTTCAGGAGCTTCAAACATTTCGATTTCTCCGCAGATGCTTAGGCCCTATCAGCTCAGCAGCCTAGTGGTAGCTTCTGCAAGCAGTTGTCTTTATGTTCTGTCACACAGGAACATTAAGAAGCTGCTGACAAATTTTGCTTGAAAGAGTTAGATTGCTTTGCTGAAAAATTTTGCTGTTTTTCATTTATATAAGCACTTAAGAAACGCCATCTTTTTAAAAGTGCCCTGCAGTATTTCTTGTGTATAGTCAGAAGACGTTGCAAATCCATCGCCACAGCTGCTGTAAGCATTTGAGCCAATAATACCTATTTTACCGCTGTGCACTGCTGCATGGGACTTATAATTTTGTGTCATGAAGAAGAAAAAAGAACTTGCTCTCTCTCTCCTTTGCAATGCCACCTCTGACTGCAGCGAGTGGGCTCAACTATGCAGCAAGTGGGTGCACTAGTGGACAATCTTGCAGGCCACATGCTGTGTTGTGTACTAAGAGACACTGTCGCCACCTATAAGGTGCAGCCACATGTTGGCAGTGCTCGTGTCTGAACCAATAGCAGTTGGTGCCTCCAACTAAAAAAAAAAAATGAATGTGCCATCCGCAGGCCATGAAGGTAGTGAGGTCATAAACTTTCAGGTGGCCTATATTAGCCCCCTTGCCATTTTCTCTGTGCAGTGGCTAGCATGCTCATCGTTTATGCTTAAATGGGCCCTGTGACATCTTTCCAAGTAATCATCGAATGACCTGTCTACAGGAGGCTACTGCCAACAAATTTCTTGCTGCAAAAATTTTTTTGCATTCATGAAGTACAAGCAGAGCTGCTGGCTATTGTGTGGGCTCTCCGAACACTTTCTCTCTCCTTTCATCCTCCCGAGCACTCTGGAAGCTACACCAGGGCAAGGGGATGATGACAATGATGGCAAGGTGGTAAGGAGTTAGATCACCACAATCGCAGCCTTGAGCAACCTTGAGCACGATCGCAGCCGCAGCCTTTGAACCTGTGAGCGTCCATCTCCTATTAAGACAAGCATGGTGCCAGAACGTGGCAGCACCTCATGGCAGCACTGGTTCCTACTACGACGTCGTACAGTGCGACACAGCAGACGAAGCAACCTGTTTGTTTATATATTGAACTCAAAACATAGTTCTTACTGAGGACGGTTTTGCAACCTTGAAATCATGAAGTGGTGGTGCCAGTCCCACGTGCTGCGTAGTAGATCCAACCTGCCATGTAATTTGCAGAGGGGGGGAGCAAGCAATTCTTGTCTGTCATGGGCACGGTCATTGTAAATTTCCTACTGTGCTCAGTGTGATAATATTTGGCTAAGGTGTTGACAGAAGACTTTATTACATATTTTAGCATTTTCTGGCCAGTGTTTAAAAAAAGAAAAAGAAAACTAAAGCCAGTTTCGCGCTTGTGAAATCTGAGTAAGCAGCATAGCTGGGGTTCTCTTGTGTTTATGTATTCCTTTCTTGTGATTATCTGTTTTTTTTTTTTGTTAATGACAAGCGCATACAAGTGTATCGTGATGCATATACATTTATTTGCATCACCTTTGGGCACTTTTCTTCATTGCATTACTGACACTTGCGCACATACACAAGCACTGCACGATGTCACAGTTTCCGCTCTTTTGGGCTACGGTGTCAAGTTCATTGCACACTATCATGTGGACACTACCACCATCACTTTAACATAGCAGTAGGCTGAGGGCAAGGGTGCAGGTAGTGGGTCCAGGGCAAGAGTGGGTTGGCTTCCCTCTTGCGTGATCCTGGATTGGCATGGACAAGGAAAGCCCCTAAACATTTAGCTCTTCTGTCTAAATGTTGGCTGGCTGCGTTAAGGGGACACTAAAGAGGAACAATGAATTGGTTTAGGCCGGCAGATTATTAATTAAAAACTTGCTGTTGATTTCGCCACCACAGGTTCAGCATTAAAAGAGAAAACAAAGGTTAAAGCTTCATTGCTGAATTTCGTGCCATATCTAGGCACCCGAACATAAGCATGACATCACGGATTTCAAAGTATTTCCTCCGTGTTTCGGCCACTTCGACTCAATGAAATTTGATGAAACTCCCCCTACAACACAACTTGATTCATTTTTAGCGGAAAATAATTTTGTGCGCCATAGCAGGCGCCTTCAAAATCTGTGACGTCGCAGCGAACTAGTGCGGGAACGTGAAGGTGTTGTCGCCACTTGTATTTTATTTTTGTGCATTTTCTCGCTAACTAAGCGTTCTCTCACGGCAGAAATGGTGCTGTTGGTCTTGTGAAAGGGTAATTTAGTAGTATGCGAAAAATCATTTTGCAGCAGTCACTCTATTAAATTTGTGTTCGTTTGCTGAAAACTTCTTGTGTTCTCAGTGCAGTCCTTGTCCTCATTGTAATTTTGACTTTTTTTTTTGCCAATTTTTTAAAAATATCTTGCAGTGCATGCATTGCTCATTGCTAGCAGTGTTGTACAGCTGCTACCTGTAATGCTTAAGTGGCATTATAAGTAAACAATGAGATCCTTTTGTTGCAAGCATTTGGCTGTCAAGAAAGTTGCAAGAAACCAAGTTCTCTTTTAGATCAGCTTGACTTCGGGAATGTACTATAAGTTCATTTTCATTTCGTTGCCTTAATCTGTGGAAATGTAAAGTGGTAGGTTTTTCTACGTTTCATAATATAGTAGCGTTACTAGCAGAGGTGTAATAGCTGCTAGTGTGACTGACTTCATTTTGATGTTTATCTACACTAGTTGATCCTGAAGATGCTCCCGGTTACTATGATGTGATTGATCAGCCAATGGACTTCTCAACCATAAAGAAAAAACTGGAGGCAAGTACTGATCGTTGGTCTTGCACTGCATGGGTCACAAGGTAACATGAAAGAACGCATGCTGTAGGTAGATCCCAAACACACTGCCACCTGTACTCGTAGCTAGACTTGCTTTTTCATTTTCATAATCTTTATTGGGTGTAGCTTCTGCATCTAGGAGGTGTAAAATGACTACCCAATAAAACCTTGTACCAGTACTGCAAGGTTTTTGCTACCCGTATGTTTATCAAATGGTAAACGGGACAAAGGGATACGGCAAGCGCAGAATTTTGGCTGGCTCGATCACATGACTTAGCTAATGTAGTATGTTGCCTGTGGCAGTTAATTGCTCTTCTAAAGGAATGTTCTGAAGGAGAGAAGGACTGGTTCACATGAGGAACACTGCAGTTGCTGTGAGAAAACACTTGGTCAGCTAGAAAACACACAAGACGAAAATACTAATGGGGACGCCGCTTTGGCATTTCCACACCAATTTGCAGCGACCGCGTAGGTTTTGATGGCATTAGCTGAGGCCTCCATAGTTCGTTATTGGTAAAAATGAAATCTAAATTGTGTTACAAGGGAGCCAGAGACTTAGCAAGTTTGCATAAATATTATTGTTGAGCCAATGTGTCCACAACACGTGGCAGTCACACTGACATCAAATTTGTCCCATCATTTGCCACACAGGTGACATTTGCATACTCACTGAAAGGGGCCCTGCAACGCTTTTCCAGATAAACCTAGAATGACATCACTAAAAGAGCTTCTTGCCTTATGGATGACCTGCCCCCGAAATTTTTCAGATCTGTTATGTATTAGTACAGTTACAGCATCAGCCTTGAGTAGAGTTGTGCCATACGAGCACCGACTCCTCCTTCCATCCCGAGAAGTGCACTGGAAGCTACACAGCAAAAGGAGGCGGGGGTAAAAGGGATCAAGAAGCTACACCCAGCACACGTCATAATCTTGAGCATTTTCTCTTTTGCTTTGAAAGCATGTTCGCGCTTCTGAAATGACGAACACGTGTGCTGCCCGAGTCACCTCGGGGATGTGGTGGTGCCCCATGGCAACTCTGTCGATGATTCAGCCAATGGTAGTCTGTGCCCGTCGCCTCCAAGTGATGTGGTTTGTTCAAAAGCGACACTTTTCAGCTGTGTATGAAACCAAATTGCAAATTCCGTAGTACATACAGCGCACGCATATGTGGCCGAGATATCCACATGTCTCCATGATAATCGGCAGTGTTTTCTGTGTTCAAAAAGTGTCGACGGGACTCCTTCAAAAAAAGCTTAGATGGCCACATAGCACAAAACAGTGCCTTTAAGTATTTGCGCATTTTGCACAGAACAAACTCGAATGTGGTGGACAGACTGTCAGGTATGTTACGACAGTTTGTAAAACTGTCATTATTGAAGGCACCTATACATAGACTTGACTGGATGAAACCATACGAGTTCCTTAGGTCTCACAATCTACATGGTGCACCATGTGCAAAGCGGTATTTCCCAAGTCTGAGACTGCAACACAAGGCTGTGCTTTTGCTGTTTGATCATGTGTGACTTCAAAGTGAGGATATCCCTCACTTGGGTATACTGGAATTCATGAGCTTGGATTTAGCGCTTCACAAATAAAGACAACAGGCTGGAACAATGAGAATAGCCTTGGGGGCAGCCAGGCGGCCAGCAGCCTGTGAATCATGCAAGAAAAATAATATGAATGTAGGCCCAGCATTGATTCCCTTGCACTGCACATCATTTGGTTGCAGTCAAAGAAATCTGTCTTAAGTCTTGTTAGTACTTGCCTAACACTTTCACCATGCATTTGCATTAAAAAGCACCTGCAGCATCTGTAGAATCAACATACTACTAGTTAAGCTGCAATGCTTGAGGCAGAGCCAATTGATATTTTACATTGGCTTGAGTTGTCTTGTTATGTCAGTACTCCAAATATGCTTGTTATTCAGTCATGTTTTGCTCCTTGTTCCCTTAATTCAATTCCTTGTTTCTTTTTTTTAGTTCAGCAAGCTGTCCCATCATTTGCATGCTTTTGTACTCAACAAAGTTGTGCTTGCAGTAGAACTCTAATGACCTAGTGTGTCACCCATTGTATGAACTGATAGGAAGTGCAAACTGTGCTTGCACCTGCAGTTGTACTTGCAGATGAACCATCTGTCATATCATGTGTCTCAAAGTCTTTCATGCATTCTCCCATAGTGGTCATTTTGGGGCACTGGTTTATTATTTTTTTTTCCCCAAAATGTACCCTAGATCTAACTTTGTTCAACTTTATGGCGGTACTTGCGTTTCAAAACCTGCAGAGTGGCCAATACAGGGACATAACAGAGTTTCACGAGGACATGATGCTGGTGAAGCGCAACTGCCAGACATACAACCCCCCTGACCACGAGGCGTCGCAGGACTGCGAAGAAGTGTTTGCCTTCTACCTGCAGGAGTACAACCGTTTGGTCGAGAAATGGCAGAAGGTAAGACATTATGCATTAGTGCTCTCTCTCCTTATGGTGCACAACAGTATGAAGGCTTAGGCAAACCCAACCTGCTGCTGGCTAGTTGGAAAAAGGCTAAAAGGACATGTAACTCTTTGTATGGGTGTGTGTATGTTCACATGCATGCCTGAATGTGCGTACAGTTGGCTACAAATAATATGGACCACACAAGCGCCTCCTTTAATGGCCATCGTTGCCGTCTACTGATAATGTACTTGCTGCCAAGAGTCTCTTTAAAGGACCCCTTAACCACACAGAGGTCCAAATTTAGTTGTGGTGTTGTTTTTGTGCCGGTGTCCGCAGCAAACACGTAGCCGTAAAAATTTTTTGAAGCGGTGCCGAAATAGCAGTTACACGTGTTTGATTGTTAAAACGCGGCGCTTGCTTGTTTCACTTTCTCCTGTGCCATGTACCTGCTGCTTGCAGTTGCCGGTGCCGCCTCCTCGCCGACTACTGCTCTGAATGTTGACGCTCAGTTCAAACGGTCCATTTCCGGTTGAAGCGCCTCCGCCGGCCTCTGCACTCGCTCAAGCGTTTTGTTGGTTCTGTGTCAACTCTCTGTGCTAGCGCTCCCCTTCGTGTTCTGCCTGCTGGTACATTTGTTACAGTTTCTAGTGCACAGAAATAACACACGACGAGGAAGAACAGACTGGTAGGGGAGCGCATGCAATTGCTAACAGACTAACCGGAAGTCGAAGTTCTCCTTTGACCAATCAAGGGAGCTCTGCCTGTGATGACATCACCAAAAACCCTGTTGCTGTTCCTTGTTGTCATCACGGCTAACTTTGCTATGCCGGAAATGCCCGGAGAGGCACACAGGATTGTTTGTTTTTCGAGTTTGTAGTGCAGTCGTGGCACGTAGCACTGCCTCATTTGGTATCATTCATCAGGATGGCATTCTCAACTTGATGTGTGTGTTAACTCGAAATGTTCAAAAAAATGACGGGGGTGGTTTAGGGGCCCTTTTATGGCCATCATTGCCGTCCACTGATAATGTACTTGCTGCCAAGAGCCTCTTGGATGGATACAATGCTTTCCGTGCTCACAGGCATGTGGCGTTATTGCTTCTGCCAAGGACGTGGACATGTTTATTGTCGTGATCTTGACGCAAGGGCTCGTCACAGTAGCAACCACTTTCACTGTCCTGTGTAAGTGGCGTTGGGACGCTAGCGTCTTTAGGTTTCTCCAACATTTGGTTACACCTACTGCACCAACGTCATGATAGTCTGTGAGCCACTAGCAGTAATGATAATACGATGTGCCTGTGGCACAAGAGGCCACACATCTGCCAGAGAAAGACTCTCAACAGCAAGGCATTTGCCAGTGGATGGCATAAAATTGTGTTTTGATGCACGTTCATGTGGTCCATATTACTTTACAGCTCAGTGTATGTGGGTGTCATTTTCTACAAGTGAAGCCTCCAAGCCTAGAGATAATGTCTTGCCTTGAAGAAGTACTAGTTTCACATTCAATATTTTAGCACAAATTCGTTTTGCCAGCGGTTCACCTTTGGCAGGTGTTCACTAGTGACCCGGGAAAAATTCGCGGCACAATGCAAAATTCTAGAAGCCCTTTGGGCAGATTGGAGAATTTTTTCCACCACATGTGGACCTTAGCAGGCTAGAACAGGACACAATCTCAAGTCTAAAAACAACCACATTAGCATTTTTTGCGAAGTTACACCTATGGTACCGCTCAATTTGCAAACTGCAATTTTCTCAGAGCAGAGAGCAAGGAAATCAGTACCACAAAATATAACCTTGCCAGTTTTAACCCTTTGGCAGCTCATTCCCCCTCTCATGTGCGAGCTGTTTAGGCCATCCTCAAACTTTGAACCTTGACTGCCTATGACGGCTCATCAGTTGGGCCTTGGCAGTGGAGAAAGCCCGAGGTTGGGTGATTGAAGCTGCCTTCTCATCTATATCCTGAGAATATCTGTGACAAATAAAATTTTTGCAGCCAACCCCATCAAGTGAAAGTTAACTCTCTCTCGAAAAGTTTGGGCTTTCAGCTGCTGTGCACCGGTCATCTCAAAGAGGCTTGTGTTATACTGAAACCTAGTCTCTCTCTCTCTCTCTCTCTCATTTTTTCAACATTGTTCAAGTTGCTCTAGAACGTTTCCATTTCGTTTTCCAGAGCCACTTGCTGTCTTCGCCAAAGAGATCGAAGCTGAGCTGAAAGTAACCCAGCCGTGTTTAGCAGACAAGCGTTAGTTGCCACTACCCTGCCGTGCGCCGAAGTGTTCACATATGACGGAGTTGCCACTGCAGACACGTGGCGTGTCACGGGCTGGGCCACGATTTGCTCGTTGCCATCGGAGCTCTCATCAGGCCGAACACTTCCCTGCCTTCTACTTACTTGCATGTTCTGTACATATGGGACCTGTGCGGAAAGAGTGCCACAAACAATCATCTGTACAAATGTTTCTTTGCACATCATCATCATCATCAGTGTCATCGTGTACACTCCCTCCCCGCTTCACAACACTTTTATCGTTTCTCTTTTCATGTCCCCCCCCCCCTCTCGGAGCCAAACATATGGCCTTCCACCTTAAAGGTTCGGTCTGGTGTAACGTGTGTACATCATCAGTTTACAGCAGTCCGTTTTTAATTGCTGGCTTAAATTGTATGTGCATAGCCAGTTTGCCCTGTAGCATGATATACTAAGTTTCTTTTTCATCAATCATCTTTTGTTGAACTGATTTTTTAATTATTTTATAGCATTATGTTGTTGTTGTTGTTTACACCTCTGCTTGTAGCCAAAAGTAAACACTTGTGGAGCAGCACTTGGATCGAATTGCTGTAGCACATATACTTATGTATACTATATACTATGTACGCATACACGCACACACACCTGGTGCTCAGAGTGTTGCATGCATTGAAGCAAGATTATTTTAAATACGAGTGCATGATGTGCAGTGCACATTGCAAGGCTGATTGTAGTAGTCGCAGCAGTCTGCCGGTCACATGGGCATAAATGAAGATACGTTTTGTTGATTGCAAAAGGTAAAAAGACAGAAAAAAGAGGCTCTTTTTGGTTTGTGTTGTTACATAGCAGTTTTTAATTTCTTGCACTGTTTTAGTAACATATAACATTGAAGCAAAAGGAGATTTGCTGTTTTAGCTCTCGAGTGCGTGTTCCGTTGCTTCTTGCTGAATCATCATACTGTCCTGCGCCCATTGTGAAACGATTGCAGTTAAAACATTTGCACGTCAGGCGAATTCACTTGAGAAATATTGTAATTAATTGTATTCAATTACTAAGCCATAGTGTGTACAGATTGTGGTCCCATGTGTAAATATGGATGGATGTGTACATATGATGTACCATGTAATGTAATTGTTAAGTTTGTGTGCTTCCCCATTGTCGTCATTACTGTACAGTGTATTATATACATATTGTAAGAAAAAGAATATTTTTAGGCCCGTGGTTTGTAAATGAAGTTGTGATTCTACACAGGCGCATTTTTTTTTAACATAAGTTTTTGTGAAATCAAGATGCAGCTTAGAAGCGTTGGGCACCCCCATCTTAGCCATGGTGTCTTTTTAGAAATACTCGTCGCAAGTACAGGTGATGCGATGGAGGGACATAGGGCCTGTACATTTTTTTTTTCCTGGCACTGGAGAATCGAGTCTACTGATATCTCATGCTTGAGAAAAAAAAAATAATAAAGACTTGGCAATGTTGATTGTGTCTGTTGCCTCATTTTACTAAATATTTACTCAGAAACCAGAATATGCTCAATCGTATGCATTATTAGGAGGAGGAAATGCCTCATAATCATGTTCTGGTTTTGGCACATACTGAAACCCCAGAACTGAACATTTATTGCGGTAGCAATTATGTGGGGCATTTGGACCAGATTTTTGTCATTGCCGTCATGCTCCTTATATATGTGTTTATGTATGTATATACAGTAGACTCTCACTAATCCAAACTTGAGGGGATCCCAGAATATTGTTTGAATTATCACTTGCCAAGCAGAAGCATACCAGGAACAGCAAACCTGTACAGCATACCAGGAAAGGCAGGGGTAACCAGTTATGACATGCATTGTTGCCACCTTAGTTTCTTCTTTAAAAGGTTTTTCTATTAGTAGTTTTCAGTGCTTTGACAAGTGCTGGAAGGCGATTGGCTTTATTTCTGGACGTTCTGAAACACGTGAGCGTGAATGTTCTTCAGGTAGAGGGAACCAAAGCAGCCAATATTTCCGGCAAGGATCAACAAAAAGTGAATTAACAAGATCAAGCAAATGGCGTTCTTTGAGTTAAGCAGCTTTTAAATAAATTCAAAACGCAGCAGGGCAACCAAAAATTTGAAAGTTGTTTGAATTAACTGAAAGTTTGAATTACAGAGTCTACTGTATCAAAATCCCAAAGAAACAACTGGAAAGAAATTCTTCGAGGCGGGGGTTTTTACCCACAACCCAATCTGAAGGTGAACGCCTCGGACCACTCCACCACAGGAGCAGGTTCCCATTCCGCGTAGCAGCAAACCATTTATACAGACTATTCATAGATGGCAACATGTCAGCACACTCTGAGCTGCCTGTCGCTGAGGGGCTGTGTTTACGCATCGCGTATGAGATGGTGCCGTTGTGCTCTCATTGCCTAGTTTGCATAAATCAGCATCAGTGTATTGATCAGACCGTCAGCCAAAGAGCTTTGGTGGAATGCTAGCCTCGCTGAATGAAAAGTGCACACGCATGTGTGTCCACAGTGCACAAGCAGGAACGACATGCAGCTGTACATTAAGCGTGTGACAGGATCCTGCACTTCTGTGGCACAAAGCAGAAGCACATTGTCTGAAAAGGTGCTAGTCTTACCCCTATTGTTCGATGTGTTCCTGTCGCATTCATTGCTTCGCCCTGCTGGCGAAACTGAGTTTTTTTTATTCATACTTGCATCTAGTCGCACCCACTGTCACTTGCTCAAGTTCACACACTAGCCTTTGAAAGGAGTGAGTATGGTAGTCACTGTAGTGAGCTGTGCATTGGATCTGCTACGTCTCGTGGACTTCCTATGCACTCAACCACGTGAAGTGCCACCACAGCTGTACTAGTGAGTGCACGCGATTGCCCGCCCTCTCTTCCTCTCTCCTACTGGTACACTTTTAAACACAAGTGCTCTGTGATCATCTCCCTTCTACTTTGCACAGACTGTATCGCATGCCCTGAAAAAGTGGACGCTCGAGAAGACTGCACACATAAAGCTACCTGAGGACAAATCCCTGTCACCTCACCTTCGCAGGCCTTCCCTCGAATGTACAGTACTTCGGGCATGATAAGATCTCACAGTTGAACAGTAAATGGAACATGGCAGCATTGGCAAAAATTAACCTGAAAATCTCTGCAACTGCTACCACAACACCATGTCCTGTGCCCTCAAGTCTCACTTATTGGTGGTGTGTTTCCATTGTGAATGTGTACCAACAATCCCAAATGGCAGTTATTCTAAAAACTAGAAGTTTTCAGTAAGTATTCCTGGCTAACCAACGTGTGCCGATATGATAGGGTAAAAGCACACGCAGAAGCAGAAGCTGCAGCATAAAAAATTTCATAAGTCCTTTTACATGATGACAGATGGGGAATGCCCCTATGGAGGCGGCAACATTTCGATGAGTGAGCTTGTCTTCATGAAGCCATCAGCTTAGTGCCACAACTGTTCACAACTCGCCCTGCCCCCTTCACATGGCCAAAACCCGGATCAAACCACAATAAACCTGCGCTCCCCCCACCCCTCTTCTTTTGACTCCCTTAGTGGACACCTCCAACACTATTTGTCACACTAACATCTGAATAGAGCTTCTTTTTCTGACTTTCGCACATGCTCCTGCTTCTCCTCCTCTGTTTCTGAGGTTTGGGGGAGAGAGAGCAAGGCGTACATAAACATGACACTAAGGAAGGGAGTGGTTCCCTGGCGAGAACAACTCCATTTGTCTGGCAAATGAGTTCTGCGGAAACGTGCAAGGTAGGGTAACGTTTATGAAAGGGAAAGTTAGCATCCATCTGTTTGTAGCACGAGGTCACACGGAAATCCAAGGCCTGTTGTTTAATACCACATTTGTAATAAACCAAACTGTAGCTGAATGTTGTTTGTCATGTTATAGAGCCATCAAACTCGCAGGATAAATACACAAATGCATTCAGCATCATGTGTCCACAAAGTAGTACACTCGAACCTGGTTATAATGAAGTGCTAGTAGTTTGGTTGGATATGACCACCCAGTTGAACCAGTTTTGGCCGGGCAGTTGAGTCGAGTGACAGACAGATGGACTAAGTTTTTCGTGTCTAGGTAGCCCAAGAAACACTATAGTCTTTTAAGTACTCGTAGGTACCATGCGGATCAGCCCGCGCAACTGGTCATGTTCTGCTGCAACGTGATTGTCTTTTGCTTTCCTGCATAGTGCGCTGCTCTTACACATTTCTGTGAAACTGGAAAAATGGCAACACTATTGAACGGTCAATAGTGAAAATACGCTTTGTGAAAATAGCGAATACAGCAGTACATATTGGTGTGCGTCACTGCTTGCACCGTGGCTACACACGGCAATGTACGGCGGTTTCAATGAGAGAGGGATTTTTTAATTGCCCTGCCAAACACCACGGGAAGCAATTTTGTTGGTGTGAACATGTGCAGATTTTCAGTTTTGGAGATGACCTTAGTTCGTTATATCCATTGAAAGGGCTATCTTGCTCCATTAAAACAAGGTTTCAAATGCATGTGTGTCTATGGGGAATTCAAGGGGAACTTTATTTACTTTATATGCATTATTTTGTTATATCCTGTAACATTATAATGAGATACGAGGGTACATATAAATGGGTGCTGGCAAATCATGGTAGAGAACCTATGAAGTCAAGCTTGTGAGTTAGTGATGAAGAATGTTATAAATGAAGAGATTCAGCTTTTGTGCTGCAAGTCGGCAAGACTCATCTTTTCTGCTTCAAGTATATTGTGACCAATACAGCAGTTCTGTTGTAAATTGCCTTTATTTTAGCATTCATTATCAGTTCAAACGGGATGCACATTTAATAGAATGATGTGGCGAACGTAAACAGTGAGCAATTGTCGTCAGTGATTGTGCTCTGCCTAAAAACAACCTTGACTGAATCCTGTGCGTCTGCACGTTGTTGCTGTACAAGGTGTGCCGGCTACAAACGTGATAACGCCTCACAGCTCGCGTAGGTGAGGGCGGGCAGGTTGACAGTGGTGATGGTACACTCCTGGCCGCATCATTGTGCTCTCAGTGAGAGTGGGCGGGGTTCAAACGCAGCCTGCTAGCTTGCCCAGTGTCGCAGCAGCGTCAGGGCCGTGAGAAGCAGCACATATGGTGAGAAAATTGCCGACAGGACTCCGGCACAGTACATGCCTGCAAACAGGATGCGGCAGCACTATGAGTCAACAACATCCACAATAATCTACACTGTGCAGTTAAAGGCAACCCGCAACACTTTTTGAACACAGCCGGAATAGGGTGCTGGTAACTCGCAAGGGCTCCTGTGAATATGTGAGCCAAATGTTATTGCACTGCATGTACAAGGGTTTCACAAGTTGGTTTCAAGCACAACTGGAAAGCACCCGCTCTCCTTTCAACAAATGATGTCACTGGGGTTACCAACTACAGTAGAACCTCGTTATAACGAACTATTGGATATAACGAAGCAATCGAAATTCCCCTTGAAATCCCTATAGATGAAATTGATACAGGTTATAACGAACTAACAGTTATAATGGCTAGTTCGTTAACTGCTCCCCCTTCAACTTCGTCATAACGAGGTTTTACTGCATGTCGCTTTCTTTTTAACAACAAAGCTGTTACAGCCATTCGCAATTCGTGTGCCATAACTCACATCGCAGGAAAATGAGTATGCACCACAGAAAATGGGTGTGCCAAGCAGCTCGTATAATACCACAGCCATGCACAATGTAGTACGGAAAGGAGGTAGAGAAGGGAAGTGAGGGTGAGTAGGAGGGAAAGGAGGGTAAACAAATGCGTATGCGCCATAGAAAGCAGGCGTGTCCCAAGCAGCTCTCATCACTATAGCATAGTATAGTACAGTACGGTACAGTACAGTATAGGATAGCAAGGATGTGGGAAAAAGAAGTGAGGGCGAAAAGCAGGGAAAGGGTAAAAAAACCGGCATGCACCACAGATAGTCGGTGTGCGCCAAGCACCTTGTGTCAGAGCATTTGTACCCCACACCTCACAGGACTGGAACCACCTTCCGGGATCAGTCACGTTCACTGTTCACTGTTCCCAGTTTCACAATGTTTTAAACACAAGTGTACTGCAATGTAACTAACCAAGTACTCAATTATGTTTCATTCTCAGTCAATTGCTTGAATTTCTTTTTCCCACTTCTATCTCATCTTTTTCAGCTAATATTGTATTAACAGAACAAAGACTGTATCATGTGTGTATTTTTTTGTATGTTCCACTCCCCTCTATGATGTCTCTGGTCCTGAGGGTAAAACTAATAAATAAATATACTCATGCAAAGTACAGTATAGCAAAAGGTGGGAAAGGAAAGTGAAATTGAGGGAAAAGAGGGTGGGAGAGAGAAGAACATCACTCTGTGTTCACCAGATTGTGGCATTTGCTTACCAAGCCAAGTTTCAAAAATGGCCTAGCGATGGCCAATCAATCGCAATAGCATTGCAACAGCCAGTCAATAACTAATCAATAGCCAGTGAAATCTGGTGCTCAGTTTTGCTTGGGCCGGTCTCGCAGCACACTTTTATTTGTTAATTCAAAACAAACAAATAAAGCAAAACGATAATTCCCCACGATCACGAAACCAGCCTGTGGCTATTTGTATGTTGAATGACATAACTGATGCCTCCAGTGATGCTGTTTGTTGAAAGAAGACTGGGCACTTTCCTGATCAAAGCCAAATTGGAAATTCCCTGAGTGAAGTTAACTAATATTTGGCTCAGACATTCAAGGGAGCCTCCACGACTGATTCGCACCATTTTCTGACTTTTTTCAAAAGGTACTGCAGGGCCCGTTAAATAGGTAGGTGAACATCTGGGATAGGTGGACAGGCATTGCCCTAGTTTCAGTTGTTGGCAGGTGTTTACTCGCCTTGATGAAAAATTCACCTGACGTAAGTTTTAAAACCAACGAAAACTGCTGCACTCAAAGCACCTGTTTCAATTCCTCTATACTGAGCAGGGCAATGAATAGCTGAACTTGCGTGATTGAGTGAGGGTGTGCACTGTTGAGGTCTGAAAAAAAACTGCAGGATGTTTTTGTACAAATTATAATTTTGTCACAATATCAGTGAAAATTTGTAAGGAACTCTAACAAGCTAGCTTGTTCACACTACTGTCATGTGCAGCCTGCTTTCCCAAGCTCCCTCTACAGATTTCTTTCCATAATAAGCATTAAAAAGAAGTACCTACCACTACACAAGACATTCTCTTGTTCACGTGTTTGTTTCGCCAGCTCTCTTTAGTGAGCAAAATTCACTAAGCTGCAAATAGGGTCATATTCGAACAGCGCAACTGGACGCAGACAGAGAAGTACAATGCAGAGTGTTACAACACAGAGCACTGTGTGCGTGTATGTGTTCTCCATCTGCGTCCAGTCGCGCTGTTCGAATATGACTGACAATTGACTAGCCTGCCAACGCATTCTATAGAGGCTGCTATACTCTGCATTATAAAGTGCTATTTTTCATCTATGCGCTCTTGTTACAAACATAAAGTGTAACTTCACTTGGTCTCATGAGAAGACATATCCGTGTTGAAAGGAAAACAAACTAGTGATCAGCATTGTAATGAGAGGTACTGAATTTTTCTGAGCACTCTCCAGGGCATATATGCCAATCTGTTGTATGACGGACAACATAATTTTACTGTGAAATTGTTTGCTGTGAAAAAATGAGTCATTTGACTTCATGAAGGTAGATAACCAGCAAAGATAGAGCAGATCACACTAGGTCAGACAAGGGTTGCATGTATTTATTTTTATTGGTAGTGATGGTAGTGATGATAACTTCATGATTAACTGCGATGTACACTGGCTGGTTTAGTTACAACTTTGTTGTTGTGCAGTTGAATGACTATCAGATCGGTGTGGCATTTCAAAATGAACTCTATTACGCTTTTGGCCAAAACTAAATGAACCATTTCATGTCTGTTTCATTATTATTATGAGGGGTTGAATGCTCGAAGCTTTCTGTGCCTCACTCAGTTTTGAACTACCTCAGGAATTAGCCCAAATTTTTTGTTGACGGCGAACGAAAATATATGGAACCCTAGCTACATACACTTTCACTGTAAAAGTGCTTATGGTTCTGTGATGTCCATAGCCCTCATCACTGCAGCAGTAAATTATAAAACAGGTAAAGTTCACCCTGGTCAGCTGTATATATGTAGATTGACATATGTAACTAGGATGACAAAGGCCCCCTTTCCTTCTTTTTCAGCCCAAACTTTGTCACCATGGTAGAAAATTTCAGTCAATCTATCCAAATAATAACACTTTCCTGCATTATATCTCACTGAAAATTCTAGCAAGGCGATTGATTTCAAGGCTACTGCTGTATGATGTTGTCGGAAACTCTAGCAGGGCATTCACTTGGTACAGTTTGTTTGCTGATGGACATGAATGACAAAAAAACACATAGGAATGGCACATAGGAACATGGAATGCGGTTACGTGCACGCTTGCTCTAATTTCTTCTTTCTGTTACCTTGTTATATTTGCATAATGCTTACTAGGCACAACACATCAACACATAAAATCCAGAGACCTGTGTGACCACATAAGTTTTGATATAGAGGGAAAAACTAAATAAAGCATCTTCCATGCTTTCTAACTTGATCTGTAAAGGCCTTCAGGTGCAGCAAGTTGTGAATCGGTGTGAGGGTGTCTATGATCGGTGATACGTGGACATGTATCAGTGAGACATGATCAGTGATACGTGTGTTAGTAATCTAAAAAGCTGTGCAAGTTGGAACGAATGCACGCTTTGAAGAGGGCTAATAAGTGACTGAGTACGCTCGGGTAAAAGGAAACAGGAAGAATACTGTGGGCAAGCACACACACAGCTGTGAGTGTGCTTGCAAGAAGAGTCAGCTAGGCAGGCCCTCTGGTTACCACAGGGAGCATGCAAAAATCACAATGGTGCCAGTGTCAAACTCACCTTCGTGCTCAACATCGAAATTTATCTGCTGGGGGTTTCTGCAGAGACCTGCACAAGGAATGCGACAAAGTCTCATGAAAATAAGTGGTGAGTGGCTGCACGATAATCGAGTGTACAAGTGGTATGTTCTCTAATTTTTACTTTCTCTTCATGCGCTTTTTACCTCCAGTGTCGTGGTACAGACACCATGACAATGTGGCAGTAGGTGAACTAAACACACACATGAGCACTTCTTAATCTGTGAAAACTGATGCAGTAGGTGTATCTCACAGTACCATGGCAGAAAAAGTAGAAGAAAAAAAAAGAAAAAAGGAACTTCAGAGACGCTTGTGCCAGCAGTAATGTAATGTAGCCGTAACATACTAGTCCTGTCTATTCAAATGTATAGCCAATGCTTGGACATTGCTTCATTTTTAGTGTTCTCATAATCCTCTGGAATGTGAAACATGCTTTATGGAATGTACATGAAAGCACTGTGAAAGAAAGGGAGGCATTGGATAGTTCTTTAATACTGGCCAATTAGTGATCTGTCTATCTTTATTATTATTTTTTTACATACTGCAGCCCTGTGAGGGGGGGCTATAGCAGGAGTGGGACTATGCAAAATTGAAAAGACCGGAACAAACAAATGATTGCAAAAAGCATTTGCAACAATTGTGGTGTTAAGCTTTGCTAAACATAATGATCTTCAACACTAGAACTCGCAGTCATTCAGCGGGAGTGAACAAATGTGGCCAGATATGGAATTCCATAATTCCATGGTTCAGGGAAAGAAGCTATAGGTGAACGTTTCTGTGCACACGAGCAAATTGGCAAGATTAAGTTCGTGAAGTTACACGAGGAGGAAGGCTTGGCAAAGGACATGCAAGGTGTGTTTGAAATGCAGCATGACATGTTGATTATGTTGTGCAAAAATTTTAATGATTCCACATCATGGTGTACCAAAAGAGGTGTTAGGTTTAGATCAAGTAAAGCTCATGAGGGTGAGAAATAGCAGTGAGAAATTCCTTTCTTCTTGAAATCAAAGGCGCACATTGGGACACCACAAAGGTAAGACAACAGGACAAGTGCCGGTGGTGTCTGAATGAGTGGTGTCTGAATTTGTGCCATTCTTTTCAAGATGTTTCACCAACTATCCCCTCAAAGAGTACTGGCCTCTTGATTTGTTGCTTCAGTTTGACAGTGCCACATGACTTACGTAGTTGCTGGTGCTTACAGAAGCACTTTGATATGTAATTATGAACTGCCTACAGCGATGCATTGAATTTGTGACCTTTTATTTATTTATATTTTTTCATTTATCAGCATTTTTTTGTCTAGCCACAGACTGCTGCTCAAATTGCATGGTGTATTGAAGGCACATTATCCCACTATGCTGGTCTTCAGCAATTGCAGCCAAAGACACAACTGAGTGGACAACAATGAATACCATTGGCTGTACAAGTTCACCCCATCTCTAGGCCCATTTACATACCTTCGCACTTGGAGGCATCGAAGTTGATCTGAGGCACATTCTCATCTTTTCCAATCACAGCGTATGTCAGAGGAGAGCAGCTCAGAGGTCCTTCTGCAATATTATCGGGGGAAAAAGATTGCCTAGGTGCCATGTATAGCATTTTGTGCCAAAATATAGCTAATGGAAGCATCGTTCCTGCACATTTTTCTGCTACTTAGAGGCTTGCATTGGTTCTCAGTAATCACTGTTTTAAGGCATATGTGATCCTTTTGACAGTCAAAAGTTTTGGTCTGTCTAACTGGCGTACACGAGCTTTATCACTTGGTCTCAATGAATCAAGTCTGCCTGCAAGTGTTTCATCTGCAGAGCTTCTGCTAAACACTCATGACACTAAGTGATACCAGCTTTTGCATTACTGCTGTATAGTTGCTAAGCAATAAGGTGGACTGTTCAGAGACAATAATTTACAAAAAAATCGTTAATGCGTGACAAAAGAATACTGTAGGCACTGCACTGGCTTAAGTAGAGCAGTTCGTCATAAGTACAAAGAAAGCAATGAAAACCTGACAGAATGCCAGCTTCAGCATAAGCATATTTATTATCAAGTCAGTGGTTGAGGCAACTAAAAGTTTGATTTAGTTTATCTGCTGAACTGTAGCCAATGCTGAGCTACAAAAACTCACCACTTGTTATGAGGACTTGATAATTCTGTTACAGCCAGAATGTAAACTACTAATCCACAAATGGCAAGAACCTTAAAAACCAGCTAAAGTTCTTCAATAATCAATGTTTTAGAAAATACTTACTTTTGCATGGCCTTGTGTAGTTGAATGATAATGTCTTAACTGGGTGCAAAAAAAAAAAAAAATACAAGTCAGTTTGAGTGAGTACATTAGGTTATCAAATTGAAGACAGAATGAGCAGCTTAATTTTTAAGAAGTCATTAACCATATCTGCCATTAGACACTGTTATGCGAGATAGTTCCAGAGTGCTGTGGTTGCACATGCAAGCAGTGAGAAAACCCTTTACAGCTTTTACAGCACTGTCCTGCCTGCTACATATGAAACGGAGGTATTGACATATCCTTTTTATATCTTTATTACATCTTTCATGCTTTTTACTGCCAAGAAAGATGCAGTAAAGTCTAACTTTATGCAGTTTTGTATTTATTCAGAAATTGCATCATTGTGCTTTGACCATTACAAACAAAAATCTCTGGGGACTAGAAAACCCATCCACTTAACAAGAGCATGCAATGTGTATACTCACACTGTGCATTGGTTTCATAGCATCTCAAACCTGCAAGGCTGTCGCCAATAACACGACCAGTGACATCGCAGACCCTGAGGTTGCCCTGGTCATTCGCAGTGAACTGAAACAATAAATATTGTTTAGCAATGGAACCAGTGCATTCTTGGCATCAGCACCGACACAGGCTGCAGTCCGAGCCAAGGTCTTCAGCATTTCATTAAAGATTTTCTCTCTCTCCTGTTTGAGCAGACAGTGTGAGCGCAACACAACACAAATTCCGACAGATATGACTCAGATGGTGAAAGCATGGGTGTGAAGAAGCTGTAAGGCCATTTTATGCAACCTAAAAGCATGGAAGTTTCCTGCAAGTTGGCAAATAATAGGCAAATTTTTTTGACTGTGTGGCAGAAGATTGCATAGACCAGAATGTTGTGAACAGGAAAGAAAGGCACCTCATTACCAAATTTATTTGAATCTATGAAATTGTTTCGATATCTACATGATTTTGTATATCTATTTTCTATCTGTATTAATCCATACGATATTTTTTTTCTTATGACTGAGATAACTGTAGACAGGATATCAAGAGCCAAGACAAATAAAATGTTACCATATATATTTGCTTTCTGAACACATTTTGTAATCAGATTTATATTGCACTTATGTGTTTACTGTTTGACTTTATTTATTATTTTTACTCATGGCCTGCACTAGGGCAGTATGAAAATTAATGATGAACAAAATACTGCTCGAGACTCCTTTTTGGAGAGGTGAATACAATGCTGTAAACCAACGCCAACTTTTTCGCGGGAAATTCTTTAAAAAAGCTCCGTTGAGTTTTAATTCTTGCATTCATTAAAGGGACCTGAAACGGTTTTGGTGATTTTGTACAAATGCTTTGCACCGATAGCCCAAGTCCTTCTGATCATTAGCATAACAATATCAGCACTCTGCATTAAGCAGTGCAATTTACTGCAAAGTTTCAAATACGCTCATCGAGAGAGGTGACACGACTAGACTCAAAGCATTTTAAACCGCCCCTCCCCACAGGACATGCGACTGAGTGCCACAAAGCGCAAGCCATGAGACATCACAAACACCAAAGGGCCAGCCAACGGTATCGTCGCGTACACATGAGTCACCGGCAGCACTATTACAGAGGATAGCACTGCCGAGGCCGGCGGCCTTAGGTGGAGGTATCGCGGCGCTATGTCGCTACGGGGGGCTCGGCACAGCTGTTGACGTGGGAGGCGCAGTTGTCGCTAGCGCGCACTTCGTAGCTGATAGAGTTGAGGAGGAACAGCAGTGGTAAGGAGGAAGGAGATAGAAATAAGTCATAGCTGCCTTAGTGCAAGGTGCTTCGCTTTATTTATGGTGTGCATGATTTCAGAATTGTGTTGCCTAATCAGTGACATAGTGTCAAAAAAACGTTTCAGGGACCCTTTAAAAAAGCTAAGCAACTCATCTTTTTTCACTTCTCTTGAGGAAGAGAAGTAAGAAAATGCTTTAAGTACATAAAAGTCATACAAAGCGCTATTCTTACAATGAGTATGTTGAAACAATTGTAAACTACCAGTTAGGTGCATGAGCATCAATAACCAGCAGGCAGTACTTGGGCTTGAGTTGTTCGTCTTGTAAATTACATGTTCATACATAAAAGCACAGGAAAGTGCACCTTATTAGGTAAATTATAATTTGTCTTTGGCAAGATTGAAAAATTGAACAACCACAAATACAGGTAAAGTCTAGTCATTGAAAGGTTATTGTTATGGCATCATTATAACAAACAGAGTACATAGTGTGTGGTTTATATTGCAGCAAAACTCCCCAGATTCACCTTGAATGCATCAGAGTAAGGCTATTGGAAGCGACACATAATTGTGTTTTAGGTAATTCTCTGAGGCTAGAGAAGTACAAACAGTCGCACCTTGATTTGGAGATTGTTGCTTGCAGAGAATGTGGCACTACTGTAGGACCAGTACTGCACCGCTCCAGGGTGTTACCGCGCCTTGGAACTTCGTCTGTGCAGACTGCCGCCGGGGGTGCCGTGGCTCACAGTACTTGTGCCGCAGGCTGGCTGGAACTGTTAGTCCAAAGAGTGAATAAACATTTATTATTTGAATTTTGTTATGCCAGACATGTTTCTGTGCTCAATAATCCTTGAGATACAGCTGGCTGAGTTGTTTTCAATGCCCCATTTGTGCTTTTAATAAGCAAGGCTTCATAATGTGCAGTGTAATAATAGAAACTTGCTGGTGCTATTAATACTAGTGTGTGAAAATCCTTTTACAATAAGAGTGAAACAGCCTTGTTCATATTTTAAAATGTATTCGATATCCACTTTGGCTCACTTTGCTGCTGGCACTCTATTTTATTCATATTCAGCTGAGTTTCAAAATGCATACTCATGCACACCCACATTTGGCCACGAATTAAGGAGAGTCATTGCATGGCATAAAATGAACATAGTACCTACAGCATGTGGCATGAAACAAATATATTCGCTGTGACTGACGCTTGGTTCACCCTTGGTGACCACCACAGTGACCTAAGACAATGATGAACTGCAGTAGTGTACAGATAAGAAATGGAGAAGCTTGTCCTAAGAATATGGTCTTAGATTTTATGGTTTACTGTTTTTCTTTGCATGTACATAATCTGCTCTGTAAAACTCTCTTCAGGTATGTCACATATGGAGAAGACAAATATATTCATATACAAAATGATGGGATGCTGGAAGCAGCAGTGCACGTGCAATTTGTAAGGAATTCCTGAATCATAATGTGCATATTACAACTTAAAAGTCATAATGATGTTGACAGTAGGTGCACGGGTGCATTCTTTCTTGCTTTTCAAATGTCAGAGAATGCTTTTGCTATTTAGATACAAGAAACGGTAGCCTAAGTACAATGAAGGTTCATCTGGTGAGGTAACACGAAGGTGAAGACATCGCAGTCACTGAGTGAAAAACACATCAGAGTGAGAAACATGCAGAAATATTTCATAATCAAAGAATCCACACGTGCACTAAAACATCTCTGCACGTTTTCCACCTTGACTTGGGCAGCAATTTCACCAAAAGTAATTTACATACCTCGACATATTTTCTTTGGAAGATCGAGTATGTCCTTCGGCTGTACGCAGTCTCTCCATGTCCAGATTCTCACCCGAAAGAACACTGGTAATGTCCACCAATGTCAAAGCTCTAGATCTGATATTGAGTGCATCGATAACATCCTTGGATCCAATGGCAAAGATCGGCACATCTGAAATAAAGTTTGTGAATGCGAACAAACTCGAACATTCTCTATACAAGGCTTTTGCTCATTAACCACTTGTTGAAGTGTGGGCAAGTCCCAGCTTTTTTTAAGACTCAATAATATCTAGAAAATACCATTGCACAGGGAAGTGCATCTCTTACATACTACTCATGCAGTTGCGTCGCATCATGTCCTTGTGGTATTACCATAGGTTCAATAGAGCTTGTTCATGCGTTTTGAGCAATGTGCTGGTATGCAAAGAAGTGTACATAGGGTATTACTGTGCGCACACAAGGTATGACTGTCACTACAGCCAGTAGTTTGGAGAGAATGTCACTTGGCCTTACATTATGTTTACTTATTTACATTAATTGCACCTCATTATACTAGGGAAAGTCATTGAAAACAAACAGCACCATTTATATGTGCCAAACTCTTTTTGTGCGTGTGTACGTAGAGTTCCGCACATGATGCAGAATAAGGAAATGAAAAAATTAACTTCGATGAACCAGAAGCAGAAAGACAATGAGAATTCAGCATATTTATGTATTCATGTTATTAATAGTTGAATGCTCTACCAATATACGAGGAAAAAATGTTCACCACACCTACAGCTTCTTAATTTCTGCTTAGGTGTCATACCTCAGATAGCTTCTCTAGACAAGAGGGGAAGGCAAGCAAGATAGGGAAGGAGGCATGAGTCAAAGGTAACATAGTTTGCAAACATATATGAAATGAGAGATGTGTACAAAAACATTGAGATATGTCTGTGATGTGGTTTAGTGGTGCCAAAAATCTGCAGCTCTAGTTCTTTGATATAAGAAAGTGCTTCAGTGCTTAGTTTCATTTTCAGCTGTTCAGTGACAAATTCTGATGCAGAAGAAAGTGGGAAGCATAGTTAGGCATCCAGGTGTGAGATCAAGTGCTGCAGGTGTAGGGCCACACTGCAGCACTTGTACATTCTTTAACGAAACAGCAAGTTGGACTTTTTTAAGAGATTGGTGCCTGGTACCATGCTCCCATATTTTCTCTTTCATATAAGTACACCGTACCTGGATGCGTCACCCTGAACCTGTTGAGAGCCTCTTCTACCTGGCGTTCATTGGAATGTGATCCGCCAGCTGCCTTCTTCCTCAGGTTCAGGTACAGCACCACCTGAAGTGCAGTAATCAATGATTACAGATGTCACATACTATGTATGACTAAACCTATGCCAAAAGGATCAGAGAGAATGGTGCATGAATGGCGCAGTTTAGGCGAGGGCACAAGTAGTACCTGTGAAACGAACAGGCATTGATGGTACTATATATATGCACGTGAACCTCGTTATAATGTAACAGGATACAATTAAATAATGGATATAATGAAGTAAGTAAAATTCCCCTTGAAATCCATATAGACTTACGTGCATGTGAAACCCTCATTTTAACGAAGTAGAAGCGATGTTTCAATGGATGCAAAGAACTAAAATAGTCTCTGAAACCGAAAATCAGCCTGCATTCACGCCAAAATAATCACCTCCTGCAGTGTTCGGCAGCCACTCGGCACGACGATTTAAAAGTCCCGTGGCCCAATGAAACTGCCACACATTGCTGTGCGTAGTCGCACACAAGCAGCATGCGCACAGATATGTACTGTCGCTTTCCTCCATCCTACTGCAGTCTTCACTTGCCCCCTCCATTCTTTTTTTAAATGCGAAGCATTTCTCAGCGAACTTCAGCGACATTGAGCGGCGTATCTATCTATCTATCTATCTATCTATCTATCTATCTATCTATCTATCTATCTATCTATCTATCTATCTATCTATCTATCTATCTATCTATCTATCTATCTATCTATCTATCTATCTATCTATCTATCTATCTATCTATCTAGCCGCTTATGACTTTGTGCTCTCCTGACCGTTTCGTTAATGGGATGTATACGAAAATTGGTGTGTCACAACACGACTGCATGACGAACATAAATGACAGGTCATAACATGAAAATCATGACATGCATGTCATGAGCAGCATGATTTACATGCCACGGTCTTGGTGCTCTCCTGGCCGATTTCGTTAATGGGATGTATACAAAAATTGGAGTGCCACAACATGGCTGCATGACGAACATAAAGGACAGGCCGTAACACGAAAATCATGACATGTATGTCATGAGCGGCATGATTTACATGCCACGGTCTTGGTGCTGTCCTGGCCGTTTCGTTAATGGGATGTATACTAAAATTGGTATGCCACAACATGGCTGCATGACGAACATAAATGACAGGTCATAACATGAAAATCATTACATGCATGTCCTGAGCGGCATGATTTACATGCCACGGTCTTGGTGCTCTCCGGGCCGTTTCGTTAATGGGATGTATACAAAAATTGGTATGCCAGAACATGACTGCATGACGAACATAAATGACAGGTCATAACATGAAAATCATGACAAGCATGTCATGAGCAGCATAGTTTACATGCCACAGTCTTGGCGCTCTTGCGGCCGTTTCGTTAACTTCGTATGTACCAAAATCGGTATAGCGAGGCAGCACTGCAGATCCAGTTTACGTGAAGCGTGCTTCGCATTTCCTTAATTCCCACTGCATGTGGGATCTGCCAATCTTTTTTTCTCATGGTGGCTAAATGTCAAAGTGTGGTCTCCGTTACTGCATCACAGTGATCTCAGAGGTAATTTTAGATGCACATTTAGACAGCTGGCTGTGGAGTTACGAGGGACAAATGTGATGGTGCGCTGTTACTTGCATGCGGTGGTGAGAAATTAGTGCATCCACATCTGTCATTACGGTTGCGCGCGGACACTACTGAGTGCTGATGCTGGGCGTGGCCTCCGAGAGTGCATCGGCGACGTGGCGAGCTTGGGAACTGCAAGCCGGCCAAGCCAGTGCCGGCGCGGTGATGTTCGTTAGCCACCATAGTGCACACAATGTGCACGACGGTGCACATTGTGTGCACCATAGTGGCAAAGGCAGTGTGCCGCAAACTGCTCATCCAAGATGGGCGCATTGTCGCTGCTGACTGCTTGATAGCATCATCGTTTCTTCGGTTTTGTGGTAACGTGCACTAGCTGTGCACTAAGCGGAAATTAAAGATAACCGTATTGTGGCGGAACGCGGCCCGTCACGCCGGCTGCCGATTTGCACGGTACTGATGAGTTGACGAGTAGTTCCTTTTTTTTAATACTGCATCACATGCATGGCTTTATCGTGGGCCACAGCACCACCTTACTTGCGTATTAAAATTTTTGCACCGAAATGGTAAATATGTCAGTTAAGTGCAGTAATGGTTATAATGAAATAATGGATATAACGAAGTAATTCCATGTTTCCCTCCAACTTCGTTATGAGGTTTGAGTGTACATGCACACAATAGTACATAGCATTAAATATCTGCTTAGTGAACTTCATACAGTGAAATCTCACTGATACGATGTTATGGGTAATGAAAAACAAGATGTATCATTCAAAATCATGTCAACCATATAAAAATACATAGTGACTATGGGGTATCAGCCTTAAGAAAAAAATTATATAATACTATTTTAAAGAATGCATTGCACAGCATTCCTATAACATTTCATTGGAGACCTTGTAGCTCTTGGCCTCCAGTTGAGCAATGAATAAAACAGCTAATCGTGCACATTCATTTTGGTTACAAAATATTTGGTGCCAGTTATGTACAAATTATACCTAAATGCTGCGAGAACTCTTGTGATTGCAAACACACAGGGTCTAGGTATTTCACTTAGCTACCGTCACTCTTATGCACATACCCTGCTGGCAACACCAGGTCGTTCATCCATGGGTGAAATGTGCTTAGTGACAAGAGTATTGAGCATGTTGAACACATCCTGGTCACTGTCTACACCAACAGCATCTGAAATAAAGGAAAACGCACAGAGGAAAATTAGGTATGAACAAGTTGAAATTGCTGCTTGTAGTCCCTTTCATACAAATGCTTATATGCCCGTGAAATCTCAAGGACGTGCTCTTCAGTTGAATTCATATCTATCCAAGTTAGTGTAATATGGACACATGTCAGCTATTGAATTTCACAGTGCTATGTTCAGCTTCAACACTACACTATCCTAAACACTGTATGATGAGTGCAGATTTGGACGTATGGGACCTGAAGTTCTTCCACGCACTGTGCACACAGTTAGCCTTTAAGCCATATTGATGTCAAAGTTTGCTGAATCTACAGACGCTCCCTTTTGAGAATTGCATGTAGAAGACAATCATCAAAGTCAATGATACCATAAGCAATTTAAACATTGCACACATGGTAGTGAGCGCAAAAGAGTTGTACACTTTGCAGCCATTATCTCAGTAATGTGTGAGTGCTTTCTGGCACCCAGTGTTCCAATGAAAGAGACAAAGATAGCATAGAGTAAAATAGCAGCAGTACACTATGCATCAATGGAGCTCATGTCCTTTGTGATTCCAACTCACTGAAATTTGATCGGCTTTTCTGTTTAATTGATACCAGGCTTTGTGCTGTAAGTGTGCCTCAAACCATTTCTTAATGAGATTTGGTTGCAGCACACAATCACTGTAGCTCAGAACGACTCACTGATATCACTCAGGTCACGCAGGAACAGGGCAGCACATCCAGGACATCCTCCAGCGCCGCTATCCTTGATGATGTCACGCAGTACGTCACTGTGGCGCTTGCTAGCAAAGAGGCTCACAGTGCTTATACCCGTCTGGAACTTGAGTGTCCTTGTGACCATTCTGCAAGAATGAGTGTGTTAGGTGTACGTTAAGCTTGTGCTCAGGTAGACACATGGGGACCCTTTTGAGTTATGGATTTAGGAAATAGCTGGTACGATGCTGTTGGTAATGCTCCTTTATAGGAGATGTGGGCAATAGGCCACATGAGCTAACGTGACACGACAGCAAATGGACGGAACAGTAGCAAGGAGTAGGCATAAAAGAAAAGCTTCGTGAAATCGACTTTTTTCAGAAGGCCTGTAAGTAATAAATATGAAGGCAAAGGCAAGGTGTTTACTGCCTTATTGTCTTCAGTGCCTGGATGCAGAAGGACCCCTTTCTGTGTTACACTGTGCTTATATGCTTTGTGAAATCTATTCGGCCCTGAGGATAGAATAAATAACTCAAGATACTAGCATATTATCATAAACACCAAGCGCCTCATGAAGGCATCTTTGCTTTTCCTTCTTTTAAGCGTATGGGGTAGATTTTGTTCTGCCAATAGCTCACCCAGTCACATGTGCTCTGGACTGCAATTTGTACCTCGTGTTTAATGCACAAGATGTGAATCCAAATAAGAAGAAATGTGGGTTGCCCTAGTCACCATTCTCAGTTTTGATGAAATTCAGTTTAGGTGCAGCTATCGATACCTACAACAATGACTGTAAAGTTAGCTTTGTGAAAAAAAAAATGCTTTGCCAGAAAAAAAAAAAAAACAACTTTCAGCTACTGAAACACTTTTCCACCAATTTTGCAATTTCTGAATCTTGAGCACACTTACAATGCGTCACATTTGACACATTGCAGCTTGTCAAGTACTCAAATAATGCTTATACAGAATGGTTGACAGTGTCATTGACTTTAACCACAGTGATATTTAGAAAATAATGAAATGACCTTTTTAAGAAAACTATTCTTAAATTTTTACATTCCTGGTTAACCAGCTATGTTTCATCGTAACTTTCATAAAATTCAAATGTGCTTGAGAAAGCCACAGAAATCGTGTTGCAAGCCAGTACAAATATGCATGTCAACATACACAGAGCTTCATTGTTCTCAGCTTAATTAGTACACGGCAATAAATTCTGCAATTACTGGTATTTGAGCCCACTTACCATGTCTGCAATTTCTTTTCTCCAAACTCCTTACGTAGCCAGGTTTAATAACATACTCATAATGTTCCATTCCACTTAGTTTTTGTGTGGAAAAAAAAATGTGATCAAGAAGTTACCATTTCTTTTTTGCTAGGTGCACTTGAATATCAGAAATCACGGATTTGGCAGCGTTTTCATGGGTGAATTCTCTTTTTCAGAAAAACAAAATTTCATTCATGAAAACTACCTTTTCAGTGGTTGTTCTGTGTTCAGAACCTGCAGCTGAGCTTTCAGGGAAGAACTATGTGACCAAATTGTCTAGAAAAGCCTTCCATATTGAGGCATTAGACTTGCAGAGGAATCACCTGGGCTACTGAACCACCAGATCAGACACAGTGAGCTTAGTATTAGAAGTTGTCACAAGCAGCAAAACTAAGGGCAATGTGGAGCCAACAATTGAACTAAGCTGCTGGGTATCAGAAAAAAAAGAAGAGTTTTGTATGAACCAATGAATTCGCATTCACCTGCTTACAAAGTTTGATTGCCACCATTCACAACCATTTCCATTTAATTTCTTGGCCGTTCATTGATTATAGGAGCACTACAGTAGATGAACCAAATTTAGGTATGATGATGACACAAAGCTGATGCTGTACTTCCGTTGTGTTAGGTGCAATGTATGTTCCTGCTTGCACCTCACTTCATCCTTGTGTATTCCCAATATGTTGTTTTCTTGTGAACCATATGTTAGATCACGCTTGTCCATCTTGCTAATGAATGAATAATTTGTTCAGTGGGCTTGTACTGACACTAAAATTCTGTGTTTTATATCATATTATCGCACTATGAAAGCAGCAGTTTTGGAATGAACCTTCTGGTTTTTCAAATATGCAGTGCTGTGTGTAGAGCTGTAAGTGGGATCTACAACTTTAGAAAGTTATTTGAGCATTTAATTTGACAAACTATAATTTCTTCAAGAATGAACCTTTTCTACACAAAGGAAGAAATTCACCCATATTTTGATTGTATTCACAAGCTCTCACACTTCGAACTTTACTGTTCTTTTTATTTCAACTGTAGTAAACATTAAGATTGGTATGTAAAATAATTGACAACTGCTTTCTCCTAACCCTTCTTTGATAATGATCTCTGTCATTGGGCACTGACAAAAGATGCCACGTCTACCTGCATCTGTTCCCAGCTTGTGGTTGCAATAGATTCCAAACTGTTGACATGAAATTTCATGCAATGATCTCATACCTTCCCAATCATCACAGCATTGGTTCAACTTATGCAATGGAAGAAGAGGAAACGTTTAGCTCACGCGAGGATTTCGCTTTGCAGTGCTCTCTTCTCTTCGTCATCAATGACATCTGTTGAAGTGTCCAGCACAACCAACAAATCCGTTGGTGTTTCGCATTCCGCTGCATTAAAATAATGAGACAAAAAAGGTTCAAGTGAAAGCCATGAGCAGCTGTAATCATAGAAAGTTATGAAACATAATGTCGTGTGGATAAAGTACACAAGGAAGCTGATGTGTCTGAGCTGCATAAATAAAAGTGTACTCTCTAGAACATAATTACATGTGAAAATGTGAAGTGTAGAACATAGAACATGTGAACAGCATGGTAACTGCTATAGCCAAAAACTCAGAATAAACCATGATATGCACGACCTTCAGCTTAATTAATATAGTAATAGTAGAGAAACCATATATGCACTTAAGGGCACTAAAGTCAAAATCTTGCTTTGACGTTCTTTGGGCAATGAAGCCATAATGCAGGGGAGTCTTAGCAAAATCCTTTACTGATGTTTTATTTCACTTAATTACCGGACTGCTGTCACTTTGCTACAATATGCCTGTCTCATTACATGTGTGGATACACTAGGTGCTGCTTGCTTTTGTGCATGGGACAAAAGTAGTATGTTATAGTAACATGCATCCACGTGTACTTACGCTCATTTTCGTTGACACTAACTGGACATGCATCATTGTCCTGGGAATCTGCAAAAGGAAGGAAAAAAAAACAGCAACCTGTTGCATTTTGAAGGCAATGTTAATGTACATCGATTGATTTCATTCATATAACTATGACTTCTAATGTTCCACACATTACAGAAATGAATTGATTCCAGCCTGACACAGAAGAGGAATTGAAGCACTGCACATCATAGCTGCAGAGCTGCATGCTGCTCACCCCTGTCATCACCGAGTTTTCCCAGGAAAAAGTTCCAGGTATCTGCCACAAGCTCCTTGGCCTTTGCTTCCTTGTTCTCAACGCCAGTGATGAGACCAGAGTGGGCCAGTGTGATAGCAAAGTTGTTGATCTGGTCGCGTACTTCATTGCTGTTGAATTTGTTGTAGAGCTCACGGCGTTTGCAGTGGGTCATAACCTGTGAGGCTCCGGTGGCTATGCCCTTGGGCCCATAGTACAGTCGCAGCACAGTGCTGAGGTTCCAGCTTCGCATATCCGGGAAGTCATTCAGTGCCTTGCCCAAGATGAGGCCTGTGCAAAAGTTCACACTATTCATGCACATCTATTGTCATCCAGCATGAATCGGGTAGCCCAAGTAATAGATAGAAAGGTGCCTACAGTGCACATATTAGTAAGAACTTAATTATATCCTTATATCCAAGTCTGCTTCCTGTGGGAAACGTAGCGACACTTCTTGCCACGGCGGATTGGAACACTAAGAGAACTGTAGGCTAATGTACATTGTAATTTCCGCTAAACAGTTTAATACGGCTACATTTGCTGAGCTGCCTGTTCTATCTACTGCACCTGCATCATATAGCCTTCACACTTTCAGGTACTAATGAGCATATGAAAGTTGCATTCTTGTCATAAATAATGTAATTACATCAGAAATGAAATGTGAACAACAGAAATCACACAGCATGTTAACTGCTTCAGCTAAAAACTCACAATCAATTGTCAATAGGAATAGCACAGTAATAATAGGTGTGCTGTGTTTTACATTTCTCACATAGGTTCTCACATAGCCACTTAATGTTTGCATGAAAATTTCGTAACTGTCTGCACTGTAGAGGGACAGTTGTGGGGATTGTTGCCAGAGGGGCGCTGAGAGAGGATGATGCCAATGTGATTGTGCAGTGCGTGGCGTGCGCTGGTGCTAGCCTGGGCCAGGACCAGACGCGCTGCTGGCGTGGTGCCCTTGCACTGGCTGGCCGGGACTGACTGTGGGCCGAGACGCGGCCATCTCTCCCACAATGGTGCCACAACATGGGGCCCTCGCTACGTTCCAGGAAGGACCATGTTCGTGAAGGGAGGCCAAGCTGCTTCTTCTGCAGCCTATGTATGATCGTCATGCAGACCAGCACAGAGATCTCCAAGCATGCACCACGATGAGTGATTGGCCCCGAAAGGCTCGCAGGCCACTGTAAAGGCCCGTCACTCAGCCAGAAGACAGCAGGCTTGAAGTTCAAAGAGCCCGATTCTGAAGAACCGATAGCCCATAGACCGGAACATGGCGGACTCGGCTCTGACACACCCAGAGGAATGCAGCATTGGCACCGTATTTTCCGGTGCCAACTACGTCCCAACTGGTACCACTTGCAGCACTGGCTATGCTGTAGCCGGTACCACCTGGCACTACGCTGGGAACAGAGTCGAGGCTTCGAAACTTTTGCAGTGGGTCAACGTTTATCTGGAATGACGCATGGCAAAGTGGAAGATCTGAGCTCCGGAGCAGAGTACTGTGAGTTTACTGAAATGCTTCTTACAGGAGCTGTAAATATGGGCAAAGTGAATGTGAGGGCCAAGCAAGGACGCAAATCAATGCAGAACTTCGAGGTCCTGAGAGAGGCCTTCGAAAAGGTCAGAATCGACTGAGAACTGCCGGTGGAGTGACTGGCTGAAGGAAGTTACCAAGGCAACTCAGAGCTGGTTCAGTGGTTAAAGGACCTCTTCGATGCCCATTACCTGGGTCCCCTTGCTGTACCATTGGAAGCCAGTTATGCCAATGCCGTGCATCTATCCCACATTGGAACTGTACGGATACCACAACTGTTGCTACGCCCAGGACAACTACAAGGAGGATTACCAGGCTGGCACTGGAGGATTTATTCACCTACCATCCAAGTGCCCAGGGCACGCGCCAAGGGTGGTGACGGTTCCTGGAGGTGACACTGGAGCCGGGGACTTCTCTGACACTGTCAAAGAGCTCCCAATCCAGGTCACCAAGCTCAAAGAAGCCCTGTAGTGGTTGGAGCTGGAAACTTCTACTACAGCAAGCTATGTGAGATTGAGATGCTGTGCCGGAAACACCAGTGGGATCATGGAAAAGAGAGCATTATTTCTGAGCAGACTCTGGGCCCTCCCTCATCGGTGGCATCTGTGGTGGCTGGCCGGTGTCACTGAGTGACTGCGCCCACAGGATGCCTGCTGGGCGCACTATTGAGAATGAGGTCAGTCAAGGCGACCAGCTTTGTGTCTGCCTCTGGGCCTGGTCTAGCACCCGCATGTTTGTGTAAGACCTTCGAAGGTTTAGGGCTGTGGGATGCTGGAAGATCTCATGCCCAGAGCTGCGTTGCCTGGCCACTTGCTTCCTCATTCGATGTCCCAGCCCTTTAGACTACACCTCCGGCGAGGGTGTCGCCTCATCGTGCAGGCTGCTGCAGACCACTGTCATCGCTGAGGGAGGGAGAGTGTGGGAATCTCCACCAAGAGATGCTGAGAGAGGGTAACAACGAGAGGATGCAGAGAGGATGCCACACACGCACGATGTAATCGTGCAGTGCGTGGCATGCTGGTGCTAGCCTGGGCCAGGACTAGATGCAGTGCTGGTTGCGGCACCTTTGCACTGGCTGACCAGGACTGCCTGCAGGCCAAGACGCGACTGCCTCCCACACAGTATAAATTAAACTGTATATAACCTACGTATATATGCAAGAACGAAGGGGTAAGTTTTACCTTTAGGATTAAGTGTTTCAGTGGAAGTTATTTACGGAAAATTCAATATAAAATTAACATTTCACAAGGAAATGACTAATTGGTAAATAATCACTACATTGAATTATAACGGAAGTAAACACCCAATCTATAGTAAACTTTCCTGACGCCAACCGATACAGCAAAAGAGCACTTGGTAAAACATTGCACTGTACTAGACAGAAACAAAAGAAAATATTAATATTGGCTGTGATTTACTGCTATTCATTATTATATTGCCTAATAAGTAAAAATTGGCTCTTAATAGTATGCAGGGGAACCTCACTAATATGTTAAAAAAAGAAAGGCAAGGGAAGTCAATCCAGGAAAGTGTGTCATCTGGGATTAAAGATATTACAATTTTGCCACAAATTCAATGCATTGATAAAAACAGAAAAGTACTGTACATGAATTAAGGCTCCTAAATTTCTGCAGAAGTCAACCACTTTGAAATGAAAAAACAAGGTAATGTGCATAAATATCCATACAAGAAAACTTTGCTTGTTGTCACAACACTGGTATGAGGAATTCTAGGAGGGGAAGAGTGTCTGTCTTTTCTAAAGTGAACATTCTGTGCTGCTTGAGCTTCACTTCATTGTATACCGACTGCTCCACACATCCAAAGTGCAGCAGATTGTGTAACATCAACCACTTGGCTCATACTGAAGCTTGTAGCTTTCATAGCTTAACCCACACAGTGACATCAACAGAACGCACAGGCCGCATATATGATTAGCTGCACAAACTCATCCACTGCATGGAAAACTAGGACATAGACTCCTGCCATTCACACCAGTTGATCACATGACCATCAGCACAGTGAATGGTTCGAACATGTTGCGAGTTGATGCTGGCAGACCAAGATCCATGATAATGTGCTCACTGATGACCCAGCCATTAGTACCTTTTTCTTGATGAGAGATTAAATGTGCTCGTGCTTTTCGACACCGCCACTGATCCAGGGCAGCATTCTAGAATAATCCGATGTGGTGGTGTCACATGTGGTGGTGTCGCTGGTGGTATCACTTTCCCATGACTAAGCCCATGGCAGCCAATGAGAGCTTAGGACACGTATGCACAGGGGTTGGACAAAGAAAGAAGCTTTTGTTGGCTGCTGTAGGTTGAGTCTCAGGTGCTAGAGAAAGTGATACCGTCACCAAAAGTGATGACATCACTTTCCCCAGCACAAGCACCACGAGGTGCAGTGAATGAACTTGGGCACTTTGCTTGTTGCACGCTGCATGAGTGTGCAAGCAGAGGTGTGGGGTCACTTGCAGTACATTTCCATTGATATGGCACAGGCGATGTCATTCAGATAGGTCCCCCATTATAATGGCAGCAATACCAATGAAACAGATAATCCCTGCAAAACTTGGATTATTAAAATAGTGTAATGTCAATGTGATGGCAAGTGAAAAATGCATCAGCCAAATCGGTAATGACTGAACTATTTCTTGGGCGACCATGTACCTAGCAAAGCAAGAAACACTTGCAGGGCAAATACAGTAAAACCTTGTTGTAATGGAGTTGAAGGGGGAGTCATAATTACTTCGTTATAACCATTAGTTCGTTATAGCCAATATCCATTTAATCTATGGGAATTTCAAGGAGAATTGTGATTGCCTCGTTATATCCAATAGTTCGTTATATCCAGGTTCGTTATAACAAGGTTCTACTACTGTAGCAGAGTTGTTGGCCATTGAAGATTTGATCTGCAGGTCATATTCCTAGGCTATTTATACACAAGTCATGATGCATTCCAGTGCAGTCACTAATGGTCCAGTGTATTCCACTGTTCACACCATACACACCACATGATTAGAGCAACAGAAAATATTTGAGAATGTTTCTATATGTGCAATTAGGTGTGACTTGTGTTGAGGAATAACATGTTATGGTTTTTGTCAGAAAAGCACTGTCACGCTGAAAAATAAAAATAAGTGCACATGCTAGTATGCTGAATATAAGCATCTGTGGCAAGATAGTTTTAAAGATAATAAATTTTACGCTTCAAGAGCGTATGTGTAGTCGTCGGCCTGCTTTACACGAATGTTACGCTGCATTGCCTGGACCACTTTTACTGATGCCAGTGCTGCTATATTGTTGGCGTTGTTGCCAAAATATTATTTACTTATTCAAGAAATAAATAAATTAGAAACATTATTTCGCAACAGCTTTCACCACTTCCAAGGCGCTGACCTCAGTCAATGTGGTCCAGGCTATGCTGCAGAGTGTTCATGTTATCCGTACTGACGGCTGCACATGTAATTGTTTTCAGCTGTGAATACCTGCTTGTAAGGTTTAATTAGGTTAAAGTTAGGGGAAATCGGGCATTTTTCTTTTCACTATTGCATATCATTGCAAGTGTATGCAATGTTAGACTCAGCTTTCATAGTACATATCAAAAGTGATGTACAGTCGCGAGCAAAAGTTTGGAGACCAATAGGTGCCACAAACAGCTATTTTTCTTTGCAGTCCAAGTAAGTTGGCTTAAATCAAGTGGTTCAGCCTAGGTGCACTTGTTGGACCAATGTAATGCAGTGGTGCGATTCCATGTTGTAGAGCTATGCTACTTGGAATTTAAAGTTTCTTTTGGTGCCATGGTATCCAAACTTTTGCTCGTGACTGTACCTATAATGCATTGCTGAACTTATGTGGAACCATAACATGCTCCAGCTATTCTCACATTTAAGCTGGTTGTAATAGTGCTTTTATAACATTCTGCTTGTGAATTCGATTATCTGAGTTGAAATCCCACTGTTTAGCCTTTTTTTTTTTTTTTTGGCAAGAAACTTCTTAAGATCACATATATGAAAATTGTGCTTAATTCAATAAAAATTAATTGAAACCACTGGAATTTCGTGCCTTGCAAAGGGACATAAAATTCTTGAATAAGCTCTGAAAGATTCCTTTTTTTAGACTATTAATAATGTGGCAATAACAGAGCTGCAGAAGGTTTTCTATAGTGAATATCCAAATAACGCATTAACCTAAATTTCCTTTTGGTGTGCCACTGTCTTTTCAGAATTTGCTTCTTTTGAGTCTTGTGGGAAGAGGTGATAGCCATGAATGTGACATGTGAACACCCACAAGGAGCTTTACCACTACTACTGGCATGTGTGCACACCGCAAGTTCCACGTGACAGGGGCAGGTGAGTACTGTGGAGGAGGTGCTACAGCGGATCGCTACTGCTCCCAGTGTCACACAACTTGTGCATTTACTTGTTCACATGAAATCCAGCGGCCGAAAAATGTGTTGCATAATTGCAGTTTGGCAATACTCAAACATTAGTCCTGAAAGGTAACATTATATTCCAGGGTAGGAAATGGATTGCAACTGCAGTATTGGGTCGTTTACTGTGCTTTCAATCGAAAATGTTGGTGCTGGGGACGTGTAGAAAAAGGGAAGTGCATATGAATAAGATTCAGCTGTATCTTACCTGCATATATTAATTACACATTTCATTTTTAGTGTCAATATTTGCACAGTGTGGCTTTGAACAATCTGGCAACAACTAGTCACTGTCCACACACTGTGGATACATGTGGACATAGAGAGGTCAGATGGTTGATTTCTTATTTCTCCTGCAGCATAGTTGAAACTAAAGAGCCAACCTATAGAAAATAAGTGCTTACCATCAATTGCACCGGTGATCTGGGCCAGTGTGCATGATGTATTGGTCTCCCCATCCAGCTTGTACTCGAGGAAACAGCCGTCCTCGAGCCATTTGCCCTTCATTCCCATTGTGTTCCTCAGCTGTGATTTTGGAACCATAAGTGCAGTGCCGGCGAGAAGTGCTGCAGGAAATGACGTAGGATGGTGCACTTGTGCATAACTTGCATAAAGTAAATAAACATAACTTGCTTAAACTAAATGAAAAAGAATTTCTTGTTAACTTGTACACACAGATGCGGGAACATTTGTTCTGTAGTGGCATAGCTCTCACCTGTGCAAAGTGCTTGGAAAGATAGGTAATGATGGAGGGCCCTGAGCTAAACGTGAGCACTCTTACTATGTCCATCCAGCTGCCTCTGAATTTATTTATTGTTCATGTTCATAAGCCTAAGGCCTCAATCGTGTCTAGTATCATGCAGAACTGAAAGAAAATGTCCTCACGTCAAGTGGAGATGACATTGTGCTTTTGATGCACAACCACCTGAGCCATCCTAGGATAAAATGTGCAACAGGGAGTTCAACTGGTTCCAGTCGGAATTAAGAGTGAACTGGTTCCATTTACAATTCCATTTCTAAAACAACTGGTATGGCAAAGCATTAGGCAAACCATGTTCCTCATGTTTATATCTGTTTCATTAAATAGGAAATCAGCCAGTAAACTGCAAGTTCTGTTGCTGAAATTTCCAGATCTTTTCTCGCATGACCCACTGTTTCAAGCATGTAGAGCATACGCAAGCACAATATAATTAATTATCATTGTAAAAATGATGGTGTCTTCTCACCATCAGTGGTGTAGTAACAAAAATTTTTGAAGAGGTGGAGGGCACTTCATGCTTTTATGGGAAGTATATTCACAAAATGTGTATGTACAAAGACAAGGTACAGCAGTGTAGCATTGCAGCCGGGACATACCGTAAATTAATGACCAAATCAGTTCAACCTTGTCTTTGCCTCACAACATCCTTTTGTGCATAGGAGCATGAACTACTGCATGACATGATGCTCCCTGTCTTGCCGCACTATGTTGTATGCCACATGTATCCCTGTAAAATGGGAATCTTAGGCAAGGGTCATGTGCCTGTGATTTGTTTCCCTTGAGGTATGCCACTGCTCACCATAATACGCATCACTGACTCTGGTTAGGTACAGCTGGCCAAATCTTTAACTGGCATGCACTCTCGCGACTTTTCTGTGCGTCATACAAAGCTCATGCTCCAGTTAAAATTTCTATCAACCGTTTTCTGCATAAAACTGGGTATGCTACGCCCTCATGTTTTGCATGCAGTGAACCAAACCATGACATTTCACACATATGTTAATGCACCGTCACTGTGCTTAGCAGAGGTGATAGCCAACCGTGAACATTTAAAGTACTGGGGCATTGTAATCTTTATTTACAAATTGTCTTGCCCAGACAAATATCTCTTGAAAATACACTGGGTGTCCTCATTTAAATGTGACATGTGTAGATTGTTGTCTGCATTTTGATGCGACTCCTGCCCTTTACGTGTATGTATTAAATACACACACACACATGCACACACACACACACACACAGCGATATATATAAATGAACTTCTGGGGACCACTGTAATGTGTTTATTATCCTAAAGGATTGTTATAGCGAAAGCACCTGAAATTCACTGCAGCGCCCATGTCCTCCTAACAAACTCTCACTGAGGCCACTTCGGACAAAATGTTATGCAATGTAACGGTATGAGATAGATCTGGCACCCCCCGTCGGGCAGTTAAAGGAGTACTGACACGATTTTGCGGCGGCGCAAAATATACATTTTTCGTTTCCTAGCCATGTATTGTTAACGCCCTCCGCACACGGAAGCCAGGAAACACGTACAAAATATTTTAATTTGGTTTTAAAGTTGGCGTCGCCCAGCACAGCAAGCCAGCCCCATTGCAATGGACACTACGATGACGTATGAACACGGGCTCATAAAAATCGCCGAAATCGCGGTCAGAGTCACTGGACGGCCGTGAAATTGCCGTTGTTTGCGTGCCTCAGGTGTAATTGACCAAAGACGACAGAGTTGCAGCGACGCTATGAAGAATTTCTGTCCCTACATGGCTCAGACGTCGTCCAATTATGTTGATACGTCACTAGGAAACCGCCCCCTCGAAATCGAAACCGAAAGTCAGCTTTTAAGGGAGCCGTATTAAAAATATATTCATTGTGTTGCGGGCCACCATGACACTGTTTTTGGGGTTTTCCACGCCAGTGCTTTCATTTACAGCAACAATACGAGAATGTCAAAAATTCGTGTCAGTACTCCTTTAAGGGGAGGCGGTCACCCCCTTGTCTGCACCCCTATGACCATGGTGACCTAAACTTCTATGACTTAATTGTCCCAGTTTTGTAACGGTGCAAATAACATGCATGCTTTTTATATTTTTCATTGCTTTCAATTAAAATTTCCTTATGGCTACTGGGCATCTACACAATCTTTGAATGCAGAAATTAAATTATGAGCTTTTCTGTTACTTATGTACCTGCCAGGCACACAATTACAGCACGACCCAGTAGAACACATGACATCGATAGCATGATTGGACATTGGCTTGAAATCGAAGGCCGGTTTAGATTGAGTACAGCATGGCGTGTTAATGACAGTGGGATTTGTTTTCCTTGTGGGCATGGGTGGGTGGTGTTACAGTGAGAGAAGTCCTTCCAGGAATCAGGGGCACCCTTGAAAGAATTAGCTGTGGTGCCTGCTTTCCAGCATTCTCGGAAGGCCGGTTTGGATTGCACAGATACTCCTCCCCCCTCCCTCCCCTCTCCCTTCCCCCTGCCATATAGCATAGGTGCAGTGCTCACGGTCTTAGGTTTTCCCAACAAAAGTGGTGAGCTACTCACATCCAATGGTGGCGGCGTAAATTGGATTGAGATTTCCATCACTGACACCATCTTTCTCGCCCTCTGACGAAACAGCCTTAAGCACATCCTTGATGGTTTTGACTTGCAAGTCCGGGTGTGAGGCTGCAATGCCAAGCAGTGTTTTGCCCATTGCCACGACACTGCCATCCTTTCGGCCCGTCACACTCAATACGCCTTCTTCACGTGGTAGCTTGAGCAGCTCATCATCCTCCCTGAAAATGGAGCAAGCAGGAAGTAATGTAGTTCAAGTAAGCATAAGCAATTATCTCTAAAGTATCATCTTACTGCAGAAAATGGCTGTGAAATATACATCCAGATCTGTAAGCAATGCTTAATCACGTTTTCTTACGAAATGAATATTAGTACATATGTTCAAAGCAAGTCGGTGCATGCTATGAGAACGTGACAGTATGATGGAAGTTGCATGAACACTCCTGCACATTGATGCAGGAGCATGGGATTGGTCAACATTATTTTTCCAATATGGCATCGCTCAATGCTGAAGAGTTTCTTTGGCACTTCTAAGACACTGGGAATTTGTCAATAAATCATTGGTTTTCCTATGGTTGTGTAACTAAAATGGAATGGTGCTCCTCTGTGTAGGATAGCATAACTAGTATTTACCAATTACAGCACATGAACCCAATAGAGCACAGGAGCTGACAAAACGTGGTTGATGACCATGAAAAGATCAAGCAAGTGTTTTCCAAAGCGCATATGTTAAACAAACTAGAAGGGAAGCTCAGGGGAAGATGGATGCTTGAATCGATGAACAAATCGCAAAGTACTGATTTAGAACAGGGAATGTCGCGGGAGCCAAAGTTTCGACAAGAGGACTTGTCTTCGTCAGGGCGGCAACTGCCTTCCCCTGCACCCAACCCCCCCCCCCCCCCTTTTTTTTTGTGTGTGTGTGTGTGTTCGCACGTGCTGCTCTTCTCCTCCTCTCTTTCTGAGGACAGGGGAGAGTGCTGCAAAGGCGTACATAAACGAACGCTGGAGAAGGCAGTTGCCGCCCTGACGAAGACAAGTCCGCTTGTCGAAACGTTGGCTCCTGCGACATTCCCTGTTTTAAATCGTACTTTGCGATTTGTTCATCGGTATGTTAAACAAGTAATAGTATTTGCATGAAATAAAACATGAGCCACTTAAGTTTCATGCACAGTGTATTAATTAGGATAACTTTTCTATTGAACTTTTTCTATTTTCCGAGTGCAGAAGTCACTTTACACAAAAATGTCAAGCACTGGTGCAGATTTTATAGTTATTTTCTCCCTTTATAATCTGTACACCAAATTTTACTGTGCTATGTTGAATAAGGAGCATTTAGTTGACTACATAACCACAGAACTAATTTTTAAACTGTAATAATTATGTTTCTTATAAAAAGTTCTAGCAGTGCTAACACATTTGAAGATCCTTGACAGCCAATGATGTCATTGAACAAATTAACGTATCTTTAATTCACCTAGTTACATCCCCACTTCACTGTGAAACATTTGCTCCAATGAAATACACACAACTATATATTTGAAACAATATATGATTGTTATCTATACAACAGAGACTCGATGGCAACAAGCGAATATGCTGATGTTTGATGTCCCCTTAGCCCATACAAAAGTATTTCAAGAGATTTACTCGTGCTCAAAAACACATCATGGATATTAGAGAGCAAGAATACTGTTGCTTGTGGCACAACACAGAAACATTTTCTATTCTGCTATGAAAGTGAAATTGCTTGAATCCAGTGCCCATCCTTAAACCTCTTCATAACCTACCACCACTAATACAAGATATTTTTCTCGAGAGTATCATTCCAGACATCATTGCACAAGTTCTATTAACAAATATACTTGCACCAAATGTGTTATAAAAGTTGCCACCTGCCTATACACATTAGTTTCGTGCTGCAAAAAATGAATGAAGAGCAGTAAGGAGTAGGAAACTGGTAAACACTACTGATGTGCATCACTATACACAGGATTTCAAAGAAAATTCTGTACTTGCTCTTATTAGACAGCAGCTGCAGAACGCAGTCATAATAAGATGTTTAGATGTAAGTAACATCATATACACATGCTCTTTTTTTCCAGTATTCAATGCAGGCAAACTTAGTTTGTGAATAGAATTTAGATTCTCTCGTATGTAGTACACTGAGAAAAGGGTGACTACGGCAAAGCTTGGCGTTACTAACACATCAGCTATATGATTTAGGCACCACAGAATCAATGTGTGGTAAGAGCAAATGTGGTGTTTGAGCCAGCATTATATTGCACGTTAAAGAACCCCAGGTGGTCAAAATTTCCAGAGCCCTCCACTACGGCGTCTCTCATAATCAGAGCTGGTTTTGGGATGTTAAACCCCACATAACAACAACAGCAGCATTAGATTGTTGGGTTGTACATGCAGTATACTAAACTTTGCCCTGCCGGATTTAAACAGGGAACTTGATTGAGTCCCCCTCTTTCATTTAAACTTAGTGAAATTGTTGTTTTTGACAAAACATTTTCTTACAAATTCAACAATTCATAAAGTTTGGGTGTTTAATGCAAAGTTGTCTCCATATTAGAAAATTTAATGAATTGTTTAGAAGTATGATGTACTAACACAACGCATGACTTCTTAAGTGACAAACATGAAGCGCAGAAAAATCCGTGTGCTACGCACTTGTTTCCACTGGTACCTGAACAATTGTAGTGCCAAAGTTTCACAGAGTAACTCTACAAGTATAACCTATGGCCACCTCCTGGACACCATCGAGCCCATGGTTCATTCGCAAAAATTTGCTGCACCCACTCACTTCACAGAGTATGTGTCGAAACGGTCGTGCCGCACCAATGTCTTGTTGACGTTGTGTGCCAGGCTGAACATGAGAAAGCAGAGATCATCATCCCTGTGAAGCTGGTCATCCAAGAGTTCGTCGGGTTTGATGATGGGCCTCCCCAGGTTGGCTGTCACGGCATCCATGACATGATGCAGGACACTGCGCCCCACATCAGTGTTGCCCACGCTCTTGATGGCAAGGCCATCCCACTCATAGTCATCATGGAAGAAACTGCAACACAAGAAGGTAAGAGACAGACGTCTGAAAAAGGTTAGCGTCTCGTGGACCTCTATAACTTTCTGCCACCTTGCTATGTGTTTTCCTGAAAGTTGCCTAAAAGACAGCTCTGGATGATGTTTCGTTTCATTTTGTTTCATAATCACGTGGCTTCACCGATACCATTTGTTGGGCAAAAACCGCTATAAATAGTGCAACGTCAGCAGTTCAAGTTAATACCAATTGATTGGAACGCTGCTGCACTTCTGTAGCAGTATTTCCATTTCTGTGTGCCCTTTATCATAGGTGCAAACATTTCCAAGCAGTGACAGTATACCTGGTCTGAACTGTGATCACATAAAAATAAAGTACCTTGTGATAAGGACATCGGTGGGAGCCATATTTTCTACATGATCCATTTGATTTTCATATTACTGTACCATGATATGTAATGATCTGACTGACTGTAATATGAAATGCATTATCGCAGGATAGGGCCTGCCTCGCGCCGCACAGATATTGCTGTTCTATATTTAAAGGGGTAGTGAAAAGAATATGGAGATGCCCGGTTGCAATTTTTACTGCTTCAATATGCATTCGTCAAGCCGATTGTGAAATACTGCGGCAAAATATTCAGTGCACATTTAATAACGACCGTTTGAGATCCCAGCATTCTAGCGCTCCCGAAACAACTATGCAACACTACCGGCCGGCATGGTACCATTCAGTGACATTGCAGTAAGGTATTTTTAAGCGCAAAGGAATAGTGAACTTGCATTTGCTCTAAAAGAATTGATTTGCATGAAAGCTAGAAAGAAAGAAAATACTTAGAAAACGTGCAGTGCTGCCATTCGGAAGCAAAGCTGCAACATGGTTTGTTTTCCCGTGGCCTCCAAGGTCGCACCAATCTCGGAGATCTGGTGGCTACAAACATGACGTCAATGGCAGAATTGAGGGGAACGCATGCAGTGAAAATGAAACCGAGTTTCTTATTGCTCTAAATCAACCCACACGGTGCAACGGAACAATGCATATTGTTGATTGGAGGGTCAGGATCCCGAATACGCATGTAGCACAGAATGTTAAGAAACCTTTCATGACCCCTTTAAATAAGATTATTTTTGGATGGATCACATGATATGGTCAAGCATTGATCATGATATTTATAATGTAACAAACTATTTTCATTTCCTAAGGCTACCTCCATTTAAACCCGGTATTTCTTTATCATCTAATGGTTCATGTAACTATTATGTGCTACAGTTTCAACCTAATGAATTCTTTGCACATCGTGTACTCACATACAACTTGTAGTTTCTCTATTAAATGAAAGGTATGGAAACATGTTGAGGAAGTATCAATCAATTTCTTGCAGGCGACATTTTATGTGAGATGTTTCTCTTGAGGAAGGCAGAAAATGAAAAGAATGCCCCTCGAGAGAATGGAATGGCATGCACAGCCTTTATATTGTTTTTTTTTTGTCACACAGAAGTGTGGCATGTCTCTCACCTTTGCTTGCCGTGGCGTATAGACTGCCAAACGGCTACAAGTAACATTTTTCTAAGTTATTTGAAACAACTCATGCATTGTTTTAGTGAGATTAAAAAACCCTATTTCATCATGGGTGATGTGAATATCAGTGTGACCAATGAAGACTTGTAAGAGCTTGACTTAAAAGGTCTTACAGCATCATATGGATGTCAAAATACCATTATAGATCCTACCTGTGTTACAGTACCTCCACTTCTCTCGACATCTGTGTAACAAGCCTTAGTAACTGCGGCTACTCTACAGGCACGCTGTGCACAGGCCTAAGCGACCATCTACCTATCCACCTTTCTACACTACTGTTGGTTGAAGTTAAACACTCAAGTCTCTCGCAGTATAGCAGTATTAGTGAAAGATCAGTGCTTAAGTTTTGTAATTTAATTGAACATGCTGACCGGTCACCTGTGTAGGTGCAACACAATGCGGGTAGTGCATATGATACTTTCTTACCACTAACCACTATCTTCCTCGAATGCTACGACATTGCTTTTCCAGTACAACAGAACAATATGCAAGGGTAAGAATAGAAAGCCATGGATAACAACCAACCTCTCAAAAAGATAACATCAGAAATGCACTTTCATAGATTCTTTGCTGGTAGAGATATTTAAATACTGTGAAATTCAAGCAATTTTACAATGAGCTGAACAGTGAGATTAGGAAGGCCAAACTGGCCCAATATGAAGCTGTGTTCTCGATCATGAATAAGATCACAGCCTGCAAAGATGTGGAAGCAAGTTAGGAGAACACGAGAACAGGACACTTAGACAAATAAAAGCAAACAATGTCATTCTAGAGGGCGTAGAACTTTCAAATGCAATTGGCAAATATTTTGTAGATGTCACTGTTCGTGTGCGGTTATAACATAGTATGAAAGTGAAATAACTAGTAATACCATGAATTATCTTGTATAAACGAACTATTACCTGAAAATTAAGGAACTAAGGACGACCGCTGCGAGTAGCAATGATGATGTAAAGGTGGCTGCATTTAAGGCTGTTGCATCTGTGCTCAGTCCACTACTAGCATACCTTATGAAAGAAAACTTTATTTGTTCTTCTTAAAGGGAAAGCACACCTTATAAATTCTTTGTTACTGGCTGGAAGCTGCCCAACAAAGCTTAAGGCTACCAAAGTCACACAAATTCATAAAGGCAGCAATAGTAGAGACTTAACTAATTATCATCCAATATCTGTGTTACCTGTCTTCTAAAAACACATGAAGAATGTATAACTGCACACCTAGCAAGCTATCTTGAAAAATACAATCTATTATCATAGCACTAATATGAATTCCACAAAGATAAAACCATGGCAGCGGCCGTACGTAAAAACCACATAATAGAAAACATTAAAAAATGAAATGTTCATGATAAGTGGCTTTCTTGATTTGCATAAGGCATTTGATTCCGTTGACCATCATATTTTACTGCTGAAATTAAGCCACTGTGAAGTTCGTGGAGCTGTCTCTGACTTATTTAGAACCTATTTATCATCACGATACCAGTTTGTTAGCATAGGTAGTGAGAAGTCTGAGTACTTAAGTGCATAGTAAAAAGCTCCACAGGGGCTTACCTTAAGTCCCATGCTTTTTCTTTTATATATATAAGTGATATTGCAGAGGTTCAGTCTATATACATCTGAAATTAAAATGTTTCCTAACAACACAAGTCTTTTTTCCACAAGCTCCACCATTCAGCGAGTGGAAGCCTTAACAAATGAATACCTCTCGAAACTTGTAGCTTGGCTCACAAAAAATAAGCTAAAGCTGAACACGCAAGAAACCAAATTCATTAGGCTCAAATGTATAAACAAATGCCTCAGTGATAACATAGTAATTACCTTTAATGATCCGTATCTCGAACAAATGAGCATACAAAAGTTTCTGGGAGTTTGGTTTCACACTCTATGTGAAAAGTCTGTTAGCTGATTTATCTCATACTCTAGAATGCTTAAGCAGGTATATGCTACCTCCCATATTCTCCAAAGGCACTTCAAGCACTTCTTCAATGAGCATGTCAACTGTGTTGCCATTTATTGCAGCGTAAGCTATTATGAGGTCACAACAAGGGCCGTTTTTGGTGCTGTAGTTGTCCGCCACTGCCGCTGCCGCCGGTGTCCGTAACCACTATTGCGCTAATTTTAGAAAAAAATAACCAGCACTGAGGAGGATTTGAACCCACGTCCTTCTGCGTGGCAGTCGATTATTCTACCACTGAGCTACGCCTGTGGTTCAAAATTGTCACTAAAAGACCTATACAGGTATAAAGCCTATTGGGGAATCGCATTAACAAATGTACTGTTATGTTGCAGAATAGTAATACGCCACTACATGTCGCGGAAAGTGCGTCGCATAACGAGTGCGAGGCATCATTAAAAAAAACACAGGGGTGCATGCTTTGTAGCTCTGCACCTATTACAGAGTCATCATCAACATCATCATTGTGAAATGATCTTCTTCAACTCTTCCGTCATCATTATTACGAAGCGCTGCCTCGTGAAGCAGTTTTGTCATATCGTGCCATGCGTCACGCGGCAAGTGACGTGCGTAGCCCCGACAGCAACCTGACTTGGCTCTTCGATATACCTCATGGCCCGACCACTTCGCCAGATCCCCAAGCGTTTACAATGGCCTCTGAGAAGGTCGCTCCTCCAGCTTATGCTGTCACTGTCCTGTGATTCCACGCAGGCCTGGAGTCTTTTTGTGTTGGGTATTTGTGGCACATTTTTGAGGACACTCACATAAGCACTCATGTCCACAAGGACACCTTTGTTGCCCAGCTTAGAAACTAGGCCCATCTTTCTTCAAGACAGTTTTCCTGCACTTGCCTCAGCAGCCAAAAGGTCCAGGTAATCACTTTCTTTTTGTGAACAGAAAGTAGTACTCGCTTTTTTATCCTCCCCCCCCCCTTTTTTTGCCTCTTTGTGGAACGCCTGTGCCTCCCTATTTGTTTTCTTTTGCTTGGCTTTATCACTGCATGCTATGCTGGTTGGGTGTGGTGGCTTTATCCCTCCTTAGGTACCCAAATGCTTTGCATAGACCTTTTTTGGGTTCTTGTTCCTTGCGTTATTTTGTGCTCTCCCTGCAAACACTGAACAGAAGGCGGGGAGACAACAAAAGACCCAAGATGGCAGGGGCCCTTTGCCCCTGGGGCCCAGACAATAAAACTCTCGAATAGAGTTATGTATTGTTAGGTACCTGAATGGCTTTGCTTGCCTGGTCCGGAGATTTTTTTTTTCTTACTCCCTGGTGGGGGAAAAAAGAATGCAGGTGACCAGCCCTTGACGCACCCACAATAACCTAATGGTGGTGGTCCACAGCACTGGGAAAGTCTGTTTTAGCAGAAGGGTACCTAGGGGGGAGGGGGATTACTATTAAAGAGTTCTTTTTTTTTTTTTTGCATGGAGTCTATGGAAACCAAACCTACCTACCTATGTTGTTTGGTATATCCCAGAACTCATCTTAACCAAGTTCGCTTTAATGGGAGCTCACTTGCTGAATATTAATTCTGGGAGGATCAGCAGGATCCCCCCTCCAGAAACATGGTAACATACACCAGCGCACCACAAAAAAATTTCTGGCTACGCCACTGGTTACCAGTTATATATTAACCATGATGAGATTCAGCCTCTGGTTTTAGTCATATTTTCACAATATAGCTGGCACCAGCACTACATTAAAGAAGTATTGCTCACGTTCGTAACATGTAGACAGCCATGTCCACGGCAGAGACCACGTTGCCATTGTTGCGCTCGGCCAGCTTCTGCTCAAGTATTTGCAGCTTGTCCAGGAAGCTCGACACGGTGAAACCTGCGGGCAGTTGCTGTCCCATACGAAGGTGGCGGTTGTCTTTGACAGGTGAGAAGCAGCGCGGCTTGAACACCTCGCTGAATGCTGTGGGACCCATCAGGCACCAGCCGACGCGGAGGACACATCCTGAACCGGGCCACAAGATCGTGATCGCAAATGTGGCAGTTGACTGTGAGCTTCACAGATGATAAAAAAGTGCTTTTCCATTCGAGTGATCGAGTGTCACGCGTAAGCACACATACAATCGAAATACACAACTTCCGCAACTTCACGTACTTGTTCTTGACTACAGTAGGAATTTTGAGAAAAAGATCATTACCACCACTATGCCGGCAATCGATAGTGGGACTGAGATACATATCTTCATCTCTGCTGTCTCTACTATCGGCACATTGGCATATGTGCCAACAATACAGGCAACAACAAATTCTGTGTCTTCGTTCCTGTGTCCGCATTTAACTTTACCTTGTAATTAATATAGTTATCAATGACCAGTAACCTATAGTTTGTCGTCATGTGGCAATCCTTGCATGTTTTAAAATGTTCTGCTTTAATTGATACATTAACACAGAATAACGCCACACGGCGGCAAGCCGGATGTTCTTGGTTTCAAACAGCTGGTGCTCAACACGTAAAAAAGTGATCATTGCTTCAAGCTACCTGAAGCACCCGGTGGACATCAGCGTGTCTTCATGCAAGCGAAACAACAACAACAACAACAATAATAACAATAATAGTACGAGCTGAAGACTTACCAGTCACCAGAAGCGAGAACAATCTCATTTTCTAAAAAAAGAAAGAATAACAAATTGGCATGAGTCAGGGGCGAGTTTATTCAAACATATGTGAGAAACAGCAAATTAATGCACCCTATATGATCACATGGTGGTCCTCACCACACTGGCTAACTCTGTTGGAAACTGTTTGTCATCACGAATTGATTAAGTGCATGAGTACTTGTTTTCAACATACCTGAAAACATAAAAAAAAAAGCATTTTAGCTAGCCAGGTAAATGTGAAATGAAAGGAAGGGAAGGTACTTGGAAGCAAACATCCACATTCTTACAGGAGCCCATAAAGTGTAGTTATAAACAGGAATTAGACTAATTTATAGAGGTATGTTGAGGCACAAATGGCATGTATCATGTTGGATGAAATCAGTAGTCTGTTACTGATTTGTATATGTACCTCAAGCTTTTATTGTATTAGTACCTCTATTTGTTAGAGATATCTGTAAGAGCTATGCAGAAGGCAATGATGTTAACAGGGAGATAAATATCTTGTTTGATAGCCAGAACTAGGAAAGGGGCAACAGAAAGGAAAAGAACATTTGCGAGGTACCTTTGCCTAAAAACAAACCTAGCAAAACCGCAAATGATGCACTGAAAAGCAATATGGGTGTCACAAAATATTGCCCACTTCATTGAGGAGCACGGCATCGGGTTAGAGATTCCTCGCCGAATTAAACCCAGCAAAGAAAAACGGTGCGCTCCCAGCAAGAACCTTAACATGCCTAACGTCACGCAACCGTGGCCCAAAGCATACACGGCACGATTCTAGTATGTTCTGAGGAACTCTGGAATGCGGCGCTTAGTCATCGCATCACAGCGAATGAGCGCACAAGACAGACGAGCAGTACTCAGCACGCCTGATGGCTGCCGAGCAGTGTTGCATGGGACGTTGTTCCTTGGAACGAGTTCCTTTTGGAAGGAACGAAGCAATGCCATTGTTCCTTTTAGGGTTGGTGGAACTGTAACGGTAACGCATTACATTTGCGAAGGAATGGCAAAGGGAACGGCATTCCTTCGATACACTTTCCACTCCACAATGATCACACCTACGTAGTACGTATGCAGGGCGAATAGGCAGGGCTACAGCAAGCCATCCTTGGATTCCCCATTTTCCTGCCACCAGTATCACTCTCTCATAGAAAATCATGCGTGAAAATGCCATTCTATTGTGGTTTTGATGATTCGACGAGAGTGACGCTTCCCCTTCACTGTGGCTGCACGACGTCCGGGTATCTTGCTACTCCTTAGCGGTGGCTGCTTACTATGGCCGCCTGTCAGCCAGCCCTGTATGATTGTACGGCAGGAACTGCATGCAACAGCGAGGTTCCTTTCGTCCCTTATTATCCCACCGCCAGGGCTCCCTCTGAACTAAAACACTGTCAACGCATGTTTTACCACCATCTCTTCCCGCATTGGTTCTGAGAATGCGGTTGTGGCCATGGTTGTCCATACTCATAAGACACTCTGTGCGTCAAACTCTTCAAGGTATTTCAGTTCTGAACAGGCTGTGCCTTTATTTAGCATCAGCAGTCCCATACCCTCGGCAAAGAAACAAAAGGCTTCTGATACACGTGCTCACGCGAACGTGTGCTGAACATGCTTATGTATGTGCATGCGTGCTTGTAATGCTGAGTGAAGTTAACATCATTCTAACCCAGATCTGGTTCATTATGTTCCTTGATTCCCAGTTTGTTTCTAATAAAAACTATAGTTTCATTGCCATGCGACCAAAGGGCTAGCTACACAATAATAACCAAACATTTCAATGCACCGCGTGCCATTCACATTACTGGACAGCCCCTTTTGCTGTATAAAAATGCCCTGTCAACCATGCTTCCATGCTTGTGTGGTGTGGGTCATATATATATATATATTTTTAGGGGCGAAGCTCCTTAAGGTTTGGGTCTGTCCGTCCGTTGTAGTAGCGCGTTACCTACTAGGAACACGCTACTAGGAGGGCCTAGTTTTCGGCAATGGTACACTGTGGTACGGAGAATCATTCTGCGCTTTGAAGTATTCGCACGCGCCACCAACCCCACGCCGGCCCTGCATACCTTGAACTAACTAACGCTTTACCAGCTCGCAAAGGAGAACGCGCCCTCACCCGCGAGAGACAACGTTGGCGCAGGCAGCGTCTTCTAGCGAGTTTCTTGATTGAAAAATACCGACCGCTCGCGCTGGAGAACCGTTCATCGGCCACCCATATATATATATATAGGCACTGGATCTTGACTTGCAATGAAGTGCCGGTGGGAGATTTCACTTGTGTGTAGTTGAACCATAAGGATTCGTAGCGTGCGCGTTAACTAAATTAATCCGGAACTCGGCACGATCTACGCTCCGTGGATATGCTGCGAATTTTTTTTTGGTTGGTGTCCCATCAAATTATGCATGTGAGGCTATTTATTTTCTTGTTTATTTCCTGCAACACAACAGCATTTCTCCCTTGCATGAATGTCGGTGTGCCTACGAATTGAACAGGCAATTAATGCTTATTACTAATGCCACAAAGAAAAGAAGAAAACAGTCCCACTTTATTTAATTCTGCGGTAAATGCACATAATAGCAATATTAAAATTCCTCACACCGACGTACATTCAGGGAAGCCATAACTAACAACAAAAGTACAGCACATCACAAATTCTTTAAAGTGATAAGAACTAAGTAAATGCAATAAATCTGGAACTGCCAATTAGTTTATTAAAATGCTACAAAGGCTACCACCAATCTTGAGCAAAATAGTTTAAGATCGAGAATGCCGACGACATTGGAGAATCTTTTTCCAGTATTTGTGTGCAATGGCATGGGTCAGGCACAAACCCTTATATACTCCTAAATCAAGGTCTATTACTAGCTTTTCGTGTCAGATGCATTGTTGCTACATGCATTGGTGCATGTTAGTATAACTACCTATTTCCACATTAGAGGCGCAGTATCCTGGCTACGCATATGAAGACTAAAGTGGAAGGTGCCGTATGTGTTGCACCTGTAATAGACCAGCGCCAAAGTTGACAAAGTTGCAGTGGAGTTGCTCGTAAAATGCTTGGTGCTACTTGAAAATATTTGCCTTGGAGCGTTTCTTTAGATATTTCTTTGTCTACAGCTATTATGCTGGCGGTGACGTTCAAATTCGTGAAATATACATAGGCCGATGTGAGATTTAGAATGTTCACTTAATTTTTCCTCAGGATTAATTTTCACTTTTAGAAATGAAATGCAACATTAATGTAACAACACGTTCCAATATATGAAATGTAACTGGAACGTGTTCCTTTTTTATTAAAGGAACTTGTAACGGGAACTCGTTACAATATTGTGAAGGAACGAGGAACGAGTATCCGTTCCTGTTTTTGAGGAACGTGTACAACACTGCTGCCGAGATAGCGCGCTCGCCAGCGATGGCGACCGCGCGTAGTCCTCATTCAGTTACTTCTCCAGCGACCCCCCCCCTCGCTGCGTGCTCCTTAAAGGGGCACTGACACCAAAACTTTCGTCTGGTGTTTTTTCGCTGCAATACGTAGCTGGGGACCTGTTAGCCATAACACGGCACATCATTTGCTCCAGCGCGCGTCAGATAATTATTTACGGCCCGTTTATTACCCACTAGTTTCAGTTTTGGTTTGGGAGAGCTCAAAAAACGACGAGGCGCCCGGTGAAACTGGCGCCATCTAGCGCTCGCGATGGAGTAGGCGAGTTCGGACACGTGAGCACACATAACTGTGACGCACTTCCGCACGACAACCGCCGCGTGCTCGTTTTCTTTCGCCTGTCGCACGTCCTGCGCGTTGTTGTCGCTGTTGCTGTCATCGTTGTTGGGTGGCAACTATTTTCTTGAGGTCTGGCGTCGCCGGCAGTCTACTAACGCAGCCGCAGCGAATAAGCAATGGCGGCTATGACGTCATCATTGCTAGCTGCACTGTCGGAGCTCGGCTGCCGTGGTGACGTCGCGGAAGTTGGGGGTCCCCTTCAGGTCACCTTTGCTGCTGTCGATGTCGCGATGTACGGCGTCTAGCGCTCGATTGCGCATGCGAACTTCATTATTCATTTAAATTACCTTCGGAGCTGTGTTCGCCATTGAGATTTGGTATATGACATCTCTATGTCCACGAAAATCGATCTCGCGGGCTATCTTAGCAGCGAAATTTTGGTGTCAGTGCACCTTTAAAGACGGGCAGGGCGTTACCTCTCCGCTTCGACGCAAGCCTCCCGAGCCGAGCGGGATGATCGCATGCGCCTTCCGAGTGACGGCGATGGGCCGGGCTCGTTTGATCTAGGTCTGCTTCAGCCGCGCTCGTCTCCCCCGCTCGCGTGCTTTACGATGCGCGGGAGGTTGTAATCAATTTGGACTTTACACGGGACATGACGGCGACGGCGATATCGCAATAAAACATGCATTCTTCAAGCGAAAAGTGTCTCTTCTTCATGCAAACAATGCCACACTAAAGCTCAAGTTATAATAAGTGCCGGCAACTCAGTTTTATTACTGTCGCGTAATGCACTGTCCTCGTGTTATACACTAATGCTTACTAGCGGGCAATTCAGATACCTAAGTATACCAGGAAAAACTTATGAGGCGAGAACTGTCAAAAGGACAGAGAGTTGAGCGAGTTGGTAACAGTCCATAATCAAAAGAAGAGGCGTGCAGGACGCGGACACAAGGAGAGCAGTGAACAACACGAACGTAAATCCAAAAGTGTACGATAAAAGGGCGAACAACACCATAGTAAATCCAAAAGTGTACGATAAAAGGGCGTTCTTTTTTGTTCTTTTTTCGCTGCTTCGGGGTGGCGCAGGTGGCGCTGCCTTCGAACTCGTCTGCCTGCATAGGCGCGTAGTACTGCGATTGTCATGCATGCGGCGCTGCATGTCCGAGGCGCACCCCGCGCGCCGACTTTCGCTCGCCTCTTCTCCTCCTCGTCACCTCTGGAATGCCGACCTTGAAACCGGTTCCTGTTGAGAAGCCTCCCACGCCCGAAAGGGTTTCCAGGGAGACGACGACGCATCATGCGCGGTACCCAGTGTTGCTGGCATGCCTACACTAGGAAAGGAGCGACTTCGTAGATAAAAAAATTGTGTTTTAATAATTTCTGTTCAGTTTCTGGAGAAACCACTGCACGCTGGGACACTTCGAAAGGTACGCTTTCTCTTGAGCCAAAAAACGGGAGAGCGATGAAGGACGGTAGACGGTCCCTTTAAAGGAGTACTGACACGAATTTTTGACATTCTCGTATTGTTGCTGTAAATGAAAGCACTGGCGTGGAGAACCCCAGGAACAGTGTCATGGTGCCCCGCAACGCAATGAATATATTTTTAATACGGCTCCCTTAAAAGCTGACTTTCGGTTTCGCTTTCGAGGGGGCGGTTTCCTAGTGACGTATCAACATAGTCGGACGACGTCCGAGTCACGTAGGGACAGAAATTCTTCATAGCGTCGCTGCAACTCTGTCGTCTTTGGTCAATTACACCTGAGGCACGCAAACAACAGCAATTTCACGGTCGTCCAGTGACTCTGACAGCGATTTCGGCGATTTTTAAGAGCCCGTGTTCATACGTCATCGTAGTGTCCATTGCAATGGGGCTGGCTTGCTGTGCTGGGCGACGAAAACTTTAAAACCAAATTAAAATATTTTGTACGTGTTTCCTGGCTTCCGTGTGTGGAGGGCGTTAACAATACATGGCTAGGAAACGAAAAATGTATATTTTGCGCCGCCGCAAAATCGTGTCAGTACTCCTTTAAGTACAACTGAAGTTCGCCGCGGAACCGCTGAGACAGTCACGCAATTAGGTACACACCAAGAACAAGTACATCGTGAAATCCCGCGGTAAGCGACGTTTTGGTTGAAACGGCAGGATGTTTATCATCGCTGACATTATATAGAACAGCTATCGTTGCTCAAATGTACAGTCTGTTTCACACTTAGGGGAAATCTCGGAGCGCGTGGCATCGCGATACGGCCAGCGCAGGAATTTAACAGGCCAGCGCAGCACCTCGCGCATGCGCAGACGCTCCAGGAAAATAGTCTTGAACCGCGTCGTCTGCTACGGCGGCGAGCGCTGGCCGCATTGTCGGACAGCGCGCGCCTTTCATAGTTACTGCGGGGACTGGGCCGATACTCGGATCCGTACGAATCGTTGCTCGACGCCTCTCTCAACCTTAATTGGCGATGATGCCGTCCTAGAAACAACATTTGATGGCATACCTTGTTTGCTCTCTCGTATGTTTCTTCGCTGTGTTTGCACCGCATTACGCTGCGACGAGGAAGACATCGCAATGAGCGCGCATCGTGCGTGGTGTTCTTTGCTGCTAAAAAAAAAAACAAAAAACAAAAAAAAAACAAAGCATTCAACAGTGACTGCCATGCCACTATCTGGAGTTAAGACAGTAAAACAGCAGTTGCAGGACCTGACGAGGCACTAAGTGTCGTTCGAAGCGTCACGCGTGCATTTCGGCGCCGGAGAACGATTCCTGACTGGTGTATATATGAAATCTCATCGAGAAGAAGCAGGTTGTTGTCAACGTAAAGCGTTTCCTGAATGTTCCCATTTCCCATTTGTTTTATTGTGTACATGCATGTATAGCTGAACGGCAGTCACTGTTGCGTGCTTTGTTTTGTTTAGCGTGAAATAGAGACCACGCAAGATGCAAGCTCCTTTCGCAGCCTACTGCAGTGCACACACAGTGAAGAAATATGCCTAAACGCACTCAGTACCACGGCGTTTCGAGAGAGCAAGCAAGGTATATGCTGTCGAATGCTGTTTCTAGAGCCCCATTGTCGTCGATAAAGGCTGAGAGTTAGGCGTCGCGCAACGTTTAGTACAGAGTATCGGCCCAGTTCTCGCAGTAACAATGAAATCCGCACGCGGCCCGACAATGCGGCCAGCACGCGCCGCCGTAGCTGACGACGCGATTCAACACTACATCCCTGAAGCGTCTGCGCACGCGCGAGCTGCTGCCGGCGAGCGACTGCAGCGCTGGCCGCATCGCGATGCCACGCGCTCCGAGATTTCCCCTAAGTCTGCAACAGACTGTACATGCTGAATGGAGTTGTCGTCGACTGCCCTTGATAAAGCGGCTGTAACACCGGGTTAGTACAGTTTGGACCATGGTTACGAGATGCTTGTCTACTGCAAGTGTGGTGTTTGGTGTTCCCTCAAGAATTTGGTTGCTTGCGCGCTCAAGATAGCGGACCTGCGCGCAACTCTGCTCCCGTAGGGAACGTATACTCAGGATGTCCGAGGCGCATCTCACCGCGCCGACTTTCCCTCGCCTCTCCTTCTGGAATGTTGTCTTAGGAACTGATTCCTGTTGGAAAAAGGCCGCTTGCATCCAAAAGGGTTGCTCGGGGATACGCGCCCAGTAACCAGTGTTGTCGGCGTCTTTACACGTAGAAAAGGAGCAACTGCGTAGGTGAAAAAATTCTGTTTTTAATAATTTCTACTCACTTTCTGGAGAAAAAACTACACGGTGGGGCACCTTGAAAAGTGCACTTTCTGTTAAGCGAGAAAAAAAGAAAAAGGGTGAACGATGAAGGACGGTAGACAGTCCCTTTAACTAGACACTCTTGACTCTATAGACACATGTAATGAGAGAGGAGATTGAAGGTGTTAACCTTCAACCCCTCTCTCATTACACCCGAAACTACCCTGCCCCCCCCCCCCCCCACGCCTCCACTTCTCGCCCATGAGTAGGGCAGCGTACCGGTACTCCTGACTAATCACCCTTCCTGCCTTTACCCTCTCTTCTGCTTTCCTCTTTCCTTGAGAGATTTTCTGTCGAGAGAGACAGAGAGCAAAGGAATCTATCACGAGTGGTTCCATATTCACGGGAATCCAATGCGACCGTCTGGGCTGTGTGACACACAAATCTCAAGTTCTCAACCAATACATTCCTGTCCGAGAGGCCGGAGCTGGAGAGCAGCATCTTCCACTGTGCTGCGCGATTCCGAAAACGAAGAGATCCGTTGTGGCAGCGATGCTTCTGGCGATAAGTCCACGCTAGGAAGCTCTGCCGCGAGCCTTTTACTACTCGACTCGCGACAACGCTCCGGCGCTACGATACGGGCGGTTCTTATCGGTATGCCTCCGCGCGGCACAGCCGAGCAAACCGACATATCTACGCGCGTCGCGAGACACTTTGTTTGCACGAACGAATTCCTAACGGCGAGATGTCACACCTTCCATTCTTTTCCAGCGTTCGTGTTTCTTTATTAGGTCTACCATTATGCAGCGTGCCATGTGTGATGTAACTGTCCTTGTGTTTTATAGCTACGCCTCAGAATTAGCGCGGCCAGTTCATTATTCCGTTATATGCATATATGCGAAAGGAAGCGCGTAAGAGAGGGAGACAGTGAGAGATGAAAGAAAAAAAAAGAAGAAAAGGAACAGGCATCGAACCATTTATGCAGCTATTTTAGCAAATTTGAACTCTGTCCGAAAGAAGGCATTCCTCATAGCCATAACATCCATTTTCCTATGGTATCATGTACTACCTCATGAAAGAGAGAGAGAAAGAGAAAAACGAACCAGTTTCACCTAATGAGTGTAAAAGCTGCTGAAACAGTGGCGTTTTGATTTTTGACGTGATTCCCTTGTGAGTTTCTGTCATCTTTTTTTGTATGTGGGATTTTCTGACGATTATTCCTGATTTCTTGTGTGTTTTTGTAATCAGTTGTGGGTGCGTGTGATTATTTTAGCCATGGAAATGCAGCCGTGGCTGCGAGGGATCGAACCCGTTACTTTCGGCTAAACGTATTCTGCACCTTATAGCAACCTTGAATTTGCATAACCACCATCATGTAGCGCGCAGCGGGCTGAGGGCAAGGATCGAGTGGCTCGATCGCGGCAGTGGTATACCCAGTCGAGAGCAAGAAAACGCCCCGCGTGACACGATACCACACCTTGAGGGCGTCAAGCGCAGCCCTATATATAGAAGAGCTCCGCTGTTAAAAAAATGTCATCCAGTAGCACAAAGCTACAGAACTGGCGCAGCGTCGCCTATGCCGCTTTTTTAAAAAAAATCTATGTATCCATCTATCTGGCGTGAACTCTATACAGCCTATCTATACGTGTTTGAATGTCAGTCAAGACAGCTTATGTCAGTCAAGGACCACCTTTTAGACGTTTAACGTACGGTTTGAAAACACTTACCCTTTGTTGCGACTAAAATGGATTATTCTTATTACTTGGAATGTAAACATGCACGCACAAAGACATCAAGGAAATAGAGCTGGCTGACAGCTAACACCGAGAGGAACACAACGCGTGCCTACTCTTTGGGAGAAGAAAATAGAGACGAGGGAGAGAGGAATGAAAGATGAAAGAAAATAGAAAGTAAAAACACTCGAATACAGAAAGGAAAACACACCGAAATCACAATATGGCTACAAGCGAGACGCCAGGCCAGTAGCTTCTTAAGGCAGAAATAGCAATAGCGGCTTTCTTGATCGCAGAACGATAATCTGTTATGCTTTATTTGATCGTTTTGATTTCAACACACAAAGAAAATGTGCGTATCCATTTTAAAGAAGAACGAAAGACGTCAAGCGACGTAGCCAGTGCCCCCAGTGACGTCATTTGCTGAACGAAGAGCGGGCGCTTTCCAGGTGTTAACCTTCAACCCCTCTCTCATTACACCCGAAACTACCCTGCCCCCCCCCCCCCCCCCACGCCTCCACTTCTCGCCCATGAGTAGGGCAGCGTACCGGTACTCCTGACTAATCACCCTTCCTGCCTTTACCCTCTCTTCTGCTTTCCTCTTTCCTTGAGAGATTTTCTGTCGAGAGAGACAGAGAGCAAAGGAATCTATCACGAGTGGTTCCATATTCACGGGAATCCAATGCGACCGTCTGGGCTGTGTGACACACAAATCTCAAGTTCTCAACCAATACATTCCTGTCCGAGAGGCCGGAGCTGGAGAGCAGCATCTTCCACTGTGCTGCGCGATCCGAAAACGAAGAGATCCGTTGTGGCAGCGATGCTTCTGGCGATAAGTCCACGCTAGGAAGCTCTGCCGCGAGCCTTTTACTACTCGACTCGCGACAACGCTCCGGCGCTACGATACGGGCGGTTCTTATCGGTATGCCTCCGCGCGGCACAGCCGAGCAAACCGACATATCTACGCGCGTCGCGAGACACTTTGTTTGCACGAACGAATTCCTAACGGCGAGATGTCACACCTTCCATTTTTTTCCAGCGTTCGTGTTTCTTTATTAGGTCTACCATTATGCAGCGTGCCATGTGTGATGTAACTGTCCTTGTGTTTTATAGCTACGCCTCAGAATTAGCGCGGCCAGTTCATTATTCCGTTATATGCATATATGCGAAGGAAGCGCGTAAGAGAGGGAGACAGTGAGAGATGAAAGAAAAAAAAGAAGAAAAGGAACAGGCATCGAACCATTTATGCAGCTATTTTAGCAAATTTGAACTCTGTCCGAAAGAAGGCATTCCTCATAGCCATAACATCCATTTTCCTATGGTATCATGTACTACCTCATGAAAGAGAGAGAGAAAGAGAAAAACGAACCAGTTTCACCTAATGAGTGTAAAAGCTGCTGAAACAGTGGCGTTTTGATTTTTGACGTGATTCCCTTGTGAGTTTCTGTCATCTTTTTTTGTATGTGGGATTTTCTGACGATTATTCCTGATTTCTTGTGTGTTTTTGTAATCAGTTGTGGGTGCGTGTGATTATTTTAGCCATGGAAATGCAGCCGTGGCTGCGAGGATCGAACCCGTTACTTTCGGCTAAACGTATTCTGCACCTTATAGCACCTTGAATTTGCATAACCACCATCATGTAGCGCGCAGCGGGCTGAGGGCAAGGATCGAGTGGCTCGATCGCGGCAGTGGGTATACCCAGTCGAGAGCAAGAAAACGCCCCGCGTGACACGATACCACACCTTGAGGGCGTCAAGCGCAGCCCTATCTATAGAAGAGCTCCGCTGTTAAAAAAATGTCATCCAGTAGCACAAAGCTACAGAACTGGCGCAGCGTCGCCTATGCCGCTTTTAAAAAAAAATCGATGTATCCATCTGTCTGCGTGAATTCTATACAGCCTATCTATACGTGTTTGAATGTCAGTCAAGACAGCTTATGTCAGTCAAGGACCACCTTTTAGACGTTTAACGTACGGTTTGAAAACACTTGAAAACAAGAAACGCATACCCTTTGTTGCGACTAAAATGGATTATTCTTATTACTTGGAATGTAAACATGCACGCACAAAGACATCAGGGAAAGAGAGCTGGCTGAACACCGAGAGGAACACAACGCGTGCCTACTCTTTGGGAGAAGAAAATAGAGAAGAGGGAGAGAGGAATTAAAGATGAAAGAAAATAGAAAGTAGAAACACTCGAATACAGAAGGAAAACACACCGAAATCACAATATGGGTACAAGCGAGACGCCAGGCCAGTAGCTTCTTAAGGCAGAAATAGCAATAGCGTCTTTCTTGATCGCAGAACGATAATCTGTTATGCTTTATTTGCTAGTTTTGATTTCAACACACAAAGAAAATGTGCGTATCCATTTTAAAGAAGAACGAAAGAAGTCAAGCGACGTAGCCAGTGCCCCCAGTGACGTAATTTGCTGAACGAAGAGCGGGCGCTTTCCAGCTGTGTTTGAAACCAAATTGCGAATACACGCGGTTGCGCGTCCGGCAGTGGTATTTGGTGCACATGTCCGCAGGAGTCCCCAGCTTCGCCCACTCGTCATGGTTCACTTGGTGGAGATGCGTGGAGTTTTTCTTGTTTTGACTACGTTCAAAAAGTGGTGCAGGGCTCATTTAAAGTAATTTCTAGCGGAATGAAACTTCTCTTTCGAAGAAACAAAAAATAGAGTTCAGAGCTTAACGTTCGGTCTTTTGGCGTGTTACGGTACAGCAATATTGATTTTCGTGCGATTTTGTATTTTCTCTCCATGTTTCCGCAATCAATCCTCCAACTGTCTTTACCGGTATCTGTCGACATGTTTATTTTACACGTGCCCTCCGCTCTGGCAGTCTGGTGGCCAGGTTGGCCAAGTGGTGAAGGAGGATCAGAAACTTGAAAAACCGAAACTACTCGTGTTTCTACTATAGAGAAGGCGTGAAACAGAACTTCTGAACTGCCTGAGAGATTGCCTGCTTGGCGCTGTAGCGAAATGGAATACCTATCGGTGCCTTGCAGATAAATATGAACTTTCCAGAACTTTGTTCTATACAAAGATGCTTTTGACAATTTACAGTTTGCCACTTACATATATATCGTTGTGATTTGCAGCCCATTCTAAGTCCACTGCAGGGACGAAGGATTTTCCCAATGGTCTACAATTCGCCGTACCTTTTGATATAGCGGATTCCATATTATTCCGTCTAATTTTCTGCCGCCCGCGGCTGCGTTTCCCATTCTTCGGTATCCATTCGTTTTCATTGCAGTTGACCATCCGTTATCTTTCCCCGTCGGTTATCACACAGGTCCTGTTGTTTCACCTAATGACAATTTGAATATCAGTTGCGCATGTTTGTTCTCTTCTCAGTTCAGCCGCTTTCCGGTTTCGTAATGTTACGCGGATCATTATTTTTCTTTCCACCGCACACTGCGTTGTTCTTAACTTTTCTTCAAGCCTCCGCCATGCTCCGAGTTTCAGCACTATAAGTTGGTATATAGTATGCAGGTATATTATGCTTTCCGCTTCAGGGATAGTCGTAAATTGCCTTTCACGATTTGGGAGTATTTTCCTTACGCGCTGGGGCGCAGCTTTGCCTATTAGGCGGATTTCTACTTCGTGAGAAGGCTCCCCTGTTCATAACCTGCCTCTATATATGCATCTCCTAGCACCAATTCTAGAGGCTGATAATTTTCATCTCGTGAGCTTTCACACAGATTGTTGAACGGTACCTCTGCCCTTAGCATGTTGATTTTAGCCATTTAACTTATCGCTTTATAGATTTTGATCTTCAGTCACACTGTGCAGCTAGTCTTCGTCACCATGTCGTCTACAAATCACAGGTTGGTGAGGTACACTCACTTAGCATTATTAATTCCTGTTTCGTCCCAGCCTAATTGCTGAACTATTTCTCCTGAGAATGTGGTGAACGACATTGAGGAGATTGTATCTACTTGGCTGACCTCTTTGTCAATAACCCCCCCCCCCCCCTCCGGGGGTCCCCTTTTTTCTTTATTTTTTCTTTGCTTGTGTAGAAGCACGGTGTGGAACCTTTGCATATGTTGGCGAAAAAATTCACACGTACTCCCTGGTGATGTGGTGCCTCTAAGACTTGTGGCATCATCACTGAGTCGAATGCTATTTTTGCAGTTTGCAAAAGGCCATGTAGAGGGGTTTGTTGCGCTCATCTGATTTACCAATTACTTTGTTTATCGCATGGCCGTGATCTATTCCGCACTACCACTTCCTGAAGCCGGCTTTCTCTCTTGGTTATGGTTACGTGTCTCCGTTATCTTGTTGAAAATTATCTTCTTAAATACCTTGTACATTACTGAAAGTACAGTGATACAGTGATAGGCCTATCACGTTGCAAGTCTTTTTACACCCCCCCTCCTTGGGTATTAGTGTAACGCTGGCATTTTTCCAGCTCAGTGGGACGCTTGAGGTCTTCCTGCCTACGCGCAACGTATAGGAGGTGTTTCAGCTAACTTGCGCACCTTTAAAAAAGATTACGTGCGCGTTACAGGGATGCAAAAATTTAGTATAATTCACTCTCACCTAAACCACCTCAAACTATTTTTAAAAATGATCTCTGGTAATAATTTATTAAGCAACTAGTAAACTCTTAAACGGCTGCTTCAAGTCCAATGTGTTCAATGGTGATATTGTAAAGTATGTTTTTTGGTGTCCATGCTAACAAGTGCAACAGTTCTAATTATTATGGACTTAATAATTTATTAAGCAACTAGTAAACTCTTAAACGGCTGCTTCAAGTCCAATGTGTTCAATGGTGATATTGTAAAGTATGTTTTTTGGTGTCCATGCTAACAAGTGCAACAGTTCTAATTATTATGGACTTCCAAGAAAGTGCGTGAGATTTGAAAAGTATCATGCGGTTAGGCCCTTGCGCGGTGATATCAGCACCTTCAAACGTGCTAAACGAACCATGGACGATGGATACATGCTGAATAGTCCAAAAGAGAAAATTATAATGAGTGGCCACACCTTTCGCCTTTTCGGCCTGTCCATAACTACGGTCTGCATGCATCATATCGATGGTTCGTTTGCAGCACGTTTGAGGGCGCCAATGGCGCGGCGAGCAAGCGCTAGTCACGTGGTACTTTCTTCGAATCTCGCGCAGTGTCTCAGAAGCCCGAAAAATAAAATCATTGCGCTTATGAGCATGAAAATAGATTATTTGCACACTAAATAACGTGCTTTATAATTTCACCATTGAGCATATTACGTTTAAATCAACCGTTCAATAGTTGGCGAATTAATGAACGCTAATATGGCTGTTAGTACTGGGAGAATGCAGTGATTGAATACTTTTCGCTTTAATGAGAGCGGTAAGTTTCCGGTCATGATTTCGTAATGCCTTCCGAATGCGCTCCAGCCCACACTTATTCTACGGAGAATTTCTTTTACCTGGGTAGGAGTTCCTGATATTAACTTACGGTGCAGAAACATGGAGAATAACGAAAAAACTAGAGATGAAACTAAGGAGCACGCAACGTGCAATGGAAAGAAAAATGATAGGGGTAACGCTAAGAGATAAAAAAACGAGCGGAATGGATCAGAGAACAGACAGGAGTAGCTGATATTATCTTATCAATTAAAAGAAAGAAGTGGACCTGGGCAGGACATGTCATGAGGAGGAAGGATAACAGGTGGACAGTAAGGGCGACGGAATGGATACCAAGAGAGGGAAAACGCAACAGAGGCAGGCAAAAGGTTAGATGGAGCGATGAAATTAAAAAGTTTGCGGGCATAAAGTGGAACCAACTCGCTCAGGATAGGGTGGATTGGAAATTGTTCGGAGAGGCCTTCGTCCTGCAGTGGACCTAAACAGGCTGATGATGATGATGATGGCTATTGTAAGACGGTCCTGATAAATACTAACTTGGTTGCATCCTCGTAACACGCATGTGGAATTTTTTTCTTTATAGTGTGGCGCAAGATAGCTGGAACATCCTGTACATAATATACGCTGTAGCCAGTGCTCTAAACGGTTGTGCACTAATATGGCGTACTTGATGAGGCTATATATGGCTCTATGTGGCCGAGCGTTCTCTGATGTGAGAAGTACTGTCGCAACCACGTGGCAATATTGCCCATTTCCCGCACTGTCTTCGTTATCTTTCCCGAACCTTATCGTTCTCCAACTTCGTCTAGATAACACATGACGTCTAGTTCGACATTGCACCTTGAGAGTTCAACAGTGCCTTGGAACAGCCCGACAAGACGGCTTTTGTTAGCTTGTTTGTTGCCGATAATAGCGTCCTCCAAGCGGTCTCTCAAGGAACAGTTCCCGTGGTAGAAATTAAAAAAAAAAATAGCAGCTGTCTTTTTGGCCATGCGTGACCAATTGAATTTGAAATAAAATTTTCGGCAACGACGATGCTTTATTGATAGTAAAGTTGATTGACTGATAGTGTTTGACAAAGGTAATCGAGTATTCCATATACCCTACCTTCATTTAATCACAGAAGCGAACCACGCGAAACTCGAAATTGACAGAGCGATCTAAAAAAAAAGTGTAAAAACGGACAAGTCGTTTCATGAATAATAAAATTTTTAAAATTATTTTTTTGCCAGCGTGGTTGTGGTAAAACCGGCAGCCTCAAACTCATCTTGTTTTGAAATTCTAAGCCGAAAACAACACAACATCGGAGTGAACTATGAGGGTGTTTACTTAATGCTTTCTAGATTTAGATCTTCAGCCATGCTGTGCATGCAGTTAGTCTTCGTCACCACATCGTCCACAAATTATAGGTTGTATAGTGAGATGATGTACATCCACACAGTCCAGCCGCATGTTCGCTCAGGTGGCAGAGGTTTTGCTTCTGATTGATTTGTGGGGTTTAACGTCCCAAAACTAGCTCTGATTATGAGAGACGCCGTAGTGGAGGTCTCCGGAAATTTCGACCACCTGGGGTTCTTTAACGCGCACTGACATCGCACAGCAAACGGGCCTCGACATTTCGCCTCCATCGAAATGCCCGCGGCCGGGATTTGATCCCGCGACCTTCGGATCAGCAGCCGAGTACCATAACCACTAGACCACCATGGTGGGGCGAGGTTTTGCTTCTAAAGGGCTAAAGTTGGTACTTCGTATAAAAATGTAAAGCGGGTTACTCTAGAGCTACGTGCAAATTGTCAGACAGGAACCTGCGAGGCAGACTTTGTATAATCCTTACTTTTCATGACCTCAGGCGTTTATTACGCCGATACACTACGAATGGCACACAGACCGTACAGACAGGATTCGTTCTGCCACCAAGCCGGCATTTCCGCTATGTAGTAATGTGGAAAATGACCAAGTCTGGCTGAAGACTTGCAAGTTAAGAATAGCAAAACTTAAGCAATACCAAGCTTCATTGTTGAGTTTGATGCCTTTACGGTATGTAACATCCGTATGATGGGTTTGTGCTGCTCCTAAGTGAACACGCCGTCTTTATATAACACATAATTTTGCCATTTGATGCCACGGTGACTAACGGCCTGCCGCAAAAGCATGAGCTATGCAGTGAAACAACAACACTGTCTTTCTGGATAATGTGCTTCTGTAGTGCGCAGCGTCCATTGTTTCTTTATTAAAAACTGATAATTTCGGGACAGGCTGAAAAGAATCGCTTTCGGCCGAGGATGAGGCATATTTCAGGTAAAATTCGCTGTCGTCGAAATGTGGAAGGAAATACAAGCAATAAAGAGAAAGCAAACGGCTAAAAGATAAGTACAAAAAGCTTCAAGGAACATCCACACAGTATAGGCAGAACTAAAGTCACCATAAGGATTCGCCCATTTCCAGTATTTTTTTCTCGGTAAAGTTTCAACTGGGGGACTGAAGATCAGTCGGAAAACACAAGGTTCCCCACACTGCAAACCCGTTAATTGGATACTGTCAATCAGGCGATGCCCGAGCTAATCCGAGCGTCTGGGCGGGTTATCGCATGAAGCCCACGCCCATCCTCCAGCGACCGGCATGGAGGCGTATAGGCACAGCTGGCGGCAAACTATCTTGTCTATCGCTTTCTGACAGAGAACACTCTCGAAGACGAAACACTCAAATTCTGTTCGCAGAGTGCATCAGAAAACTTCTTTCCAGGAACTGTTTCACGGCGACGGTACAACTCCAGGCACAGCGCAAAGACCCGCGACCGTTACGGGGTCGTTTGAAAAGGCGGCGCCTTTGTGCAATGGCGCTGCCGGTCCCATCGATACCCTACTCGCGCCTTTCTCACCTCAGCACGGCGTCTTCAGTCTTCTCGGGTAGTCTGGCGTATTTCCACGACTTGTTTCGGAGCCTGCCCGTCGCAAACACCACGTAACGTCGGTTCACCTCCCGGTCACGTCCGAGTTCGTTTGTCGCGTATACGCCGGCAGAAGGAAGGCGCGGCACTCAGCAATCCGGCGCAGGGCACGTTTTCGCGCGGTCCCCGGCAGTGTAAATGGCGGCGGGCGTAGTCCTCGAACTTTAGACGGTCTCCGTGCGCGCGCTCACCGTTGCCCCGTCGACGCTTATCGCAAGAGCGATAACTCCTCAGGTTGCCTCCTCCTTTGTGTGTGCGTGTGTGTCAAGAGTCGTGTAGTACGAGCGTGTATGTTGGAGTCGGTGCCCGTTTCTTTATAAGGCGTCGCGAACCAAGGCTCCCTATCCGTCCGCCGGCGATGACTCGCTAAAGGGGTTCTTCATGTTCCGTCGGCGGCGTCGTTCTTTATACAATGGACCTATAACCGATACGGTATCCGGGTCTCAAGTCAAAGCCGATCGCACGAAGGTGAGACAGTCGGCGTAGGCGAAGCGATGTGAGATGATGTATACTGCTAGGTTGTAAAAAGAAAGGAGTTGGGCTTGGCCCACGCGCTGAGTCAGATATTTACAGCTCGTGAGACATATAACGCGGACACGAACCCGCAGTCGCACGCAGCGTGTTGTTTGCTCTCGTAAGTCCACAATCAACACGTTCCATGGACACGTCCTGCAAAAGGAGCCGATCGTAAGGAAGGAGACAGTTGGGAAGCATTGTAACCGGAACTCTGCGCGTGAAATACTGCTTATATTCCCAGACATCTGCTCCGAATTATATCATCATGGTCCAAGAATCACAATAATGCCTTACGGGCTAAGACGGGAGAAATAAATGATCGACCATTATCTGTCTTCAAGGCCGAATATATTCGGAAAGTACATGCATTGCCGAAATGGGCACTATCGGCAATGAACACATCTTCAAAAGCGTGTTCTATACTGAGAAATTGCAAATGAGCTCTGCGGAAACTCGCAAGGTGGAGTAACGTTTTATGAAAGGGAAAACTGTATCGTCCGCCCGCTTGTAGTACGAGGCTGCAAGGAAATGCGCTAATTCGAACTGACCGCGTTGTATGTCGCATCATGCGTATAAGCTCATTCCGTGTACCCGTGACTGCACTTGCGTCGACATTATTGTCGTTGTAACAGAATGGAGAAATGGGCTAGTTGGTATTGCATTTTTTCGCAAGCTAGGAGAGTAGATTAAGGCTTTACAAGCGGAATTAAGGTCACTGGGCAAATTCCCAGATAAAGAACAGTGCGCCAACAACCACGGAAACTGGTTTGTAAGCGTTGATGTATAGGGGTCGTCTGCGAGATGCCGTTTTCATGAGGTCGTGCGGACGTACATAGGCCAAACAGGCCAATGTCTTAATGTTCGTCTCGCTGAACACGAAAATTCACTGACTCGAGCGCCTATCTTGCCACGCGCTGTCGTTCATTCCAGTGTAGCCCCCTCTTTAGAAAAAAAGACACCCATTTTGTTCCCTTACCTTAACCAAACCACAGGAGAAATTTCGGGGGCATATTATGTAACGAAAAACGCTGCGCTCTGCTTTAGTCAACCATCCATAACATTTCAATATAAGCAATTTAGTTTCATTAATAGATATTAACCACTTACTGTAGATGTAAAGCTTTTTCACCTCAGACTGACATGCGCGATGTGAGTATTTGTGCATATATATGTGTTTCTATGTGTGAATAATCAGTTGAGAGTGGGCACTTGCAGTGTATGTTTATTTCTTCGTGTAGCATATTAATTTGCGCTCCTAGTTTACAAAACAATTAGTGCACTTAGGTGACTAGACTTGTATCGCTAAGCGTCAACATATTCGCTGGCCGCGTGAATGTAATGTAATTTATGTAAAGTAATTTTTGTCGTCTTTAGTGTCTTTATACGGAAATCGTGCTCATGCGATTCGTCTGTGTGCTGACTGGCTTATACGAACTCACTTTAGGTGTAGTTTCGAATAGCACTCCTGTGTCTGTGAACTTCACTCATTTATTTTCTACGAACAGTAGCGGCCGGCGCCGTATATAAGACAACCGACATTTCCTAAGCAACATTAGCGAAGTGTTTTATCTTAAATATTTGTTATTATTTTATCTGCTGACATACTTGTGAATTGACGCTTTACGTCACTGCGTTCCCTCGAGCGCCAACAAAAGTAGGTGCTCAAAGAAATTATCTTCAGTTGCAGCCGAAGTCGTTAGTCCCAAACTTGTACATTTATACAATACAGATATAGTGTGCTGTATTTTTTTTTAAATTCGGGACGCTGGCTTAGGCATATGATTTGACTGATTTCTGGGGTGTTACGTTTCAGAATCACGCTATGATTATGGAGGACGCCATATTGGAGTGCACCGGAAATTTCGACCACCTGGAGTTCTTTAACGTGCGCTCGCATCGCACAGTACACGGGCCTCAACATTTCGCCTCCATCAAAATGCAGCAGCCGCAGCCGGGATTCGATACTGCGACATTCAGATGAGCAGCCGAGTGCCATAGCCTGTCTTAGGCATATAATACATTTGCAAAACAGCACAAGCTTAAAAGTCATGCTGCGAGGCAGTTTCAGCGCCCTATACCCATCAGTTGTACGCGCAACTATAGAACACAACCTGGATGTGCTGAAACTTCATCGTGACGCATCATTTGTATACGTGATATTACCCCACTGGTTCCCTCTAACGTCACCTCATTAGGGCGACGGAGGTTGTGCTTGGCGAGGGACGCGGTGGCCCTTCCCGTACATAGGAGGTTAGCTGTACTTGGAACTTGCGTATGCTACCTATTGTGTCTTGTTCAGGACTTATGGCATGAGCTGCGGTACCACTTACTCTAGTTATCTCTAAATCCTCAGCACAGTACATGTTCCATAGCAGTTAGGCCAAGTATAATGTGCCTACTTCATTCCAATTTCTTGCTCAGCCTCAACGTACTGGTTGTCTAATTCCATCGACGGAAGAGACTAGCTAATTAGTATGGACTTGTGTAGCTTTACACTGTCGCATTATCCTTCAAGATAACCTCCACTACGGCGCCACATGAATCTACCTTAATGGCCGTTTGATGACGTATGATTCCTTGAATTTATGCCCATCACAATCCTTAGAACAGAAACAAACATGTGCCAAGTGGGAAAATTAATAGAAAAAGATACGTGGATGATCGCTCTGTCAGAGGAACCCGTATAACACGAAAGCAGAATGTGGCTTCACATAAGCACTTGAACGTTTATTATACATCGAGGTGAACTTCCCAATTGTTATCGGTGTTTCGCTGGTGCGGCACCTGTTTGACGTGGATGAAAACACGGTCACGCATCGCCTCCATGCATGACCAACCCCTTCTGGTAGCTGAAATAGTTTACGTAAAAACTGGACACAGTCGATGCCGTGCGATCAAGGCACCAATCACGTTTACCTGCTTCACATTGACCCGTCAACGTCGTTGCCGTTTCTTGTTGCCATCATTCTTAAAGTGTAGTTGACAGGAAAACTCCTTCTGCGGCTGCAACGTAAGCTGCACGAACGCAGCTTACATTATTTCTTATATATCTACCTTATTTGCCTCTGCCTCGATGCGCTCGTCCGGCGCCGCGCGCGCGCATCGAGGTGCACTTTGGAACATGCTTGGAACAGTGCCGCCATCCAGGCAGAGGCGAAGTGAATCTGCATGCAGTGCCTCACTTCGCCTTTTCAGGATGGCGGCACCGTTCCAGGCAAAGTGCGCCTCGATGCGCACGCGGGGAGCCGGACGAGCGCATCGAGGAGGAGGGAAAGAGGCGAGATAACAAAGAATATAACTCGCACTCGTACCATGTGCTCCGATAACACGGCCAGTAGTGTGCCGCCTACCTTTCGTTGTGGAGCGGGAGGGTGTGAGTTCGATTCCCAGCACATCAAAGAAAATTTTTCTGCGCGTTTTTCTTTGTTGTTCCTCCATATATATATTTTACTGCCTCGCTTCCGTTACGGAAATGACGGAAATGACTCCGGCATAAAACACTTTTGTGTTAAAAATTAAGATGTCAAGAAAAAGCGAATGCATGGGATGTGAATGAACATTTTTTGTAGCATTCCAGTCGGTGAATTTGGATGACCAGCACAGCTATTTAGCACACGACGTGGAGGTGACATGACAGGCCAGTTTTGTATACAAGGCTGCCGTGCTACTTCTCCTGGAGCGCCTATCGCCTTCCCATAATATACCCACCTGAGGCGGCCTGATGGATTTACTGCGGTCTCGCGACTGATTGAACGACTTCACCCACTGTCTACTTACTAGGGACCATACATGAGGTCTTAAATAGGGGAGGTTTTGGACCGGATGGATCCTCGAAGGCCTCGAAAGGTTTAGGATTCCGGAGAAGGATCATCAACCCTTTCACTGCCGAGAAAATAGGGGTAAGGGACGCCTGTCTAGTACACATCTCACCTTCGATCCTTTGGGTATACTATACTGCCGTTACTTACTTTGTGTACAAGTGCTCCTGGGCATCAGAAGCACTGAGTTATGGCTCTGCTGCTCATATTTGGAACTTGACCTGGGATTAATTCCGAAGCTCTTGCGACAGTGTTAGCACGGCGACGGCTACTCCCTTCCCGGGAGAGTTTGCACGGCCGCTTGTCGAAGGCTGCCTGTTCTTCGGGAGAATGCACAACGCGCGGCTTTTCCATCCGGCTGCCGAGACTGAACAGAGTACTCCTCAGTTGCTGTTGTAGTTACTACAACAGCAACTTCAAGGCTATATATGATCCTACACTTGGGTTGCACAAGTTGGGCCGGTGAGCAGACGTGTATTTAGGTACATGGTCAATGTTTTAGGTCGAGATCCTTATATATGCTGCTAACATATACGCGTGCTGTGAAGTAGCACAAGCCTGTTATTCTAGTATATTCAAAAATATACCAGATTGTTGAAAATTACCGAGAAGCTGCAACATATTTCATTCCGTTTTAGTACTCCGCTTTTACAATAGCAGAAGGGCTTTTAAGCAACGTCACCGTTGCCTAACTATAACAAAAAGATTCCGCTTTTCTACTTGATTCCCTTAATACTCTCACTAAAAGGCGATCTTTCAATCGAGATGATTTCCGTTACGTATCAGGATAGGTAGCAACGAGAATTTCGTATGTAGTAAACAGGTAGCAAAATGTTCATAGTTTCTGGGGTTTTACGTCCCAAAACCCCGATATAATATACGGCACCGCGGAGGGCTCTGAAAATTTCCACCACCTGCGATTCTTTAACGGTCCCTGACATCGCACAGTTTCGCTTCTATCATGCATCGCCAGGCGGGATGCAATCTTTTCAGAAACAGACGTTTAAGTAGCGCCATCGCACCATTGCCTGACGAGGGCGACGTCTAACGTTGAAATGATGTAACACCGCCATTTTCGACTGTGGACCTTGCCAGAGCAGCCTGCTGCTCTTCGGTTGGGTGATCTTCGCCGGGAATTATTTCCATCGTTTCTATCTGCTTCGCTTCCCTTGCGCCGCATGACTCGCTACATGTTTCACGTGCTCGCGTGAGTGATTGCGTGACGTGCTATGGCAATGACGAGCCCAGCCAACGGAAATGCCGCTTCGTCTACAGTAGCGGTGACTGCCCTGTCTGCTTCGTCGAGACCTGCTGGGATGCTAATCAGCTGTAAGTATTTTTCATAGCTATTGCTAGGCACATGTGGATGTCGTCGTCGATTGCGTCTGATCACTATCATGTTTCGCGGTTGAGGGTTACCTCACTTCAAAAAACAGACGCTTCCGTGGCTGTCTGGTTATGCTTACAGCAGGCGTCGGCGGCCAGCCGACGCGTGTCGGCAGTTGGTAGATATGCGCTGGTCACTCCATACTGTTCCGACGCCACTCAGCAGCCCAGTCACGAAACAAATTTGTAGAATCTGGTGCAGTGTTTTGTGTCCATCACCAATTGTCAGAGCAGGATCGTGACCCTCAAACAACGTGGTACCTGGATCGAACCGACGCGCGACAGCACCCATGTCTGCACAATCGTACGGGCTTAGTGCTACATTTTGAAATGACCTTCATGCGTAGCTTCACTCAAATTCAAATAAATAAATAAATAAATAAATTCAAATAAATAAATAAATAGATAAATAAATTCAAATAAATAAATAAATAAATAAATAAATAAATAAATAAATAAATAAATAAATAAATAAATGCAACGTTGCATGGTTGATCAATCGTTCCAAATATACTCCTTTTGATTTGACGTTCAAAGTTTGCTTATCACAAATATCCGCATTTGACCCAATAAATAGTTAGCCCTTTCGAATATCAGCAGCGAGAACACAATGTATCGGTCTATTGAAGATTATAAATGCTTCTGCTGATGCATAATGTATAAGCAATCAAAACAATCATCAGCATTTGTCTCCTTATACTGTCTCAGCGCCTAGTATCTGTCCTAAATGGTGCACGTTTTCTTTGTAATGGCAGCGCCTGTTTACGCCCCTCATTATTACGTCTCATTTGCGAATACCTTCATGCGTTTCCGCACGACGACCTAATCATTTTGTTGCGAAACACAACATATGTGTTCGCCGGGAAGGGTCGGTAAGTGTGGCGGACAGATCGGTCGGAATGGGTATAAAATGCGAATGCAGCGCTTCTCGTACAAAGCTTTTACCGGTTCTCCTAAACGAACATGTCGAAATGCACAAGGTCAACCTTTGCGGTGTTTATTAGTGCGAGGAACCGAGGCACGTGCAAACAGCGTCAGAGTTCAGTGACACTTACGAAAACCACATCACGAGCCATCGGCAAGGCCACATTTTCTTGCGCGGCTTGAAACCTTAACGAGGTCGTCATTGCCTGCTCGGCTGCCGGCGCAGTTACAATTAAGGGCGTCTCTGCATCCTTCGACTGTTGCATAACGGAGCGTTCGTGCGTGTCGCGCCTTGTCATTTTCAGCGCTATACCCATGTGTCCGTTGCACCACCTTGGCTTTCACAGGGTGCATATACTACCTAATCGGCGTCCTGACGAAGACAAGTCCACTCGTCCAAATGTTGGCTCCCACGAAATTCCCTGTTCTACATCGTTTTTAACGATCTGTCCATCGATTGTAAGGGGACATAGGGATTCCTACGAGAATTGGCAATGGCATTCCAGCATTACCGTACACGTGAGCTGTAAAAATACAGTGGTTCAGCCTGCATATGGATGACTGATAGTACTTACATAGACTTACTTCAATTTTCCCCTTACGGTTTCAAACGGCTTTGTGAATCCGCAAGTGGTTGATAATTTGAAGCCAAATGTTGCGATGTAAATGAAACGACAAACCAGCCGCGCGAACACTAATTGCCTGACTGTCTTTGGAGAACTGCGTGTGCGTCTGAAAATTTGGGAGGTCTCTGGAGCCTGCGCACGCCTTCATTGACGAAATGGGAACGCTGGGAATCGAACCCGCGTCTTCGATGTTAGCGGCGCCACTCTTTAGCAGCAAATCAAGCTGTCATGTCACGGCGTGTTGTGTTCGTGCAGGTTTATCTCTCTCCATTTCTTTTGCTTATACTTCCACCCATTCACCCAGTGCTGGAAAGCCAACCGAAACTACCTTTTCATGATATAAGCGCTCAAAGTAATAGCACCTATTTAGTGAAGTAATAATGTAAGACAAGATAGCCCAGAAGCTGTCCTGAAACTGCTCCTGATCACCCTCCTTGCTTTTCTACGCGTTCTCCATACCTGTCTGGGCAGGTAAAGCGAAGCAGTTAAAAGTAATCCCTCGATACTATTTGAAGCGACAAACAGGAATACTTGAATAATTGGAGGAATGAGTGCACTTTGCTTGCTTCCTGAACAGCCGCAGTTTCCGACCCTTTCCTGCGCTATCTTTTGCTGGAAACACTACGAAAGCATAATCTTGCGCTGATTCACTTGAACTGCCTTCAGTTTCGAAACTCAATTTCAGCTGAGTACAGCCTTGAGTCGCGTCATGAAAACGAGAGATAATTATGGCATTCGTCGATATAATCGGCAAAAAAAGTAAAAAGAAAAAAAAACGATCACAAGGTAGGGACAGCAGGGCCGGTGCTGCCCTTGCGTGACTCACTTATTCCTTTAACGTTCGCACGTGCTTGCTGGATAAAAATAGCAATGTTTACAACTGTCAGCATGCTGCCGAGCGCCTGAACAGACCGGGAAGTTTCCTTGCTCGCGCATGTAAAAAGGCCGAGCCTGGCTTGCTATAGCAAAAGGAAAATTGCGTTTTGGGCGCTCGTAAATTTTATTGGAAGGGTGAAACGACAGCGGTAAAACTCTTTTACCGCTAAAGGCCTTCCTTCTGTGACACTGGAGGTGCAAGCTCGCCATAAATTTGATTTGGGAGGATTTCCCGTACGGAATACTTTAGAACGTGATCGAAGAAGGCCCGCTTAGTCGAAAAGTCGGTCGTGTATGAGTTGTATGTATGCCTATGCATTTAGTACATTTGAGTACATTTATAATGACGGCTCCTATGTACTCCTTCGCGGAACATTACAGATAAAACAATCTACGTATAAGGCCAAACTGAGGAAGGTGCTTCTAATGTTTGGGTGACGAGATTGCCACGTCTTCGGCGTCACGGGACTCTGTGGTTGATTTGGTGACGTGGGCGTTCATAAACGCTGCCCCTAAATTACCCATAGAAAGCGCGCGCACACTCACTCACTCACTCACTCACTCACTCACTCACTCACTCACTCACTCACTCACTCACTCACTCACTCACTCACTCACTCACTCACTCACTCACTCACTCACTCACTCACTCACTCACTCACTCACACACACACACACACACACACACACACACACACACACACACACACACACACACACACACACACACACACACACACTCACCACTCCAGGATTTGGGACACGTGTTACGTATTAGCCGAAATCACTGTCAACGTGCTACCGCGTTGGCGTCGTCATTCGCTACAATTAACTGACCGTGATATAGAGAGAACAACCACAAACCGTATTCGTACATTTACAGTGATGATATTAAATGAGAGGGAGACAAGCCGTGCATACTTGGATGTATGGGTTGATTTTTTCCCCTTTCAGCTGTGAAGCGAGTATTAGCCACTCAAAGCAGAAAATAGCTAGGAAGGGGGCAGAGGTAACGACTGGTTCTACTGGATACTAGTCGAGTTGATATTCACCATGGTTGCCCAAGGTACACGCGCTACGGGAACGTTGCACGTTCGGGAAACAAATAAGATGTGAACATATCTGGGCCATGTGACTCCCACCATCTTCTAACTTTTTTCGAAGTAGATTCCAACCTGCTCTTCGTGCATCTCAGTGCTGTTTCAGATGCTACATACGCGCCGCACAACACAATGTAGCATAGTCGTGTTGAAGCGAAGAAAATTCATACTGGCCCTGACTAAATTACACCAAAGGTGTAATCTGGTTCTCCAACTCCAACTCATACTGGCTCCGGCCAGATTACACAAAGGTGTAATCTGGTCAGAGCCAGTATGAGTTGGAGTTGGAGTTGAAGCCAGTATGAGTTGGAGTGAGGACATGCTGCTCCACTGAGTTTTGAAGGCTCGCCTGCTGCCGCAGACTACGTCAAGGGTTCGCCTTGAACGAGTTGGATCATGACTGCGGAGAGCAGGCGACGCTATTTTCTGCAGCCATTTAGGGAGCACGACTCAGTACTAAGTGTCATAGGAAAAATATTACTATCCCGATTCTCGGCAAACAGCTTTAAAAAAATAAAATAATAAATAAATAAATGAAAAACATGATTCTTCTTAGTTTTTTGTTGTTTCTGAGAAAAATGCTGCGTAACGTTTCTCGCATCATGTGTATACTATTTGACTGCCGAAGTCGAAGGGTATCCACCTAGGAAAATAAGGCGATTTTGTACGCCACTTCCCGCATCCGAATGAAACGTCGCAAGAGCCATTTATTGCCCGAGGGCTACCCTCTCTGTCTTTGGCAAACCCTCCGCGTCTCTTCACAATGACGGAAGCTTCCCTGTACAGGAGTAAACAAGAATAATTCTAAACGAGAGGAAGAAGTGCTGTAGTATAGCTAGGTCTATAGCTCTGTGTACCTTCTCGGTATTGCTCAAGTCTTGTGAGGTCTATTTTAGTGCGACGTTCACCTCCGGAGAAGTGACTGGCATGGTTTTCGTGGTTCACGCATTAGCACGTGTTTGAAGTCGAAATCTATTTCGTATTGAATAAGTGACTGCATGGGTCTATACCATACCACTAAATGCAGAATACTATTCCTCGCTATTCTCCCCTGGTTTGTCAATTTTACCTTGGCAAGCGGAATTGAGCAATTTGTGACCAATCCCGAATCCCTGATTGGTCACTCCTTACTTGGCAGGTAGAAGTGACCAATCAGGGAGGGTCAACACAGAATGGTACTCCGAATTCCATGGTATGGTGTAAGCTTCCATCTGTTCCACCAGCCAACGCGACGAGAAACTGATCCTGGTCACTGACTTCTTTTGAAATAGGCGAAGTGTTTGCTTAAGAAAGGCCGAAATTTCCTCAGGGTAATCGGTTGTGAACGCAATTCTCTCAAGAGGCGATGCAAGTGGACGTTAGGAACTGCGTGGTGCTAAGCGCTTGAATATTAACATGTGCTTTAAGGTGTTAATGTATTAATGTTAGGCACGTGCCTAACGGCCCTTGGATAAGCCGTAGACATTGGCCGCATTCTCAGTAAGTAGATTTTAGGGATGCTTGCTGTCACAGCGTGACGAAGCGCCAGGCGCAGGGCTCAAGAGGCAGTTGGCATTTCCTACACTGGTCCGTCGAGTGATCCCGCTCTAGTGGACTCACCACAATAACCGCTTTTGATAGGGATTGCGTCGCCGCGAGCGTCCACGATAGTCATAACAACTGTGTCATTTCGCACTGGAATGGAACTCACTGTGCGCTGTAATAAGCTCAAGCAACGGCACTCTTGCTACTTCGGAATGCAGAAAAGACGATAGGAATGTACGAATTAAAGAGTAACAAAGAAACAAGGCTATGCACCAAAGATGAAATAATTATGAACGACCCACTGCAAGCATGTTGACTGCAGCCACGAATTTGCTTCAAACGTGACCAGTTCGTCATCCTGTCGCAGACATCGCTCGAAAAGCGTCGTTTTCGTTCCTAGCATAAGGATGACGAAAAACTGTGTGGCTTCTTTCTTTCTTTCTTTCTTTCTTTCTTTCTTTCTTTCTTTCTTTCTTTCTTTCTTCTTTCTTTCTTTCTTTCTTTCTTTCTTTCTTTCTTTCTTTCTTTCTTTCTTTCTTTGGCCGTATTTGTGAGTCACGCATCTTTTTTTCTTTATTTTCTTCTCTACGGAGCGAAACTGCACACACTAGCCATTGTAACGCCATTGCACTGATAACGGCAACGGTCTTAGTCGTCATGTCGACGAGATGAGATAACGGGACCTGCCAGCGTATAAGTCATACAGCAGGAGCGTACTTCCTCTTCATGCACGCTACCTCATGCCAGATAAGGTCGCCGCCCTCCTGCGATGGCTCGAGCCGCTTGGGCAGGGTCGCCAGCGGAGGCAGCTGAACGCTTGTTATTAAAAATAAATTTGTTTTCCGAACTGTGCTGATCAACGCTCACGTTGCTTATAATTCTACGCTATGTATTGTGCTCGCAGGACAGATTAGGTAATTAAAGGCAATGGACGCCATTTTAACGTGGGCGAAGGTTTAAGTGGTGTTAAGGGGGAAAGATAACGGACAAGTGTGGCATTTCTGAGCCCGTATTGATTCGTACTTCTAAGTGAGACCCGAATATAATACACGCTCAGCGTGTATTATAGCGTGTATTATATCCGGATATATCGGAGACCCGGATATAATACACGCTCATAAATTCCACAGCAACGTACAGACAGTACGGCAGTGTTGCATCCAGTCCGAACAGATTTCTTGATTTTATCGACTTCGCACTCTGGCCGCTGAGTCGAGTTGATAATGAATACCGTAAAACGACATGAAACACTTGCTTAGCCCTGGCCAGCCTTTAGTGGTCCACGAAAGTAATGTTTTTCCCCTTCACTGCAGGGGGTTTCTCTATTTCTCATAACAGGACTGCTGTCCTTCCACTAGGTCTAGTCTCTGCAAGGCCTTCCAGCTGGTCCTCAGTGGATTCAGACTGTCACGGTAAATTATGGTCATTGTCTATCATGGTTCGCCGCTCAACGACCTACTCACATGGATTTCCGCGGTAAATTTCTTTACTATACCAGGGAGGAGAGAGTCCCGAAAGGTGTGGAGCAAATTGTGACGTCTGCGATGTCTGTCAAAATGGGCGGGAACATTCTGATTTGTAGCTCCATGATCCCAAGCGGAGGGAGGACTCCAGCATTGCTAGATTCACCAACATTGAACAAGTTTATAGACTGTTCGTTCCTACTAGGACGCAAGGACTGGGAACAGCCATGCCGCCTGAAGCACAGCCCAGAATAGGCACCACAAACTAGCGGCGCTGTTGCGAGCCAAGCCTGGTGGTGTGGTTTGTTCGTTCCTTCTAGGACGCAAGGACTGGGAACAGCCATGCCGCCTGAAGCACAGCCCAGAATAGGCACCACAAACTAGCGGCGCTCTTGCGAGCCAAGCCTGGTGGTGTGGTTGGACAGGGGCGTGTCTTCTTCACACGAGTGATGCCGATCTCTCTCGTGACTAACGCCATTACCCTTCGCATTTAGTTACTACAAAGAGTCCATGCAGGCACACTGCTCTGCTCTCCTCAACCCTCCACCTAGCCGGCATGCGGACGTCGCGGGGACACCGAAAGCCTCAAGCACCTCCTCTGAGCGTTCCAAGCCCTGGCACAGAAACACTTAAGGTTCACGAATGCGTGCAGGCAAAACGGCCTCTGCTGCAACCCCTAGTGACCTACTGTTCCCGTCACCCCCAACGTCCAGACTCTCTGCAGCTTCTTGTAGTTTGTGGAGGCGACCGGGCTTACCGCCTACCATTCAGCACCCGCATACTGCTCGTCACGGCCTTCACCGTGGGCGGCAGCCTCTCAACAATGATTTAGTGGTTATGGCACTCGGCTGCTGATCCGGAGGCCGCGGGATCGAATCCCGGCCGCGGAGGCTGTATTTCGAGGGAGGCAAAATGTTGAGGCCCGTGTTCTGTGCGGTGTCAGTACACGTTAAGGAACCCCAAGCGTTCGAAATTCCCGGAGACCTCCACTACGGAGTCTCTCATAATCACAGCTGGTTTTGGGACGTTAAACCCCAGAAATCAATCAATATCATTGCAACAACCGCGTTACTCGTTTGGGCGCTCTTTGGCCATGCTTGCCCCACTGCGCCTCTAAAAACCACACATCATCATCATCATGTGCACTTTGAAGAACCCCATAAAGGTAACATTCCTCGGAGCACCTTGCTAGAGCAAGCCCCGTAACGATAGCTTGTATTTGGCTAATTTACCTTAGAATTTATTGTTTTTTTTTTTTGTGACCGCGCTTGCTGCTACTACTGACACGCAAACGCTCTTGCTTTGTTTGGTCCACAAAAGCACGTTACATTTCCTTCATTTATCGTTTCGGCTAGATTTTCTTCCTGAGCGCCATCTCTAAACCATTACAAGGCATTCTTAGTGAAATCACTTTAGTATATAAATACGGTTGCTTTCTCAACATGAAAGGACTTGTGTAGACAGCATCCCTCCTTGGTACTTAATAGCCTTTTCGGTGGTGAAGCCCGCATGGATCTTTGTGTGTGAAGTGTTTATCCACGTTTCGTCTCCGCTGAAATAAACAAACAAACAAACGAACGAACGAACGAACGAATAAATAAATAAATAAATAAATAAATAAATAAATAAATAAATAAATAAATAAATAAATAAATAAATAAATTCGCCAGCACCATAGATTGCAATCTGGCTATATTCCATCTTGAAGCCTACATTTCAACTTTCTTACATCAAAGAATGTGATACCCTAGTAGCACTTAAACCTTGCGAGGATTAACAGACAGCAGCTCGCTTAATTATTTAAAGATGTGTGACGCAATGAATTACCAGGTAACGACATTCATCTTTAAGACCTTTAAGGAAGCACATGCGGTCTTAACTCGTGCACTGAAAGTAGGATTCAGGTCACGTTAGAAGCTGTGAATTTTGTCGCAATGCATCTGCGGGGCAGTGAGCTCTGCAGGCCTTGCTGTTCCACGTGTACTGTTATGTTCAGGTGCTTTCCAACGTCGCACTTGGCAGTCGGCAAAACTGTTTTACGATTTTGGCCGTCAAGCCTAACTTTTATCTTGGTATGCGGACGGGGTTTTTCTGTATCACGTCATTGAAGCTAGCGGGCGTGTTTTCAGTGTGACATTCCTACGCAGCACCGATAGAGCTTTGTAAAAGGAAAAGCCCAACTAAAAAAAAAAAAAAAAGGAACGCGTCGACATTGCCTGTTATCTTTTTCTCCTGGTAGCGCCAGCAAGTCGTGTATGAGAGGTAAAAAGGTAAAGTGTGAAAAAATACGCGTTACCGTCAATATGTGGACAATATTGTACCACTGTAATAGATGCATTTGCAGAACATCTATTTGTGGTATCAGCACAAGAAAACTTTATCTTTAGGCTCGTGCGAAAAGTAGAGAGGCCGCCGCAGTGGCTAAGTCACATTACCAGCATATCGCTCTCAGGGTCACGATGCTTCCAAAAGGACCCGCAATATGCTTTTGAATGTACCGACTACAGAGAATAGTAAAATAGTTTTCAACTAATCGCGAAATAGAAACAACACTGCGTTCCCGAAACCCCGCTTACGATAAACTTGAGCGCGGAGAGTGGGGAAAGAACTGCTGATTTACTTATGCATTTATTTTATTTATGTATTTATCTTATATGCATTTATCTCATTATTTAATTATCTAGAAATAGCAAACACTTGACAGAAATACCTTTGCTACAAGCAATATAGGACGGATACTAATGGAGTCGAAGTATTATAGGCAGTAAAGAAATATGTCATAAATTCACCAAGAAAAAAAAGAAAGCTCGATGATCACACGATAGTTTAGGAAACAATCAAATAACTACAAGGCGTTTTTAAAATGACGCAGCCAAGCAAACACCTTCAAGTGGGTTTGTGTTCGGAACACGGCAACAACTGTCGTGACGTGCAGAGTGTTGCCGAAACGTTGGCTTCGGCGACATTCCCTCTTCAACACTTCGTCGCATCACACATATTTGACGCACTTGGGTGGGATCGTCGTGAGGGGAAACGTCCCTGAAACGGCTAGTGAAATGCCTACATACAAGTATAGCCGTGAGGCGTACGATTGCATCCACTTTCGCTTTAGGTAGCGCAAGCGCGAGTGTTCTTTCTTTCTTTCTTTCTTTCTTTCTTTCTTCTTTCTTTCTTTCTTTCTTTCTTTCTTTCTTTCTTTCTTTCTTTCTTTCTTTCTTTCTTTCCCTTCGCATAATGACCCCAATGTAGAAGTGGCCTAGGGCCAAGAGTGTGTGCAGTGGGTGGAGGGCAGGAAAGGGTCGGCTTTTTCTTTTTGCGTGACATCGGACACTGCTGACGCACATGGCGATCCCCTAAAGAGCTCCGCTGTTAATACAGATCGAAGATTGCACGCCGAATAGAACTGAATAATCGAATAGTTTCCGAGCAGCTTACAAATATTGAGTAGCCCTTCCTACAAATCATATAAGTGGCGTTTACATACCAGTACTTGCAGCTAGCAGCGCTATAAAAGCCCAAATAAACGATTAGGAACACGTAAGCAGAGTAGTCGCGTGCGCGGGATCCTTTAAAGAATTCCGGTGATAAAGCCGATAAAGCGTGGTTCTTCGAGCGATGTTCGCCGCAGTGGTACAGTCACGTTATGGTGCTTGGCCGAATGTCCCGAAGGACCTGGGTTCGATCTCGGCCTGCGGCACTCGCATTTTGGATGGACGCGAAAATGCCAGAAGCCAGTGTAGTGTGCGTTGTCAGATCACGTTAGAGAACTGAAGGTGGTTGAAATTTTCGTAGTCCTCCACTACGGCGTGCCTCATCTTCTCATCGCGGTTTTCCGCTCGTGAAACCTCAGCAGTTATGATTATTATTATGATTATTATCAGTGGTTCTCCTGGAGACGTACATCCTCCAGCGCTATAGTATATACGTAAGCTCCCACGTGTTATGCGTGGACTGTGCCCGCAGAGGTTATATTCGTCGTACCATTGCACTGATAATGTGTTTATTTCATGGCGATCTTCGACAGGCATTGTGCTTAAGAATTATGATTATAGAATTCGAAGACTGAATCAAATAGGGCGCTAGTATTTGATTTTATATCAAATCGGAAACTTTCGGATGTTCGCACGCCTCTCGGAAAAATAAAGACGACAAAGTGGCTGTAAATTAAACTCAAATCCACCTGAGTCTTGGCTAATCCCCCCAAGTGGGTAGATGCCAAATGTGAAGGATCATCATCATCATCCTTAAGAACACGTACCCATACTGCAGCAGTGGTCAGGAGGGCACGCCCGCAGGGACATGCGTACCGGATGTACGATCAAAGAAAATAAAGCAATAATATGATCAAAGAAATCGTCGTTATGTAACGCTCTGTTTCATTGCAGAGCTAACTGCGCTTTTCATATACCTACGAGAAGACGTTATATAACGCGCTTTTGTAGGGATTATGTTCTTGCTAGGCAGGTAACAAGTGGGCACGCACCCAGTGGCATATGATACCGGACGACTGAAGAGGCGCATTTTCTGACCAGGACGCATCCTCCATCAGTAGTTAAGCAGCTTTTCCTTGTGAGAAATCTGCACTGATATCCTTGTAGCTTTGTGCTTCGGAGGAGTGGACTGTAATTTTTCCGCTTACTACGCAGATAAAAAATATATTTTAGTATGGAAAGTTAATACGGTGGGCTTCACGATACCTCTGCTTTTACCACGAGCCCTCAAGCACGGGCGTGTTCGCCACGCTGGACTACCTACAATTGACCTCCTGAGGCCGAGGATGCCCTGGTTTATTAAGGAGTCGGTATGAATTAGAAATGGTAATGAGCGGACATATAAATGAGACTATATGCACGAATTGCAGAACATTTTTAATTGCGCAGAACGCAAGACACGATACTACCGTCAATTAGTCGGTCTCCAAAGAAGGGATATGTAAGTCCGTTCGCAGCTACTCGCGTTGAGCGTGCACTTAACACAAGTGTCTACCAATAAATACGTGGACACCGACCGGTAGACTTCGGCTGCATTCAATGGTAATTCAAGCAGTGTAGGTAAATCAATATGCTCGTTTAAGACATATATGATGCTTCTTTTCTAATATACTGTGAGTGAAAAGCAGCCGCCAAACGTTTGTAACACCATAACTAGCTACGATAACGTAACTACACAGGAATAAAATTTATTTATTTATCCAACGATGAGGAGCATTTCGATGCCCGTCTGTGTACGGAGTGCCTGATAACCTTTTCAGGCGTTTCTTATTTATTGCATATGCGCATTTTTCTGTCCGCCAAGATACTTAACCAGTTCCTTCTTTTGCCGACCTGCTGTGCCAAACAAGTCAGCTAGCTGCCCCCCGCCTGTGAAGCTCTTCCTTGTTTTTGATCGCCAGGACTTTATGCATGTGTTTGTGATATAAAAGCAAAAGTAACCCAGCTTTGTATAAATGTATGCAAGATAAAGATTATGACCCTTGCCTGTAAAAAAAAAAAGCCATGAAAAGGAACTCTGTAGAGAAGCAGCTGTGTGGTAGGCATATAATTTCAATACACGGTGCTGTGAAGCCGGTGACCTGCGTAGCAGTATATGTTGATCTATATCTTTGTGGAGCGAGTCGGGAAAGGAGGACGCAGGTACCGTTGTGCTGAATGAACAGAGGCAAGACGGATAGATATGGCCGTGTTTTATTTCTCATAATGTTCGTAGTATACAAGATGTGAGCATCACAAAATTGTGCGCAGATGCCTTGCTTCCTTATTGTTTTTCTTGTTTCGTAAAAGAAGTTCATTTCTAAAGATAAATAAGTGAACAACACTTTCGAAGTACAAGCACCAACTGGAGCATATAGAAAACCAGGCAGAGTTCTACAATGCCACTTTGCTCGCAAACTAGAGCGAGATTTACGCAACGAGTACCTGTAAGCTTGTAAATATCTGAGGTGCAATAAAAGACAGCAAGAAAAAAAGTCGAGGCTTATCATGAGATGCATGAACACCGTTACATCATATATAACGTATTACCTAATTGTTCGAACTATTCGTGATACCTTTTTTATTGCGTTAGCATCTCCTGTGCAAGGCAAAGTGAAGCAAAACATTCAGTGCACCTCAAGGAACCATGAGTGTTCTGTCATCTGAAGACAGACCTGCAATAAATCTACAGAAGTATTACGGACAACAAAAGCATTATAGACGATGAGTAGGATAAGACGTATGGACAAATGACGCAAGACAACAGTGTGGTTCGAGAGCTCCCGTTGGGAGCATAGTCACTAAGACCTTCGAGACACGGAGACGGCTTCACTGAACACCACGTACGCCTCGGCATGGAACAGCACAACGAACAGTGCCACAGAGAAGAGCAGTATCTTCTGCCTGCTAGCCTCGGCACTTTCGAGTCCTCATGTGCTCAGGGGCACAGGCTTCACGGCGTCGTCAGCGTTCTCGCAGACCGCCTCGCAGTCCTCGCAGGCGCACGTCTTGCCCGAGACGGTCTCGTTGCAGCCGTACATAGAGTCCTTGAAGGGCCGGTACTCACGCAGACCGGTAAAGATGGCTTCCTTGGTGACAGGCTCGTACGTAACGTCCACGGAGGTCAGTCCCACTCGCCTCTTGCCCAGGGCGCCGTACCACAGGTTCATGGTGCAGTTGTGGTGGTCCTGACCGCAGAGGGCGAAGGACAGGGGTGCGAACCGGATGAACTTTCTTGGGTTAATGCAAGACGCGTACAGGTCGCGCATGGTCACGTAGTCTACGTAGAAGTTGACAATCTCGGCCTACCTCGTGTGGCTCTTCATCGTAGTGCACGACCTGAAGGAAGTCTCCTTGATGCGGCGAACAGGCCATGTTACACAGGAGCTTCTGGAAATTTGCGTAGCAGGCCTCGCAGCGCCGCAGGCCCAGCTCTTCGAGAGCCTTAAACTGCTTGGCGAGTTCCTTGATTTGAGCGGCGTCGCAGCAGAGCGAGTCGCCGTGGATCTGGAAGTAGTCGCCGCACGTCTCCTTCATGATGGCTCGCGCCGACTCGTCCGTGACGGGCTTGGGTACGCCGTTGTAGATGCACGGAAGCTTGTTCTTCTTGTCGCAGAAACCGTGCATCGAACACTTGGCCGCGTTGATGCAGGAGACATAGCTGAGTAGCAGCGCCGCGGCCAGCACGAGCGTAGTCCTGGATGCTTCCATGGCTGGTGTCTTGCCGGTGCCTGTGACGGTACTGGTCTCTCGCTGGCGGCGAGCGCGTCCAGATATACGAGTGTCTACGGCGCGTGGTTCCCCCGTATTTTCATCACGGAGGCTCGCTGCCGTCGCGCTCTCTCCCAGCGCAATCAGCGAAGGTCGAGGAGGCCGGGGAGCGACTCCCTTGCCTTGGTTTCCTGCTTCCACGTTAGTTCGCGGAGGAGCAAGAAGAAAATAAGTGAGTGTCGAGAGAAGGGGGCAAGGGGGGGGACTCGCGATTATAGTCAAGGTTGAGAACGAATCTCGCTTCCCCCGTCCGCCATCGCCACTCTGCTTGCGTAATTGACATAATTCGGCCGGCGCCGATTGGTTCTGCGGATAGCTGCTCCCGCTGGATAGTTGCCAGACACGCGCCCTACATTCGCACCGGCGTTTTGTGCGGGCGCGTCTGAGCAGCGAAAAAGCAGCGCTTCGGGTGAAGCACACCCCTTTCCATGCGAGCGAGAAGTCTGCCTTTGTCATTGTCTTCGCCGCCTTGCTTTTCTTTTTTGTGAGAAATTGCTTCCCGCCGGCGTGAGCTGCGTATCAAGAACGGCCATCCCGCCTACCAGATACTGGTCTTCTGCCGCCGCCGGTGGCGTACCGCTCTCGAGCAACAGTTGGTCGGCACGTTAGTAACGTAGTCACGTCCGCCGAAGGGTCGCACCCACCTTCTTGCCTTCCACGAAGACCGCACGGGAAGGAAAGTGGCTGCGTTCTACCGTCAAGGAAGCTGACTTGATCAGGAAGCCAGCTCGATTTTGCCAGCGAAGATTTATACGGTTAAGAAAATGGCATAACTCTCTAGCTCCGTTGATTTTTGCTTCAAACAACACTATAACGGACGATATTGCTTAAGGGGGAACTCCGGCGGTTTTTCCACCATATTCTGATGTCGCTGTTTTCCCATAGTAGTACTGATAGCCCTGAAGCAGCCAGAGTAATTCAATTAGCTCAGAAACTCACCAATAATTTAAAATAATCGGATGAACGATGTGATCTAACCGAAACTGGAACGGGTAGACTCTTCGTGCAGCGTATGCGATGACGTCACAGCCTCCCTGCCATCATAAATATCGAGCTGATGCCAAAGAAATGAAGGTGGCGGTGTCATCCAACGATGTATTGAGCTCTTCTGAACTTGACAGCAACGATTTAAGCACTGAAGTATCGCCGTTTAGCTTTAGACGGCCCGCCTGCTCGGGTTAGGCAGCGTTGCAGGTAATGACGTAAAAAACACAGGGTGGCTCGCGTGGGAATCCGCTCATAAATGTCAAAATTCATTTTCAGGAAAACTAAATAACTTGCAACCGCCTAAATTGCAATAAATTACTGAAGTATACCGAGGAAAACAGATACTAAAGATGTTATTGAGATCTGTGGACAATGAAAAATCGCCGGAGTTGCCCTTTAATGCTGTGATATCATTTTTGTGTCGAAACTATTACGGTAACAAAATGTCATAAAATACATGTAAGCGAAATTGAATGCAGAATTACTATTGGCCTACGCAACTGTACGCGCATTGGCACTAGGCAGTAGCTGTGAGGAAAATGTGAAGAAGCGCGTTCTCGAACTATTTGGTTTGCATTGCCCGCCATCGCTGTCCATGTATTGAGGACATACTGTCTTCGTGCACTGAGCAAAGATGTCAACATCTTCAATGACACTGAAAGACGGAGTTTGGTGACGGCAACGTGGCTTACACTGTTAAAAAAAAGATAGAAATAAGCACTTGTTTTTCACACGAGACTCGCCATTGCTGCATTAAGAGGCGTTGTTCTTTACGGTGAAATTATCTCCCTTACTTACGTCCGCTATCATGGCACACTTTGTTGCAGTCCGCGGTTTACTCACTGAAGTTCTCCCACTGTAATACTCTCACCGAAAGTTCGAGTTACCTGAAAAATGATACCAACCTCGCGTTGCTCAAATTCCCAAGATCTTGGCAAAGCTTTAGTTGGTCAAGCGACAGTGAAAATTTGGTAGTTTCATCTGTAAGCTCACGGACATCGGTTTCGTATTTCATCATCGGCACATCATTGTGTGTTCGAGTTATTGACTACTGGATCTGCCAACGAAAACGACAGACTCATAGACCACTGTAGAAGTACCTCTTGGGAGTCACATCAGAAATACGTGAACAGCGACACATTAACTTCCATTAAAGGAACAAACATATACTTCGTAAACGACACATCGGAGCCTGTGCTAACAGAAACGTTTTTTTTTTTTTTTGCGACAGGACTGTTTGTGAACAAATGTTACGTGGAATCCTATTGTTGAACGTATATATTGTTACGGCGCATCGAAGGTAGTGGGGCAGCGGCAACAGCAGAAATAATGAGACAGGAAGAACAGTGGGGAATAAAACAATGTACTGTACTAATGTACATTTCCATCCGGCTTCCTGAAATAAACCCCTTCTACATGCGTCGTAACACAGTGGTGTAAGTCCCGCAGGGCGACGACTGCGACGAGGTTCAGGTGGTATCAAATCCATTGTTTGATGCTCAGGTTACCACGCACCTCCACCACTCTGTTACGGAGTATGGAGTAGGGGTGTATTGCAGGAAGACGGTCGTCAAATGTACGCCAATACAGTACGTCGTTCTTTTCCGCTCCTTTTTGCTGCTGTTGCTACTACTCGACTACTTTAGACGCATCGCAACAATATCATTAGTAACATGCTTATTACTCATGACGTGACATTATCTGACTTATCACAAAGGGCATTTATTAACGGAAAAATTGAGTAAGGCCACCAAACATCATTCAGCTTGCAATTCTCGGGGCCGTCTTTCTCGGCAGTTCCGTAACGTCAATCGATTAACCTGTATTGTCGCTTAGCAACTTGATGATCGCGTTGTTCTTATACCAGGAATAAGGCTTACTAAAGTGAGATTCCATGCTCTACCTATGATTAGTGCACCTTTAGCATGCGAAGCATACGCGATGAAACAAGAAGAGACGCGGTGTCGCTAATACCGAATCCAAGCGGTGTCAAAGCGAGCTAGGGAAGTATGCGGCGCACGTCGGAATCAAACAGACGTTCATGTTATCAGCGGGTTTGATCGAATTTAGTCGAATGCACTCGATTGCTCACCGAAGCATATGCCTGGTTTTGACTACATTTCTTATTTTGTTCGCTGTGTTCATTTTTTCTTTTTGGGAAAGTATTCTCGGTTGCTCCGAGACGTGTAATTACGGCAAGTTCTGAAAGTGGGAGCCCGTGACGTAAGCAAAACTGTGTAGGAATGGCAGTGTGGATGCCGTGGTTTCTTTGCACACACCGGTTCTGTGCTTCGCACCTCCAAAATGGCGACGGTTCTCGACGAGCTACCGCGACGTGATAGTCGATCTGTTAATTAAGTGAAATAAACGATTGGGTTTTACGCACCAAAACGACGGTGTGATTATGAGGCACGCCCATACGTCAAAGGACAAAGTGTTACCGAGTGACGTTTTAGTGGTTGTCCAATCACTGCCGAGTCATGGGAAGCGAGCACGCTTACAATGCCGCTCGGTCTGCACCGGAAGGCCCAAAGGTATACAGACCTGCCCATCGATGGTGGTCCAGTGGCTATGGCACTTGGCTGCTGATCCGAAGGTCAGGGGATCGAATCCTGGCCGCAGCCGCTGCATTTCGATGTAGGTCAAGTGTTGAGGCCCGTTACTGTGCGATATCAGTGCACATTAAAGAACCCCAACTGGTCGACATTTTCAGAGCCATCCACTACGGCGTTTTGGGACGTTAAATCTCAGAAATCGACCAGTCAATACAGACCGTACCACGTTCGAGATCGGTTTTGCAAGGAAACGTCACGTGACTGTACAAGAGATTACACTATTGCTGTGGAGTATCCCAAGTAGCCAAATCATTCAGACCATTCGGCGGCACCATCTGTCGTCACTGTTGCATTTTCGAATGTCAACTGGAGTCCGTCGAGGGACGCCACCCTGCTTTATCGCTTATGGCTAAGAGTAGTTTTTACGAAGATTATTTCTGACAGCGCTCTAAGCTGGGATGCCTGTGGGAGCGAGGAGATGCTGGACCACGTCCTGTGCGACTGTCGTCCATATAACGTGCATAGAATGTCACTCGCGTCCATTCTTGCTCACCCTGACTAGCGACGGATGTCACTTGGTGCCATTCTGGTATGTCGACCACACAAGCAATCGCAGCTGAAGGCAGCGCTGAAGTTCTTGCAAACACTGGACTCGCACGGGCGACAGTAACAGTGTTTTCGCTTACCATGCAGGAGCGAATGACTCTCACATTGTGCTTCCTTTCTTTGTTTTCTCTCTTTAAGTCTCCATCATCCCTTTCCCCTTGCGTGCGGTAGCATACTAGTTGTCCTGCACTGGTTGACCACCTTGCCTTTCCTTCCCTGCCACTTCCTAGTGGAGGGCTCCGAAAATTTGGACCACCCATGTTGCCTTAACAGACACCGAGAACGCTCAGTACACGGACTTCTGGAATTTTCGCCTTAAAGGGCAACTCCAGCGATTTCTTTAGTGTCCTTTGATCACAATAAAATTATCAGTATATATTCCCCTCGGTACTGTAATAATATATGCCAAGTCAGGCGGATGTAGATCGTTTAGTTTTCCTGTAAACGAAATATAAAATTTCTTAGATGATTCTTACGCGGGTCACCCTGTGTTTCTGACGTCATCACCTCCGCGCTGCCTACTCGAGCCAGCAGGCCTTCAAGAGCAAAGCGGCGATGACTTCAGCGCTCAAATCGTCGCTGTCAAGATCAGAAAAGCTGGCATAACTCGATATGTCGTCATATGACCTCTCCACTGGCATTTCTTTGGCGCCAGTTCTATATTTCTGGTGACGGGAAGGTTGTGACGTCACCCCACATCCTTGAAGTTGCTTATTTAAAATTGTTCGGTGCGTTTCTGAGCAAATTGAATCACCCTGGCGGTTGCGGGGCTACCAGTACCATTGGAAAACATTGATAGCGAAACATGCTGAAAAAACCTCCGGAGTTGCCCTTTAATCGGAAATGCGTTCGCCGAGGCCGGGATCGAATCCGCGTGCTCCTGGTCAGTAGCCGAGAATCAAAACCACTGTACCACAGCGGTGGACACGTCATCAACCTTAGGGACATTATATTGGCCGACTAGCTAAGACAGGAAGTTAATGTCGAACTTATTTTATCATGTTCATCACTTCACTGCATCCATGCATTCCCATGCAGTGTAGCAATCTGTCACAATCAGATAGCAATTTTCTCGAGGACAGTGAAGTTCTTTCAAGGAAATGATGATTGTTCCTTGCTTAAACTTTACCATTTTGCAGCAGCGCTCCTAGTGCTGCCGCGCAGGAAGCGTTCGATGTGATTTCAATCTGGGAAGAAGTGCTTTTGATTGCGTAATATTACACGAGCAAGGCACAATCCGTGTGTTCTTTTGACGGCAGAACGGCTGACCGTGACCGGAATACGAATCGTTATCTTTTGATCGATCAGAGATGAAATAGCTTTCCTATCGCGCGGTTCGCTAACTGCGCGACTCTTATTGCACAGAGCCGATAATATATTCAGCCAACTCTTGGTGTGAACCACCCTGCCAAAAGGGAGAAAAAGGCTATAGTTGTTGCTGGCAACTTCCTCGCTTGATCAGACAAGGAGTAGATTGGAAGTTGTGGCCGCTGACTCAAGAACCAACAGTTTTTTTTATAGTTGCTTTTAGAGCAAAAAATGCAAATAGTGCTGCCTGTAGAGAGAAACTAACGCAAGTAGGGAAGGCGTTGAAAGTCGTTTGATGGGGCGTTAAAATTAGTGTGGATCAGCCACCTACACTTCGATGAAACAAAGCCAACGTAAGAGTGGCATTAGGCCAAAGTGAGTTTTGTCGCTTCACTTAATGTCATATCCAGTAGTATCACAGTATTGGTCTAACTATATTGTTTTTGTGTTAAGGCATGTTCCAGTGACAAGTAGGCAGAACTCGACAAGCAGCGCGTAAACCGCGCCCCGGGGGAAGATGCTGGACAGATATCTCTCGTCGAAGCACCCCAAGTTGTTATGCCAAAATGAGCCGTGTTTATCGGCCTAACGCGCTAGTCTTAACTGCTGCTGTTCATCGACTTCAGATTATTGGAGATATGTAGCGGCTCTGCGTAACTACGCTGCTTACTGTTTCTGTCGACGGGATTGCGAGTGCACTCTGGGGCGTTTCCAATTCACTAGCCTGTTTCTTCTCTACTTATATACCGGCAGAAAACGGTGCATAAGGCCAAAGCCGGCCGATATTTTTTTTCTTTCGTCGACCATGAATAGCAATCACCGAACACTTCAAGCCATCTTGAACACACCACTAAGGAATGCTACGCATGCGTCAAAAGGCGCGCACGTCACAAATTTCTGCCTGCTAAATTCAGTCAGTGCACTGAAAGGCTGCAGTAGAAAAAATGACTGACGAGGAATAAGTAATCCATAGAGTTTCCTACTAAAATACTAGAGGGAAAACTGGCGCTGCGATCGTGAAGCTGCCATGGGAATGATGGGTATGACATGGATTTGTCTAGTCTTCGTACCTCCGGCTTCAAACGTTTTGGTGGATTTGTTTATTCCTGTTTTTAACTTCAGTGACGCGAGTGACGTTACTACACTTTTTTATTACGCGACGAAGGCATCGTCTGTATTGTACGCTTTACTGCCTTTGCTGCTAGAGATCATCAGACTCGCATGTACCAAAGTCGTTCGCAATGATGAGGTGCCATTCAATGTTTCGTTGTTGTGTTTGTTGACGGATGGCTACTCATATTATTTGCGACGGTATTTTACCCAACTTTAGAAATATTCGCGCTGCGTCTCGCGAACCTTATCGATGCGGTTTTGCTGTTTTTGTTTTTATTTTCTTTTGCATCACATGCGACAGAATATGTAACCGTAGGGTCGCTTGCACGGCTGACATACATCCCTTGTCAGATGGCTGTTCGTATATCTTGTACGACGGCATTTCAATTCGGCTGTCTGATTAACTCAACGCCGACCGAACGCGCCAAGCAGGCGCACAGTTATCGCGCGTAGTAGACGCCCAGTGGACGACAGACAGACGCGCCTGCGGACGACGCTGAAAAGTCACCTCAGGAAGGTCAGGTGCAGTTTCCCATGGAGTTTAACGGCACGATTGTTTGTTTAACACCACGTTTTCTTTTTTTTTTCACAAAACCAACCATCAAGCGATGGGCGATACTGCGCTTCTGCTACGGCCTCGCGCAGGTGCTTGACCAATTGTGAAAATACAGTGGAGCACTTGCCCTGCACTAAAAGAAGCGAGCGAAAGCCCGCTTGTTATATTTAGAAGACACATCTACCTTTTACTTACTTGAATATGTCAGCACGTCACTTACAAGAGCAAATATTTTCATTTTATGTTCGAACACAACTACATCTGGAACTTAAACCTTTATGGATGCTGCTAAATCTCGGCACAAGCAGAGGAGGCAACATTGCCATATCGCACAATATTGCTAATTTTCTGAGCGTGCAGCATTTTTATAACCGCGAAAGAGCAATAGTACCTGCGCACGCACATAGTTATTCCAAAATCTCTCGTTTTAATGCAATATTTTTTTTGTCGTAAACGAACTATTTTTCTGAAGTGGCAAAGCCATATGAAGCCAGAAGAACGAAGACTAGGCAAATCCATGTCATACCCATCATTCCCATGCTGGCTCAACCGCCTTGTTTGAAACGCTCATAGACACTAGCGCCAGTTTTCCCTCTAGTATTTTACTAGGAAACTCTATGAAGTAATCGTGTTGCGACAGTTGTCGAATTAGGGTATTTGATTGCACAGTGGGCCAGCACACACGCACGGCGCAGGAACATTCCTGTAGCGTCGCAGACTATCTAAGGTACGATGTTGTTACGGCGCATGTGCACTTCGGTACTTTCCTTGTGCGGCTGACACGCGCCTAAGCCACAAGTGAAAATTTTGCCGAGATAAAGCTACCTGGACAGCGGCCGCATGCACGGAGCTTCCCCTCTGTTTACACCTTCCCTCTACGCTTGCATGATGTGTCCCTTGCTCGCCTTCTCCGCGACTCTTGCCATGGAAAGCAGCTCCGTACAAAAGCGCCGTAATCTTAGCCTAGTTAATTTTCTGCCCCCGAGTCCTTTTCATCGAACGTGCTGTTCCAATAAGTACACCCAATGGAATCCACTTGCCTCGCTTACCGATATTTGACGATATTTCCATTCCCATTAATTAACGCTGGTAATATTTCCTACCCCTACCTGGTAACATTTCCTGCCAATCACGCATTTAATATTTCCTCCACGTGCGGTTAGCAAATCAGACGTGCGCCTGCTTGACAACAACCTGCCTTTCCTATATCTATTTGTCTCTCACGTCTGTGCCATAACATTCCTGATGCAGCGCGTTACTGGAGGGCACTCATGCCTACCTCACAAATGCCTGCTCCTCAGTGATGACGTGTGAAGCGGTATATGCGGAGGGTGCGCAACACCATCGCTGCATTGCGTGCTCCATCGCCAACAGCCATAACGCGGGAAGCGCTCAGCGTCCGCGCCTCCCTACAGGAATACCTTCGCCTTTAACGATGCTATGACACTCTACCACAAATATTCGAAATCGATCGAGGTTACGTATGTATGTGCATTACTACGAAAATCGGCAGCGGTGACGTAGAGGTAGAGCATCCGCCTCGCGTGCTGAAGGACTGTGGTTCGATCGACACCCGGTACCGGGCAATTATCCACAGTATTAAAAAAAAGATCCACGTGTCGATGGAATTGTAGAAGGAGGCTTGGTGTCTGGCCTGATGCCGGGTAGCGCACTCCCTCACCAGAGCTGGATTGGCCATCCTGGTGCAGTAACGGCCACAGCCTCCCATGAATACGCCATGAAAACGGTCAGACCTGTGACGCAGAAGTGGGTGATAAGAATCACAGGATAAGCACAGGCCGCAAGTGGAATCTGAGCCTCATTGCGAGAAATTTATCTAGCGAGGCATGTGTAGAAGTACTGTTTGAAGAATTGGCGGGTATTAAATGGGCTTTAGTAGTGCTCAGGGAGGTTAGGAAAGGCGAAGCCTTTGCAGTGCTGAAAGATGGGCACGTCCTCTGTAGACAGAAGGACACGTCCAGTAGACAGAAGAGCCTGGGAGTGGGATTTTTGGCCAAAAAAGAAGCATAGCTGGCAACATAGACGAATATTATTGCATTAGTGAGAGGGTAGCCGATCTTGTAATCAGGCTTAATAAGAGGTACAAATTCAAGGTGGTACTGGGCTATGCGCCTACATCCAGCCATGGCAACCAGCTAGTTGAACGCTTCACCAAGACCTGGAATCGGCAATGGCTATAGTGACATATTATACCGTAGTTATTGGAGACTTAAATGCTAAAGTAGGCAGGGAGCAGGCTGGAGACAAGGCAGTTGGGAACTGTGGTAAGGATAGTAGGAATAACAGAGAAGGTATTAGTAGAGTTCCCAGAACGGGATAACTTGCGCATGATGAATGCCTTCGCCCGCAAACGGGAGAGCCAGAAGTGAACGTGGCCGATCCCAAATGGGGAGCACAAAAATGAACTAGACTTCATACTATGCCATGACTCTGGCGTCGCGCAGTTTGTGCAAGTGCTCGGAAGGGTGAGGTGTAGTGAGTACAAGATGGGAAGATCTCGAATTAGGCTAGGTCTGAGAAGGCACCGTAACAAGCTAGTGCGAAAGAAGTCGACGAAAACGACGGAAAGTTAAAGAATTCAGGATCACGCTGCAGAACCGACATTTGGCTCTAACCGAGGAAGCAGAGCCTACGGCTTAGCGAACGGGCGATAATCGTGCACGCATTATCACGGAGTGTGCAACACGAGTAGGAGGTAAGACCGCTAGACAGGATACTGGTAAACTTTCTCTGGAGACGAAAGGTTTAATTAGGAAATGACAAAGCATGATAGTCTCCATCCAAGCTGACAGAATAGAACGAGCGGAGCTTTCCAAATTAATCTGTAAGCGTAAGACAGCTGACTTACGAAAGTATAGCATTGAGAGGATTAAGCATGCTGTAAAGAACGGAGACAGCCTGAAAGCTGTGAAGAGGCGTCTAGGCAAAGGGAAACATCAGATTATGTACTTAAGGGCAAGCAAGGTGATGTGATCACAAATAGGGATACAATAGTTGTAGTAGCCGTGAAGTTCTACAGAGATCTGTACAGTAGCCACGACGTCCAGGATAATGTTGAACGAGGAAGTAATTGAGGAGAGGTAGACATCCCACCAGTAATGATGGATGAATAAGGCTTTGAAAGAAATAGAAGGGGGAAAAGCACCTGGTGAGGAATTAGATAAGAACAGATCTCTTGAAGGATGGTGGGCAAATTATACTACAAGATCTGGCAAACCTGTATACGTAGTGCCTAATGATAGAAAGTGTAACGGAATGTTGGAAGAAATTTGAAATTTGAGGAATGCGAGACCAACATAGCCCCGCAACGTGTTCTGCTAAATGCGAATATCATCCTAATCAATAGGAAAGGTGACATGAAGGACCTGAAAAATTACAGGTTGATCAGCTTACTGCCAGTCGTTTACAAGGTATTTACCAAGGTGATCGCTAACAGAATTTGGGCCACCTTGGATATCAGTCAACTTAATGAAGCGGGGTTTCGCAAAGGCTATGCAACTATAGACCATGTTCACACGCTCAATCAGGTGAAATAGAAATGCGCGGACTATACCCATATAGATCCTAGGAACCTTCATAAATTACGAGAAAATATTTTACTAGGTCGAAACCTCAGCAGGTCATGCAGCCATTGCGGAATCAGGGTGTAGACGAGTATTAGGTAAGAATACTAGAGGATATCTACAATGGGTCCACAGCCACCATAGTCCTCCACAGGGAGAGTAGTAAAATATTTATAAGGGTGTCAGGACAAGAGAAACAATCTCTCCACTTTTATTCACAGCATGTTTACAAGACGTATTCAAAACATCGGATTGGAAACAGGTGGCCGTAAGGGTTAATGGAGAACACCTCAGTAACCTCAGATTTGCCGGTGACGTTGCCTTGCAAAGTAACTCGGGTGGACAAATTGCAAAGCGTGGTTACCGAACTGGACAGGCATAGTAGAACGGTGGGCCTGGAAATTAATATGCAGAAAACTAAGGTAATGTTCAATAGCCTTGGGACGAGCACAGCGGTTTGATATAGGTGGCGAGGCATTGGAAGTGGTAAGCGAATATGTCTACTTAGGCCAGGTAGTGACCCCTGATCCTAACCATGAGGCTGAGATAATTAGGAGTACAAGAATGGGGTAGAGTGCATTCGGCAGACATTCTCGGATAATGAAATGCAGCTTACCATTGTCCCCGAAGAGGAAAGTGTACGACAGCTGCACCTTCCTGGTACTCACCCACGGGTCAGAAACTTGGAGGCTAACTAAGAGGGTTCAGCTTAAATTGAGGACTGATCAGCGAGCAGTGGAACGGAAAATGAGAAGTGTAACGTTAAGAGACAAGACGAGAGAGAAGTCATCAGGCAACAAACGTGTGTTAAAGACATATTAGTAGAAATTAAGAAGGAGAAACGGGCGTGGGAGGGGCATGTAATGCGAAGACAAGATACCTTTGGTCATTTACGGTAACGAAGTGGATCCCTAGAGAAAGCAAGCGTGGCAGGGGGCGGCAGAAGGTTAGGTGGGTAGATGATATCAAGACGTTTGCGGGGATCACAGTTAGCACAGGACCGGGATAATTGGAGATCGATAGGAGAGGCCTTTGGCCTGCAGTGGGGCATATACAGGATGATGATGATAGTGACTACGAAAAAAAATTACAGAGCAAATGGGGACGGTGTTCTTAGAGGCTAAATTTAGCACATGAAAATGTCAACAGCTTCCGCGCGGGAACCGTGCTGTATACATTTCTAGGATTCGTAACATCAACGAGGTGTTACAAATCCCTTAGGGCTCACCTTGATAGGCGAGCGGTACACGTAAGAAGGAACGTATCGCGAATCAAAGCTTGAGCAATTGCGCCTAGCGAAGTAACAAAGCATGGATATCAATAAAGTGTTCGAGGCCACGCAGCGGCACTACTTTAAATGTTTTCCGCAATTCCGAGGTCGCGTCTATTCTCGTCCGACGAAGAAGAGCTTTGTTTACTGCCTACTCGTGACGGAATCACTCCAGCCTAGCGGCCCTGTTGGTAAACACTCCACCCTATAGTTGGCCCGTAGCTTTGTGTGAGCAGGCAAAATTTTCCTTGTTCGCTGACGTGCGCGCCTTGTGTCGCGTGAGAAGGCCGCGAAGCTTGTGTAGTGACATTAACGAGCTTACTCGTCTCGGTATAGGAACGGCGTGTTGATTTTAGCTCGAAGTCGAGACCTTTCAGCTTTTGGCAAGCGAGAGCTCGATTTTCTCAGAAGAACGCTCTCGGTACACCAATTAGCGGACTAATCATTGACCCTTTTCTTTTTATTCTTTCATGTCCTTGAATTGGAACGCGGCTCATCTGCACATTGCATCGAATCGCGTCGAGCATTGGTGAGATGCTGCCAAATGTCGTTGCGCGCAGCATCGGGTTCCAGCAGTCGTGCGTTAACGAAGCAAACAAGAAGTACGCAGATATGTATTAGCGATCCGTTTGACGTAAACGAAGAAATAAAGAGGGCATGCGTGCCAAATTCGCAATTTGTAAATAATTGATTTGATAGAGCCTCTGACCTTCGCGCAGCCGCAATCTCGCCGAATAGTAAAAACAAAATGAAACAAAACAAAAAATAAAGCACATTTGAGGATATTACGCATTGTGTTCTGTATTGTGAAATTCGTGAATGGTGTCTCTGGAGCTCTTCAAGTAAAGATGTACATTTCATCTAAGAAGATCACCAGAGGTTCTTAACCTTATGCTTCAGTAATTATAAGAAACGATGCACTTCCTTGACGTGCATGGCCGTAAGCTGCACTGCGCATAATGCCTAGATACCATTGCGGAAACGGAACGTCGTGGTGAACGTGTCCCCCGTCTGTAGTTTGTCAAGAACAATATGTTATGAAGTGAAGTGGCGTTAACTTTGCCCGATCTTACTGCATTATTGGGATGATCAGATTGAGAGGATTCTCTTTGCGAAAATCCATAACGATTGTTCATCGGTCTGGCGATATAGGTACGAACTTAGTTTCCCTACGGCTCCGTTTCGGTACATAGAACCATGCAAAAGCATTAACGCTAACTTTAATTAGAAAGCGTCAGTGTCGCCGTAAAATGAAGTGTTTACGAGATAATAGCCGTTAACCGCGCAGGTCGTGTGTGTCTCTGTAGCATTAACGTGTCCCGCAAAAACAACATCAACAAAAAATAAACATTCCGTGTGTTTTCGGTTGTCGCCTAAGGGACACGAATACAAAAGCCTTAAAGGGGCGTTTTTTTTGCTGCAATACGTAGCTGAGGATCTGTTAGCCATAACACGACACATCATTTGCTCCAGCGTGCGTCAGATAATTATTTACGGTCTGTTTATTACCCACTAGTTTCAGTTTCGGTTTGGAAGAGCTTAAAAAGCGACAAGGCGCCAGGTGCAACTGGCGCCATCTAGCGCTCGCAATGGAGTAAACGAGTTTGACCACGTGAGCACACATAACTGTGACGCACTTCCGCACGACAACCGATGCCTGCAGGTTTTCATTCGCCTGTCGCACGTCCTGCGCGTTGTTGTCGCTGTTGCTGTCATCGTTGCTGGGTGGCAACAATTTTCTTGAGGTCTAGCATCGCCAGCAGTTTACTAATGCAGCCGCAGCGAATAAGCAATGGCGGCTATGACGTCATCATTGCTAGCTGCACTGTCGGAGCTCGGTTGCCGTGGTGACGTCGTGGAAGTTGGGGGTCCCCTTCTGGTCACCTTTGCTATTGTCGATGTCGCGATGTACGGCGTATATCGCTCAAGTGCACATGCGAACTCCAATATTCATTTAAATTACCTTCGGAGCTGTGTTCGCCATTGAGATTTGGTAGATGACATGTGCATGTCCACGAAAATCGATCCCGCAGCCTGTCTTAGGAGCGAGATTTTGGTGTCAGTGCGCTTTTAAGACGTCTCTTGCACGCGGTAACCGACCTGAATCCACCATAATTCACTTGAGTTAAGCTTAGTTCACCGTAATCCACTTTACTCACCTGAATCAACTTCAATATACTTTGTTACAAATTAACTCATTTTAATCCAGCACAGTCCACCTTAATCCAAGAAAGGTGTTAGGCATGATCGCGATCAAGTTGTTGGGCTATAGTTGTGAAAAAAATTGTGGATTGGAGTCTGAAAATGGTCCTTCCGAGTCCTACAAGGTCATGGCTTCGAGTGCCTTAAGAGAGTTAACCTATCTCACTACTAATCATTTCTACTTTTCTGTTTGTTAGCCATTGCCATTTTAATTTGTCGTTGTATATTCAACACCGATTTTATCTTTCCATATCATTTGTTGAGATTAATCATTGATCACTACTACCAATCACTAGTCAGTAATTCGCTAACCTTCGTAACCATTAACCATCTCTTTACACGGCTGCATGTTTTGCTCGCCTCCGGCCTTCCTTGAGTGAAGTGACATTTTCACGTGGCCACCTGGAAGGCGCCGCTCAAATACACCTTCCAATGATACATACGGTATAAGGCTTTCACATTAACAAAACCATTATTTTCTGGGTGGAGCATAGTTCCGTGTTTTTCGTTGCAAAACGGTGTTGTAAACAGAACCACGTATGCGTAACCAGCTAAAGCCGAGGCGGAAAGTTCGGTAGGTTGTGAAACAAACTACCAAACCTCCTTCTCCTCTCTACTCTTTCACTGCCTTCCCCCAACTCCCACGGAGGCTTAGCCGTGCTACCTTCAAGGACTGTAAAAACTAGCATCGTTCCCTTATACGAATCACGATTATTCATTGACCGCACAACTCATAGGCCATAGCACATACTTTGTGAGGTTGTTTACATCTCGGACGTTCTTTGCGCTACAAAACAACACGTATCATCATCATAGCCACACGTCTAAGGGGAGAAATCGTTCATCATAACAATCTGATTCGATTTTGCTATTTGCATAGGAGGAATCTGGCGGCGTGCCACTGATGTGGCTCAGCCGTAATCACGTGCACGTCGCATGCAATGCGTATAATATGCACAGCGGCAAAGGGCCGTAGTATACATCCCTGATTACCTTGGAATAGTAGGCCACGGCACTTACTTACGCGCTGTGTTTAATTAGTTACGTATACTGTTGCGTGAGATGTGTTCATTCCAGAACCGTTTACGGTATAGGCGATATCGGGATCAGTAGAGTTCTCTTTCATGCGCGAAAGCGCCTGTGCGGCGATGACAAATTCGCCTTGTTGCACGATCATTCTCGATGATATGAGTGCGTTGACGAAGTCATAAATGAAGGAATAGAAGTAAGAGCACGTTCCGCAAACGGGTAATTCATCGGCTAAATATGTCGGTCAGCACGTGATACGGGGCCAGATAACGGGATTGACTCACTTAACCGTCCCGCGCGCATGCCAAGGGTGACCACGTTTGCTGGAGATCCTTTATCATTTGGCATCTTTGTAGTGCCTGAAAGACTCCGTCCGTAGTCTGATCGGACGACTGCCAAGCCTTACAAATCGTATGGCGTGTGATAACTTAGACGAGCATGGAGCGCAGCCGTGCCAAGTGTACATTTCTGAAAAAAATTTCCGCTTGTGTCCCGGGCAATCTGGTCCGGATAGAAGAGTCGAAGGAGAAAGTGACCCGGTGCCTGCCTGCCACGAGGAACACCACCTGATCTTGGGACCTCCTGTTTGAAAGCGTGAGCTGGCGCGAAATGTCACGCTTACGGAGTGGTTTTTGAGTGCGTCGCTGGTAGAGGGTGGGGCGGTGACTATAAAGGAGTTATACGTGAGGACATGAATGCGAAAAACAGATAAATGCGCTCGCTACGATGAGGAAGAGTCACTTCGAAGCGAGCCCACCGCGAGGCGTGTCGCTTCGACGCAACCGCACTTCCTACACCTGTTTCGTGCGCCGTGCTTATACAAGGCGCGAAAAACTACGAGCTTTCATGGCGGCATGTGCAGGAGTGCGTCGGACGCGGGAATGTCATATAGTTCAAGGGGCAGCGAAAGAGTATAGCAGTGTTTGGCAGAAACCCACGTTGAAAGTCTTGCTCAATTTAACGGCGCGAAGTTATAAAATAATATAGGGGGTTTTACGTCCCAAAGCGACGATACTATTATGAGATACGCGCGTAGTGGAGGACTCCGGAAAGTTTCGACCGCTTGTGGTTCTTTAGCGTGCACCGACATTGCACAAAAACACCATTCCACCTCCATCGAATGGCGACTGCCTCGGTCGGAATTTCATCCTGAGACCTTAGGGCCGCCAGCCGGGTGCCATAGCCGTTAAACCACCGTGGCAGAGCTAACTGCGAGAATTTGTCGTTAGGTGTACATTAACAATAGAGTCAAGACTACTTGCACGCAGACATCCTAACTAGCTACTGTTTCTTAATATTTTTGCCTCTGCTGCCGCGGTGCTGTAGGGCGGTGATGGTGCACGTTCCACTTGACTAGTGTGACACCGAGCAGCATGGGTAACAACAGCACGACAAGTGCGGAGGACGACAATATTGTACAATGAACTCCGTACACGCGTGATATGCGTACATGCTCAGACTATTCGCCTCACACACGTCACGAGGGGCAGGCGCATGTCATCGTGCTTAGTTCTGGAGCCATAAAGTGGAGGCCGCTCTCCTACATTAAAAAAAAAAAAAGGTCAGTAGCGTTCTCCTGGCTCGCAGACAACTTCGACCGCTGTTCCTTTGTTGATATATCTTCCACTGCAAAAGGGCTTTGACGCCTAAGGCAGACAATGGGGAGTTGAAGTGTCCGTGCGATAACAGGGGGAGTCACAGAAGACAAAACAATATGCGGCTGGAACTTTTCATTTGTGCCAAAAATGCCAAAGAATTTCACTGAACTTTACACCGTTTGTGACAACGATTATATTTGATTGCTCGCGAAGTTCGCTGATATCGAGCACATTGCTCCCCCCCGCCCCCCCCCCCCCGCTCCCCTTCCGTCCCCTTCGATCGTTTATGCTGTGTCTTCACATATTCATTTTCTATTCTCTTGGTACTCATGCTGTTAGCATTTCTGTAAGCGTACATCTTCAGCGCTTCGATGTACTCTAAGGCGTGGTGAGGAGGTAGAGGTCAGAGGTCGCCGCCGCCGCTGGCTGCCACAGTAGTTCGGGCACAGGTCATCGTGAAACTCCATTGGCCTACGTGTACACAAAGGAGGCCTTATCGCTCGAAACTGAGCCTTCCCTTACAAAAATGCCATGTATGGCGATATCAGGAATTGGGCATATGTGGCTATATATATGACACGTGCCAGTAGTGGCCATATTTGCCCAAATCGTGATCCAAATATATATGACAATGAAAGACAAATACGAGGAATGCCATGTAAGACTGATACGTATTGGGCAAATACAGCCACCTACGGACACGTGCCACATATAGCCAGATATGCATATATGGCCATATATGCATATCTGGCTATATATGGCACGGCTCTGCATGATGCCGTATTTGCCCAATACGAATGAGAGTCTTACATGTCATTCCTCGTGTTGGCCTTTCATTGTCATATATGTTTGTATCACGATTTGGGTAAATACGGCCACGTACGGGCACGTGCCATATATAGCTACAAATGCCCAATTCCTGATATCGCCGCATATGGCATTTTTGTAAGGGCTTATAGGTGGCCACTCGCGTGTCTTGGGTATCTGTGGTTAATTGTGGCTCCGTTAAGAAAAGTACGCTATCTTCTGCCGCTCTTCTTGGGATCAATTCAGGCTGAGCGTCAGTGGGGACAACGTAAAGGGAATGAAAAAGTAGAGGGGAGAGGAATGCCGTATTAGTGGAGGGCTCTGGCAGTTTGGCCACGTAGGGTTCTTGAACGTGCACTGACATCGCACAGTACACGGGCCATAAAGGGACCGGCAACTGACCAGAACCTGCGATTAGGTTCTGGCGGAAACGAAAAAAACCATGAATTATGGTGACAGATTCAAGCATACTTAATGGGGTTTGAGTAGAATTTGTATTTTTAAATTGAGTTTGAAAATCACAAAAAACGGGTATGTCGCGCAGCGTAGCCGTAGAGACTTCGTACTGTTATATGGAGTATTCGGTTTGGTGTGCACGCATATTATTAAGCATTCCCGTTCTCTTCTTGTGTGCTGCCCACGAGGTACGAAACATATAAGTTCACACTGCATGAGAAGCGGCGCTGCCTTCGCGGCGCAACCGTGGCACGGTCGCTGAAGGCTGCGACGCATGTGCGCGCCGTTTTTATCTCGTGTCTGCGAAACCGGTACCGGAGTGTACAGCGCGAATTCTCGAGTGAGATCACAAGTCATAGCAACATTGATTTCTTTATATTTAGGGCTTCACTAGTTTCCTTTTCCCATTGCGGCCTTATAATCGCTATCGGCCTCACCTCCCACTGTTTGCAACTCTGTGGCCTGTAAAGACTCCATAGCCGCCGCAGATGAAAAATTCGGATTTTATATGTTTCGCGGCGTTTTCGGCGTTACTACTGGGTGATTAGGCACTCTGACCGGATAAGCTTTCAGTTGCACTGATAAAAGCAGGTACCGCAAAAGTTGATTGTCGGTCCCTTTAAGAATTTCCGCCTCCATCGAACCAGCGTCCTTAGAGTCAGTGTAAGCGGTCATGCGTCTAGTGATGCGTGCTCCTTTAGTGCACAAATCCACCAAATATTTAAAGCGCGTGGCAAACAAACAAACAAACAAACAAACAAAAAAACGATAGAGAGACAAAGACAAACGGGTAGGCAAACAGATAAAAAAAAATTCACAGCATATCCACGGAGTGAATGATGATGAGTGGGCGAAGCTCCGGAGGTTCGTCGTAGATTGCGCCGAGTGCTACGAATCCTTATGGTTCAACTACGCACAAGTGAAATCTCCCACCGGCACTTCATTGCAAATCAAGATCCAGTATATATATATATATATATATATATATATATATATATATATATATATATATATATATATATATATATATATATATATATATATATATATATATATGGGTGGCCGGTGAACGGTTCTTCAGCGCGAGCAGTCGGTATTTTTCAATCAAGAAACTCGCTAGAAGACGCTGCCTGCGTCTTGTCTCTCGCGGGTGAGGGCGCGTTCTCCTTCTTTGCGAGCTGGTAGCGCGTTCATCGAAGAAAGAGCGTTTCTATGGTCAACGCGCGCCTTTCCCTCTTTCTGTCTCTCTCTCTCTCTCTCTCTCACAAGACAGCAGATGGAAGAGTGAGAGAGCTCGCGCGCCGGGAGGCACGCGCCGAGGGCGCGCCTCCCACACGCGCCCTCCTAGTAGGTAACGCACTACAACGGACGGACAGACCCAAACCTTAAGGAGCTTCGCCCCTAAAACGACTGTTCACTTAACAGCGGCGTCAACAAGTTTCTAAAAGACAACAGTATTCGTTAAATTGTTCGAAGTAACCTTCAGTTTGTCCTTTCGCGCTTATCACGTACATTGTCCAACAGCACATCTAAGAATTGCGGATTACATTGAAAGAGTCCTTTTTTTGGCGATGCTGGAATAAAGGACAAAATGTTGCTCATATACGCAAAATACTCGCATAAGCAAATGGCCATGCATTGGAACTGAGTCAAGCACAGATGTCAATCTTTTGTTAATGGGTAAGCCGAACTGAGATAAGATACGTCTGCATTGTCCCTGTGTGCGACGAAAAAGGAACGAACCTTGCTCGAAGTACGCGTGCTCCTTCGGTATATAAATAGTTTTTTGCCTTTGTAGAATTGTATTCAGCTGTATAGGTAAGTTGCATGCGACCTCCAGCCCACACCGAGGGGTAGCGCACAGATGTACGTGACTCTCTCCACGGGCAATATGTAGCCGACAGTAAAAGTCAGATGTGGTCCTTGCTTCTGGCTTTGAAATCATCGAAGGTGAAGGCAAGGACAGGAGGGGTGCCACGGTCGTCTTCGATTAAATTATCATGGGCGAGGAGATGAGATAAGATCGTGTGCCCTCAGTTGCACGGCCTTCCCGTGCTTACCTTGAAAGGGTATGAACCACGCGTGGGGATGGAGATATGTATGAAGCGATTTCATAAGTGCTAATATATGTGCGCCAAGTGAAACGTATGGGAGAGCTTTCTTCAGAACGGTACGCCGCGCCGAAGGGCATGCACTGAATGCGACAGAGTTTCTAATGGCGATTCCCAGAATAAGTTTCAATCTTATTTCCTCTGCTCTTCCTCTCGTTCCTAGCGCTGCTTTTTATCCACGTACGCAATTTTAGTTTTGTAGTTTCAGGGGCAACGCACAATGTCTTTGAGCTTTGCTTTTATCGGTTATTTGTTCTTTTTACAAAAAAAATATGGGAAGAGTAGTTCCAAAGTGCTTCTCTTATCAGAATACGCTCTTGAACACTAACTAGAAATAATTGACGGGTACCACCTATCCATGAGAATCGGTTAAAATAACATAACAAGAATACTTTAGGCGATAATCTCAATCATAATTCAGGAACGATAGTCAAGCGTTTCAATAATGAAGCGTTGGAGTTTCCGGAATCCTTGGTTGCACAAGTGACTTCATCGTCAAGATTCATCAACGTCATACCAACCTGGAATAGAGCAAAGTGTATATGTATAGCTAACAGAAGCTAGCATCCATTAATCTGCACTTCCATCAACTGTAACTTCTCCAAACGGTGCCACACAACCGCGTTTTTATAGCTAACTCTATAGGCTGATGGGGACGCAAGCAACGGTAAATACTTGTACATATACTTTGTTCTCGTAGGCGCCCATAGACACAAGGACCACCGCCGGCGCCTATGCTCAGCAAGCATGCTGTCATCAGGTCATTTGGCACTAGCTTTGTGGAAGCGGAAGCACCCCAGGCTTCAGGAGTGTATGGAGAACCGTAGAAAAAAAAAACATTTTACGGTTATAGGCGTCGTATCACACCACTTCACGTTACAGAGCCTTGAAGGGGCTCTGCAGCGCTGTTGAATATAACTATGAACGTTGCCGATCCGTTGCCTCTGTGAACATGCGAGTCAAATGTTATTTCACGGCCTTACCAGAGAACTTGCAATTTACTTCAAGTGCAACTTGAAATCGCCTGCTGTTCTCCAGGAAAATCACATCGTTAGCAGTAACGACTACGTAATTACAGGGAGAACTAGCATTGGCAGCTTTCGTGATGGTGAAAACTGCAGTACTTCTTTAGTTCTGTTTTCCTTGTTTTTCACGCGAGGCGGCACGTACTTCAACAGCGCTTTTTCCAACACACGCTCTTGAGCCAGTCCAGGAATTTATATACGTCTATCGTCTATCACAGCCTGAGCTGTCGCGCTCCTTAAGGTAACCACCTCCGGGAACCTGGGCCCACCACCAATAAAGATAAATGTATGATCGTTGGGATGGAGCAGGTCCATGCCGAGAAATTTCCAAGGATGTCTAGGCGGAGTCGTTGAGTCTAAGGGCCCTGAGAGATTCACCCGGAGAGAGGCGCGTCGTTCGCAGTTGGCGATTAAAAATGCGATGTCTGCCGATAGACAAGGCCACCAAAATGATTCCCGAGACAGGGCTCTGGTCCTATTAAAAGGTCCCTGAAACGTTTTTTTGACATTGCGTCACTGATTAGGCAACACAATTTTGAAATCATTCACGCCATAAATAAAGCGAAGCACCATGCACTAAGGCAGCTATGAGCTTATTTTTGTCGCCTTCCTCCTTACCACTGCTGTTCCTCCTCAACTCGATCAGCTGCGGAGTGCGCGCTAGCGACGACTGCGCTTCCCTCGTCAGCGAGGGAAGCGCAGTCGTCGTGCGAGCCACTAAGCAAATGCTGGGAAAAAATGACCCTGCACAAAGCTTTAAATATTATATCCACAAGGTCTTTTATGTGGAAGATGGTTACGAAAAGGGAATCTGCGTGAGTTCGATAAATATGAAAGCCGCGCAATTAACTCATTACGAGATTGTGCCAGCTTATGTGCGATAGAAATTCACTGCTCTGTGTTGGTAGCAAGATGAGCTGTTGTTGCTGTTTAACTTTTTTCTTTTTTTGCCACCAAGCAAAGCGCATATTAAATGTTAAAGGGACCGTCTACCGTCCTTCATCGCTCTCCTGTCTTTTGGCTCAATAGAAAGCGTACCTTTCGAAGTGTCCCAGCGTGCAGTGGTTTCTCCAGAAACTGAATAGAAATTATTAAAACACAATTTTTTTATCTACGAAGTCGCTCCTTTCCTAGTGTAGGCATGCCAGCAACACTGGGTACCGTGCATGATGCGTCGTCGTCTCCCTGGAAACCCTTTCGGGCGCGGGAGGCATCTCAACGCGAACCGCCTCGACATTCCAGAGGCGACGCCGAGGAGGAAAGGCGAGGGAAAGTCGGCGCGCGGGGGTGCGTCTCGGACATGCAGCGGCGCATGCATGACAAGCGCAGCACTACGCGTATAACTACGCGCCTCCGCAGGCAGACGAATTCGAAGGCAGCGCCACCTGCGCCACCCCGAAAGCATCGAAAAAATGAACAAATTGCTCTTGCACGCTATAACAAGGTGTCTCATAGGGTGAAGTACGCTTGTAAGACATACATAATAGTTTTTCAGCAGAGTATGCATACCTGCGTGGGCTGGTTCTCGTACACTTGGAAAATGACGAACACGCTGTTGGGTGTCGCTAGCGGCGTTTTTTGCACCACTTTCAGAGCGAAATTAAAAACATAATTCCTTTTTTGTGGGGTGAAAGCGTGCTCGTTCCCGTAAATGTGACGCACGATCTGCCCAATTTTACCACAATCTTAAAAAATTTTCTGAGCGGTAGACAGTCCCTTTAACAGCTGCCACAAATCTGTCTGGTTAAGCAAAATAATGTTAATGTTGAAACGAGATGACACCAGTGTAGGCCCTTGCTTTGTTTCTTTTCTTTTACTTGAAACGCAAAAAACCGAACGTTTCGGAGTCAGCTCGGACCCTTTTGGTGTGAGTGCTGCTCTTTGAATCTTTCTGCAAGACGGCTGTATCAAAGAAGTGTCATCTGTTAGTTTGAACTGCAAATCAAAGAGAGTAAACGTGAAGGTGAAAGCCTGGAGAGACGTTAGAAGTCCCCGCTAGAACAGTGCTTGCGGGCTCTCTCAATAATACTAGTCAGCTTGACAAATGCAACTGATTACAATCTCGCATGTTATTTTTAAGTGCAAAAGCAGCTTACACTACGCGATGCGAACAAGTTAGCTCAGGTGCGCTTGTAGGCGACATATACTTTGTGTTCAGGCAACATGCAGCTGCAGTCATCAACATGTCCTGCGGGAAAGATCAAAGAATCGCTCAGTGCACAGGTTAAACGTTCTACGACTTCTCACTTTTAGATAAAAAAAGTTCTTTATGCGAAATTCTGAAGGAAGTAATTTGATGGTGTGCTTAAATTATTCCTTAACCACATTTTTTAGGGGCGAAGCTCTTTAGGGTGTGGGTCGTTCCCTCCTCTGTAGTAGTAGTAGCAGTATGTATAGCCACCTCGCGCCGCCGGGAGGCTCGCGCTCGGGGCGGTGACGAGCGTCGGGGCGGTGACGAGACGCGAACTTTTTGCCTTTGGCAGCGTCGATGTGAAGCTCGCGTGAGTGCTCGGTGCAGTTTCGGGGCCTATTTTTCCGAGCTAGCGTCTTCGTATTGACGGGCTTGTGTCCATGCCTTCTTAAGCGTCAACTTCGCATTTCGGCACAACTGGTCCGAGATACGGGAATCGCGAAGACCGACGACGAACCGGTCGCGCACGAGCCTCTCCTCCACAACAGGCAAAGCTGACCATCCTGCAGAGTACTGCTTAGAACCCGTCGACGCTTTCGTCGGGCAGCTGAACCCGCCGGTGAAAACGGGACGACTCGTAAATCTGGTTCGCAGGGCGCACGAAGTAGTCGGTGGAGCGAGCCGCAGCAAGTGCATATGAAGCCAGAAACGCTGCGCCTAGCGCGATGGTCCCGAGAAGCGAACGGGCCTCTGGGCCCGTGTAGTACAATAGCGAGCGTAGTACCTGCATGTCTTGAGACGTACGTCTTCGTAGCGGCTGAGCCGTTCTCGGCCAAGCTGCCGGGTTCGCGAAGTCAAACGCTACCGGTGGCTGCAAGTTGACGCCGAACATTATCAGCGGCTCGCTGGTCTCGACTGTCATCGTGAGCTGACGTGCCTGGTAGAAGAGTTAGCGTTCACTTTTCGAGAGGAAACTCATCCTTTCTCTATTGGGCACCGTGACACACACACACACACACACACACACACACACACACACACACACACACACACACACACACACACACACACACACACACACACACACACACACACACACACACACACACACACACACACACACACACACACACACACACATTTCATAGCTTGGGTCTCGTTGCGGCAGACTTGGTGCCTTAGGTAGCATGTGCGGTTTATTGGGCAACAGCCACCTCGACTAAGCTCACGTCCAACGTGACCACCCCTGGCAGTAAGAGTGTGCTACACTCGCCGCCTTGGCTACGAGTGGCGCTGCCTAACACTCCCAGGATTCCATATATATATAAATACCCAATAATGTGGACGGAGGGACGACCGCTTTCGTAGCTCTGTGGGTAGAGCATCGGACTCGATATCCGAAGGTCGTGGGTTCGGTTCCCACCGCAGGCAGGTTTGTCTTTTCGTCCACTTTAATTCCTTTCTACTTACCCCAAAATTACAGTATCATAATTAGGAATTGGAATAAATTCCTCTATGCTCTCCTAGGCTTCAATGTTTGTTGTTTCAATAACTTGTTTCTAACAAATAAAAGCGAGCCCTTGACCCCCTTCCCTCTCGTTATATATATATATATATATATATATATATATATATATATATATATATGCCACTGGTTGATGACAGCCACACGCAAGTATACGGAGGTGGCTACCTCCTACAGGTAATACTCCACAAAATCGAAATTCTGGATAAACCTCTGACTCAGTCACTTCTCTGGCACTGAGCCCACTAGATTTACACACGCATGTTGTCGTTCTCGAGACCACCGTCGCGCTTGCTGCTGATTTATTTTTAGGTATTCATAGATAATGCAATCTCCTGGAGAAATTATAACAGGTGTGTTTTGTGGAAACAATATTGACAAGATATGAAAGGCACAATCATGAGTACAACTGTTGTGCTTGGGTACAGTGTTGTTGGGTTGCTAGGGTAGCTAGACTGTGTCGTGTAGTTACCGAAGTTACCGTGGCTAGTGTCCCTGTAGATGCTCCCTCGAGAGAACCTGTACTTTTTTAACAACGGCCACAGTGGGGCGCTGCCACGTCCCGTCTACTCATAATTTTTTCCCCAGTGACCCTGGCGGCGCACTTGTCATTAGACAAGTGCGCGAAAAGAATATGCTCAAGCTCATGACGCGCACGGGCGTAGCTCTTCGCCCCCTTTCACACCTCCTTTGAATTTACCTTTCAATAGCTTCCCTCGCTCTCTTCAGACGAAAGAAGAGTGAACGCCCTCGGGCAGTGGAAATCCGATCAGACGACGGATTCGAAGAATTCTTGCAAAAATTGACCTCTCAGGCTGTATGCTTCTTTAGTGAGGTCATTTGAGATTTACTCAGAAAAGTGTTGCAAGGCCTCATTGAACACGAGACCACACTCGTATGTCGTCAAGGCCAGCGCTTGAACCGCTCCGCTGTTAGTATGGCTGACAAGAGCTTCGACTATGACAAGCGGGCTTGACGTGGTTGAAACGGCACGTGGGAGAGCAAATGGGTTTCACAGCTTCACTATAAGCGCACCAATTAACGCACGTGTTTCCGGACACACAGGTTTCTTCAAACACATACGAGGCTTGTAGCTGTTGGCGTAGCATAAAGACGTTCAGCTTTAATTGATCTCAGACGACTTTTCGAAGTTGTCTGTTCTTGAAGTCACGGTCTGAAATGATGCACGATGTCGTGCACGTGAAGGAACAACGGCCATATATTTGTACCTGTATGCCTTCTCTTGTGCTTGTGCCGCGCACTATAGGCGATGCGCAAAGCGCCGACGAGGCCATCTGCCGCCACGGCTCGGAAGCGTTGGTGGGTCCGAGCGAGCAGTATTCCCGCGAGCGTGTACGTGAGTGCGCGGATGGATGTGTTTTCATCGTGATTTAACGACTCCCTAGGGCTTCAGAGATGCCGAAAAATAACTGCTGCGTTGTCGGCTACTCAGACACACACAAGAAATCGCCGCGAACGCAATTATACAGATTTCCGGTGCTATTTCATGAGCGAGAGCGACGGCGGCGGTGGATTGCGGCTGTACGACGCAGAAGGCAAGCGATCGCTTTGTTTACAGGAGTGTAAAGTCCGAGGACTGCGATGAAGAATAAACCAGGCTTCGAAGTGCGGCGGAAGACAATACGCTTGAAGAGCGCCGAGCTAGCAGCGAGACCCTACGATGCCGTATTTTTTTTTTTCTAAAGAGAAAAACCCAGAACATCACGTGCCACGTGCTCGCGATCCTACTTCGTCTTCTTTCGCGCCCGCTATTTCTCTTTGCTTGTTAACAGCAGTGTTAGAACGATTATCGTGTTTTATTTCTCCATTTATGTCGCTACGTCTTCAGCGAACCCTACTACGTGTACACTCGGTCGTCTCGCCTGCATTGTAGACGCTACAGTGCACATGAGGTTGCTAGTAGTGATAAGACGCGATGCCTAGGCTCTCTTGAAAAACGAATGGCGCGAAGCGCGATGTCAGAGAATGTGGGGCAGGTGACGGCTCCGTTACAAAAGCGCCGTGGAATCACACGTGTGCTGCACGAAATCGGCTGCATTCTACCTATTAATGGCACTGGAATACGATCACCGGTGCAGAATGTTCGCTGTGCGCTCGCCTCAAGTTGCTTATTGGCTGTAAAACATGGCACCTGTGCACATTTAAGACTTTGACGATCGCGTAGAATGTAACGCCATTTTGCAGCACTTGGTAATAGCTTGCAAAAAACCTAGCAAATACGTAGCCAAGCTGCTACGACAAGCTAGGTGACCACCAGCTCCGCAGTGACTCAGTCTCGCGCCACTAGCGCAAGCTGCCGAGATATTCACAAGCCCCGCCACGGTGGTCTAGTGGCTATGGTACTCGGCTGCTGATCCGAGGGACGCGGGATCGAATCCCGGCCGCGGCGGCTGCATTTCGATGGAGGCGAAATGTTGAGGCCCGTGTGCTGTGCGATGTCAGTGCACGTTAAAGAACCCCAGGTGGTCGAAATTTCCGGAGAACTCCACTACGGCGTCTCTCATAATCAGAGCTGGTTTTGGGACGTTAAACCCCACAGAACAAAACAATATATTCAAAAGTTTATCGTGCTGGTTTCAGTTTTACCAACGCTGACCCTTCGTGTGGCCGCACCCGTGAAATCCATGCGCCGGTGCGACAGCGATCCCTCAAAATCTACTATATAAACACATGGCAAGTAAACGAAGCTACTGTGTCGAGAAAAAAATGTTGGTTCACGCGTCAACGCATGCAGGCATTAGTGATCGGGACGTTATAAAGAAAGCGGTGCGATGAGCTCCACTTCGTAGGGAAGCTTGTCGACGCTTATCTGTGGCAAACACTTGGCGCGTATGGTGACATTGTCGTCCCACACAGCTGTGACATCGGACACATGTCCGCTATTATAATCTGCAGCTCCTTTGCACACACTATCGCCGCAAAAGCAATTATCTGGGACGCGCACAAGCGGCAAATCGCACGCGCGCACTTCCGCGATGTTTGCAGTGAAATGAGGCGTCTGCTACGCGACCCACCACCGGTTCCAACGGCCGCCGCTACGCGGCTTTCAGTGGCGCCCCTATAGGCGCTGCGCATGGCGTATATAGTAACCATTTCTGTATGCCTGAAATACAGTGGTAATAATCAAATTGTACAAATTCCTGCCAAGCTTCGAGTCGTGCTCGTAGAGCAAAGACGTATACATATAACAGTGAAAGATAGCTCCAGCCCAATTAGGCGCTCTACGGAATTTTTGTAGGCTTGAAACAGGTGTTTGACATTTTATTTACTTAAGCTGGAGCTCTCTTAAACAGAATGGAAAAATACTACTAAATTTTTTTAGTTGCGAGGTCCAATGTGTAATCATAGCAGGCTACTGAGCGAACCCGAAGTGTGAGAATTTATGCTAAGCCTTCCTCTTACAAAACCTCTTTCTACGTCAAGACGCCACGGTACTGTAACTTCATCTATGCCAAAAAGGAAAACTGGCAGTATAAACCAGCTTTATTTAAAACTACTTTTTATTTCGAAAGCTTGCCCGTAGGCATAATGGGTTACATTAAGAATGAACAAATAAATTGAATTCATTAAGGAAATCCCGGAGAGAACTATAGAACGGCCCGTGGATCCAGCGATCTAGGTCGGGTGGTCGGCTAGGCCTGAAGTCTGTTGCAAGGAGTGGGCGAAGCAACCTCCTTGCAACCTCCACAGCAACCTCCTTGTAGTGACATTGCGGATTTCGGCATCATAAATGGGCAATAAGCAATATAGAGACAGCAGTACTGTTGTGGCCAGACTTTCCGGGACTGGAGAGTATTTCTACCACAGATTACAGGTCCAGGGCTTATTATTAAAAATAAAAATCAGCCCTCCCCTTATTGGGGAGATTAGGACGAGCGAAGCTTGGCGTTGGCAGGCCTTTCTTTCTTTCTTTCTTTCTTTCTTTCTTTCTTTCTTTCTTTCTTTCTTTCTTTCTTTCTTTCTTTCTTTCTTTCTTTCTTTCTTTCTTTCTTTCTTTCTTTCTTTCTTTCTTTTTTTCTTTCTTTCTTTCTTTCTTTCTTTGGTAGAAAGAAATAAAGAATGTGGTGGTCCGTGTTCAAATTCAAGCACAGGCAAATTTATCCTGATTTATTTTTCCTTGAACCGGGTTTCTTGCGCAAAAAAACGCCACCGGAATCTGTAACACGTAACGGGACTCGCTTAAAAAAAATTTAGCCGCTGATTACAGTTTGACGAATATTATTTCTCGGGAATTTTCTTCAGAATTATGCAGGGACGTGTCTGAAGCTGTGTACCCTATCAGTAAAATGTTCGAGGGTTCCGCTGAGACAGTGTCTTCCAACAGTCGTGTTCAAACCAGTGGCAATACATTCTGGCTGTTTACTTCGATTTCTATTCCCAGCTCATGAAATTCAAGGCGATGCGACGTAGAGGAGCCGCACAGGTTTGCATAGCTGCGAGTTTACGGCATCGCATTAGGCCTCATTTCATATTCAGTGCGAATAGGTTACTATGGCCGTTGAACGCGCCCGCTGTTTACGCTAGCACACTGAATGTGACCTCGCGAAGAACACGTTAATTGCGTGCTCCGTGTAATAGATGGCCTCATACGATCGAATTCCGCACAAATCGTTGACTAAGCATTGCGGCTTATGTAAGTGCTCTATGACCTCTAAATAAACGCTTTATTTTTTTCTGTCTTTTCCTGTTAACGTGAGTTCTAATAGTGTCGGTACCTCTGTCCTGTACTCGTGTATTTTTGCGTGTTTTCATTTCCGTGCATATTTCCTGTTATTTCCAACGTGCAAGCGTTGGCCCCATTGCTTCATCTACAGGTTCAAGCTGCACGTGCGGTACGATAACAGGGAGGATTTACTGTATTCATGCCACAACGTTCGGGTTAAGTTCGTGCGCATACCGTAAACTGTTGTTGTTTCGAAAATCCTGTTCACCATATCGAATTGAAAGGACGATTATGCAGGGGAGGGCGGCAGTTTCGACAAGGATGAGACGGCGCCGGCATAAGATGTTAGAGCGCTTTTAAAGACGATAGTCTTCCTCAAGCTACCTAAACGCGAGAAACTCTGTCTGTCTGTCCGTCTGTCTGTCTGTCTGTCTGTCTGTCTGTCTGTCTGTCTGTCTGTCTGTCTGTCAAACCGCTCGGCCAAAACCGATTCAAAGGTGCAGTCAAAACCGATCGAACTACTAGCACTGGGGGCACAGTGTAGAACACGTCATTATACAGCGCAAAGGAATCCCCGGGCCTATTTGAGGCAAAAATGTATGTATATAACCGTCAACCGCAGCTTTCATTTAGTTAGGCCTCAAGAATCTTCACTGTCCTCGCCTTTTGCGCATTTGCCATCTGAACAACAAAATGGCTTTCGACTTTGCCATTTGGTGAGGGTCCATTATGAGTTACAGCACGCAGTTGGACAACGATGAAAAGTACGACAAGCGAATACAAGCGCTGTGTTCGTTTGTTTTCTTTTTCGCCCTTAATTTCCCAAGTGCGCTTGGCAACTCGTATTGAATCCAAGTGCCGAATATATGTGTAGAATTACTAAGTGAAACTGCTTAACTTGAAACGAATATTGGGTTCAATTTCAGTGAATGAACACGCAAGGAAATTTTATTATGGCTGATACGGGCAGTGCAGAACGGCTATGTTAACTCGCGCAGCAGGTGAAGCCGTCAGTTGTATACATTGAATCGCATGCAAAACGCGGTAATCTTATTGACTGAATCACGTAATACTGGCGGCCTTATTTTCACGCAGTAACAGAACCTTGTTCGTTTTCACGGTGCTGTCATACCTGAACTAGGGGATCCACATTACCTAGGTGTCCTACTTTCCTCAACGACTTGTTATTTAGTCTAGCGACTGGTTGTCCTTTTTCATCGTCGTTGCCCTTGCATGCATGTGATTCGCGCTGACAGATCAAACAATGTTCGGGTCATCTTGCGCATAAGCTCCTCGAAAGCGCACGGAACACGCACGGACGCTCATTTTCTATATGCTCTCTTTCAAGATGCCGAACAGCGATGACCTACAGCTCGCGTTCAGATAAAAGCGTTCAGGGGCACCGCAGCAAGGACCTAGGGGGTTCTTCGGAGATTAAGTAGATTGGTGCGGTCGACATCCCATCCCATTAAAGCTCCTCGATTACGCGGTGCGGCCAGGCTAGCGCGAGATAAGCCGTTGCAAAACTACAGCGCTGAACCCTGTATGCATACCCTGGTTACGTCGCTGATACGCGGTCCTTGAAAGAGCGCAGTGTTTTGGAAAGATCGATTCCGCTCCTTCGAGGTCATGGAGGGAATATGTCATTGATAGGCGCAACAGGGTTAACGCGCATACGGAGAAAAGGTTGAACCGCGAGATACAAGTGATTTATAGGTTCTCTTCTTTTGTTTCTTTCGTTTGTATTCAGTCGCATTAATGGAGAGGCATCGATGAATTTATTAATGTCAGGTTGGTGCACGATGGCAGTGTCGGACAGATATCAGTGGAAGTAGAGCCGCAGTGGAATTTATTGACAGCGAATGAGCGTTCACAACGCGGCAGAGATGATGGGTCACAGAGCTTGTAGTTTCCGACATTAAAGCGACCTTGAAATAGTTTTGACGATTTTGTGAAAACCTGGTGATCCGGTAGAGCGAGTCATTAGGATCATTAGAGCACAGATTTCAGAGCTCTGCGGAATTTACAATAAGGCTCTGAACACGCGCATCGCAAAATATGGCAGCGGCTCGTCGAAATGCGTTTTCAAACGCCCCCGCCTATCGAACGATGGAATGGGAGGCCGCTGATTGGCCCCCTAACAAGTGCTCCTTCGTTTCAGGCAACGGTATCGTCGCGACATCTGACGGCGTACACACGAGTCGCCGGCGCTCTATTACAGAGGCTAGCACTGCCGAGGCCGGCGACCTCAGTAAATATATCGAGGTGCTATGGTCGCTGCGTAGGGCTCGGTAGGGCGGCTGACGCGGAAGGCGCAGTCGTCGCTAGCGCGCACTCAGCCGATCGAGTTGAGGGGGAACAGCAGTGGTAAGGAAGAAGGCGACAGAAATAAGCCCATGGCTGGCTTAGCGCACGGTGCTTCGCTTTATTTATGGTGTGAAGGATTTCACAATTTCGTTGCCAAATCAGTGACGCAATGTCAAAAGAACGTTTCAGGGACCCTTTAAGCCACAAGAAAACCATTTGGACAAATGCCCGTGCCTATGTCGCGGTCCCCGATGTAAAATACAACTATAGTGCTGTTCATCTCGCTATTCAAGGAAAATGGATAAACGGAAAGATTTTCCTGTGGTTCACTCGAGAGACTAGTTTTTCAAGCCCTGCTTTGAAGTGGTCGCCACGGAACTTCCAGAGTTCCAAGATTTTGTATACGTTTCCAGCGGTAATGCTTTCAATTGTGCCTTGTGCCGGGGCTGTGTGGGGGGACGGGCAGCCGGAAAAGCAAAGCACGGGAGGGTTCAGCCCGTCCGTCATGTTTTCGGAACTCTATGAGCTTCTGATATGACATTAATAAACACGTTGTTTCCAATCCCGGCACCCAACATGAAGATGAATTTATCCGTCAATATTCCAAGAGAGCATTTTCATTGAGTAAATTTCAGCCGGTTATAACTTCCTCTGTAAAAGGATATGCCGGTGTATTTTTTTTTTGTAAGAGACTAGGCGCAAAGAAACTAAGACAGAAACGTGTCTTCGTTTCCTTGCGCCCAGTCTTTATTCCAAGTATGTGTGACCGACTAGCTTAAACGAAAGCTTTGCTTTCTTTTAGGGGCGAAGCTCCTTATGCCACCTCTAGTTCGTGAAGTGCTCACTAGATGGCGTGATGGCGCTGCGGTGCCTAGAGTTAATAACGTTTGCTGTCGGGCTAGTTGGTGCATAGCTGAACTTGAATTGATGGCGCAAATGGTTAGACAGGACCGAAGAAGACAGGTGCGCTTTTCCGTGTCTTACGTGTCTTCGGTCCTGTCTAACCATTTGCGCCATCAATTCAAGTTCAGCCTAGAGTTAGCATAAATATACAGTAACTCTAGCGGTGCTCGCTTCATTCAGATGTATGGGAACGCGTAGTATGGGAGTCTGTCTGTCTGTCTGTCTGTCTGTCTGTCCGTCCGAGCGCTGCGGTGCTGCTTAGCTAGTACGTGAATTGATCAATAGATGGCGCGGAGGCGCTCGCTGCGTGATCTAGTGTGATAGGAGAGCGCTAGATGGCGACACACAGTGTTTGTCACGTCTTTGATGACGTACTGGGCAAGATTCACGGAAGATTCACGGTTTTTACCGATGAACATCCGGAGCTTCGCCCACTCATCATCATTCACTCCGTGGATATGCGTGGATTTTTTTCTGATATCGCACTTTACGTAAATTTCAGTCTTACTTTACCTTCCAGAAGGAGTCGTGTGACTTTACGAAAGTAATCAGTTTAACCTTTGTTACTAACGTATGATAAATACTGAGGTTTGACATTCCGGCACCGATGACTGGTGTGCAAGCGACCATTACTTGATCTTGGCTGTATGCTCGTTCAAAGCGCGTAAACGGTGCGGAAGCATTAGAGAGAGAGAGAGAAATAAGGAAGGGAAGGCAGGGATGTTAACCAGTCATGAGTCCGGTTTGCTACCCTACACTGGGGGATGGGAAAAGGGGAATAAAAGTAAAGAGAAGGAGAGAGGGGGAATGCCTACAGGGCAGTCCTATATAATACCATAGGCGCTCGGCTAGGCCAGATGTTTTTAGAAAGGCCAAAAGCGCTTTCATTGCTTTCTGAGCCGTTGGTCGGTGAGGACGGTATTCTAAGATTGTCTGTTCACTAAGTGGACGATCGTCGAGCTTTGTGAAGGACTCGGTCATAGGCAGTCGATGTTCCTCAAATTGTGCGCAGTGGCACAACAAGTGATCTATGGTCTCTGCGCATCCGCAGACAGCACACACAGGACTATCAGCCATTCCAATCAGCGCAGAGTAAGCGTTCGTAAAGGCCACTCCCAACCACAATCGGCAAAGAAGCGAAGCCTCACGTCGGTGCAAACCAGCCGGAGGTCCGAGTTGCAGCGATGGGTTTAGCCGGTGCAGTCTGGTGCGCCTCGTGTATGGGGTATTCCACTCAGTTAAGGACATCGTTCGCGCAAGAGTGCGAAGTTGTCTTGCAGCGTCGGTCCTTGAGAGAGGAATGGGAACACAGCGGTCTTCGCCTGATGTCCGAGCTGCCTTATCTGCGTAGTCATTTCCACTGATACCGCAATGGCCTGGTATCCATTGAAAACATATCTCATGTCCTTTTTCTTGCAAATTTTGCACAAGTACCGCGATTTCGTATGTAAGGTGGTTTTGCTCCACGTGTCGAAGAAACGACTGTATACTTTGTAGAGCTGATCTTGAATCACAGAAGATTGCCCACTTTCCAGGACTCTCAGCGTGTATAATATGAAGCGCTCCGCGGAGAGCCGCGAGCTCTGCAGCTGTAGATGTGGTGACGTGGGAAGTTTTTAAGTGCTGGGTGACTCCCATTCTTGGGATAACTATAGCACCACCGGAACTGGTTGATGTGGTTGAGCCATCGGTATAAACTTCTGTGGAGCCCCTGTACTTCGCATACATGTGTAACATGCTTAGTTGTTTGAGTGCACATGGTGGTAAGTCCGACTTTCTCAGAAAACCAGGGATGTTGAGGTAAACTTGAGGATGGTTCACACACCATGGAGGAATCGAAGCCTTTGTTGTAGGTGCATACCCTGACGAAAGAGAGGCACGGTGGGCGAGGACCTTTGAACTGAACGTTGTGCGGGGTCGTTCCACTGGAAGACCTGCGAGGTGGTGATTAGGGGTCCGGGCACAGTGTCTTATGTGCACACGCATTGTTTCAATGGTTACATGCGTTCTGACATTGTGATCGCGAGCGATTGCTATAACTTCTGTCGACGGCGCGCTCTTTGGCAGACCAAGGCATATTTTCAGGGCTTGGGCTTGGATGCCTTGGAGTGTATTCAAGTTCAGTTTGCAGGTGTTCGCGATCACTGGTAGGCTGTACCGCAGGAATCCAATGAAAAGGACTCGGTACAGCTGTAGCATAGATGTAACTGACACTCCCCAGGTCTTTCCTGCTAGGAATCTAAACATGTGACAGATTCCTGTCAACCGTTTCCTCACATAGTTCACATGGGGTGTCCAGGACAGATTTCTGTCAACAATCACTCCCAAAAATCGGTGACTTTTGCTATAGGGGATCACCTGCCCGTCGAGGGCTATGAGGTATGGCGGTATTGGTTTCCTGGTAAATGCCACCACAGCACACCTTTCACAGGCTAGCTGCAGTCCTTGCTCACGGAGGTAGGATGATGTTAAGGAACCTGCCTTCTGAAGCCGCGCACGAAGCTGAAGTCGTGTCACAGCCGATGCCCATATGCAAATGTCGTCGGCATAGATGGAGAGCCGAACGGTGCCAGGAAGGATGCCGGCGAGTCCAATGAGCGTTAGATTGAAGAGAGTTGGGCTCAGTACTCCGCCCTGGGGAACTCCACGGCTACAGTAATGCTGAGAGGTTGGGCCATCCTCTGTAAGTATGTAAAATGATCGCTGCTCTAGGTAGCTAGTGATCCACAAGTAGGTCTTGCCACCAAGTCCGACTGCTTCTAACGTGCTCAAAATTGCTTCGTGTGTTACGCTGTCGTATGCTCCCTTAACATCTAGAAACATGGCAGCAGATAATCGTTTGCGGGACTTCTCGTGCTCGACATATGTCACCAGGTCAATCACATTGTCTATGGAGGAGCGACCACGCCTGAACCCGGACATCGCGTCTGGGTATATCTGGTAGTGTTCAAGGTACCATTCCAGCCGTGCTAGAATCATTCTCTCCATTAGTTTTCCAACGCAGCTTGCAAGTGCAATTGGTCGATATGATGCAATGTCTAAATGCGACTTCCCAGGCTTAAGCAATGGAATTATGCGACTCGTCTTCCATTCCTTGGGAACCATGCCCGTCTCCCACGAGCTGTTGTACAAGAGGAGGAGCACCTTCCGAGCCTCTTCCCCTAGGTTACGTAAGGCACGGTAGGTTATATCGTCTGGTCCTGGCGATGACGGACGCTTGCACAAAGCAAGTGCAGCTTCGAGTTCGCCCATAGTAAAAGGGCAGTCCATGCGGGGGTCGCGTGATGTGGGTAAGTGGTCGGGCATCAAAGTCCCAGCGGAGCTTGTAGAGGTTCCAGCGATCCCCCTGCAGAAACTGTCTGCGATGTCTATCTCGCTGCACTGTTGGTGAAGGCACAAAGACTTGAAAGGGTGACGCTGCTGAGGGGTCCCACGGAGGCCGCGAACAGTTCTCCATATCAGAGACAGAGGTTTTCTTGGGTCCAAAGATTCGCAAAAAGATCTCCATCTTTGCGATGCGAGTTTGTCTAAACGACGATGAATTTTCTTTTGAGTCCTTCTGGCCAACCTCAAGTCATGTACAGACTTTGTACGCCTGTACCTACGCTCTGCGCGGCGACGAATTGCACGGAGCTTTTCCAGCTCGATGTCATATTGAGCGCGTGTAGGTGTTTTTGAAAGGGAGCATTAGCGTAACCAGATAGGGCATGGACCTCTCTCCGTTCCCACCATACAATAGGGCGGAGGGGTCAGAACATCCATGGCCCCACGACATGAAAATCAATGCTCGCTACATACCTGCGAGTAACAGCGAGTGTTGTTTTTTTAGGATATTTACGCCCTGTATAATAGCCAAGTTCTTCCAATTAATGCACTTGGAAAAACGTTGAATCAAACAAACCAGCCGTAGCTTACGACCTAGATAACTAAACCACCCTGGGATCTGCAAGTTTGTTTCCCGCTTCATGTACAACTGCAAGGGACGCAACGGGCTTCCCTTACGCCCTCTCATGATCACGACTGCAGAACTGGATTCTCCAGCGGTGGCGAAAGGTAACGACCTCCGAGATTAGCATGCGCGCATTTTGCTAGAGCTGTTTGAGGCCGTGTCAACGTAACCGAATCGAGGCCAGCGAGGGCTAAGCAACGTGGTGGAAATGCGGCGAAAGCCAACGAGGTCATGCGAGTATTGGTTTCACTAATTGCATTTGATAGCTAAACACATCCCTACGCAGGTCGACAGTAACGCTGTGCCGCGGACGCAGTCTTATTCGCATTGGTTAATTGGCGAGACGGTGGCGGCATCTGTTGGAACGGAGAGAAAAGGCACGAACATTTTGAGATGCGGTCGCACATTGGCGGGTTCCGTGACATTGCGCGGTACGCGTGGTCGCTCATACGAAACGAGACGCGCACAAGCGTCAGTCCGCACGTGTGCAACTCGAGTGGCGGAACAGATTAGCGAATGCAAATGCAAACGCTACTTGGTAGCATTTGTAAGTGGGTCGTTGTGTCTGGTATCCGTCCGGTATTATGTTAGAGCCGTCCGTCGGTCGTAGTAACACGCCCAAGCCTCTTGCCGCCTGGGCTCTGCACGAGCATTCTTCTAGATGAGGTAGTTACCAGTAGGACACAAGTAATAAATGAGTGAGAACGCTAGAAATCTGCACCGCTTTTATAAGCTGCTTACGCGACGAAAGTATAGAATAAGTTTGCAGTCAGGGATCTGTTCAAAATTTCTATTTTGGAGGGGGGGGGGGGGGTGCTACGCATGGTGTTACCAGAACGCAGAGGGGGGTATACGTAGTGAAGTTATTGGTTAGCCGGAAAGCTTTTGCGTGCTTATATGAAGGGGGAGGGGGTTAGGGGAGGGGGGGGGGTGTTGGTGGTTTGGTGTGTAAACGTACTTGGACTGGTATAGCGCATTATGGAAAACGGGAAACGGTCAAACAGACCTAAACAAAAGGACAGAACGTACTTGGACTGGTATAGCGCATTATGGAAAACGGGAAACGGTCAAACAGACCGAAACAAAAGGACAGAGCGCTCTGTCCTTTTGTTTAGGTCTGTTTGACCGTTTCCCGTTTTCCATAATGCGCTATACCAGTCCAAGTACGTCGATCCAACTCGCCCAATCTTCAACACTTGGTGTATAAAACCCTGTTTGGAGCCCTATTTCTTTCCGAGAAAATGGGACAAAGTGAAGTTGACGTGTGCATTCCTGACCTGCTTATTTATTTATTTATTTATTTATTTATTTATTTATTTATTTATTTCCCGTTATATGGTACAAAATATAAGGTATTCATATGATTCAAACATGTTTCACATCTCGCAAACGCGGATTTGTAGCCTGGTGGTTATCGCATTTGATTTCTGAAAGTGGGAGCCCGGTGTTTCAGACCATAACACCAATAAAAAATTTTTCCCAGACTGCATCGATGTCATCTCCACCCACCTCTCTGCCCGAACGGAGAGAACCGCACCATCTCTGTTACGGAAGCCGCCATTCCTGTGCCACCGCGAATTGAGGGTCGCGCGGCGAACGCGTGCGCGAGTGGTTTGCAGGCAGCGCAGGGCCTTTGTGGGGGAGAGGACACTTGAGAAATAGGAATAGTGCTTGATGTTAGGTAAGGAAGTAACATCTTTAATGGCTTGAAAGTCTAAGAATGCTATGAAACAAGCCGTTTGACGTTGTCGTGCTGTGCTGCAGTTTGAAATCGCATTGGAACACGTACTTTGCGACTGCTTGTTGAAGCGATAGTTGCATGAAAACTAGGTCATTTGACATCCGCTGATCTTGTTCTACAGGTGGAGACAACACGCTAACCAAGTACTGCAACGGACAATCGAAGGTTTAATGACCCAGTTTAAGAAGCATTTCCTGCCTTACAAGTAGGTTCGCGCGGTGAGGCGGCGTTGCTTCGGGACTATTATAACGCAGAAATAATATCTAAGTTCCTTGAGGACATGTAAATTGTAAGGCAACAGGATAGTGACAAATAACTTGACAAATTGTAACTTGACAAATTTGTAACTATCCTGTTGTCAGTCACTATTACTATCCTATTGTCACTATCCTGTAACTTTCACTATCGCGAAGCGAGACAAACAGGAATATACCACAGATATATGCTATGTGGAAAAGAGAGAGAGAGCAAAAAGATACCCAGGAAGAAAAGCGCGACTGCATTACAAAGCTTGAGTATAAACAATAAAGAAAAAAAAAGTAATCTCTTAAAAATAGGTAGAACAAAAACACCGCTACGACGAGCTGAAGACAGCGCCATGCTTTACTCTGCATCAAGAAGGAAGGCCGAGCAAGCAAACGCACTATGACACTTCGTGGAGTCGGGAAATCGGACGAAAGAAAAAAAAAAATGACAGAGAAAAAGAAAAAGAGAAGTACTTGAAATTTACCTGCACTTGTTCAAGCGGGGAGCGTATCTGCAAGTTAACTGCTACGTCTTTTCCGAGTCCAGTATACTTTATTAATCAATCAATTTAATTACGCATACCACAACCATGGTTACGGAAATGGCAGGAGTGGGGAATTACACAGCCGCTCGGTATGAAAAACGAAGTATAAGCAACACATTTACATAACGCACATATTAAAGAGCGATAGGCTGGGACGTTGGCATTCTATTCCAGCATCCAGTGCACAGTACACATATTTTAACACTCTCCACGCAGCGATTTTCGGCCCTGTCCTTGTGTGCGCTATGCGCTGTGAGTTTTGAAACAAATTTAAAAGGCTGAGTTCCAATGTATGGCTATGCATTCATTTAAAAGGTTTTTCTTATCGTTTCACAGTTGGCGGCATCGCCTTTCTGAAAAAATATTTGTGGCATGCACTGTTTTAGAACGTAGTGCATTTATAATGAGCCTCTTTTTTAACCTGGCTAAGCAGGTGGCTTATTTCTCTAGTGAATTAAAATACTGTATCTGAAGATTACTTGAGGGGTTTTTAGCGGTTTGGGGGGGGGGGGGGGTTGGAAGGAAGTATATCATTATCAAACTTAAAAGAAACACCAAAATAATATCGATTTTTCTCGTATGAGTAAACTGCCTTTAACAGTACCGAAAGCGCTACTCTTGCCAAGAGGGCACGCTTGGCAGTCTGGGTAATGGCAAAAACCAAATTAAGGTAGTGTCACTGTTCTGTGGTTTCCGCCCGACTTCATATACTTTTGACGGTGTCTGCTATGACGTACATAATTGGCTATTGGTAAAAATGATGTGCGAAGGACGCCAAGAGTCCTAACGTGCCATGTTTAAGAAATATCTTACCGAGGGAACATGGTCAAAATATAAAAAACAACGGTGGACTTTGTGACACCGCGCTCTCTTAGTCTCATCGCGATATTGAAAAATGAAAATTTTGACCTTCAATTTTCTTATAATATAGAATATTAAACTGCGGAATTAGGGGAGTATTTCCGCAAAGTAAGGAATCTAAACCACTTTAGTGCTTTACTTTTGTGTCCTTTGAATAATGAATTCCCGGGCAGAGTTTGGGCAGGCTGGGCCAGGTCTTAGTAACACGGGCCGTGGCCGGGCGCGGGCCCGGTATTACGGGCCTGGGCTGTGCCCGAGCTTTTCAAGGTGAACCCGGGCCGGGCCCAGGCCTGACAAATGGGCCCGTACAATGCTGTAGTCTACACAACGTAGCTGCAGTTAGGCTATACATTTCCGGCGAACCGATTCATTTCTGTTCCGGCGGGATTTGGAGTGCAGACAAAAACATTAACGCGCCGTGATTCATCGCTTACAGTTGCGTTTTATATCTGCGGCCCGAGTGAAAAATACTACTTGTGTTTTGTTACGCAACACTAAATTGTATTATTGCACTGAGGCACAGGCCAGAGCTTACAAGCGTATTCACATAATAACACAATCTGAAAGCTCCGTTGTAACACATTTCCATTCATTATAATACGAAAGCAAGTACATGCTAGTAAGGCTACTAGTAGGGACTGGCTGTTACTTACGCTGGTGCAGGGATTTGTACATACCCCCCTACTCTGTTCAAATTCGCTGACTATCTGTTAATGTTTCGTACCGTTAGCTAAAACTGGATAAAGCTGGCTCACTCTCAGTTAGTGTTCGCCTGTTATATACTTCGGTGTTACCGACAGAAACAGTTCTTTTGTGTTCTTTTCCATCCCTTACCCTAATCTTTTTCGCTCAGTATTGGATGGTGCTTTCTAACGTTGCTAGTACGGACTATAATGCTGCTTAACGTTTGGCTAGTCCTGCCTGCTGCCGGCTGCAGTCGCATAGTAACTAACTGAATATCAGTTCTCATAGCTACGCAAGAAACGTGACATGACGCAAACATGACGTTGGTTCCACAACGTATTGTATAGCGTTGTTCCACCCTGCATGAATAAGCCAACGAGTGTCACTGATGACGCATTTCTCTTCGATGAAACTGACGTCCGTGCTGTAACGTGGGTTCCGACGTAACGTCAAATTGTCAGCTACCGTTTATACGTCACAACGTGGTCGACGTGCTGGGTAAGCCCATGCAAGGCACCAACAGCCTTGTTTGCACATGTACGTCGATCCAGCTTTATCGGTTTGCTGCAGTGCCGAAGAATGCGGCGTAGGCGACTCGTCACTGACTGCTTCGCATGGTGTCTATTACCACAGTATGAGCTGGCGGTTTTCATAATAAGTAGAAAGACAGAAAGATTGTGAAAGGCAGGGAGATTAATTAGAAGAGAAATCTTGTTTGCTACCCTACACTGGGGAAAGGGTAAGGGATGAGATAGAAAAGTTGGAAGGAAGTAACCAAAACAAAAATGTCGTAGGTGTATTTTTCGTGGAGTGCAGGGCTCGATGAGTTTAACGCCACAGCAGTGCACGTCACACTGAAGTAGTGCGAATTCAGGGGGGGAGAGAAACTTTATTGAATATTGGTCCTGAAGCTCGACCTTCCTAGGCCGAGGTGGGCCGCGTCCACGTTGGCACCGCCAGACCAAGCTGGGTGGCTTCGTCGTGGACCTTCTGGACTGACCGTTGTTGACCCTGTTGTGACTTGCTCCTTGTGAGTCTAGTCCACTTTTCCCATTCTTCATCAGGGCTGGTGTGCGGATTCTGGGGAAGTTATGTATTTGTCTGTCCAAGTAGTGAGAGAGATCGAGACAGAGAGACCAAGCGTATTGGTAGGCCGCATGAAGCCGAGAGATTCCAACTCAGTGACAGTCAACTAGTTTGTACCAGTGACCTCGTGCGCGTGTTTGTTCAGGAACTTCGGGATGTCTGCACGACATAAGCGACGCTCCAAGGTTGCCTTAATTAGCCCATATTTGAATCAGCCTCTGCATGAAGATTTCAACTGTTGTCGCTTGTACCTTCAACTGCTTTGCTCCGAAGCGATAGCCAATATTTGTTTTCATTTTTCGCTACGTTCAGGTTCAGTTTGTGATCAGGGACGCCTTTCCAGAATACCGATCCGGTTTCGCCTCAGACTGATATTCGGGCTTGGTTTGACACCCCAAATATAGCACGTTAGGTTGAAGGCGCACACAAGACTTGAATACAAATGCGCAGATGCATTTGCATTCGTGTCGAGAATGCAGACAGTTTTCACCTCGTCGATGGACTCGCCGCGAATACGCCTATGAATAACCATGTACTGCAAAAATACCCGTGTAAACAGGCTCGATCACTGAGACGGCTCCAGAAGTTAATGACTTGTAGAGCTAGGGGCGTTATTGGAATAATTGTTGAAAAATGTTCGCCATAATAAGACTTTATAAGGACGTGGTTGCGTAATAGGGCTGTTTTTATGCCTTCTTGTTCGTGCAGCAGCTCTCGCGTTGTTCAAGTTTGGAAAACTATCCCGCCGCGGTGGCTTAGTGGCTATAGCGATGAAAAATTGCTAAGCTCAAGGACGCGAGTTCGACTCCCGGCCTCGGCAGCCCCATTTCGATGGACGCGAAATACGTGCACACATGCGTGCTTAAATTTAGGTGCACATTTAAGGCCCACTCCGGTGATTTTACGACGTCAATGGATATCAATAAAATTCGCTGGGTACACGTTAGATGGCGCAAAGCCGTCATTTGTGCGAGGTTACAGGCTCGAAAGAGGGGCACATTGCTTGCAATTCGATTTTTACATTACCTCAAGCCGTCCACCTGGCTTCCTGCAGTTATTGGCCGCACCGTGCGTTAAAATGTAAGTGTACCAAAACTGTGCCGTGGCCTTCGAGATCTGCGCGCACCGGCCAATCTTCGCGACATCACAGCCAGGGGAAGGGCGCACGCGCTGTCTCACCGTGCAAGGAGTATTTATTAATTTGACGTCACTGCTGGGTTGGATTTCGGTTTCGCGCTTTTGAGCTCACTAAAAATAATTTTCGCGTTTGCTGAGGATTTCTACAGCCGAGAGTGCGACAGGAGCGCCTTAGGAACACGGAATCGCCATTACTTGACGTGCTCCACAAATCGCTCGAGTTTTTACCTTACAACCGCAAGTGGTCAAAACTACCAGATCACCCCACTTTGGCGTGCTGAATAATCACAGCGTGCTTTAGGCTCTTAAGCTCCAGAAATTATTCAAGTGTTGAAAAATATTAAAATACCATTTGGCTTCATTCTGAGTGGATGGTTACATTTCGAGCTGTTAACGCAGGGTAACTGCGAGTTTTTCCTCGAATAAAGTGGCTGGAACAGGAAACGGGAGGCACGACAGGAGACACAGGGCGAAGGGGGTGTGGCCGCCCCGCACCCCCCCCCCCCCTTTTCACTGAAATTTTCAAATGACTCCCCATTCTCACCTTTGGTTCCCGAGACGACCATAGTATAGCCGGTATGACACTCCTGGCCCGTCCCTTTTAGTAAAACAATCCCTGTTGTTATTGTTGTTATGCGGGGTTTAACGTCCCAAAACCAGCTCTGATTATGAGAGACGCCGTGGTGGAGGGCTCCGGAAATTTCGACCACCTGGGGTTCTTTAACGTGCACTGACATCGCACAGCGCACGGGCCTCAACATTTCGCCTCCATCGAAATGCAGCCGCCGCGGCCGGGATTCGATCCCGCGACCCTCGGATCAGCAGCCGAGTACCATAGCCACTAGACCACCGTGGCGGGGCAGTAAAACAATCCCTGACGAGATGGTGGCGTTGGGATCGTTCGCAAACTCTAGCTAGCATCTTATATCCCACGCACCGTGAAATGCGAGTCAATCATAAATGTGAAAAATGTTTTGAAAATTTATGGGAGATGCATACTAAAGATTTCTAAGGATGCGAAGGCGAACGCCTACTTGGACTTTCTGTTGATCTGCTGCTGAACTTTCTCTTGAAGTGCCAGATGACCTGTCGTTGAAGTTTGTGATGAACTCTCCGCTGATGCTCTGTTGAACTTCCTGCTAACTTTTTTTCTGATCTGGTACTGAACTTTTTGATGAACGCTCTGCCGATCTGCTGTCGATGTTTGTGGTAGCGCTCCTGTGCGAGATTGCGTTATACATTACCAAACGCAAGGGGGTTTCGCTCTGCGTAAAATAACGTGGGGCGCATACCTGCACATAACCGGGCTTGCGTATGGGGGTATGCGTCAGTTATTTCAAGGAAACCGCTCCATACAGGCGTGCGCCACACGCTTTCGGGTGCACGCGTTTAGATAAGGTCACGTGGATATTCTGTACATCACAACGTGACCTTGAAACATAGAAATGTAAGGTTCTTCGCCCTGGAACAGAACATGGCTGAATGGGCTGTGCGAAGTGCTGCTTTAGCAATTCATAATTCAGATCTCCCACTAATTACACTAGACGCACGAATATGACGTCGCTTTGACGGGGCACGCGAGCACAAGCTCTCCTTTGCTGATTAGACGTGAAGAGATACACCGACCACTGTGAAAAAACTGAAATTTACTTGACGTTTCGGCATCCCATACGGGAGCCTTGTTCACACGGCACCCCATACGGGAGCCTCATTCACAATAAATTATTGTGAACAAGGCTCCAGTATGGGGTGCCGAAACGTCAAGTAAATTATGTTTTTCATTTTGGTCGGTGTATGAAATTTTACTGTGAACAAGGCTCCAGTATGGGGCGCCGAAACGTCAAGTAAATTTCAGTTTTTCATTTTGGTCGTTGTATGAAATTTTATTGTTAACAACGCTCCCGTATGGGGTGCCGAAACGTCAAGTAAATTTCAGTTTTTCATTTTGGTCGTTGTATGAAATTTTATTGTTAACAACGCTGCCGTATGGGGTGCCGAAACGTCAAGTAAATTTCAGTTTTTCATTTTGGTCGGTGTATGAAATTTTATTGTGAACAAGGCTCCAGTATGGGGCGCCGAAACGTCAAGTAAATTTCAGTTTTTCATTTTGGTCGGTGTATTTCTTCACGTCTAATCAGCCTGCACTTCCCCGCCCAGACGGATTGCCGCCAAACCTTGGATTTCATCAAGCTCTCCTTTGATTACAATATTTATACGTCGTCACTTAATACGTGCACGTGCTGGCGCATATAGCGTGAACGCTAAAAGAAATATCAGAACGAAATACCAAACTAAGTGCTCGCACCTTCGCCTCAAGATTTGCCAACTTACCTCAGGTACAAACAAAACCTTCTTGCTACACCCCCTCCTCTCCCAGATCACGTTCCCACCCTTTCACGAATAGCTATTTTCTCCTCTTTAATGCTGCCTTTCCGATGCGAGTACGCGCGCTGGAGCACGCGTGCTGTGCGCGCGCTTACACACGCGACTATTCTTGCTGCTCGCGGGGCCAACGTGTGACATTACTCTTAACCTTGTGCGTCTTCTTGGTAAAGGAGGGGAGAGATGGTTCTCTCGTGTTTCTTTTTTGTTTTTCTAGCTCATTTAAAGGGCGATAGACGGCCGCCGCCTCGTTTCAGACGGCTGCAATGAGATTCGAGGTCTATACTATATACCTACACAGCGACGGCGAAGGTCGTCACGCGCCGCAGATCAAGCGCACGCGTGCAAGACGCCAGGCATGTACAACGAGTGTTTCAGTCGCTCCACTAATGGTGAAGGCTGTACGCAGACGAAGAGACAAACTAATATTACTAATAAGAAAAAAAAAAAGAGCGACGAGAAAACACACGCGCCGGAGTGCTTTGCTGGAAGACGTCCAAGAAACGCGGGGGCTTATAGAACGAAATAAATGCACGTAATGCTCGCGTGAGGTCGCCTTTCTTTTTTTTTTTCTTGTTTCCCCCGCATGCGATATAAATGTCTTCGATGCGTGACGATCATGAAGAGACGAAGCGAGGTCGTTTCCTCTTAACCGAAAGATGCGTCAGTGGCATTTGCGTAGGGCAATATATATATATATATATATATATATATATATATATATATATATATATATATATATATATATATATATATATATATATATATATATATATATATATATATATATAGCGCGACCTTTTTACTTCAAAGATAACTCCTTGGCAGCAGGTTAATTACATAATCAAAGGATCACGTTGCAAAACAGAACATCTATTTCGCCATGGCGGCCGCGAGACCGGCCTTTTTCAAGCTTAGAATGCAAATGGTTAACCATTTGCATTCTAAGCTTGAAAAAGGCCGGTCTCGCGGCCGCCATATATATATATATATATGTTTTGCAACGTGATCCTTTGATTATGTAATTAACCTGCTGCCAAGGATTTATCTTTGAAGTAAAAAGGTTGGGCTCCGACCGAAACGTTGACTTAATAAACCGTCGTTCTCTAAGAGGCGCATCGTCAATTCTGTTATATATATATATATATATATCCCGAATAGACCAGGATACACTTTTGTGCGTAAAAATGATTTCGCACGCAAAATAAAAAAAAAAAGAAACACATTTTGTATCAGTGCATATAAGTGCACGCGGGCCTGCTCTATATATGACGGCTTTCCTCCTAAATTCACATTTTTTCTTGAACGGCCACAGTAAATAAAATCTAACGCTGGGAAAATTGAAAATAGGGTCACACAAAAACACGTTTAGAATAAAACACACCCCATGCACTTGAAGCCGTCATGTACTTGAAGTAGACAAGTCTTTACGTTTTTTGCTAGGATCGCCCTTTACGGCTCGAACGAGATACTGATATCCCTGACTTACCCATTCATCCGCATGCAGAGTACACAAGGAGGAATCTGGCCGTTTTTCAACATATAACGCAACCTGCACCGTATACGCTTTAGCAAGAGTTGCTGACGCACCGATATACACGATACACCGATATATAAGAGTTGCTGATGCACAGATATGCACGGAACAGCCGCGTTCTTTATGGAACACGAGACGGCAGCGTGCGTTGTCGTGCTTTTATAATGGCACCCTTGTTAGCTTATAGCCCGCAGTGGGAAAAATTGCTTTACCTCAATATCGCAGTCGCAAATCAACACAACGCCTGCTAAATGAAAATTCGCAAAAATAAATTGAAGAGAAAGACAGGCGCACCATTCGTGTCTGGGAGGAACACAATGCCCGTGAGGACAGTAGGAGGCGTCACAATAACGAGAATTCTAGAAAGAAAAACAGAATGCTGATCAAAATAGTGTTGTCGAAATAATAACGTGTCGGCTTCCTCACGGAGGCCTTGTTCACTAAGCTGAAAGGCGTCGGGCATATCGTGTTTATATGTTGGCGAAAGAGTGCCGTCACTTCGATTGCGCTTGTTTCCTGTTGTTTGAGTACTCGGAGATTCCGGATACTGTCACTTCGTCCAGTTCATTTGTCGAGCGAGAAAGAAGGCCGGTGTAGCTGGGAAGACTTTGCAGAGATTCGAATCGAGTTTGAGTTCCACGCCCTGATTTTGTCGTTGATTGCGTATGGTTGGAGAAGCTACAAGTTGACACCACAGTGATGTTATCACGTCTCAGCAAGGCGATAGGATGGAGCAAGAATAAGGACGAGATTGGCAAGCAGCGCATGTATGCCACTGTACACAGCGTCTTATAAGATAACACGGATGCTAATATGTACTGTAGAGACAAGAACGAGGTGGTGTATGTTCCGTGATACGATACGTATTGACTCTTTGACATTCCGGCTAGCGGGAGGAGCTCTGCGATCGCATTGTTTATTTGTAATGTAAGGATAAGTGAGAACGTTGTAACAAATGTCCGAAAAAAAAAATCTTGGCTATGTGAAAATCCCGCGAGGTAAGCTGAATTTCACAATACGACGCGACAGTCGCTTGTGTAGGGTTCGCCTGTACTAGCAATATTGAAAGGGGCAGTACAGAAATAGTGTCAATCTATTTGTGCAGAATTTGATCTACTGCAAGCGACGTCCTCTCCTTTCGTAACGACTTAATAAACAAAACATTGTAGGTAACGTATATGCAGACCAATTCAAGCTCGGAAACCTCTTTTGCTGCGTTTCCGATGCATATTCCCGAACTCACACGACACTTTACCTCAGTGCTTTACTAAGAAACCTGAAGATTCACAGTTTTGCTCGTTCATGAACGCCGTTTCGCACCACACACTTGAAGAGACACCTCACCGTTTGCAACCACCAACGCGGCTCTATAGTGCGTCGTAACTGGAGAATAAAAGGAGAGGCGGCGAACTACTATCGATGGAGACACACTACGAGCAGGCCGCCTTGCAGTTTTCGCAGGAACAGGCCTTGATGGAACCCTTGTTCTGATTGCACGCCAGGGTCTCGAACGCCAGTGGCTTGAAAACGGCTCCCTCGGGCGTCTTGTGCTCCTGGTCCGTTTGGACGTGCTTGACGCTCATGGGCGACAGTCCGCCATCGCTGGGAGAAGCACCGAGGAAGCTCAACCAACGTTCGGCCGTACACTCAGCCCCCCAGCGACCGCACATGAAGTTGAAGAGGCTGATGGAAGGGATCTTGCTCCGCGAGTCCTTGCACGAGTCGTACATACCGCGCACGAACGCCGGCGTCACGTAGTAGTTGAGCGACGACACGTACCTCTCTTTGTCCTCGTTGACCTCGCTCTTCAGCAGCTGCAGAAAGTCGGCCTGCTGCGGCGAGCACAGCATAAGGCACATGAGCGCTCGGAAGTTGTGGCTGCAGGCGGCGCAGTTGTCCAGTCCGATGGCCTTCGCCGACTGCAGGTTCTCGGCGAAGTCCTCCGCCTGGCTGGCGTCGCAGCACAGCGGCTGCGACAGGTTTCCCAGCACGTCGCCGCACACGGAACCCAGGACCTCGCGGGCGGCGGCGCTCTCGATCGCCTTGGGTTCGCCGTCGTAGGCGCATGGCGCCCTGGTACCGTCGACGTCGCATATGCCCCGCATCACGCACTTGCCGGCGCCGTCGACCGTGGAGAACGTTGTGCTAGCTGCCGTCAGGAGGAACAGGAGCGCGGGTGCCAAAGAGGCCGCGGAGGGCCGACGGTGTGCCGTCGTCATGGTTTCCCGCTCAGTGACTGACTGACTCTTTGGGCGTCGTGCTGCTGCTACTGCTGACTGGTCCCGGACGCGTCGTCTCGATCTCTCGCTCTGATGTCGTCCCGGCGCCGCCGGCAGGGTCTCTGCGAAGGAGCATACAGAAAAAAAGAGACAAACAAATCAGAAGCGCTGTCTTAACACGGCGCGTACACGTCTCGCTCGGCTGGGCTCGCGGGTCTCAGCTGCTGCGTCGTTCCTTGTTTGCTTCGGCAATCAACCCGTCACACCAGTTGCCGCCGCGGCGGCCACCACCGCTTTCATTGAAGGGGGCTATGGGGACAACGCTGCTGCAGCCGCTGCTTTCGGCGAAAGGAAACGTCCGTGGACGCTCGCCATCCGCTGATTGCCCCCGTCTGAGAAGGAAAGAAGAAAAGTGAAATAAGGCGCCACTTGGAGCTCACCTCGAAAGGAACACCGGTGCGGCGTGGTGCGACGGGTGGCGGAAGCGCGTCAGGCGACCGATGTAACGCGCGCCCCGTACACGAATGCCGGTATAATATGAGCCGCGGCGGACGATACGTGGAACGAGTGTAGCACGACGCTTGATCGACACCTCTTCTTCGTTTCTTGCCCGGGGCTTTATATGGCTACGCGCACGTGCTGACAGAAAGTGGATGCCCTCTCTCACTTCTTGCTATCTCCTCCTCACTATTTCACCCGCTCGGCTCTCCTTCTTTCTGCAGAGCTGTTTTCGCGTGACTGTATTTTGGGGGGTCCGAAGGTTGCTTTGTGGCCGCAAGAGTGATACTTTCGACGAGCGAAGGTGGAAGTGCTGCAATTCTTCTCGCATTTCGCGGGTCCACGAGCGTTCGATCCCACAAGAAAGAAAGAAAGAAAGAAAGAAAGAAAGAAGAGGGTGGGAGAGAGCACCGCATGGTCTTCTGGGGCGGGACCTGATGTGTCCACCTGATCACTTCTTCGATGACATGAGCACCGGTGTGTCTTCACTGGGCACGTTTCTGATCTGCTTTTCCTTTTTCCGTTCACAAGGAGGCACGGGCCGGAGCACAAAAGGATTCGTTGACCCGCTTTGCAACTGAACAAACAGGAAGCGTTGGTTCGTTTGCGCTGAATGGCCGGCGCCAGCGGGAAAGTACAGCAGTGGGCGCGACACACTTACCGTGTGTTTCCACCTTGCGGCTTCAACGTATACTTGCCTGCTGCAGGACCTTACGCGCACTTTAAATTCACTTCGCACTCAAAGAATATTTCACGCAGATTTAACGCAGACGTACACGCCGGATTTATTGTAGGATTTGTTAGACCACTACTTATCTTCAAGAAGTGTGCAGAGGAAATCGGGCAGAAGCTCGCGCCTTTATCAGCGAAGGCTGGGACTGTGTCATTAAGGCATCCATCTTGTCAACCTCTTTTACAGCAGAATGGTATGCCTGTTTGACTGTTGACTGATTTCTGGGACTGTATGTCCCAAAACCACTATCTGATTATGAGACGTCGTAGTGGAGGGCTCCGGATACTTCGGCCACCCGGGCACTGTTTGCCTGTAGTTGCTAGGAATCTTTCGTGTTGTTTTGACACACACACACACACACACACACACACACACACACACACACACACACACACACACACACACACACACACACACACACACACACACACACACACACACACACACACACACACACACACACACACACACACACACGCGCGCACGCACGCAATAAAAGAACCCTTTATGACTTAGGCGGGAAGAGCGTACAGGTTCATTGGTATACCACAAAATGCGGAATTCGTTTCAGTACATACTGAGCACAAAGAACGTATCCAATCAATATAGTTGTGAAAAGGCTTGATAATACGAGTTCCCGCAAACGTCTCAAGGTTAAGATTAGTGTTGCGCTAGCTGCCGTTGCGATGGCACATTGACATGCGTGAGGTCACATCTGCAATGTTTCATTTCTAAAGCAAAAAACCGACACAAGAGAAATAGGGGGGGGGGGGGGGGGCAGGGCGCTAAGCTTTGACATTAAGAGTGGAACGCGGTAGCGTTATCGTGTACCGTTTGCTTCACAACGCTATTCTCGTGGGCCACGTGACTGCGTAGGTGTAATGGCCCACACTCTTTTATTAGTTCACACTCTGCCCTCGCGGCTGAGGACTAGTTGTCGTAGATTCTCCATCAGTACTCGCCGATGAGGAACGCTCCGCAGGTCCGCCGCGGTGGTGCAGTGGTTACGGTGCTCGGCTGTCGCCCAAAAAATGCGAGTTTGATCCCGGCCGCGGCGGTCGCATTTTCGATGGAGGCGAAAATGCCAGGGGCTCATGTATTGTGCGTTATCAGTGCACGTTGAAGAACCCCAGGTAGTCGAAATTTCCAGAGCCTCCACTACGGCCTTTCTCTCCTCTCTACCTCTCACCATCCATCACCATCATCAGCCTGTTTGGGTCCACTGCAGGACGAAGGCCTCTCCCAACGATTTCCAATCCACCCTATCCTAGTTGGTTCCACTTTATGCCCGCAAACTTTTTAATTTCATCGCTCCACCTAACCTTTTGGCTGCCTCTGTTGCGTTTTCCCTCTCTTGGTATCCATTCCGTCGCTCTTACTGTCCATCTGTTATCTTTCCTCCTCATGACATGTCCTGCCCAGGTCCACTTCTTTCTTTTAATTGATATAATAATATCGGCTACTCCTGTCTGTTCTCTGATCCATTCCGCTCGTTTTTTATCTCTTAGCGTTACCCCCATCATTTTTCTTTCCATTGCACGTTGCGTGCTCCTCAGTTTCATCTCTAGTTTTTTCGTTATCCTCCACATTTCTGCACCGTACGTTAGTACTGGGAGAATGCAGTGATCGAATACTTTTCGCTTTAGTGAGAGCGGTAAGTTTCCAGTCATGATTTCGTAGTGCCTTCCGAATGCGCTCCAGCCCATATCTTATTCTGCGGAGAATTTCTTTTTCATGGTTAGGAGTTCCTGTTATTAACTGTCCCAGGTATACGTATTCGTTTACACATTGTAAGGGTTCATTGTTGATTTTAAATTCGAGTTCCTTAACTAGGCTATCTCTACATCTGTCACTCCCTTTCCCCTACCCCCACGGACGCTTAGCCGTGCTCCCTACTTTGGCTGCAGAAATTAGCGTCCTTTCCTAACCGTACCAGAATCATCCTCGTCATCAACTCTCCGCAGTGCACGCGGCACCAGAACGCGGTACCGCATTGGTCACACGAGTGTGAAAAGCGCATGCGCGCTGCGCCGCTTTCCGCCCTAGCGATGACGGCAAAGCGCCTTCTGTCGGCATCCGCGAGCAGTGGGAGCTCTGCACGAGCATGCAGATGTCACGCGCACGGGCACCACGTTGCCGCGTTCTCTATAAAGTGCCAGAATTGCTTGACTTTCGTCGTAACGTACTTAAGGTTCCTGTTAACGGAAGTAAGGGTTTCCACGTGATAGAATTACTGCCAGAGCTATGTGTATGTGTGTTGGTAAAATCGCAGCTTACGATTCTTTTACGGACCTTACATTGAGAAATTGAAATTTGTTCTTAAAACACCTGCGCCGTGGCGGAGGGCTTGCGTGGTGTGCTGTGGATCGCTACGGTGGTAGCAGCAGCTGGAAACGATTATATATGTCTTTCGTCTACGCCGACCCCGGGTTTTCTGCAGTTCGAACTGCTTAGGCTATATCAGGGAACCATAAAATTGGGAAACCCGACCAGAGAGGCTGGTTCATGTCCTTCGTCGGGGACGCGCTGCTTGGTATACAAGCATATGATAAACAGGCAGCAATTTGCCGATAAGTCAACCAAGTAGAACTTGCCACCCTACACAAGGCAAGGAGGATTTTCTTAGATCCATTGCGATGTAGCATTATTTCTATCGCTCTTTATTCATTCCGCGACTTACGGCAACATGATAACATTCCTTAGCCTGCAATTTAAACGAAATTGCAAATTCCCTGCTGCATGCAGTGCAATAATATTTGGCTCGCACGTTCAACGAAGCCTCCACGACTGAGCGGCATCGTTTTCTAATTTCGTTCAGAAAACGTTGCGAGGACCCTTGAAATCTCTCAGCCATTTCAAGCTGAACATTTCGACAAAAAGTTACGAGCGCCTATTTGGTTGAGAGGAGCATGCGGTTCAGCTTGGGGGAGCAAAGGGGCGGGGGGCCAATTCTTATTTTATTTATTTTTATTCCGATGATACATTAGATGATTACCAACACGCTAGAAGAAGTAGCTAAAGGGCACGCCTGACCAGGTCCCAGCTCCATAGGTACGCTAGAAGCACAGCCACACAAGTCACAAAACGACAAGGGGTCGTTTTTAATTGTTAGACACTACCTCACGAAGCTAACAGACAATGAGCGTAAGGAAGGCATAGGGGAAGTTATTTGTAATTTTTAGCTGTAGTGTAGCGGTTGTGACATAAATGGAAAGGGATTAAAGTGGACGAAAACGAAAAGCAGCCGTCGGTGTGGACCCAATCCACAACCTTCAGATAGCGCGTCCGATGCTCTGCGAACTGAACTACGGAGACACTTGTTCCATCGTCCGCTTTATTAGGTAATTGTGCACATTTACTCCTGGGGGTGTTTGTCAGCGCCACTCGTAGCTGACATTTTTTAGGTGCGCATTGATAACACGATGACAATGTAAAGTCAAGAAGTCAAGCCCCAGCCGCACCCCTTCTGTTCAAAGCGAATGGTATAGGTACAAAAGAACAGAAAGTTGATCGAGTTGGTAATGTTTCATAATGCAAAGAACAGGCGTGCAAAACACGGACACAAGGCAAGAGAAGCGGCCAACACGAACGCCACGAAAAAAAGAAAGAAAGAAAGAAACAAAGAAAGGAAGAAAGAAAGAAGGAAACTGTGTTCGTGTTGCCCGCCTCTCTTCCCTTTGGTCCATGTTTTTCACGCCCGTTTGCATTACGGCATAGGCACACATGCAATTTGGCAACATAACAAATAGTGTAAAGAAATAAGGTTTAACAAGAAAGAGGAAAACAAGAAGAAAACTTTTCATCGTTCGCTTCTAACCTAAAAGGAACAACACAGAGAAGAGAAGAACTTGTAGAGTTCTAGTAGAAATCGCGTCGTTTTCGTAAGTTTTCTTAAATGGACTAATAAACCTGACACATATACAGAGATTGAGAAAATTTTATTGGTGCAATGGCACCGATATGCCGACAAAGGGCTCTCAAAATCCTTGACGCCACACTCTGATGATCATATGCTGGAAATTCGGGGCGAAATTGAAGAGTCCAGTATCACCTTATGGACACAATATGATGAAATCAACGACAATGAAACAATGGGGTCGTTAAAGAACAGCATATTTTTATACGGTGATTTGGTACTTCACATTAGTGCGACTTTAGGTTCAGCATACGGTGCGTTGAGGAAGGAACCCCACCAAATTCAGGGCATCAATAGTTCCTTGCTTACGTTCAAGATGTCGTACTCTTCGCATCTGCACAGAGGCACTTGTGGGCTTTGGGTAGGGAACCAGTTTTTCTACACTCCTCCTTATAAGCCACGCTGGGCTAATGCGGATAGGCAAGAAACAAGTCGCAGGAAGCCACAAAGGTGGCACACATATGGGTACACGTACCGAGGCGAGCAGAAAAATGAAAGTCAAGCAATCCTCAGCCATGCCCTCGTCGAAGGTACATGAGACTCAAGCTGGTTATCAATATTCATCTTCCCACGCACGCTCCGTGCTCATCCGTGGACTGCATATAGATCACGCTCGGTGGAAAAAGAAAGAAAAAAGAACGGAACACACACACACACACACACACACACACACACACACACACACACACACACACACACACACACACACACACACACACACACACACACACACACACACACACACACACACACACACACACACACACACACACACACACACACACACACACACACACACACACACACACACACACACACACACACTTTCCCCTTGTTCCAAATACGCTCTCGCGGCTGGAAGCTCTCACTGCTACGTTCTACTTGGCACTCACATTACCACAGTCGTCATCTGCCTTTATTATACAAAGGAAAGCCCTGCAGGCCTCGCTTCCGAATACATATGTATATTTTTTTCAATTGGCTTTCCCGCAAAATTTTCTTCTTTGTAACACTTCCCCTTATTTCCTTACGGTGCAATTGGCTTTAAGCCCGATATACCTTCTGGTGGCGCGGGCTACCCCCACTTTATTTAATTTTTTTTTCGATACCAGGGGGATATAACACACACACACGCACACACATCGACAAAGCTGGGGCCATCTAAACAGCATCGAAGGCCAAATGTACCAAAAGAGCTAATAAAAAAAAGGGAATTCACCATAAATCGCGACACACATGCCGCCTCGACTGAATGCTTGTCGCGTACAACGTCCACCGCCCCCGCCGTGGTGGATTAGCTGCTAGGTGCGAAGCTCGAGATCGCGGGGTCGAATCCTGGCTACGGCGGCTGCGTTTCAATGAGAGCAAAACAGAAAGACAAAGAGAGGCAATACGGAAGAAGCTACTGAGATTTAGGTGCACGTTAAAGAACACTAGCTGGTCAAAACTACTCCGGAGACGTCTGCTACGGAGTGTGGCTCATAATCATGTCGTCATAATCCAGCCGTAAGGCCCCATCAATTAATGTTGCAGCGCTTGGTGTTGACTATTCTGTCCGGCCTTGTTCTCAATGTTTCTTATTCGTACCCGGCCGTCCTCACCTACTGCTCCGTGGAATCTGCTTTCGGTTACCTCTGAAGCTAGCTCCACAGCGCGTGGTTCGCAACCGCGCATGACATTTACGGAAGTTCTCTAGTTGCGGCACTGGCTTCATTCTACTCTTTCGTGGCAACCCTTCTGACTCCGTCAACAGCTCTGCTATTGCGACAAAAAAATCAGTCACACACACAATCTGTGAAGATCGTTGGACAGCGGAGATGTATGCATTCATTTGCTTCATAATATCCAGTATGCGACCCTGCACTGGGGAAGGGGTGAAGGGAGACAGAAAGGGATGGAAGAAAAGAATAAAGATAGATGATCTAAAGGACCCATGTGGTGTGCGAGATGAATCTGCCTCTAAATTTCGTTCACGCGCGCTTAAATTTGATTGGTCCAACTGAGATCACGTGATTGGCCTGCTCGGCCACTGGCATACCAACAGGCGCCGACTTCTGCGACGGCACCACGTGATGCAGAAAGCTGCTTCGCTGTGAGATAATTAATTCGTCGTCTTGCGTTTTAAAACCCCGACTTCATCATGGCGCGCGCCGCAGTGGGGGGCTTCAGATTAAGTATTGCTGCCTGGTTTTTTTTTAACGCCCATAAACGTAATTACACAGATATTCTTGCATTTCACCCCCATTTAAGTGCGGCCGTTGTGACTGGTGACAAAAACCGATTTATGATATGAATGCACGTGGAGGCCGCGGATCCCAGAGGCCTCTCATACCTTGGTGGGTTTTTATGACTTGCATGGGCTTTCTGCCAAGGCAAACAGCCTACCATACACTAGTCGTGCACATAGAGGCACTTCTTTAACTCACGTCTTGTTCGCTTTCTGTTCTGCTTACATAACTACACATCCTTATGGAACATTCATTTGTTTTTATAAATGTTTACATGAAGCCTTTCTAAAGTATCAGGAAAGTCTCTTGTTGTGCTCACAAAAGTGAACTATTTAAAGGCCAACTTCGGCTATTTTTTTAGCTTAATTGTCAAGGTAATGGCGATTCTACGTACCTGATCGAGGCGCTCCTGTCACACTCCTGGTAGTATAAATTCTCAGCGAATGCTAAAAATATATTTTTTTTTAATGGACCCCGCAACGGTGGTCTAGTGCTGATGCGAAGGTTGTGGGGTCGACTCCCGGCCGTGGCGGCTGCATATCGATGGAGGTCACCCAGATTGACGTAAACCAGCAGTGACGTCAATCCGCCTTTTGCATGGTGCGACAGCGCATGCGCCTTTCCCCTGGCGGTAGTGTCGCGAATGTTGGCTGGCGCACTGATCTCGAAGGTCATGCTATGGTACTGGTGCGCTTCCGTCGCTTTGTCTAAGATGACGTCAACACACACTGTATGGCCAGTACTGGCAGGTAGCTCAGTGGACGCTTTGAGGGAATCGGTAAAGATTGATTTGTCAGCAACCTGCGCATCTCTCGAGCCTGCGATCTTGCCCAACTGACGGAAGTGTGCTTCGAGGTCATTGAGATCCAATGACCTCAAAACGGCCTTTAAGCAGCGCTGAGATATGAAAGTCGTGAAGCCTTTATGCAACGTCGGCACGCGCACACTACTGCAGTTAAAAACCTGGCGCTGTAGTCAATGTAATCGTGTCAGGGAGATGGGATGCGGTAAGAAAATAGATACACACGCATTGTTGCGAAAGCACACACAGGATGCAACGAAGATGACGGACCTAACCTTAAAGAGCAAACAAGACAGAAAGGAAACAAGTATAATGCAAGCGGTGCCTTCTATAATTACAACGGTGTTGTGTTTAATGTCATCAATTTAGGCAGAACGGCTACCAGAGAGCAGCACCCAGATCATCGCGCGCAGGCGCCGCAGCTCACGCAGCCTGCAGCGGAAACATGGCTCTGTAAAAACCCGAGCGATTTGCTGTTGAAACGCGTCACAAGGTAGCACTGCCTTTCACCTAAAAATAGTGGGCAGTATAGCGCGATGTAAATGAGAATCGACGTTATGCATAATGCAGTATTGAACGGAAAAGAACGCGCCTTACATCAAATGAACGTTTACTTAGCAAGGCGCATACATGCACCGTACGAGGTTACAGCTGATTTACGAGCGTGGAGAGCGGGCGGCATATATAATTAGAGGCGGGCTGAGATGGTGTAAACACCTAGCGACGCATACCCGCGCGTTAGGTGCATTGCATTGCCTTGAAATAGATTCCCACTGAGAGAAGTCAACAACTACGTTGGCTTACCATCGCTTCAAACAAAACTGTTAAATAGTGTTATTCGGAACCTTTAAAGGGAACCGAATGTTTTGCTACAGCAACTCAGAAGGAGACCGCTCTGTACAATATACTGCTCTCTGTTCTGCTACTAGTTGTTGGACAGACAGCAACTTAGAAAGAGACCGTTGTGGCTCTCTGTTTTACATAGCTACTAGCTGCTCGACACATCGATGGATGCCGAACAGCACAGTATTACATGGTGCTAAAACGTGGTAACGCAAAAGAACGTGTAGACATAGAGCGCTCGTTGCAATGTCCGTGCCTCACATTTCGTGTGGTCCGGGTTTTTTTGTGCTATAGGATGCTTCCTGATCGCTCCTTCACGGCTCTCACTTCAAACGCAGCAAAGAATTTGCTTCCCTGAAGAGGCTGGTTTTTGTCCTAGGTTTCCTCTTAACGCCGCACAAAATGCTGTGCACATTGGCAAGTTCCGGCTACTGTCGCCTGAACAGACCGCCTAGTGAAATATTGATTTCTGGCGTGTTACGTGCTAAAACTACGATATGATTGCGAGAGGCTGAGTGGAGGGCTCTGGAGTCATTGAGACAACGTACCTGATGTTCTTGGCCGTGTACTGAAATCACCGTGTACGTGCCCTTTAGCATGCCTCTAGCAGCGTGCCTCCATTAAACTGTGGCCGCCGCAGCCGGGACTTGGTCCCGCCATCTGCGGGTCAGCAGTGGAGCGCCACAACTTCTAGACCAACGAGGCTGATCAGAGCATTTTGTATGCACTGTAACATCTGACAAAAGATTTTGACATTTCTAACTATTAAGGATGTATTTCTCTCGCGCCATTTCCGATTCGTATATCACAACTATCCTCATGCTTATTATGCGGGAAAGACCCCGCTTACACGAAATATTTCCTCCGCTTTCAGTGACGATTCGACGTTACCTCGTTATTATAAATGTATTAGCAATGAGGCAAACAAAGCACCTTCTAGAGGCAAGCCCCGCCACGGTGGTCTAGTGGCTATGGTACTCGGCTGCAGATCCGAGGGTCGCGGGATCGAATCCCGGCCGCGGCGGCTGCATTTCGATGGCGGCGAAATGTTGAGGCCCGTGTACTGTGCGATGTCAGTGCATGCACGTTAAAGAACCCCAGGTGGTCGAAATTTCCGGAGCCCTCCACTACGGCGTCTCTCATAATCAGAGCTGGTTTTGGGACGTTAAACCCCACATAACAACAACAACAACACCTTCTATAAGGGCAAGATGTTTAGCTATGGACACGCGCTAACGATGTGACCAGAGGTGAGATTTTATCGTTATTCAATTGTTCTCATGCGTGATTATAAACATGTGATTTCTCTGAGAGTTTGTTTCAGTGAAATGTAAGCAAAGGAAATGTCGTCCTTGATTGTTGACAGACGCTCATATCGAGCTTTTATAGGCGGACTGCGGCAGCCACGCAAAAGTCGCTGCTCGTAAAACTGGATTCTCCTTTGCTCGGTTGCCGTAGTGGCTGAGTCACACGTTTCTGCAGCTTGCGTATACCCAAAAGCAACAAGTAGAAATCCTATAGCAGCAATCACGAGTCGCTGCCGCACTCTGCACCGCCCTGCATGGGCGGCAGAAACTGGACACGGCGCTAAGGATGACGCATGGAAAGGATCCCTGTAATAACACACATTCGTAGACTGTGAAATGAAGCATACAGGCGTGCGAAGAGTGCGTGATTAGTATCTAATTTTTGCAGAAGGGCTGACGCGCCTTTTCTCAACTATAACGAAAAAAAATAAATAAAAGAAGTTATTGCTTTTGTGCGGTACGGGATCACTCGCCCGACGAGTTTTGTAGCTGCTCGAAGTGAGCGACTGCACAGTTTACACGTCCAGCCTCGCCGCATTTGGTATTTTTGAAGCGGAGCTTCTATCACCTCGCAACTGTCGGCGACGTTGTAGGTGTGACGGCGCGAAACCCGTCTCGCACAAGTTGATGAAACGTGGGGGCGCGCGTCCGTGTAAACAAGTGCATGTTCGGCAAACGAAGGCGCGAACATGTCTGAGCTGTATGCATCCGTCGGATTTTCTAACAAAGGAAGAAGGAAAGCAAGAAAGATGGAAGGAAATAGTAGAGAAGGAAAGGCAGGGAGGTTAACCAGTGTATGACAACCGGTATGCTACCCTGCACGAGGGGAAGGGGACAGGGGAGATTGAAAGGTGAAAGGAAAGAGGAAGAGAGAGAGAAAGTGGGCGAACATATAGCACATTCTCACAGTCAGTGGCAGCTGCATGGCACACGACATCACACATCGCTGTTACAGTCGCTTGTGCAAGTCTGTCGTCTTTAAGAACTGCAGCAGCGCCTTTGTCACCTTCAATTGTGATGTCTTGTGCGGTCGACATTCCAAAATGGCATCAACCGACATCCGTCGCAGGTCAAGGTGAGCGAGAGCGGACGCCAGTGATTGCCTCTGTAAGTCATAGCGAGGACAATCGCATATGATGTGTTGTAGCGTCTCTTCACGAAGACAGGTGTCACAAAGAGGGCTGTCGGCCATTCCGATCATAAAGGAATAAGAGTTAGTAAAAGCCACTCCTAACCACAAACGATAAAGCAGGGTGGCTTCTGCTCGGCTGAGTTTTGGTGGCAATCGAAAATGCCGCAAAGACAGCAGGTGGTGTTGTCGACTGTTCCGAGTTTGGCTGCTTGAGGCACTCCACAGCGAGAGTGTAATCTCCTGTGCAATCGCTCGGAGTTGCCTGGCAGCGTCGGACCTTGAGAGAGGTATGGTCTCAATTTTGGTGCCATCAAGTGCAGACTTGGCGGCCTTGTCAGCATATTCGTTTCCAACGACGCCGCAGTGACTGGGAAGCCACTGAAACGTCACGTGGTGTCCCTTCTCATGTGATTTATGGAGAAGAGATCTGATCTCCAACACCAGTTGCTCGTATGGTCCGCGCCGCAGGGCTGCCAGCAAGGACTGTAAGGCCGCCTTTGAATCGCTAAAGATTGACCATTGCCGCGGTGCTTCCTCATTTACTACACAAAGGGCAGCACGCAGAGCAGCAAGTTCCGCAGCTGTCGATGTCGTCGGGTGGTCTGTCTTAAAACTGATGGTGGAAGCTTTCACTGGGACAACCACCGCTCCGGACGAAGACTGGAGGTTCGAGGACCCATCCGTATAAATATGCACTTTATCGGCGTACCTCTCGTGTAGAAGAAGCAGGGATAGTTGTTTCAGAGCACCTGATGACAGCTCAGCTTTCTTTCTGATTCCTGGCACACCAAGGTGTACTGTAGGTCGAATGAGACACCAAGGGGGAATCGACGGTTTGGCGGCGGCGGTGAAGCCTGCCGGAAGTTTGGCAGAATATCTGGAGACCATTTTGCAGAATGACGCGTTCCGCTTGTCTGACGGCAATGTTGCGAGGGAAGAAGCAAGGAGAGAGAACAAGCAAGCAACAAAGAACGAGAGAAAGAAAGAAAGGTAAGAAAGAAATACAGGACAGCCAGAAAAAAAGGGCGATAAACATAGTTCGTCAAGCACGCGCCCTCTTGCCCCTATCCTCGCAATAGGGAATGGGCTCCCTAGTTTCTTTTTACACGCATCTACTTTCTAAATGCGGATATACGAGCATTTTTTAATAGCGCCAGCAATTATAAGGACACTCGAACGGGACGTTCGCCGACGCCGTTCTTTATATATATATATATATATATATATATATATATATATATATATATATATATATATATATATATATATATATATATATATATATATATATATATATACGAGCATTTTTTAATAGCGCCAGCAATTATAAGGACACTCGAACGGGACGTTCGCCGACGCCGTTCTTTATATATATATATATATATATATATATATATATATATATATATATATATATATATATATATATATATAACAAAAAGCGCACCGCTGCGCCCTGTAGAGTAGATCAGAATATGTAAGAAAAACAAAGAAAATTCACAACATATCCATGGAGTGAATGATGATGAGTGGGCGAAGCTCCGGAGGTTCATCGTAGATCGTGCCGAGTTCCGGATTAATTTAGTTAACGCGCACGCTACGAATCCTTATGGTTAAATTACGCACAAGTGAAATCTCCCACCGGCACTTCATTGCAAGTCAAGATCCAGTGCCGATATATATATATATATATATATATATATATATATATATATATATATATATATATATATATATATATATATATATATATATGGGTTGCCGGTGAACGGTTCTCCAGCGCGAGCAGTCGGTATTTTTCAATCAAGAAACTCGCTAGAAGACGCTGCCTGCGCCAACGTTGTCTCTCGCGGGTGAGGGCGCGTTCTCTAAGAAAGAGCGTTTCCATAGTCAACGCGCGCCTTTCGCTCTCTCTCTGTCTCTCTCTCTCTCACAAGACAGCAGATGGAGCAGTGAGAGAGCTCGCGCGCCGGGAGGCACGCACCCTCTTAGTAGCGCGTTCCTAGTAGGTAACACGCTACTACAACGGACGGACAGATCCAAACCTTAAGGAGCTTCGCCCCTAATAACCTTTGACTGCCAGCCTACCGGTGCCGCTTCTGAGCAGTACCACTCTTCTGCGAGTGGCACATCGTGGTCAATCATTCCCTTCGTACGAGTCTGGTCACGCCTAAGCACATATGCATGCTTAATAACAAGCCCATGTTCCCTACAATACACATTGCCCCTAAAGCTGCTAGTCTTACTCCGTGTATCATACCACACATTTTTATCATAGTGGTTGTGTCGCCCTTCTAGGGAAGCTGTGATTTTTATTTGCGCGTGGAATTTTTAGATTGCGTGTTCATTTTCATTTTGTTGCGAATATCAGTTTTAGGACCAAAGTGTTAAATGTCTCACGCGGCGGTGAACTTGAAAGTTTGATTGATTTCTGGTGTTTTACGTTTCAAGACCACCATACGATTATGACAGAATCGGTATAGTAAGGGCCCCGGTAATTTCAACCACCTCGGGTTCCTCAATGTGCACCGACATCGCAGATTACACAGGCCTTTATAACAATTCGCCTCCATCGAAGCACGGCCGCCGCTGCCAGGATTCGATCCCGCGACCTCCGGCTCAGCAGCCGAGCTGGTTGCCACAGCTACTAGACCACCATGGCGGTGTTATCCACTTAAGCGTGTATACAGTCGTTTCTCTTGTGTCCTCAATTTAGTTCTCAGTGCGTGCTGTCTGCATGCGGTGTCCGCAAACGTGAAGGCTCGTAGTGTGCATATGGGGGCGTCGTTTACCTTTCTGTCTAAGCAACACGGGATGTTTCGAGTATGTTTGGATTCCATAGAGAGCGGGCCTGCAAGCGAAATCTTCCTTGCGTGTCTTGGAGTACGATGGAGCGCGAAAACCACCATCTTCATTCTACCTCTGAATGTTTATGTGCAAGACGCTCGAGGCCATTGGTGTTTTTTTACTCGGTATAGGAGTTACTGGGTTCGGTCCTCTTAAGAGAAGGTCGCAGAGTGCGTTATTTTGGACAAGGCGCATGCCCTTTCGTTTTCTTAGATGATATGCGGCGACTACAAGTGCCTATTGGAATAGCGATGGGACGCATAATCTTCGTTGTGGTGCATGTTGTCGATTATACTTGTGGCACGTAGGTTTAGCATTTCACAAATGCGTTTCCCAAGAGGAAAGGCCGGAGTGCCGCTTGATTGTCGTTGCACGTGGGAATCAGGATGCTACTGCTTGCGTGTCTTGGTGGCGCCGCTGTTTCTTATGTTGCTGGCCCCTACTTCAGCCACGAGCAAACCTTCATGCATATTGCCGGTCGCTGTCCTCGCTGCGGCTGGACCCGCATCAACGGCGGATCTCTTCGCGAGTAGGGGATCTTGAATTTCGCACACTGTAAAGCCATGAAGGAAAAATTAGCGTTCACCCGTATGGAGCTCAAGGCTACAAGGAAATGAATGTGAATTTCTCAGAAATGAAAGAGTCTTAGTTAACGAAAAATTCGTCCTGGTCAGGGTTTCGAATCCGGGACCAACGCTTCTCGAATTTAGCTCGCTCTGCCAACTGAGCTAACCAGGATGCTAGTAACTGGCCACGCGAGGGCGAATTCATCGACAACTCGCAGCACATGGTCATGAATATGGCAAATGAGCTCGGCTGAAACCCGCAAGGTGGAGTAGACATATGCCACTTGAGCCACGTTTACCCAACTGTGGCCTCAAGAGAATCCTGTGCGCCTTCGCGGCGGTGCGATTCCCGGACGCGATAAAGCACATTCCGAGAAGATTCGGAGTGGAAGTACGCGCATGTACTTAGATTTAAGTGCGCGTCAATGAACTCTGCCAATCGTGCAGCTTCATTTCACTAGACCAGAGAATTTTAAAGATCCGTTAAATTAGATTTACGCCCACAAACCTGATAACAGCTCCTAAATAGTGGAGTGACGACTGCTTCTTTTTCACTTGGATATTTGCGCTAGAGGTTGACAAGCTGGAGTGATTGTATTAGTACTGGAGGTTGGACAAACATCGATACGGTCCTCCAGGTTTTTCGTGCCAGGTCGATAAATATGTAAAAAAAAAAAGACCATCCAAGATCATTCGAAATAAGAAGTTCAAGGTCTGTAGTGTTCATTCAGCAATAGAAAGAAAAGGAAACTTTCGCATAATTTTTTTTACATGCGAGTTTGTGGGATTGCATCTCCTGCAGGGTAACATTCAAATTAATCGCAAAGGATGAACAGTACGTTATAGATGCATCAAACGTGAAGGGCCGTGCTCGTGGAATGAAAAGCTACAGAATCTCGTATCACTTCGAAGTAGTGCAAACATATTCCGTTCAGGTTTGAGTAGGCTTCAAGGGCATAACATCGATACGGTCCTCCAGGTTTTTCGTGCCAGGTCGATAAATATGTAAAAAAAAGACCATCCAAGATCATTCGAAATAAAAAGTTCAAGTTCTGTAGTGTTCATTCAGCAATAGAAAGAAAAGGAAACTTTCCGCATAATTTTTTTTTTACATGCGAGTTTGTGGGATTGCATCTCCTGCAGGGTAACATTCAAATTAATCGTAAAGGATGAGTAGTACGTTATAGATGCATCAAACGTGAAGGGCCGTGCTCGTGGAATGAAAATCTACAGAATCTCGTATCACTTCGAAGTAGTGCAAACATATTCTGTTCAGATTTGATTAGGCTTCAAGGGCATTTCGGTAACGTCGCTTATAGGGTTCAATGCACCGTTGGTTTTCAAAGGAACGGCTTTAAAACCCCAGGATTTGATCCTCTTAATTCTATTAAATGGATCACATTCGCGCCTAAGTTAGGTATATTCTTTTTGATACCCTAAGTTTGCTGGCACTGACGCAAACATGATCAATGGAACTCTTGTTCCATCGCTGGACGAATTGATGTAGCAAACGGACTTGATTTTAATTTTTGGTGTCTTACGTCTCAGATCCAGCTGTGGTCATGAGAGACGCCGTAGTGGAGGTCTCTGGAAATTTCGACCACCTGGGGTTCTTTAACGTGCACTGACATCGCTCAGTACACGGGCCTCATCATTTCACCTCCATCGAAATGCAGCCGCCGCGGCCGGGATTCGATCCCGCGACCATCGGATCAGCAGCCGAGTGCCATAACCACTAGACCACCGTAGCGGGGCGGCAACCGGACTTCAGCAAAAGGAATAAATTTAGCAGCCGTGACCAAAATTCTAGGGGCTCCTATCACAACGGCTTTGTTTCTGACTGCTAAAGTTGGTTGACATTCACGCCGAGTTGTCTTGTCGTGAATGCCAGTCGCTAGCATGAAACAGTGTTTTAGATTTACTGCCACTTTTCTTGGACTTGATTTTCTGGAAGAATGTGTTTTTTTTACATCAGCTTTAGATTTACACCATTCTATTGGTCATATCTCAACACCTCGTGGCTGGCGCATCATAGCCTGAGTTGCTATTGCGCCAAAAAAACCCGACTTACCTTGGACAAAGAAAATTCGTCTTCTTTGAAGGTGTCCTGTCGTCACCTAATGTCTTTATTCCATAAACTTACCTACAGGCAAATATGTTCTGCGGAAACCCACAAGGTAGATTAGCCTTTAAGAAAGGGACGGATAACCGGGACCAGGACGAATTTTTCGGAAACTAGGAAGCATTTATTTCTGAGAAATTCGTATGGATTTTCTTGTAGCCTTGTGGTGGATGCTAATTTTCCCTCTCAACTTACCTACTGCGGCTGAAGGGAATTACTGAGACTATGAACAGAACGCTAAAAACAGGGAATGTCGCTAGAGCCTGGAGCCAACGTCTCGACAAGCGCACTCATCTGAATTCGTCAGGGCGGCAACTGACGAAGGCAAGTCCAGTCGTCAAAACGTTGGCTCCAGCGGCATTCCCTATTCTGCATCATTTTTAGCTACGTGTTCATCGATTCATCTCCTCCATCATCCTCTGAGCTGCTCTAACAATTGAGTCTGTAATTCAAGCTCCTTCAGACAATTTGTCAAAGCTCATCGTACGCATTAGTGGGCAATGTGTATTTCCTGTGTGACACCTCGCAGGGGACACTGTGCGAGAATGAGGGCCGATAGTTACAACAAACAGCTATGTTGGACAATTAGTCATTTTATTACGGGGGCTGTCGAACGGTGGCATTATATTTGTTGAAAAATGGTGGAAATCAGAGTTTATCTGAAGAGCAGTAGAAGAAGTGAATGTTGATGAAAATAAATATGCAGCAACGTGGCTCTTGAATGTGTCACGCTCCATCAGCCAACGTGTTATTGACACCTGCGAATAAAAAAAAGATGAATGCGGTATATTTAGTACGCACAACCCACTCTCCGTTTCTTGGCACAATTGAAAACGCAAGTGCACATTTTAAGAGAGAATCGGTATTTCGAAACGTCACAGTCAGTCCCAGTGTGAACTGTGACAAAATGCAGCCGGCTGTTGCGAAGATGGCTGCGAGAAAAATGCCAGAAACACGGGCTGCGAAAGACAGTCGGCAGCAGTATTAAAGTTATGGCGGTTGACTTCTTCCCATAAATTTTAGCACTCAAGTCATATCCAAAACAGGTGCCTTATGTTCGCGAGAAAACGCGTGGGCATAACGATGTATACACACATTCCGCGAAACAGATGTAGGAATCACTGTACTTAAAACAAAATGACGCGTGTTTTATGACAATGAAGAGCCACGGTCGAAACAAATGTTCGTGAATATTTTGGTCTCTTAGAAGAGGTGGATGTGTAGATACAGGCACTACCCCGCTGTGGATTACGCCCGGTCCCTCATCTAGGATCAATACACTCGCCCTAGATTTGCCTCCTACATAATGTAATTTCCTTGCGCAAGGGTTACCACGTCTGTAGTGATTTGAATTACTATCAGAATTACTATTACTGAGGTTTATTCTTCCGCTCTTTGCTGTTTCATTTAGTTTTGTTGTTGCTTTTCTTTCTTTTCAATCGCAGTAACACGTGCCGTATGCAATGCGTGCACCGAGCCTTTATACAGCTATAGGGTACACACAGCTACGCAATATGGCTGCGGAATACAAATATTTACAAACAAGATTCGCAATAGAAAATAGTTCTGCTCGGCCTTGATTGTTGGGTGCTTGGGAAAACTGTCGTTATCCTGTTTCGGAGACAAACTTGTTCACGTTGACATGCGATAATAATAATAATAATAATAATAATAATAATAATAATAATAATAATAATAATAATAATAATAATAATAATAATAATAATAATAATAATAATCTTTTGAAAGTACCTTACATGGCCACATGGGAATTGAGTAAGGGGGCTTCGCAGAAATTGTACAACCAAAGGCATAGACAAACTTAAATAACGTAAGCAAAAAATATAAGTAAGAAGCACAGCATGTTAAACAAACAAGCAATAAAAAATGCTATAAAAGGTGAATTATACAAGAACCATGCACAGAAGCTAACATCGAAACGTGAAATACAAGTTACATAGTATAATATAGTGCATAATTATTACACAGAAAATACAAGTGATACAATGGATATCATGCGATAATGAAAAAAAGAAGAAAGAGAAAAATGGGGGTGAAGGGAGGACTACAACTTAATACTACAATAATGTAGTATTAAGAGGACTACAATATAATCCTCTCTACGAGAATAAATATGTAAACAGTGCAAACACGCAATACTTACGGTTCAGTGTGAGGCGATATCCTACTTGGCCAGTAGGCGCGCAAACAGTGCTTAGTCCTCTGCCAGAAGCTGAGTGAGTGAGAAGGCACACAGATACAACTATAAAGCAAGCTGATTCATTGTAGCTACGTCATTGCTTCTCACTACCAAATGCGCCTATGGGAACATTGTCCGCGACAGTACATTTCTGCTTGTGCCCTGACCATTTTGTAAGACACTACCTGCCATCTGAACCTCGAAACTCGATTATCACCGCTACCGAAGAATGTCCTGTGGCTTAGTTTCCGATTTGGTGACTAGATTCACGTCACGCCAGTGTGAGCTGATACAAGAGCTTGATTTTGGGGACTGTTCGCATACTTAGGGAGCACTTTCGTGCTCAAGTGAAATTGAAATAGTCTGTATAGGGTTATGGAATAGTTTTCAATCATTGCGAGAGCGCGCAATCACGGATTCAGCAATGAAACCGGAAGAGCTACGACCTATAGCTGCGACAGAGACCACGCCTCTGCTACGAAGGACGCATTCTGTGCAGCGTGAATCGACTTTAATACACCTTTCGCCCTATGGCTAGGCTTCGCACCTTAGTAGCTGAAGGCACAATGTTATGTGGTGCAAAGTGACCAGCGGCGTTGTTCTGGGACAAAGGCTACACGCAGAGAAAATGATTACGCATGTCGGTGTGCAGGTAGACCAGACGACGGAACATGGACAGTTCCTTACGGTCTTTGAGCTCTTAAGAAACTTAATTGAAGGCGTGCTGCTTTATCCGGAACTTCAGACTGGGCGTAGCCGAGGCGTACATTAGCAGCGAAGCTGCTTCAGCTAACCGTAAAAACTCTGTCGTGGCATTTTTGACAGCGAAGCTGTTGAAAGTTGCCGTAATTTGTCAGGCATCATGCAATACCACGTGGCATTGCTTTGAGTGATGTTGGTGGCAAGCTGTCAGGTGACCTTGCGTTACGAATGTTGGCAGAGGCTTGTCACGTGGTATTTCGTTACGTGATTTTGGGGGGAACATGTCACGTGAAATTGCGTTGCGTGGTTGTGGCGGGAACATGTCACGTGAAGTTTCGTTACGCGATTTTGGTGGGAACATATCACGGGACATTTCGTTACGTGATTACGGCGGTAACATGCCACATGATATTGTGTTACGTGATTTTGGGGGGAACATGTCACGTGAAATTGCGTTGCGTGGTTGTGGCGGGAACATGTCACGTGAAGTTTCGTTACGCGATTTTTGTGGGAACATATCACGGGACATTTCGTTACGTGATTACGGCGGTAACATGCCACGTGATATTTCGTTACGTGATTTGGGAAGAGCATCACACGTGACATTTCGTTACGTGATTTTGGGGGGAACATGTCACGTGAAATTGCGTTGCGTGGTTGTGGCGGGAACATGTCATGTGAAGTTTCGTTACGCGATTTTGGTGGGAACATATCACGGGACATTTCGTTACGTGATTACGGCGGTAACATGCCACGTGACATTGCGTTACGTGATTTGGGAAGAGCATCACACGTGACATTTCGTTACGTGATTTTGGGGGGAACATGTCACGTGAAATTGGGCAAAGTGATTTTGAAGGTAACATGTCACGTGACATCCCGTTACGTGATTTTAGCGGGAACAGGCCGCGTGAAATTGCGTTGCGTGATTTTGGGTGATCCCGCGACTGTTGTCGCCAATCACGTAACAAAATATCACGGAACATGTTTCCACCAAAACCACTTAACGCAATGTCACGTGACATGTTCCTCTCAAAACATCACATGACTATCAAGTGACCTGTTTCATTGAACTATCGGCCTCCTCGCTGTTATCTGGCCTTGTACGACCTATCGGATGCTGCGTATCTTTTTTTTTGTTTATATAAAGAAAATATTGAAAAGAACATCATCAGTCAAGTTCTAAGCTTTCTTCTTCAATTTAAATACAGAACTGCTTCCAGACACTGCATGGTTCCTTAGCCAAAGGCTAGTTAGTATTCGGGCAATATTCAAAAACAAGAACAGATGCTTACCAGAGCACTCCTCCGTTATCCCGATGATAGCTAGGTAAAAGGGGCTGCAGGGGTCACCTAAAAGAAAATAGAAACGAATAAATCTGTCAAGCACAGTGAAAGGGCACATTTCACATGAATTCATTATGGAGATAACAAGAGGCAACGAGCTAATCAAAGGTCCTGTCCGAATTCAGACGCACGCGGCGTCTCTCAAGCTCAAGCAGCTGCTTCCGACCACTTAGGCAGTGCAGGTTATACGCTAGGCTTCTCATACATCCAAACTGATTTTATTCGAACAGCAAGTAAACTGTAAGGCGGAAGATTTATTCCGGCGTCCGGTGTAGTTTTGGTAATGGACTTGTTCCATGCTACATAGGCTATCTTAATTCATATTTCATGATCGAATTATGATAAATTGATAGCACGTTTTTCGAGCGACCACCGGGAAAGTAAAGTTCAGTTCTCTTCGTCTCTGCAACTGCCCACCAACATCATACCATTGCAAAAAAAAAAAAAAAAAGACAGGACACAAACAAACAAACAAACAAACAAACAAAAAACGGTCTTTTGTTCTTTGTTGTCTGACGACCCGCGTAATTTAGCATACGCCTTACTCAGTTTTTGTGGGACCCAATGTGTCCCATTGGTTAGCTCATGCCTCAAGACTTGTACGATTTGCAGGTCATTGCTATATGAAACAAGTCTATATCCACTTCGGATTTCTGCATCTGCAAATTATTATAGGCGAATGTAGAACCTAAAGCGCGCAAGAGACGCGAGACGGGGACATAGCATTGGAACTTGCGTTTTGTGTCACTTCGTTTCATGTAATTGCATCCTATATATAGGGGCCGCTTGCGCGAGCCATTTTCGGTCTGGCTGTGCGTCATCCGCTATTGCATCCTTTATCCCTTTTATAACACGGCTGACCGAACGAGTGCGCAAAATCCGCGTTTAAATACTGTTCGGCTTTGGGAATACTTTACTCTCAAGGCTACCCTATAGATTGTCACGCGCGCTTGTTTTAGTTTGCTTATGGGGAGCGCCGTTATCACTTTCTGTTACGCGCAGCGCAGCTTTTCAAGTAATAGCGCACAGCAAACACAGACGAAGAAGAGAACGAGATGGCACACAGCCGTCTCGTTCTCGCTTATCTCGCATGGTGCTTCGGCAGCCGTGTTGACCGTCCTAGAAACTTTGCATGGCCGACGCGCACATTTGAGTGCCTTATAGAGTAGCGGGGATAATACCAGAACGCGCCATGGCGTGTATAAAAGCCGACGCATTTCGCCACGGGCCAGTTTTTAGCGCCGATCGACGATTGTTTACGCCGCTATCGCCTTGCGGTGTGATTTTCCGTGGTTTTCTGGGCACGGGTTGGCACAATAAACAGTTCGACTGACAACGCCTTGGATGCTGTTGCGTCCTTCGACGTCACGACCACATGACAATATTCATCATATTGGGAGCGTATGCACCACGGAACGCGGAATACTATTCCGTGTTGACCCTCCCTGAATGGTCCACTCTGCCTTGACATGCTGCATTGACCAATTTCTGACTAACCTTAAAATCTGTGATTGGTCAATTCTGACTTCACAGGCAGATCTGACCAATCAGGGAGGACCATCACGGAATAGTATATTCCGCAATCAGCGGTACGGTATATACTCCCTGCTACTACTCGCGTGCCGCGCGGATATCATTGAATACTGCAGGCTGATTTGAACGTAACGCAAATTGTTAAAGTTTTGAAAGTCTGTACGATGCTTGGATGAAAATTTCAATCAATTTGCGGCACTATTGGAAGAAAAATAACACGGCAAATACGAATCGCTGGACGGCGCTTCCGCGACTTACAGTAATTGTTTTATTGCAATATGAGCGCCGATAGGCTTGCTTACCGTTGCAGGATGGTCTGAACATAAGCTCTGCAAGGAAAAAAAAAAAAGAAATGCAGTCGTGCAAGTTAGGTTACGAAAGAAGTGGACAAAGAAAAGGAAGCTCTCGCAATGGCATGCGGTAATGGAAAAACCTGTAATACTGAGTGAGATATAATCGCAAGGCATGCCACGCGCAGTCAGCCTCTAGTGATAATAGCCTTATATGCCACATTTCCCGCTTAGACCTTAACACACACATGTTGGTCTTGTGAAATATTCAATCTCCGATATTCTAGAGAACGAAGGTGCTAGCAAGCTAGCTTTAAAAGAACGTGAACTACAGGGAAAACGTCGGTTCGGACATGTTGCGCAGAACTTTCCAAGGCGAGAAATAAATAATTTATTCGATGTGTCATACGGCTACTGCCTCCAGAGAGAGCAGATTGCGGAATTGATATGTTTAGCCAGTGAAGAACGAAACGCTTTTCAGCGCTATTAGGAAAAGGAAAGAAAAATGAATGTAGTATTTGAAATACCAAGTAAGCTTCTACGTAAGCAGAATCGCGAAAGCCAATTAGTGCCATTAGGTGATGGTGCGTAGATACCTACATCGCCTCTGATAAGCTTTCAGCTTCCTTCCAATAAGGCCACGACGCTTGCAGGGTTGCTATGTTCATTACGTATACCTGTGGTATCGAAGGAACTATTTTGTATTCGTATACTAGGCACCTTGCTGTTCGGAAACGTTTCATTGCAAAACAACCAAGTAGCCTCGTTGGCTAAAACAACACACAGCACTATGTGCGTCATTGGCAAAACTTTATTGAACTTGAACACTAAAGTTGGTGGCAGCGCAACGCCGACATTATTAAGGGACTAACAAATATATATTCTGCATAGCCATCTGGAATTAGCAGCAATATGCTGATAATGTGACACATAGCCGCATAATGTGTCTGCAGATATGCAGCTGCCGAGCAGAGCACTAAACTAAGTTTGGCAGCAACGTAGCCTTAGTCCGTATTGAGCCAAAATATATACATTGTAATATAGTTGGTGCGAACCTTCAGAAGTTAAAATATACTCCACTCGCGCAACTTAGTGTTACTTTGGTATAAGTTCTGCAAGAATGTATTACAGATAGTATGGAGGCCAGGGTCCGAAACTCTGAGAAACACGGCGGGGCTGTTGGTTAAGAAAAAAGTTTGTACTAGATCAGTGTGTTACCACCGCGAAAATAATAAACTTGCGAGTAAAACCAAACGAATGCGATGGTATGCAGTGGAAGCAATTATGCTTATAATAAGGTACACTTAAAGACTATTGTGAGAAGTAATTATACAAACATAGCCCTTTGAAGTACATCACACTAATTATACAAATATACATTGCGGAATATGCATAATTTTTTCCATATAATCATAATTTTGTATATGATTATTACATAAAAATACAAAAATCAAGACACCCTAGGACTATGGTGAGATGGTCCAACTCAAAGAGGTTTCGTGTAAGCGCGCCAACAACAACAACAACAACAACAACAACAACAACAACAACAACAACAACAACAACAACAACAACAACAACAATCATGAAGGCGGCCAAACCCGGCTGCTGGCGACAGCATGTGCGCTACCGTTCTGATCATACTATTGTGTGCCTGGTTTTGAGATGGAACTTAAACACCCTGACAAACTTTAGCACTGCACCGAGGTAAATTATCCGCGAGAGACGACAATTTAGATCAAACCAACGATGGCTTTCTTTTTTCTAATAAGCATGTCGTTTTTATTATTAAAGAGGAAAATGATTTCATTTATTTGATTTATTTCTGGAGTTTTACGTCCCAAAAACACGATTTGATTATGAGAGACGGGGTAGTGGAGGACTCCAGAAATCTCGACCACTAGGGTTCTTCAACGTGCACTGATATCGCACAGCACACGGGCATCAACATTTCGCCCCATGGAAAAAAAAGTGCAAGAGAAAAAAAAAAAGGGGGGGGGGTGAATCAGGTCCAGAGAGAACTTGCACTCCATAACTATCTGACAGACATGAACAGCAGGTGTACCGTGGTTTTGTGGATGGAGCATGTGTGCTAAATCTTTAGTTTGTCACCTTCATTTGCTTTATATTGGTCAGCAGACATTAATCTGCCGGTTGCTACCGAAACGCGTAGTAAGCGTACCAAACTATTCCGACATATTTAATAGTGATGTCGACTCCTCTCGGACAAATGGTTTAGAAAACAACTGGTTTCGCCTCTTGCAGCAACTTTCACACAGCCGCATGCGTGCACCTTACCATTTTTGGAAACGTTGTCGCACTCCCGCAGCTGCAAGTGATGGAACCTCGAGCGCTGCTGGCATACCTTCAGCGTTCCGCCAATGGCTTCGATCTAAATGGCAAGAAATTTTACACGAATGTCAGTGTCCGGACGCACGGTTCATGAACCAGTAATAATTGTGGTTGGGTTAAAGGAAGTATGATTCTGCGGCCTTTGTCGGAAGCACGGCTCAGCGACCGTGGGGAAAAGGAACGATAAAGTAAAAAAGGAGAGAAACGCCGTTGTGCAGGGCTCCTGAAATTATTTATCACGTGGAGTTCGTCAAAGTGCACCGACATCGCACAGTGCCCGAGCCTCTGGCATAGTCGCCTCCGTAGAAAATGCTACCACCGCGGTCGGGATCAACACGCGTCCTTCGGGACTTCGGGCAGAAAAGACAAACAAGCTGTAAGTTGGTTAAAACTAACCTTGATATGTAGGCCCTCGAAACTGTCGTAGTCGTCAGGATCCAACATGAGGTAGACGACGCCGTTCTCTGTAACGCTGCCTTGGTACGAGATCCTTTCCTTGCTTTCTGCTCCGTCGTTCAAACAACGAAGTAGTGCTGGCGCTGCGTTTTCAAATATTTTGTAGTGCGTGCGTACGTACAGCGAACGACATGCTCCCCTGCCCTCTCTGTTTTTTTATGTGCGAAATTTTCCAAATTTTTCGAACGTTACCTAGTCCAAACATTTGCATTTTTTTGGAACGGAGCGATTAAACTGCGCCGATCAGTCGTGAAGCTCCTTTGAACATATGAACATCACTGCACGGCACGCACCAAGGAATTTTGCAATTTGGTTTAAATACAGCCTTAAATTGTGCACTCTTTCAGCAAGTTACGTCACCAGGCGCACCGGCTGCGTCACTTGATTTTTTTCTTCGGTGTTCCTAAACTAGATACATCTTTACCATGTAGCTCAGAAACGAACAAACAAAACATTGCTAAACACGTTTTTGCGATCATGACGTGAGCCAATGCTAGTTTTGTCTGGAGCGTTAATATTTGACTCGCACGTTCACGGGTGCCTCGTCGGCACCATTGTCTGGCTATGTTTAAATAGCGCTGCGAACCAGCGCACTGTGTACCGTGAATGATTCTCTGCCACATTCCGTTTTTATTAGGCCGGTGATCGAATCGATGTAGAACGTCCTGCCCAAAGGGGTGCTTGGGATGCCCGATGCGCGCGTGATGTAACAGCGAAAATGTTCCGGTTTTGCACCTGTGCATGCTGCGTCCGCTATTTTATCTGCGACGTCTCTAGCAGCGTCTTCAGTGGCCGCTAGCAGAATGACCTTGTCGTGGTCTTTCGTCACGTCCCTGCCTTCCCGGCGCACAATTTGTCGCAGTGACGTAATGTTGTTGCCAACGGCAATGATGGACCCGGCATCTGAAAAATGGAAAACACAAGGAAGGACGTCGATTGCAGTGGTCGTGGATGCGTACACGGTGGTCCACGCAGCGAACCGTTAAGCCTATGATTGGTTGGCTGAATCCGTTACTACATGGTCAACCGGATAGAAAGACGGAAAATCAAGTCTGTACCTGTCAGTTACGCAGTAAAATATTTTACACCCTTTGCTTGATGTAAACTTTTTCATGTAACGCCCTGAAACTAGCTAGGAACTACAGCAACGAAGTCCATAATTGAAAGGTGTCTTTCAATTTGGGACGACCATGGTCCGACCCAAAATACATTCTCAGTTTCAGCTCTTCCCAGAGCCTTGTTATCACGTTATTGAGCAGGCGTTCCCGCACGGTTATGTGTAGTTCTATGGCACCAAGAACTAACCGCACAATTTGGGAAACGTGAGACAACATCGTTAGAAACTAAAACGAATTTTGTACTGTCTGCCTAGCCGTACGCATCCTTTTCGTGAGCGATAGCAAAGGAACAACTGCTATTCATAATACAGCTGCCTCCCCCCTCCCCCGCTCTTCAGGAATAACCTGTTGCTGCATTATATACGCTAGACCACACTAATGTCCGTGGGCACTTCCTACGTCATTCGTCAGCGTAGCTATGCGTTTAAACCTACGTGCCGCGTTGTCACTTGGCGATTTATTCGTGCGCCAGAGCCCAGCTCATCGAGTCACGTTCGCATGTGTCGAGGCAATGCATGCGAGAAGTACGTTATCATCGGCTTAGCGGCCGCGGCTAGCGTGGAATTGCCATACCGACGGCGCGCATTCGTGCTGTTGGGCAAACGAAATTGCCGGCGAAGAAAATAGCCTACCTTCCCATGTTTTCACATTTAAATAAAAACAAAGAACTACATATGCTCATTGTTCTAATTAACATGCTACAAGAACTCGTTATATGCCGTGCATGAGCTAGATTTCTTTAACCTGATAACCACACGGACGCCACAAAGTGGAGTGGTCAAACTGAGAATGCTTTATCCACATACTGGACCAGCACCGACTACTGCGGTCGCAAACCTTGGTATCGAAGGAGCAGTTCTCAGAATTTGGTAAATACATCCGAACATAAGCAGTAAGCTCCTGCAATATTATTTTGAGTCATGTGACTGTCCGAGCTAAACTCGAATGTGTGCTCGCGGTGCAAGTGTAGCTTGGTCACTATAAGAAACTCTCTAACAAGTTGGGCTTTCCAGAAAAGAAATTGACGATTGCAAGTGGACTCACCTTCGTTACCTCCGAGAAGCCTTGGCAGCAGTGGTTTTAATCGCTGGTGCGAAGAGCGCAGGTGTCCAAATTTGAATATAACGACGGTCTTTGAAAACCGAAAGAAAGAAACAAGTCACAATTAGGCAGGACCAAAGCGGGTTATCGGGAAAATGCGGCACTGCAGGCGTAAAATTGTTATGGGCTACAGTCGCTGCAGTTTCGAATTACAGGCCGAGCCTATGGGCTCACGGTTCTAGCATATAGGCGTTGAGCCTGAAGACTGCGAAAGTGCAATATTTGATTCACAGCTTCAATTTATTTTCTTCTGTCCTTACACTTCATGCATGTTATGTGAACATTCCGCGATTTAAACCACAAAGCCACGCAGAACACACCTGACCGTGCTTTTGGCAGAAGTACTTTAAAGGGGTCGTGAAAAGAATATGGAGATGCCCGGTTGTAATTTTCGCTGCTTCAGTATGCATTCGACAAGCCTATTCCGAAATATTTCGGAGAAATATTCAGTGCACATTTAATAACGCCCGTTTGAAACCCCGGCCTTATTGCGCTCCCTAAACGGCGACGGGCCGGCGTGTTACTATTCGGTGACGTTTCGGTAAGATATTTTTAAGTGTAAAGGTATAGAGAACTCGCGTTTGCTTTAAAAGAATCAATTCACTTGAAAGGTAGAAAGAAAGAAAATACTTAGAAACCGTGCGGTGCCGCCGTTCGGAAGCAAAGCTGCAGCACGGTTTGTTTTCCCGTAGCCTCCGAAGGCACGCCAGTCTCGGAGGCCTGGCGGCGACTAACATGACGTCATCTGCAGAGTTGAGGGGAACGCGCGCGGTGAAACCGAAACCGCGTTGTTTTCTCGCTCTAAATCAACCCACACGATGCAGTGGAACAATGCATATTGTTGATTGGAGGGTCAGGATCCCGAATACGCACTTAGTACAAAATCTTCCGAAAACGTTTCACGGCCACTTTAAGTAAGATTGCAGGAAGAAGTGCACCGGTGGAGCTTCGTGTGCACACTCGGAGTGCGTACCTATGTGAGGCTTACGGCTCCGTATCATGGAGTAGTCACTGCCGCTCTGTTGTATCGCTCGCACTATATAAAAGAACGCTGCAGCGGGAGCTTCTAACCCTGCACGGCAACAATTGATGCTCTTGTCCTGGTATATAGGTGTTTCCTTCCTCTGTAGCAGTAGCGGATTTTCTCACAAGGAAACGTGTAGCGGCGCGCGGCATTTCCCGAGAGGACAGAACACCATAATCAGCGGTATAGAGAGGAAGTTCCCGCAGAAAATGATGACCATTATCACCGGGGCTAAGACCACGCTATGCGCGGCAGGTAATTGAACAAGCGTTTCGCGCAGTAGGAAAAAGAGAGAAAAAAGTGAAGGCAAAGAGCACTCATGTAGGCACGCAAACACAAGCCCACCGTATATTAAATCCGCAAAGGTGTCGGTGTTCTGGCCAGCGCGCAGTGTAGCCTCCACACTGAATTAAATTACTTCTCCCCTTAGGAATCCCGATAGAAACAACATAGAAACGGATAGCACTTGGCCTTGCTAAGGAAGTATACCTTATGCCTAGCGGTCATTTGAACGCAGATTCACATAAATTATGCTCATCCGAGGTCACTAAGGCCGGCTTCACTAGCCTCGCACCTTAACACTCGAACATGGCGAAGACCTATGGGTGTATAGTCAGAGTAGAACTGCATGTGAGCGATCTTTTTCGGACCAGCGAAGCCCTCTGCATTATACCATGCCGACAGACAGAAGAAAATTCAGCTTTCATTTGATGAGCCGATCACGCGCAAAACGAAACTACTGCACTGAGTAGAGGAGTTGCTATCTCGTCACGAATGCGGATTATTTTGCTTGAAGCCCGAACGAACGTGAGCAAAAAGAGAGCCTTGACTGAGCTGTCCCCATTGGCCGTAGATATATATGCGCTGAAACATTTGAGTAGCGGACTCATTTGTTTACGTGGAAAAAGTGTACTCTATACTAACAACCAATGTTATTCCAATTTTATGCCATGTTTTTATGTTGCTCTCAGGCTGCCTGCAGGAATTTCCCGCATGGCGGAATCGGTCGAAGAGCAGCGGGCATTCTTTTCGGCGCGCCGGATCCGACTGATCCCCAGATATACAAGCCCCTCCCCTCCTCTCCCTTCCCCTCATTATCTTCCTCCTGCCATCCGACTTAGCATTAGATGGACGCCGAGTCACATGAAATTGGAAGGAAACCATGAGGCATACAGGGTGGCTCGACAATAGACCGAACACTCAGTGATCTAAGCTGCCCCTGAGGAGCCTACCCTGTAGAACTATATTCGGCCATTATAAATTACTACAAGGAACTTCTGCAGGTCTACTCCCTTCTCCATAAAAAGGAAAACTAGAAAAGAAAGAGCATGTCAGCTGACGATTAATCCAGACTGGCATTTACCCCAACTTATTTGTACTTAATAAAGAGCCACCAACGGCATAACCCGCGCTTTGTCCACGGTGCTCTGAGAAGCTAGAGCTTATAAAAACAACCTGGACATGCCGGCCAGGAGATCCCTGGACTGCTGCCCACTATACACCAATCGAGTGTGAAGCGGCGGAAGGAGCGGCGGGAGGAGCTGCTGGGCAGCGACAGCCTTGACGATTAACTTAAGTTTGGTCGAAAGGGCGCGCAGAGCGGCAACTGCCTTTGAAACCTCTGGAGTGAGGGCGGCCACCTCCGCATAATTGTGGCTCCTGACCCAAACGGGTCCCACACCACAAACCGCATTTATTCGTGTAAATAAGTTTTTTGTTCTCCTTCGCTTCTGTGTCTTCGCGTATTCGTATTTTCTAGATGTTCGTTTGACCTTCGTTATTCTGGCTCTGTCGGCATTTATTTTTCGCAGGCATTATCGATCCTGTTAAGGACCAAGATGACTGTGTCAGGATGCACACAAATGCACAAGTAAGGCGTGTTTGATGCAGAAACTAATAAATGTAGTAATGAATGAGTAACAGTTACTCACTTTTAGTCACCACTAACGCAGTCGTTAAATAGTGAGTGTTGATTTCTGGTGTTTTACGTCCCAAAACCAGCTATGATTGCGAGAAAAGCCGTAGTGGAGAGCTCCGGAAATTTGGACCGCCTGGGGATCTTTAACGTGCACTGTCATCGCACGGTACACTCAACATTTCGCCTCCGTTTATATGCAGCCGCCGCGGCTGGGATTCGATCCCGCGACCCTAAGTATTGAGGGTTACAACCACAAAATTGTAGAAACATGCACGCAAAATATGCAAATACACCCCAATCGACGTGGCAGCAGGTCATTACGTAGTGTCATGCAAGAGACAGCGTATTATTTAGGACTTACGAAAGCACTAACTAGTCAAGGACAGATTGACACCATCCCGCATCAGGTGCCCCAGTTATTTATATGAAGCTCGTAGAAGCTCCTTACTACATGCGCTGTTTGCATTAACGCAATAATCGAGAAACATCACGTATAATATATCCCGGTCCTCTGCCGGAATAACATGCTCAAGGAATTGGAATAACGTGTTCAAAATAAAGAAAAAGAAAAGATAACTTAAAGCAGCTTAACGGAAACACTAGTTATTTGACGACTTCCCAAATCATATTACTCGTATACTAGCTCTTATATGCTTCGCTTATCTACGCACATAGTTTTATTCGTAAATTTCTTCATCTTCTTACCATTGAAGGGGTGAGGGGACCTCTGTTGCTGTTGATGGTGTTGGAGAGGAGGTTCCTTAAGGACTCCAGCACAACAGCCTCGTTGTCTGTTGCGATCTCTGCAAATGAGCCGCGCAATGCCGTAAATGTACAGTCAAGCACAAACGTTTACAGACAGCGCGATCTCAGATTGCGTTCAATTCCCGAGAAGGCCGTAGCATTATCCAGCAATATTACATATATGACAGTGCTGTCGGGGGCCGACGTGCAAGTGCCAGGCTGCGTTGTGAGGCTGCGGATGTATTCGCCCTTTTCTCGGTGTTCATGTTTCATAATATTTTGCTGTTGACTGTGCCTAATGTGTAATAGAAGTCCAATATCACGCATATCATCACTTCATATTTTTTGATCTGAGGCGTTTACGGCAGTCCCCACAGAAGCGACATCCCAATAAAGGCCAGTCTAATAATAATAGTTGGGTCTCCGTGTGAAAAAACCAGGATATGGCTATGACAGACGTCCTCGTGGAGGGCTCCGAAACCGGAAATTTTGATCACCTGGAGGTTGTTTAACATGTGTAACCATCTCTTTGCCTTATATTGTCGATGACAGCAGTCACCGAATGGTGCAAATGAGTTGAGTATCAATCTCAACTTAGTTGAGTTGATACGCAAATCAGCAGCTGCTCTCAACTCATCAGGAATTCCTCATGCGTCCGCGTTGTGCCAAACGAGGCGGCGTTGTCTTCTCTGTAATACGCGTTTGTACACGGCCGCCCTCGAGTGGAGCTGAAATTGCCTTTCCATTTTCATCGAGGACAATCACCGACTGAACGCGATTTCACAAGTGAATTTGTTGTTACTTTTTCGAGAACAGTGATTTTGTCTTTATGATGAGTTTTGTTTGCAACAAGAACAGATTGCACGCTAGTGTTAAAGTATAGTACAACGTTTTAATGAGGGACTACGGGGAAAAAAAATCTTGCGCCGGATAAGCGAATGCAACGTCTAGCAACGGCGGACTTTCAGCGGCACCCAGCGTACGGTAGTCGAGGCATAACATTCCTGCGTACTCCACGCCGTCGCTGGATGTCGCCTTGTTGAAATGTGCCTTTCATTTAGGACCATTTGTGAGGAGAGGGCTTACCACGCTGACTTGCGATTCCATTGAAGTTTTCAGGCTAATCTGGAATTCAGCTTTTTTTTTTTTGTACTGGAAATAAAGTGTACATGACGGTAGCTTACGACCGATAGTCTCTCATGATCAAAATGTGGAAATTTTCCCACGAGGCACCTATAAAACCGCACTGAAGCTTTCTTTTTAACGATAGAAAAGAAATTATGTACAGCTCTTGTGATGTACGCACATGTTTCTTTATCTGCTTGCTGAGATATGGAAAGACTATCCTAACACACGGCTGGTATCTTGGTGGTTGTAACCCGCCGCATGGAGGAAAGGATGACGTGATAATAAGTGAAGTTGCAAAGTAAATATTTATGCATTTTTTATGAAGTGGCATTTGATTGTGCAAAGCAACGCCCCTTCCACATCCCCCCCCCCCCAAAAAAAAATATAAAAAAATAAAAATAAAGTCATAAATTGAGTAATCGCCCTCCGTGGAGACAGTGTTAGGAAACCGAAGCTGAAAGCGATGAGCAAACTTTTGATGTTGGTCACTACCCTCTTTCAGTTGCATGTTGTATTTATGAACTCTACCCGTCACTGCAAGGGGTCCGCCTTATTGCTTCTGCCGGTCAGCAAGGGGTCCTTGATACACCTTTGGTTGATAACTACTACATTTTGTCATAGGTGACAATACGTGAGTGTGGATGCAAGGTGTGAAAATGCGGAACAAGCACACTGCCCACTCCAACGAAACAAATTATTCATCACGATCAGTAAGTGCGCTACTGTCGGTGCTGCCACGGTGTCTCGTTTCCGCACTACAGGTGTCGCTCGCACAGTCGGGACTTACCGGAGAAGTTTGCACTGCGCGCGTAGCAGCTGACAGTCGATGACGAAGTCTCGTTCGCCAGCTGCAGCTGCAGCGTCCCGTCAATGTCGCGCTTGTTCACGTACAGGTGAGCGAAGCGGCCGCTGTCGCTGCCAATGTTCAAGCGCTGAGCCAAGAGTCTGAAAAATAAAAGAAGAAAAATTCAGACAACATAGGCCGTGGAACGCAGCGTCATGGTTCCGTATGTTATTCACTCCTTATACATTTTAGCACCAGTATGAGCGATCGCTATAAATTTACAGCATTTATTTTAAAATAAACAACAATTTTGGTGACATCAAAGCGAAACACCCAACTGCAAGGGTGTACCGGACACCAAAATCCATAAAGCGCTCGAATACATTTAGCTGTGAAAAGTTCAAGCGTAGGATTGGAAGATGGCGACTGCGGCAGCTGTTATCTATCTGTTGTGGCCGCACCTTCAAGCTAGCTTTTCCGGAGTTATGAATAATAATTGTTTTTTTTTATTATCCAAACCGCCACGATAGTAGTGTGCGAAATAGGAGTGGTACGATAAGATTGCAGTGAACTTACTCGACCGTTCTTCTTTGTTGCTTCATCCACAGATCGTTCGCATAGGCGTCGGCGTCCATCACGACGAAGATGTCACCAGGCGTTCTACACTCCGCTGTCAGCCGGCAAAAGGAATGGCGAAAAGAATATGTCTGCTACGACAATGCCAAGTAAGTTCGCATCGTTATTATTCTGTGTTTTGTTCCGCTTTACGCGTAACCTTACAGCGGTGCAAACGCAATCAGAGATGCAGCTAAAGACGAAAACATCGAGGAGTGCGAGAGGCCCCTTATAGTTCAAGCAGGCTTTGCAGGAAACATTCCTATACGAGGGTCGACAAACGAAATACGTTTGAAAAACTTGAAAAACGTTAAACAGCGGAAAATCTTGTCCGGTTACTCTTGCCGCTGAATTGAAGAAGTGAAGCGATAAGAGCGTTGTTGTCACTGAGAACTGCTCAGACTTATTACGCTTAAAGAAAATCGCTTCAAGACCAGCGCATTGCCGTGCCAATATTGTCTGGTAGCAATACTGTGTTCTGGTAGCATCCATTAGAAAAGAACTTATGTCGAGGACAAACAACTATGCCAGTACAGGGCAGTATGTCAATGACGGAAACGTGCGTCACGTCGATTGAGGGCGTCGGTGTTTATTCTTCAAGGGAAGCTTGCTATGAATTGCAGATTTCAGGAGCGTTGTTGTTGTGCGCAAAAAGAAAAAAAAAGCAGTTTAAGCGAAAAATATAAGAAAAATTTGGTGGTGGTGGGGTTTATACCCAACCCCACAATCTCCGCAGGAAAGCGTGTTTGATCCCTAGACTACACACCAAGGTTTGCAAAATGTGAACATATTGTAGCCGTATGAATGCCTTGGATTTTCTCCAAATCAAAGGGACGAAGGAAGAAAGAAAGAATTTTGAGAAAAGTTGCCGTTGCCGGGGCTTGAAGGGACTCCCCCTTGTTTGAAGCCGAAGGGAAGTGCTTTAACCACACTTCCCTTCGTACCCATGCTTCCGATCTGTGAGCATGTTCATACGAATGCCCATGAATAAATGCCACGAATGCCATACGAATAAATAAATAAATAGAAAAGAAAGAAAGAAAAGTAGCAGGTCGACCATGCACACGCCAAGCTTCACCCCATTTTCTTGACAGGGTAAAGATGCCTGAGTTTTTTATGCCGTATTTTAGATGAACTCGAAAACTAAATATGCAGCAGATATAGCGAAAGTCATCGTAAAAAAATTGCAATGCTCAAACAATACTGTATTCGTTCCTTGAAACTCGTGTCATGTTCTTTGTGCAATGTTGTGAGAGCAAAGACTGCTGTTTTTACTGGCTTTAACTTGCCTACTTGCATTGTTAATTGAGGAAATTGAAGAAGCGTGGTACTCTGCTCTTTACAAGTGATCTACGCTTTAAACGAGCGCTTATGGTTTTCATCGCATCGCGATGAAGAGCTTTCCGAGACTGCACTCACCTTGGTCGGGTGTTGGCGGGTAGCGGTCGCAAAGCGCAGGATGTCCTAGAAAACGCAATTCAAAGATACTAGACTTTAGTCACTGCGACGAAAAAGGACGCGTAACCAAAAGCCTCTTTTATATGAAAATGTCTGAGAATTTTGAAGAAGGAATTCAGTATACGATAATTTGATGGGTAGATAGGTACAAACATCTATTTTTTCAGGGAGTTTATAATGCGGGCATCACACTTGGGTGCTCAAATTGAGTAGTCAATTTTCTGGCTGTTCAATTTGTATCGGGGACATTGTCCAAGGTGTTCATCGCTTCAGTTCTCTAGAACACCGCATGGTGGAGTGAGGGTTAAGAAAGAAAATATTGGCATCCACGCGTTTGTACCACAAAAGCAACAAGAAAATTTCTGTGGATTTCTCAGAAATGAAGGCATTAAAGCTGACGAAAAATTTCTCTTGGTCCGGGGTTCGAACCTGGGACCCACGTCTGTACGGGTCGGTCGGTCAACCAAATGAGCTAAAAGGAGGCTAGCAGTTGGTAGCTAGAGGACAACTCGAAACACGTGAGCAATAACTAAGGCAAATTAGTTACAAGACAGACAGACAGACAGACAGACAGACAGACAGACAGACAGACAGACAGACAGAGAACATTTTAATTAGTTACAAGAGAATGCCATTTTCCCCTATCGTATCAATCACTGTAATTTTCTAAATGATGTGCTCCTTAGGTTAATCACATGTTTATGACCAGCGGTTGTGATGACTTTATCCGTCTTTCCCTTAGAACCCGAAACCACGTGCTTTTGCAACATTATAGGAGCTGTTCATTAAACGCAGGTAATGTAGCACCGTAAAATTACGCCATCGCGCTGAAACGACAGGGACAAAAAAGGCGACAGGACGTGAGCTATCAATCGATCTTTATTCCAGAAAGGTGTTGTACTTACACCAACGGCACGAAGACAGTGCCAAGATACCATCAGTATAGTCCAGTATTGTCCAGATACGCAATTTTCTTTGCATTAAAAGTAATCGAGGGGGCGTCGATGTGGTTACATTCTTTCGCGATCGAGTCAGCTTCCACAACTTCCCGCAACCTAGCTAGTGAAGTGCTGTCGTCTTTTTTGACCCCGCCGTTTTAACGCTATGGCTTCGTTTTACGGAACGAACCGACTAGCCCGAAAATCTGTACTCCAGTCTAAAAGACGAGAGTAATACCAGGCTTGTCGTATGTGTTCCTTAAGTATTCAGTTCTCGCGCGTCTTACGAACGGCCGTCAAGATGAAGTATTGTTGCGCCAAACAAGGAATTCGGTCTCGCGGTACGTGCCACTTACTCAGAAGATCGCGTCTCAACCTCTGCAAGAACTCGTCCGTGGCCGCCGCAACGAACAGGCTGAGCCTCTTCGAAGTCTGTCCGTAGCGGTGCAGCAGGTAGGCACGCGCCATGTGGCTCACATTGCCTTCGAGCAAGCCGTCTCGCAAGTACGGGTACAGTAGCTCCCGTCGGCCGCACACAGAGAGACCTTGTACACCGGGCACAGCGCGGGGAACGCCCGAAATGCCGTAGTACAGCCTCAGCAGCCGGCTCAGTGGCATGCTTCGGGAAAAGAGAACGCGGGAGTGCTTGCCGAGTAGAAGACCTGCGAAATTAGGCAGAAACAAAGACGTCGGTCAGCGTGACATTGCACTAGAGGTCACTTTAAACATTCAGAGCTAACTCATTTTGCTGGCATTCATCTTTCTCGCCATTTCGCGCAATCACAGAACGACTACGAGCGGCTGCATTGGTTGCGAAACAGATAAGTGTGTAATTTGCGTCATGCCCAAGCCCGGTTCACAATTTCAGAGAACATTTCAATAGTGTTCCGTGAACCTCGCTCTTGAATACTTCAGTGAAATGCGTGAGGATTGACGCAAGTAAGGCAATTTCATTTATAGAAAAACGGGATTGAATGGATAGAAGTACTAAAGTAGCCTATTATCATAGACCCACATGCGGCTGTGCCTTGCGCCTGATAAAGCGGTCAAACGCGTAAATGTAAGTTAAATCTCAAGTTTGTTGAACGATGGCCAGCATGAAACGGCAATTATATTGCCGCGGTGTACATCGTGCACGAACTCTTCGTAACTCAGCAAGAGGATGTGCAAGAAGGCACGACTAAGCTGGAGCAAACGCAGGGAAGGACACATTCTCCTGCCCACTAACAGAACGCAGATGATGAAAGGCATCTTGCTTTTTACACCGAAGCCGTTCGTACGCGAGGTTCTAGGAGACCGTCCTGTAGGCAAAAATTTCTGTAACGTCGCCCAACCTCGTGTCGTCGTATGAAATGCCGGATTAGCGGCGTTCTTAAACTTAGGATCGTGAAAAGAAGACGTGCATTACGCCGCGCTTTTCGCGCGACCCTAAGTTCTGCTTCTTCATTATGTGCCTAGGCCACCCTGGCGGCCACGTAAGCGCGTCAGGGCTAATACGTGCGCTGCCATTGGCGTAGCCGAATTTAATAAAACGTCATAGTCCTTCTCTGCGATACGTGTCGTCCACCAGTCGCGTTTGTCATTTGAATCGTGACGTATAAGTGATCGCTCTAGCGAAGTGTTAAGTTGCTCATTGGACTCGCCGTGGATTAGAGGCGTGTCGTAAGTTCCAACGTGGAGCAACGGGAGTACGAGGAACGCCATCGCGTCCAGTAACGGTCGAGTGTGTGCGTCGCCGTCGACCCAATGCCACCGACGAGTACCGGGCCACTCGAGTGTTTCCATCGAGCGGCCGTGATCGGGCAAGAAGGAGAAGCAATACGCAAACGCGGCGTACATCAGCGCGGGCCGCCCCGCCGTGGGAGCGTTTCCCCGGTGCTACCTCAAGAAGCCCGTCGGTGCTGCGTGCGCAGTGCGCGATCTCCTGTCGTTCGGCGGGGACCTGGCCACGATTGGCGTTGTGTGTGGGACACGCTGAAACGCGAACTGGCAGCGACGGCTTTACGACAGTATACTTCCTTCAAAGCCGCGGTTGAAGAGCCGGTGTGCTGGATGTGCCGTGAATCTTTGCTTAAAGACATGTGGTGCCTCGATTTGCCACCGTCGAAAATGAGAGTCAACGGCGTCGTCGCTGGCCTTCCTTCTTCACAGAGAGTTGGAAGGGCTCTAAGCTTTTATCACACGTGAATCGTAACGACGAGTCGGTGATAGTAGGGACGGACAAATAAAGCATGTACAGGAGGAAGGTCAACAAGACGAGCGCGCCCTCCTTGGGTGCCGATGTTTCCAAGGTTTGAGCAGCAGCCAAGCCGTGTGGATTATTTAGGTATGCAGTGAGTATACGACACGTGTGTTTGTGGCAACACCCCGCATCCCCCCGCGCGCACCCCCCCCCCCCTCCCTCTCGCCCCCAACACACACACGAACCCCTAACTTCACTTTCACTTGCTATGCAAATATGCGAATATGACAATGAATCAGTGTCGACTAAAATTTGCAAGTAGCTGTTCCGACACCCGCTACAACACGTCGAAATAAGCGGCTGCGCTGTTTTTCATTGACGTGTCAAGGATCTCACACTTTAGCATAACACACCGGGTTACACGGAAGATGAGCACCACGGATTTCTACCGGCCATTTCCTTGAGACTATGCCTAATTTCAAGCGTGCTATATCAGCAGAATATGACCACAGTGAGAAAAAATATATATATAGCCCGCATTTCCTTCCTCACCGAACTGCCACGTCTTAGCGCACGAAGTCGGCGTGATTGCGGGCAGCATGAAGCTAATTTAACACACATACGCACCGTCAATTGCACCTCGTAGCACACTGTACGAGCACCAGTGGCGCTTCCCTCCCGTTCTGTAGGCGCCGGGACAGGACTCTCCAGTCCAGACCCCTTCGTGACCGATGACACTGCCACCGTGGTGGTGCAGCATGCTCTCCACCGATGACACCGCTAAAACCACTAAATACGAGTTGAAAGCATTAAAGGAGTTATCAGTTGGGGAGAAGCTGTAGGAGCCGTACGACGGCATCAATAGGAAGTTCTAGCAGCGGCGCCTTACCGTGCTGTGTAGGTACGGTAATGCCGTACCGTCGTGGTCGGCACGTAGAAAATTTAGCTCGTGAGAACTTTACCAGCAAGCTTTATCATGTGACGACGTTTCCGTGCTCACCGAGCAACTATTGCAGTTCTTTCTTACTAAAATAGCCGCGTGCCGACCGTGACGGTACGGCATTACGGCACTACCGTACGGTAAGCCGGCGCTGCTAAAGCTCCCTAATAGTTAAGAATTCTTGGTCTCGCGAAAAAGGCGCCCCGTTAGTGAATTCCTTATAGCTGACATGATAGAGAGAATGACTGAAAACCCTACTGTAGCACGAGTCTTACAATGCAATTCATATGAGTTTCACAAAAATAAAGATTTTTGAGTTTACCACTTAAGGTTATCTAGGAGGCAAGCATTTGACAGCAGGAGAGCGAGCTTAATCGAAAACTGTGAAAAGGGCGAGTGATAATGTTTCCTTTCCTAACGCTTCTTCCATGTTGCGGATTTCTGCGGAATTGATTTGCGCTTTAAAGAGCCAAAAAGGGAAAATTTCTCATCAGTGCCTTATAGTTTCACTTATAGGTAACCTGCTGTTCTAAAGCGGGTTGTTCCGGCGCAAATTGCGAGGGCCGCGTTTTGCGCGATGCTTAAAATCGACAAGAGATGAGTCTACAAGGCGGTCAGCCCGCTGTGTCATTGTGGAAGCAAATGGTGCCGCTTCAGGAAATAAATCTAGAAGAGAGTTAAGCTGTTCAGTGCTATGCAGCACGTTGGACGTAGAAGAGACGAGGACGAGCACTTCGCACACTTAGTTCCCGTCCTAGTCTATATAAGCGCATTTAGGAGACCTCGCACCATATTTTACATGATTACAATGACATATGTCCATGAAGAGTATAATGAAGAAAGCGGGGTTAGTCAGTGTGACTACCTTTGTTGCGACGTAGTAGTTAATGGTTCGGAACAACCTTAGAGAAATAGCGTGGCAGGACGGGAGATAGCGCTAGCCGAGTGTCATATGAAAGTTAAGTAATCGAATGTACGTTAAGAAATGGTCCATTAAATTTGAAATCGTTATAACTAGGGAAGAAAATTGGGCTTGTTTGTACTGCTGCCTCTTCCTTCTAAGGAACGTTTTCTCGCGGGAAGTGAAGAGTCGTGCGCCTTGGTATGCCGGTTGGTTACTATTATAACCAGTGGGATGTAACGACTCTAGGTCCCAGTAAATGAGTGAATTCACAAAATCAGAGTAGCATTGTAAGCTGCGCGACTGCTACGTAAGCAGCCGTTCTAGTGCGATTTGAAGGCTTGTGCTTGAATACCTCGCGGAGTCTTGAGGCAGTTTTGGGCACGTGTTCAAAGCAGCTTTCCTTGTCAATGATTCACCGGTTTATGTATAGCACACAATTTTCTGAACCTATTTTGCTCTTCTGCAAATCAAACACCAATCGAAGGTCGCATACCCTTCTTCTCTGTACGTACATTAAAAAAGAAAAAAAGAAGCTTATTCGCACGTTGTTTAAGTACTGTCACAAACTATGAACAATTCGCTTCGAGTTTCTGCCCTTGAAGAGGTATACACGCATGAAAGTGAATACAAACCGCCGATGGTAGCGGAAAGCAATGGATCGATGGGGGGAACTCGAGTGTCCTTAGCTGGCTCGTCCGCTTGCCAAACGTCGGTGAGATTCTCTGACCTCTGGATCATGCCGACCACGATACCCTGCAACACTTTTCCGATGGCCACGGCGATCTTCGGGGATTCCCAGCTGACTTGCGCCACGCCCTTCTCAATTGTGTAGAAGCTGTCGTTGTTCTGCCGGCATAATAATAATAATAATAATAATAATAATAATAATAATAATAATAATAATAATAATAATAATAGGTACCACATCTTTTCTCATTAGGAACGGTGCATTATGTCGAGCAAGAAACTTTTCTTCAACTTTATGTTATCCTCCATGGGCCTAAGCCTTGTGACAAGTTCTAGCAAAGTAAAAATTATATATACTGCTAAGACCGCTAGTTCACTGCTTTAACCGCTAGAACCGCTAGCTTTAGCGGTTATGGCACTCGGCTGCTGAACCGAGGGTCTCGTGATCGAATCCCGGCCGCGGCGCCTGCATTCCGATGGAGGCGGAGTGTTGAGGCCCCATGTGCTGTGCGATGTCAGCGCACGTTAAAGAACCCCGGGTGGTCGAAGTTTCCGGAACCCTCTACTACGGTGTCTCTCATAATCATATTGTGGTTTTGGGACGTGAAACCCCACGAATCAATCAGTTCAGTGCTTACTAGCAGTCCGGGCAAAGCAGTCTTTTTTTATTTGCAAATCGGGCCACGTTGTATTATTTGCAGTTGCAGCAAGCATGGTCGTCGAATTCGAACTCGTGGGCCGAGTGTCTGGGTCTTACGTGAAAACCAACGATCAATCTGAGTGATTGTTGGTTTCCACTTAAATGCGAGAACGTGGTATACACTGTTTACATCATGATGTCGATTTGTAGCCGAATTGCGACCAAACTTCTCTTTCGTTAGCGCTTTTCCCGTTGGTCGGCCGGCTTCTACAGTGTTATCTCCAGCATATATAAGTATTGCCTGAAACATTTTTTTTCGTCTTTTTAGGAAAACAAGAGCACAAATAGCGGGCGTTTTACACACAGAGAAGAACTGCACAGCACAAGCGCTCGCGGAGCGCTTGTGGTGTGCAGTTCTTTCTCTGTGTGTAAAACGCCCCTATTTTGTGCTCTTGTTTTCCTAAAAAGAGGCAGTACCAATTAGCCCATTTATCCATTCTACAACAGCTCATTCTTTTTCGAGCATCTTTAGCGTAATGCGCTTCTGTGAATACTGGCCTTGGTGTTCGGAATTTCCTTCTTGCTCGAGCGCCCCTTCCTAAGCTCGCAAGGGCTTAATAAGGAACGATGTAGGGACATCTGGAGGACGTGCTTGCCGCCGCTGTCACATCGCGGAAACCATTAGGCAGAACTTCGTAGTCTTCCGCAGCGTTCCCTACTAAAGTTCACTGAAGGATGTCACAGACGTGAGAGCACGAACTTAGCATTGGTAGATGGGCGGGACGGCCAGCTTTGTTACCGAGATTATAGCCGACAAGTCACCTAATCCCACCTGTGTGCGCGTGTTCTTTTCTTCAGCGTAGGGCAGGGATACAGGCGATCTTTTTCGACCGAATATTTCACTCTGAATCAAGCTGCGGACATGCAGTAATATGTAAGCGAAGATCGTCCCTCGAAAGTTTCCCGGCTAGGAAAGCAAAAAAAAAAAAGAAAAAAAGAAAAAAGAAGAACAAGAACAGAAAAAAATCTGGGCAGCTACGCACAACTGGTGCAAAGACTGAGGATACAGCGTAGCTGGTGGTGTTCTCCTCCTCCCTTCCTTCCTCCACATCCTCACTTTCCTTTCCCACTCCTACGCTATACTGTACAAGACTAGCCTACGCACTACTCTTCTTTCTTTCTTTCTTTCTTTCTTTCTTTCTTTCTTTCTTTCTTTCTTTCTTTCTTTCTTTCTTTCTTTCTTTCTTTCTTTCTTTCTTTCTTTCTTTCCTTCTTTCTTTCTTTCTTTATTTATTTCTTTCGCACGCTCACATCATTCTTCCTCACTTCCCTTTTCCACCTCCCATCCTTTCCTTTTCCACTCCCTGCTACGCTACTGTACAAGTCTATGCTACGCTCTCCTTCTTTCCCTCTTTCTTTCCCTCCTCCTCAGCCTGACGTCATTCCGCCCCATTCCCAGATCTCTTTCCCAAACCACCTGCTCACCCTCAGCTGGGTATTCGCGGAGCAGGTGCTGCGCCAGCTGTGACGGCTCTGTTTTCTGGGCAACGCGAGACGCTCTTCAAGGTTTTTTTGGTGACACCGTACGAGCTATAACTGCTTGGCTGTTAAGAAGAGAAGAAAACTGTTATGTGCATGCGAGGCATTCAAAAGAGGATAGCTCGTTCGATGCATCTAGCGTGACGGGAAAGCAGTGCGCGAAGCATGTTGCAAAAAATTGTAGTTTACGTTAATACAGACATGCGTCGCGTCATGTATGTGTCGTGTTTTTTTTTTCTTTGAAGCACCACCTATTATCCGCGCTATTGCTTTCAAAATATGAGACTTTCATTACGGTTTGGCTTTCCCACCTGCTCTCGCGGAAAGAGTGATGGAGCATGAGGTAGAGCGCGCACATCTCCCTCTCAGTGAGGATGCTTTTGTTGAAGGTCATCGGTTGCCCTTCCAAGCCCCGAGGCCACGGGCTCAGCCAAGACTCCAGGGTCATCTGCTCGCTCAGGTCCCGGCCAACCTTGTTGCCGTCGGCGAAGTCATAGTCGCTCACCGTGAACCTGCAGCGTACAACCGTTGACCGGCACTGTATAAACGCACGATTAATACGTACACCATATACAGTTTCTCGGAAGTCTCAAGGATGGTTCTCAAGGAAAGTCTCCTTTCAACAGCAGAGCTGGTTAGGGGCTTGCCATGCCCGTCCCCATCGGCCGCTGCACTGCAGGAGCGAAACCCATTCCGGCCCTTGACCTACTACTAACACTCCCTTGGCCTCAGCCCGTTGCTACATGATAATAATTATGGGAAGGGCAACTAATATCTGGTTAACCTCCCTGTCTTTCCTCTTCATCTCTCTCTCACTCTCTATGGGAAGGGCAACAAAGAAAGAAGGAAAGAAAGCCCGTAGTCCCGGGTTACAGATAAGGAAAGAACGGGCTCGCTTTTGCCCTCAACCCACTACTCACACCCTTGCGCTCATCTAAATGCTACATGTTGGTGATAGTGATAGTAAAACTGAAACCCTTACCAGTTACGCCACCATCAACGATAAAAGCACAGCTTTCCTGTTCCAACGGCTTTCGCAGCGTGGAAACGGCTTGAATTCTCTTTAAAAGCACACAGGGCAAGAGCGGGCGCAATTAATTTCTTCGCTATTGCTTTCCACAGTTGTAAAATTGATTGAGCAAGCCACGTGTTTGTTAAAGCAGACGCGCAATCATATTTACTCGTTGTAGGCACGGTGCACAAAGGAAACAAACAAAGAAAACATGGAACTTTACAAGCAGACTATCTTAAGTATAATAGTGGGAGCTACGTGGAAATTTCGTGACGGATAGTTTATGGCGATAATGCGCACAGGAACTGCAGTAGGTGTAAGTGCGAACACATCCATGTCCGCTTAGGTAAAGCGAAAAAAAAAATGAAAGTAGGACGGGAGGGTTAAACTTCATAAATGAGGTAACGTAAATGCAACAATTCCTAGTACAGTCAAAATGGGACGAGTTGATTTTGGTCTGCGCAGTCAAAACACATCTGTCTTTGCTGCAGTACACGTACAGTACAGTCGTTATACAACACAGTGTGAAATAAACGCGCTAATGCCGTTACATGCCTCGCCAGCCTAAGGAGTTTCGGGAGTGCACTATGCGGGGTTGCCGTTTCACCATTGTGGCCCACTTCGAATGTTTATTACTGAATAGAGAGCGCAGCATTGCGTTACAACATTGTTTTGTTTGTGAAAGCAAGACAACTTGCCAGTTGAGCAGCAGAGCGGCGATGTCGAAGAGGTTCCTTTCCGGGTACGCCTCTTCAATCTTTCCGATTATCTCGGTGAAGAAGCCCAAGCTCAGAGCTAAGTGCTTGCCGGTTTCTGATGGGGTAGTGCCGTTCAGCTGGTTGTACTTCGGGCACTTCAAACTCAGTGTTCTCTGCAGTGACTGCGGTGTGTCAAGGGCAGGAAGAGGGACGCTGACGCGTTCTTCTATCCCCGCAAAAAGCTTGTCCTTGCTGGAGTGGAAATTTACTGTGATGAAAAATACAGGAGAGGAAAAAAAAACCAGGACAATCGTCCTTAATTAAGCTGAAATGAACTCATAATTTATTTTGAAAGTCAGTTTCCTTGCAAAAAGCTCTAAAGTTCTAGGAGTAGTCGTATTTGCGTCGTTTTTAGCGAAAAAAAGTAGACATTACGAAGGTAGCCGAGCAACAACGTGCAACTGAGCACCAGAATGATTTAACCCCACTTTATCTGAGCACTGCGGCTTTGTATTCTGGCGCCAAATCCACGAAACTGCTCTTTCGTAAGCGTTTTTTGGGATTGGTCGGATGGCTTCGATAATGGTATGTACTGCTTAACGATAGGCTGAAATATTCTCTTACAAACTTTTTTAGCGCAAGATGCTTTTGTGGATACCGGCTCTGAACTATTCACAATAAGAATAAAGCCAGAAGCTAGCGCATTAAAAAATAATAAAAATAAAAATAAAAGTAGATGATCAGAGTGTACTTACTGTCATAAGTGATCAGAATTTTCGTCTGGTCAGGAAGCTGACAACCTGGGTCTAAAAACCAAGCACAAAATTAACGAGCACACGCTTACGACAGCCTCTTCACCGCACATACACAGCACACGCGTTCGCTTCCTATCTTGAAACGTTCGTCAGCCCGCAAACATGGCGACACCAAATGGTGAGATATTCGCTCACCCGTGCACTCCAGGAAAGGATCACCAGCTTTTCTTGGTAACGCCGTAACCGAAAATTGTAGTGAGTGACAGCTTGAAGGTTCTTCGCCTGCGCACACTTTCTTCACGCTGTAACGAATCGCTTTCACTGCAATACAAGACAGGATACAGAGGACAGTCAAGACGCACAAATGTGCAAGCGGGCGATGGTTGTCATAGTTCCTAAAACACCACAGCGTAGAAAATAGAGGTTGCGCGATGGGCTCCGTTGCGAACGACATCGGTCCGACATTGAGCAGGAACTCTGTATTTCAAATTAATTTAAACATCGCTATGCGTCGTGAACACCTAAGAATTACGCAGTTAGAGGAGTCTCCATCTCCTACAAATTTTAAGCATTGGCCAATACCACCGTTAGGCGGAAAAGGAAAACACAAAGATGTTATTGCCTAAGGGAAAGCTTTCGAAATAAAAAGAAAAGGTTATTACTTTATTTTGTCAAACTTGAAAACGACTCTACGCGCGGTTTAAGATACGTCTCCGTAAAATAAACTGTCATAGAGCTTGAAGTTCGGCTTGGCCTGGTTACCTTTGCTGCCCGTCTCCTGGCAAAGGTCGCTGTACGTTGCCACTTTGGTGCCGTTCGAATTGAAGCGGTCCAGACAGACTTTGATCGGCAGGTGAAGTGACTCGAACTGAAGAAGAAAGTGACAAGAAAGCTTTCGCGAGCACTCCGTAGCTATGGCGCGCTTGATAAATGCGTGACGGTCTTCGACTAATGCTTTTAATGCCTGAGTATAGCCAAATTCATCAACTCAAATTCGCTTTCCACTAGCGCATATAGGGCAATATATGAAGCTAAGAGCGTATAGCATACTGAAGTGACTAAAGGTACAGAAACTTGGCACTGTGCTTATCACGTTGCTTAAAGGAACACTTAAGCGAAAAAGAAATTTCTCGTATCAGTAGGTAACCTTTTCACAATAACAAAAACACCAATCTTGCGAGGAGAAGAGGTAAACTCGAAACCTTGCGTGGTAAACTAGAAAACGCGCAAAAAGAAACATACATCTGGAGACGCCGCTTTGAGGTTAGAGCATGGGGTCTTTGACGACGACTGGTAAAGCCTACATAACCGTTTATCAGTAAGAAAGACATGTACTGTTTTCTCTGAGAGTCAGAGGCTTCTCACATGGAGTTTCAAAGCATTTTATAGAGCGCATTTGACGAGAATACGAAAAAAAGAAAACTGCCTTCTAACGTCATGAGGCCCATGTCCCGGCGCGAAATCAAGAACTAAACCTTTGACACTCATTTTCTCTTTTAATACTGAACATTAAATTGCGAATTTAACGACAATCGAGTTCTCAGATTATAAGTTACCAGTGTAAACTACGTCACCTTTCTCTCTTTGAGAACCTTTTTGTTGGGGATTTCATCATAATAGACCCTTTTCATAAACTGTAAAGCTAGCTTCCCTGCAATGCAACTTGCCCTACTAATCGCGACCGCTGCCTTTATTTAAATGCTGTTAATATTCAAGTTGCACATGCTGCGACCCGTTTTTTGGGGATGTTTGTATCAGAAGGGCTGCGTCGACATTTTACATGCCCTATCGCAAGCAAATTGCGCTTGCACACGTTGTTTGCCAGATTGCCAATGCCGCCATTAGTAGGGCAAGCTGCATTGTAGGAAAGCTAGCTTGCAGTTTATGAAAAGGGTCTATAGGTCTATTAATAAAGAAAGAACTGAGGGACAGAATTTTGCTTCCAAATTTCGTGCTAAACCGTCTCCCCCCTCGTTCCCTATCTCACGTGAGTGTAACAGCACACATTCTAAGGATGTTCTCCGTTAGTTTGGCCACGTTGGCTCATTATACAATTTCCCGAGGCTTGGTGCGTTATGTCTCTGGGTTTTTCTCAACATGTTGCGTTTTATCTTCACTGATAAGGAATTAAATTCGCCTTATCACAAGCAGCCGAAGTCTATTAGTTCATGGTGAGTGGTATACAGGCACCCGGGGCCGGCGCCTTGAGCTGCGTTTAAATTTTGTTTGTTTCCTTGTTTACCAAGCGCCTTCCTGGTTCGGGAGTTGTGGTGTTGGTATAGTAAAATGGTAATTAACTGAAAACAGAAAAGTAATTTTGTTCCTTAGTGTCCCGATAGTTTCATTTGTCGAATAGGGATATATGCATGTTAGATAACTTTGAATCTAAAGCTTTGAACGGAACGAGAAGAATAATGATGAATGTACCACGAAAAGAGGTTGTTTAAATACACCGCGACATGACGATAAAAAAAAAGCAGAAATGAGAAGAAACTGACATCGGACACTCAATGTGCCATGGCGCATGACTCTTTGGTCGGACACCGTTCTATAGAAGGAATAAAAAAAGAAGTAGATTCCTACGGTCACGTTCACTACTCGAGGAGCGTCAGCGTAGTGTGCTGGATACACAGCCCAGTGCCGAACTGTTAGTGGCGCTTGAAAGTCCTCTACTGTGTCGGAGGCATGCCCAGCTGATGAACGCTGACACTCGTGACACAAGATAGCCATTGGAGCTGCAAGAAAAGCGAGGGAGTGTTGGAAAACCGGTTGGCACAACTGCAAACCAAACAATATGCTGGCGAGCTGTCAAAAAAAAAGTCAGTTTCGCCAGAAGAGCGAAGCAATGAATGCGATAGCAGCGCGTGATATGATATACGAAGTAAGAGTAGCATCTTTAGGGACAATGTGAATTACAGCGAACGTGGACTTATTAAGTGAGCATGCCGGTGCTTAAAGTACCATGTGAAGGTCGAGCGGCTGAGAGAATAGCCCAGCAGAGCTCCGAGTTAAGCCATGTTGTTTTGATGCCTTGTAGCGCAAGCTTCACACCGCGCGACCGCGCTAAGCAGCGTGCACTTTGCACCATCGAGGAACTTGGCCCAGCCAAAGTCACCTAAACGAGCACATGACCAAGGCGCTGCTACGTAGTACGCAGCACGTGTGATGGCTGCCGAGATAACGCGCGCACCAGCGATGGCGACCGTGCAAAGTATACAGTGGCTGTGACGCACGATCTGCTCATTTTTACCGCAATCTAAAGAAATTTTCCGAACGAGAGACAGTCCCTTTAACGCTCTAGCAGCCACCAGCAGAAAAAGTGAATGTAGTGAGGAGAAAAAGTTTACCTGAAAGAGGCAGCCGCTAGTCATGTATCGCCGGCAATCTGACAGAATATTCTTTTGGCATGCGGAATTAGATATCCAGGATGAAACTACGCACGCAAACTATGCACTGATCCTCGCGCTTTCAATCTTTTATTGCGTGATGAAGCGCTTACGTTGAAAAGTTTACTCTATAGAGATGACGCTTTTAAAATTTTTTATGGGTAGGTAACCTTGGAATACATTCAGTTGTCTATTTTTGAAACAGCAGTATTTCTTCACTACCAATACTGATCACGTAGCGTAGAAACCAAAGTGTTAATTCACTAAAAACAAGTTATATAACGTTCAGTGCGCAGTCAGAACGCCGCGTGGAAAGAACCAATGTTGACGTCTGCACGCAGAACCTGTAGTCGCGTGCCCGTTCTTATGCCAAAGCATGATAACTGTCTTTCAAGACCACTTTTCTTTCTCATATTTCTACATTCACGCGTGAAGAAAGTTGAAGGCACGCCGAAGGCTCATATTCATTATGGTTACCATACTAAAAAAGTTTATTCACAGACCTGGTGTCTCATATTATTTAGCTTTCCATTTGCAGAACATTGTGTACCGGATTCGTCTTACGTAGCTACGTGTGTGAAATCGGTCGCAGTTATCAGCGTGTGAAGGACATTATACGTAAGCTTTGTATGTACGCTCACCTCGGCAAACCTCTTCGGCGAGTTCCCGCGCAATCCGCCTGAGCAGGACGTCGTCCATGGAGTTTGGGATGACCACGACAGAGTCGCGGGGTCCGTGTTCGAAAGCGCGCAAGATGTCCGTCCTCGGCCCCACAGTGAAGATTCTCAGGTCTGCTGAGGGCATTGCAGAGCACAAACCATCGTCATCATCATCATCATGTATACGCCTACCGCAAGGCAAACGCCTCTCCCATATATCTCCACTAATCCCGGTCCTGATAAGTGCGACCGATTTGACCAATTTGTCCCCGCAAACTTCTAGATCTCATCTTCCCACCAAACTTTCTGTCGCCCTCAGCACGCTTTCCTTCTATGGAAATCCATTCTGTTACCCTAAATGACCAACGGTTGTATTGCCTTCCCATTAGATATGCCCCGCCCACGTCAATTACTTCCTGATTTCTACTAATATGTCCTTAGCCGCGTTTCTTCCCTAACTCACACCGCTTTCTTGTCCGTTATGTTACTCCTACCATTTCCCGTTTCGTTACTAGCTGCGTCGTCCACGATTTAAGCTGAACCCTTTCAGTCAGCCTCCAAATATCTGCCCCGTAGGTAAGTGCCGGTAAGAAACAGCTGTTATACAATTTCCTTTTGAGGAACTGTGGTAAGCTGCCATGCATCATCTGACAATGCCTGCCCAAAGCACAAGTAAGGCTTAATAAGAATATATGTGGCTGATCCCTCTGTCAGAGGAATCCGTATAACACGAAAGTGAAATGTCTCGTCGCATAGGCAGTTGACTGTTTATTGTTACATCGAGGTGAACTTGCCCATTGCTATCGGTGCTTCGCTGGTACGGCACCGTTTGACGTGTACGGAACCACGTTCATGCATCGCCCCCATAACATCAAGGGCCAACCCTCTGTGGTAACTGAAGCAGTTTACCTAATAATTGGGCACATTCTGTAGTAAATGATGCGCGACAAAGGTGTCAGTCATATTTACTTGCGCCACGTTGACCCGTCAACGTCGTTACTGTGCTCTAGCGCCTAACGCAGCAGTTTTCTTGTTCCCATCACGCTCGAAGAGCGGTCGGCGGGAAACCGCCACCCACGAAGAAAGGTGACCGGTTTCTTACCACTGCGCTATCGGCGCATATACGCGGAGCCCTCCACTCCGTCTTTTCTCTCATTTCTGTCTTTTTCACTCCCTTTCCCCTATCCCCACGGACGTTTAGCCGTCCTCCTTCTTACCTGGGATGCAGGAATTAGCGTCCTTTCCGTAACCGAACCAATATCATCATACCTCCAACTGCATGAATGCGGCTATGCACGCGGCTCTGCACGCGTTCGTCGAGGGGGACTTTGCAAAGCGCTTGGAATGGTGCCGCCATCAAGCAGAGACGAAGTAAAGCTGCAGTGATTCACTTTGCCTCTCTTGGATGGCAGCACCGTTCCAGGCAATGTACGCCTGGATGCGCGCGTGCTAAGCCAGACGACACAAGAAGGCGCGTTCGTACCACGACCCCCTCTATAAACTTATAAACTCTATAAACTTATAGAGGAGGTCGTGGTTCGTACAGCACCGAGCGAGTGCGGCGTTAGCTTAGTGGTAGCGCACCGGGCACCTTTCGTCGTGGCGAGGGAGGCTGTAAGTTCGATTCCCAGCGCCTCGACTGATGTTTTTCATAGTGTTTCTTCTCATTATTGTTACCTATTTACTACATGATATCCGTTACGGTAGTGACGTATCTTGTCTTGGTGGACCCAGGTATAAAACGCTTTCGTGTTAGAAAAAGTGGCTGATCCCTCTGTCAACGGAATCGGTCTAACACGAGAGTGAAATGTGTCTTCGCGTAATTTGAACGTTCATTATTACATCGAGGTGAACTTGCCCACTGCTATCGGTGTTTCGCTGGTACAGCACTGTTTGACGCGAACGCACCCACGTTCACGCATCGCCTCCATAAGTTAAAGGACTAACCCCTTGTGGTAACTGAAGTAGTATACGTAATAACTCGACACAGTCAAGGACCGACGCTGCAAGACAACTTTATTTATTGGCTCGCTCTCTTACGCGCGACCAATGGTCATCTAACCATCAAAGTGCCCCCTACATAAACTAGACCCTAACTTAAAGCTACACCTACCATCAAGGATTTCCCGCTCCGATGCAACATTGTTATGCCGCCTCTGGTTGGGGGTGGCATTTACAAAGGCATATTCGTGTCGGATCGGGATGGCTGACTCACCTACCTGCGATTTCTGCGGACTTAAAGAAACTATTGGACACGTGCTGTGTATTTGCAGCAATTATGACGGTCAATGCTACCAACTTCAAATGGTACTCGACAGGCTGGACTCGAGGCCGTTTTCACCAGCCAAGGTTCTTAGGTCCTGGCCTTATGCTTCGATGGCTCAGAAGGCGACGAAGGCGTTGCTGACGTACCTGAAGTCGACAGGTCTCTACGACCGCCTCTAGAGACTCTACTAGTGCAAGTGTGCGCGTGATTGGGCTCTTCTTTCTCTCTTCCTCTATTCCTCATTTTATTCCACCCTTTTATCCTTTTCCCCACGCAGGGTAGCAAACCGAACGCGCGTTTGGTTAACTTCCCTGGGTTTCCTTACCTCTGTCTCTCTCTTTCTCTCTCGACACAGTCGATCGTAAATGCCGCGCGACAAAGGTATCGAACATGTTTACTTGGGCCACATTGATTCGTCACCATAGCTTGGGCGCCTAACGCACCAGTGTTATTGTTGCCATTACGCTCGAAGAGTGGTCGTCGGGTGAATGCTACCCAAGACGAAAGGTGACCGGCGGTCTACCACTGTGCTGTCGGCGAACATGTGCTCGAAGCTGTACGAAGGCGGCTGTGTTCTTTCTTATCACGCTTCTTTCCCATGCTTGCGCGGATCCTCACGCGCGCATCGAGGCGGACTTTAGAACGCGCCTGAAATGGTGCCGCCATCCAGGAATGGGCGAAGTAAAGCTGCAGTGATTAACTTTGCCTCTCCTGGATAACGGCACCGTTGCAGGCAATGTGCTGTATGCGACCGCGCTGAGCCGGGCGAGAGCGTCGTAGAACAAATATAAGGCGCGTTCGTACAGCTCCGAGGATGTGTGGCGTTAGCGCAGTGGTGGAGCACCGGCCACCTCTCGTCGTAGAGTGAGGGCCCGCTCGAACGCTTTTACCCGCGGGTAGAAGGTACGATGCGCGGGGGGTTATCAATTTGGACTTTATACGGGACATGATGGAAACGGTGACGGCGACGGCAAAAACCCATCGGGACTGTCTGTATAATTGCTATCGCAATAAAAAATATTGCGGTGACTGGCAACGCAATAAGTATATTCTTTAATGCGGCTCCCTTCTAGGGGGCGGTTTCCTAGTGATGTGTCAACACAGTCGGACGCAGGTCTAAGTCACATGGGCACAGCAATTCGTGATGGTGTCGCGTCAACTTTGTCGGCTGCGGTCATTTGCACGTGGGACACAAAAACAACGATGATTTCACGGTCGTCCGGCGACTGACAAAGATATCGGCAATTTTCAAGAGACTGTGTTCCATTGCGTTGGGGCTAGCTTGCAGATGCTGGGCGACGAAAACTTTAAAATCAAACTAAAATACTTTACACGTCTTTTCAAGCTTCGGTATGTGGAGTGCGTTAACAATGTATGACTGGAAAACAAAAAATATCCCTCTTGCGCCGCGGCAAAATCGTATCAGTACTCCTTTAAGTGCGCTGCACTTATAAGGAAAGAGCGTGCTGAGCGAGATTTGTTTTTCAACGATTTCTCATCGCACGTGCTAGAGATGCTATTAGCTCTTCCAGGCAAAGGTTGTGCGGTATGGACGGTCCAGTGATCATATATCTCTATGCGCGAATGATTTACTGCGCGGTGTATTGTCCTTCTTTCATGGGCTCTCTGGCAAGTTCACCGATTATTTGCACGCGTTGGTCTATATGAGATTCGTAGCGGAAATTAGAAATCCCAATTGTCATGCCACACAGCTTCATGGTGCACTCGCTTGACTCCGACCTAATGCAAGCATGCGCCACTTGAGCAAATAATCCATGTGGTCCCACACCACTGAAACAAACGAGTGTGCGCCCTAATGAAACTGCAATCGCAGACGCTTTATATAAAGGGAGGTGTTGTTAAAAAAAATTACAGCATATCCACGGAGTGAATGATGATGAGTGGGCGAAGCTCGGGAGGTTCATCGTAGATCGTGCCGAGTTCCGGATTAATTTAGTTAACGCGCACGCTACGAATCCTCATGGTTCAACTATGCACAAGTGAAACCTCCCACCGGCACTTCATTGCAAGTCAAGATCCAGTGCATATATATATATATATATATATATATATATATATATATATATATATATATATATATATATATATATATATATATATATATGATATATATATATGATATATATGGATGGGTTGCCGGTGAACGCTTCTCCAACGCGAGCAGTCGCTATTTCTCAATCAAGAAACTCGCTAGGAGACGCTGCCTGCGCCAACGTTGTCTCTCGCGGGTGAGGGCGCGTTCTCCTTCTTTGCGAGCTGGTACAGCGTTCCTCTAAGAAAGAGCGTTTCCATAGCCAACGCGCGCCTTTCGCTCTCTCTCTCTGTCCGCCGCGGTGGTGTAGTGGTTACGGTACTCGGCTGCCACCCAAGATACGCGGGTTCGATCCCGGCCGCGGCGGTCGCATTTTCGATGGAGGCGAAAATGCCAGAGGCCCGTGTACTGTGCGTTGTCAGTGGACGTTAAAGAACCCCAGGTGGTCTAAATTTCCGGAGCCCTCCACTACGGCCTTTCTTTCCTCTCTATCTCTTTCACTCCCTTTCCCCTACCCCCACGGTCGCTTAGCCGTGCTCCCTACATGGGCTGCAGAAATTAGCGTCCTTTCCTAATCGAAACACAATCAATCTCTCTCTCTCTCACAAGACAGCAGAGGCACGCGCCAAGGCGAACGCCGAGGGCGAGGTACGCCGGAGGCACGCGGGTTACGCCTGACGCCTGACGACTGACGCCTGACGCGTGACAAGGTTAGACTAAGAGGAGCTTCGCCCCTAAAAGATTCACGTAACATGCATTGCGTGGATCTGTCAGTGCGATACTCACCGTCATGCTTTTCTCTGAGGTGTTGAACGACTGCGTGCACGTCTTCGAGGCTTGCCCGGAACGAGCTAAACTTGAAGTATACCACGACCTGGAAGCAGAGACCCGGATAAGAGCCTTACAGTTGGCCTATGGAAAGCTATCTGTTGACTCTTTAAATCTTGGCGTCGCGTTATGCAAAGCACCGAAAGCAGCTTGCGTAATAGCTTCCACTAATCTTTACGCTGTCAGCCCAGTCATACTGAAGGCCGTAGGAAACGCTTGTGGTGAGGAGAACTTCCCAAACACTAAATCCAATCGTCGCTAAAACCAAGAGTTCGAGCTGTTTCTTTTTATTTCTACGGCCCATTTTCTCCGTTTCCAAAGTCATTACAATCGGAAGCGGTGGAACGGGTGAAGAGATAACTGCCGCCCTGATTGCCATCGGTAACTGTAACAAACATTTGACGGTTAAGTAAACTGCTTTCCTGAATGCTACTGGTCAGAAATTGTGAAAATACAGTAGCCACGCGCACACATCGCGTACACCAAGGAGCCAGGGTTGAATATAGAAAACTATTAGCTTTTAAGTTTTCTTTATAATTGACCTGCCACCTGCGCTAACGATACGTGCAACGTCAGAAATGGCGGGTATCTTGCGGACACTTCTGCCGCAAGGAGCTTGTTTCCTCATTGAATATGGACCGAGTATTTCGAGGGGCTAAGTACACACTAGCGTTGTAGGCCCTACTTCATCAAAGTAACAATCTTTGACCATTTCCAGCTGTCTTCACTAATTTTATATTGCACAGAACGATTGGCAAACACCTGGACTCGTGTTCTGAAGCGAATGTTACGTCTAACAGAATTACCGGCAGGCTATTTGGGCCCGTGTTTGCACAACACAAAATATTGCGTTTGGATCTTTCGCAAGATAAAAATTTCGGCAAATTGTGATGTCGGGTATACCATTATACAAGACTCCTGTACATTGGCAAGAAGCTTTTACGAATAAAAGGCGTTGTGAGTTCGGCCCCTGATCCTAATTAGGGCTGTGCGAATTGCAAAATATTAGGTGCAAAGCGAACTTGAACAGTTATGTTTAAGTACGACTGGAACCAAATCAGTTTTCGAATAATGTTCAAATATTTTTCGAATAATTCGATGTCACATTGCAGAAAAATATGGCAAAGTGCGAATACTGCAGGACTAACATAATCTTACAATGTCGTTCGTAGAAAAAAAAGGCAGATCCCACGTGCAGTGGAAATCAGGGAAATGCGCAGCACATCAGGAACGTAAAATGTATCTGCATTGTTGTCTCGCTATACCGACTTTTGTACATACGAAGTTAACGAAACGGCCGCAAGAGCACCAAGGCTGTGCCATGTAAACATGCCGCTCACGACACGCATGTCGTGATTCGAACGTTATGACCTGTCATTTACGTTCCGCATGCAGTCGTGTTGTGCCATAGCAATTTTGGTATACATCCCATTAACGAAACAGCCAGTGGTGTAGTGGTGTAGTGGTGAGACGGTGTGGTGGTGTAAACGCGGGTTCGATCCCGGCCGCGGCGGGCGTATTTTCGATGGGGGTGAAAATGCCAGAGGCCCGTGTACTGCGCGTTGTCAGTGCACGTTAAAGAACCCCAGGTGGTCAAAATTTCCGGAGCCCTGCATTACAGCTTTTCTCTCCTTTCTGTCTCTTTCACTACCTTTCCCCTACCCCTACGCGCACTTTGCCGCGCTCCCGACATGGGCTGCAGAAGTTAGCTTCCTTCAACGGAAGCACGATCAATAGTGGTGGTGCCTACACGTGCACTTGGAAGTTTTTTTCTGTATTTGAGCTTATCGTAATTGACAACTCGATGCCGTACTCGGACCGAACACGGGAATGGTACTGTCACAGCGTTCTCTTACTCAATCTTTAACGCGATTGCCTTGAGGAGCCGGTATTGCAAAAAAATCGGCATTATTCCCTCCCCTCCCCGCTATCCTGTGCCCCCTCCACGTCAAAGAGCTGTGGGAAGACACCCTCTGCGACGGGCCTCCGGAGGTCCGCCGGGCCCTAGTTCAACTGGCCCGTGTGGTCGCCGAGATCGCCATAGGGACCCCGGACTAGGGTTTTTTCCGGCATGCTCACTGTATATTATGTAATAAAAATGTTTATTCTTTCGCTGCCTGGATCGCGAAAATTAATCCCGAACCACACCACCACGCAGGCCCTCTGCGATGGCGTAGAGGGGTGAGTGAATGAAATCGCGTTTATCAAAGTAAAATCCGCCAGAGAAATTGTAGACTACGACTTAACTGTACAACCTACGCACATTGTTCATTGAATATAGGAAAACACAGTCATTCTGTTGCGAGGGAACCCAAATCCAACCCCCTTGTCCAGCATTTCTACCGAACCAAGCACGGCGTGACCGGGCAGCGCCAGCTCAGCAGAGAAGACGTTGGCGCCGGTATATGTTATTTGCGTAAACATTCTCCAGATGGCACTATCGAGTCCCACTCTTCATTCACTATAGCCAGCCTAGCTACGGCCTAATATCGGTGACTGACAGATTTCCGGGGATTTTACGTTCCGAAACCGCGATATGATTATTAAAGACGCCGTAGTGGAGGGCTGCGGAAATTTAGACCACCTGGGGTCCTTTAACGTGTGCTAACACCGCGCATCACACGGGCCTGAACATTTCGCCTCTATCGAGAGGCAGCTGCGGCCGCCCGGATTCGATCCCGCGACTCTCGGATCAGCAGCCGAGTGTCATAGCCAGTAGTGGCAGGCTCACGAGCCAGGCGGCAGCATATGATGGCAGGAGTGACGGCACATCGAGCGAAAGCAGCGGTTGTATTGGATCTCATTTTCAGCATACCTTCGCGGGAGACAGCGGGTAGTTGAGCTGTCCTCGCGGTCTGAGCCTGTCCCAAGTCTTGTGTACGGCGCGCCATATGTCCACTTCCGTGCACTGCGAGCAGCCTGCGATGGAACCGTGGATGAACCGTGGAATTCACATTCGGGAACTCACAATTAGATTACGCCCATGAAGTGAATTAAAGCTTTATTTGACACATTTTTATGTAAGTACAAGTGTCGTGCGGAAATTGAGCGCTCACGAGAAGGCATCGGGCTTGCTTCTACTCCGTAAGGGTTCGTTTTAAATATTTTTCTGTCGGTATGCAAGATCACATGTCCAGGAGCAGTATCGGCTAAAATACTGCCGTACGAACATTTTGAGATTAAGATAATTATGTGAATATCTGCTCAGGACAAAAGCGTCTTACGGTAGAATCGTTCGTGCAAGGAAATTACAGCCAGCCGTGGACATATATTCGCCATGATGACAGGCCAGTGGTGAACAGCGCTTGCGAGATAAAAGCTTTGAGAATTCGACCATGAATTTCCTTAATGAAATTTTCGTTGTACATGAGCATTTACGGGAGACTTAGGCGGTACTGAGGTGCGAAGCTTGTAAGTGCTGTCTGTCTTGACTCAAGCCATCGTCCTGATAGAGAAGGACCCTACATAGCCGACAGTAGATTTGAAATGCGAGGCTAACGAAAATCTTCCGGTTATTTGTGCTTATATGTTTCGGGTGTGAATATTTCGCTACTTGAGAAGTTAAATCGCAGGTGCTCGTTCACTTGGTAGAGTACACTGGGACGCAACCAAAATAGTTCACATTAACACACGCATGGCTGCTTTGGCAAATCAAATACGCCTCTGCAGCCAAGAGTTTCTGCTTTGTGCGATTACTGTGACGCAAACGTTGAAGTGAGCTCCTCTCCACAGAAAGTACAAGCTGATATCGCGCAGTTATTTGGCAGAGGTGCATACTTTTAGAGAACTTCAATGATTATGCAGGAATTCGTTATATTTACGTAGCAGTCCCACGGCAAGCATGCGTGTACTTTCTGGAATACACACGGAACGCTTACATTTTGGGATGCCCATGAGGCTTTTCGGAGGTGCACATGACGGTGTGAGGAGAAATGGATGTCAACCAGTACTGAGCATGATGGGGTGCTCGGCATTGAAATAAATTTTAATGCAGAAATGATGCGACACAAGAAGGCATGACGACAGAACGAGGGCTCGTTCTGCCGTCTTGCCTTCTCGCGTAGTCGTTGTTGCTTTCAAATTTCTTTGACACTATGAACGAACTCGCCCAGTAAATCGTTGTGGTAAGGTACTCAGCATGTTAGTAGGACAAAGGTCTAGAGGGACAATCACGTTCGCGATAGGTAGTGAGGGGCTGGTGGCAATACCTTTTCCTGCCGTGTCCTCGATGGCGCAGGACGGCGAGGCATAGTTGTCCTGGCGCGAGTTGTACGCCAGTTCCAGCTCGGTGGCGTCTTCGCTCAGGGCAGATGCCGACAGGCTCACTGCCGTGTGCCGGCCCCCAGTTTTCAGCAGCCCCTCGGCCATGTAGCTTGAGTCGAGGTGAGAGAGCGGAAGCGTCACTCGGACCGTGAGAAGACAATTGCAACAACTGCTGCTGCTCTCGACATAACTGGAATGGTGTGCTTTACAAGACACTTACGATACATATGTATTTGTAAACGGAAACGCTGGCATGCCGTGATCTCGGGCATATCATTAGCGAGAGCGTCAAAAGATGGCTAAAGAGAACATAAAGTATCCCATATGTATTGGACGCTGCCCTTAAAGGTATTATTTATACTCCTGACATCACACGTGCATATAGTGCCTTTGGTTTATTTTATTTTCCTATTCTTTCGCTCTGCTTTGTGGTGTCTTTTAGTGCCTATGCTGTTTTTTCAATACCAATATTATATTGGGATAGCCGGCTATAATGCAGCCTACCTCACCGTGTTTTCATATCTAAATAAGAAAGAAAAACCATATGAACAATAACCTTTGCGTGTTCAGTGTCGTGTGCTGGTAGGACGGCTGGCCAATGGCAAAATACGGCAGTTCGGCATCCTCAGGCAGTCCTCATAATTCCAACATTACAATGAGCCGATAGCAGCTCAGAACAACAACAACAACAACAACAACAACAACAACAACAACAACAACAACAACAACAACAACAACAACAACAACAACAACAACAACAACAACAACAACAACAACAACAACAACAACAACAACAACAACACAATTTTCGGGATGTTGGCATGTCTGGCTCGAAGCGTAGCTTACTTTCCCATGTTCATGTTCTCACATCTAAACAACAGCAGCAATAAAATTTTCGTGATGTTGGGATAGCTGTCTCTAAGCGTAACCTACCTTCCATGTTCTCCCATATAAGTATCAGCAACAACGAGTCACTCGTTACTTCACGCAAAATAATTGAAAATAGAAACAGAAAAGAGCGTCATCAGACGGTATATGTACAACGTATTGCTCGTTCTTGCGTTTCGAATTTCTTCTGCACATTTATCTTACGCTCAGGACGTAGCCTTATCGAAAATTATTCTAAAGTGCACTTGAAGCGACGTCCCTGCCTTTATCTGCCCTGTTGGATTGCTACAACGGTTCAAACATTTTAGGTCGTAACGCCGAGCACTGACGCTTAGCCGTGCTCCTGACATGGGTTGCAGAAATTAGCATCCTTTCCTTAACCGAAGCACAATCTGTGCTAGTCGTGCAATAAACACCCCATTATTCGAGTATCTTTTGTGTTGTGAAGGAATTGCGGCCGCAAGTTCTTCATGCGACCAAACGAGCTGCTTCGTCTTTTTCCATTATTTTTTTTCTTACATTTCTCGGAAGCGAAATCGAGTTGAGCAGGCGCTGAATTGCCCGGAATACATTTTATAGCTTCATCGCATACTCTTTTGTTAGGCGTGTTGGTGTTTCTATGGCAGCAACGTGTTGGAAACCTAGCCTCGTTTAGGACGATACGTTGCACTTGCTCGCAGCACAGCTGAAACGACCAGCGGTCCTAGAGCGGAGCAAGCGCGAGCACCAAATCTCCCTCTCTTCGCCTTTTCGCTGGCACTCCTCTCCATGCCCTGTCTAAGCTACACTTCGAATATTTTTAGCAGCAGAATACACAAAATTCGAACCTTTTAAAGTAGTAAAAGCGTTTTCACAAATAAGAGCGTCTACATAGTTCTTGCTGTTGTTACAGAAGGTCTCTAAATCAGACATACCGTTTCTGAATATCCAGGTTTCGCGCTTCCCTATGATATATAACCTTTAATCGTTATATAATAAGCGCGTTAAAAGAAGCGCCCCGTTAATAAAGGAGCGTATGAATGCAAATAGTGCGTCCATACCTGGAAATTTTCTTCTGGTAATTCTCGTAGATGGTGTTGCCAGGAATGGGATCCAGCAGTATCAGGACGTCGGTTTGCGTGTCGCAAGTGACTGCGACGTGATTTGCATTTAAAAACTTACGAGAAAGAACCACTTAAGGTATGCTACCAAATTAGGAGAGATTTCTTAAAGATTTAAGCATCAGAGGCGTTTAAAAATTCACGAATTCATACGTGCGCACAAAGAAAAAAAGAAAAGACGTCACTTACAAAGGTTGTCTCCATTGCCTTCAACGCACTCTCGTGGTGGCTCTGTGTATGAAAACAATTGGATGAAGAAATAAGTTTCGGGCGCCACGAAGAGTTGTCGTAAGATGCCAGCAATGCTGCGTCACTGCGTAATTTAGGTTCTTACACTGGTTTTCCGTGATTCGCCATAAAGCTCATGTAGTTTGTCTTTCCTGACAGCATAAGGCTACAAAGGGAACTCACTGAGAAGGTGGTCGAGTCTGGAGTGAAAGCTCTTCAGTGTAGGCAGCAAGGAGTTCTTAAGTGCGCTACGCTTCAACTCGGCGTCATTGACCAGTCGAGAGTACATTCTGGCCACCAAGACGACTTGTTCTTCTAGTCTGGGTGCCGAAAGTAGCCGCGCCACGGCCTGCTTGCGCGTGCAGAAAGAAAGACCCTCGGGAAATTCGGGGAGAAGTTCTCTGATGCCCCTGCAACATCGCAACAAGGCTTCGTTAATAAATATAATCGCCAGCCTCATAAATTTATTGATGACAAGCTCTAAACGCTTTAACTTGCGCGCCGCGGAATTTGTATCCTCATTTGAATGGCACTTCTCCATCCTACAATATTGAGCTAACGGTTGAAGGTCTGATGTCTCTATATATTCGAATCCAGACAAGGGTACAAACCCAAAGATAGGGTAAGAACCCAAGCAAGAGACGTCTAGGGTAGGGTAGATGCTTATTGTGTTAAACAAGTTGTTGAACAGGGAATGGAGCTACAGCTGTCGTCACGACGTATTGACTTATCTTTGCTAGGATTTCAGGGTGCCAGGTTCTTGACGAAGGCAAGTCCAGTTGTCGAAACGTTGGCTATAGGAAAGCGCCTTGCTAAACTACCTTTTCATCACTTCATATAAACGGCACTCTTGTTTGTATTCATGGTGAAGGAGTACTTCTGCGTTGCTGCAATGTAAGTCGACAAAGATAGTTTAGTCCCAAATGCTTCCACAGTGATTAGACAAGAGGTGGAATGTTGAAGCGGCGTCGAGGAGCATGGTACTCATCCTCAGATTACATTTCAATTCAAAGTCCCGATTCAGTGGGTCTGCAGGTTACCTGAGGCTGTAGTAGCCGTCAAGGATCTGGCTCAATCGGCGTGGTCGATCCTTATTCATTCTCTTCATTGTCATGGCCAGGATAAAACCTGAAGAAAGGGGAAGCGAGTGTTCATTGTTAAGCTTTCCATTAACTACGTATAGATAGCTTGTCCAGAACTCAAGAACGCTGTTTCAATTCTTTGGGCACGGCGCTTTTAGCTGTGTTTCTGGATTACCAGACCTGGCGCACCTCAGAAGAATCGAGAATCTCCCAGCGTAAAAAAAAAAAATCCAGCATATCCATGGAGTGAATGATGATGAGTGGGCGAAGCTCCGGAGGTTCATCGTAAATCGTGCCGAGTTCCGGATTAATTTAGCCATGCTTCGTGCTGTATGGACAGACAACTGAGTTCTCTAGAACACTGTGGTATTCGTTTCGCATCTTCTACCTTCCAGAAAAGTTGTGAACAAGTACTTAAAACTGTGGCTATTGCGATGTAATACGAAACGAAACCGAAACTGAGTGATGCCGGAGTAGACGAAGAGGAACCGGCGTGAACGCGTGACACAAGAGCGCGTGCCAGCGTTCGAGGCGAGCGCGGCGCCGGGCGGATCCTCCCGACGAGCACGAGCCGCAGCGGCCTTCCGCACCCGGCGCTCCTCATCGTCCATGGTCCACCAAGCGCGATCCGATACGTACGGCGACGATCCAGGAGAATGAGAGGAGCGCTCCCGGCGCAGCCCGCATAGCAGCCAATCGGAGAGCAGCGGCACCTCCAACGCCATCTAGTGTCCATTCACCCAACCGCCATATTGCGCACATCTCTATGGGACAGCGCCATCTAGGAAATTAGACGAGAAATAGCGATGACGACACTGAATGCGTACAGCGCCATCTAGTGTATCGTCACCCAACTGCAGTTTGCATGCATCTCTATGGGACAGCGCCATCTATTGTATGATAAGGGAGACGCTACTGGGTACGCCGGAGGGCACGAGGGATTGCCCTAGACCATAAGGAGCTTCGCCCCTAAAAGTGGCTGATCCCTCCGTCAACGGTATCGGTATAACACGAAAGTGAAATGTGTCTTAGCATAAGCAGTTAAAGGTTGATTGCTGCATCGAGGCGAACTTGACCATTGCTATGGCAGTTTTGCTCGTGTGGCACTGTTGAACATGGATAAACCCACGCTCAGGCATCATCTCCATAACTTCAAGGAACAACCGCTTGTGGTAACTGAAGTAGTTTACGTAATAACTGGACAAAGTCGATCATAAATGCCGCACACAAAGGTATCGGTCATACTTACTTGCGCCACGTTGACCCGTCAACGTCGTTACCGCTGCTCTGGCGCCTAACGCAGCAGTTTTCTTTTTCCCATCACTCTCGATGAGCGGTCGTCGGGAGAACACCACCCACGAAGAAAGGTGACAGGTGCCCTATCACTGCGCTATCGGCGCATATACGCCCGAAGCTGTACGAACGCGGCTATGTTCTTTCTTATCACGCTTCTTTCCGACGCCCGCTAGGCTCCGCACGCGTGCATCAAGGCGAACTTTGCAACACGCCTGGAATGTTGCCGCCATCCAGGAATGGGCGAAGTAAAGCTGCAGTGATTAACTTTGCCTCTCCTGGATGGTGGCACCGTTGCAGGCAATGTGCTGGATGCACCCGCGCTGAGCCGGACGAGAGCGTCGTAGAACAAATATAAGGCGCGTTCGTACACCTCCGAGCATGTGCGGCGTTAGTGCAGTGGTAGAGCACCGGCCACCTCCCGTCGTGGAGAGAGGGCTATGAGTTCGATTCAGAGCGCCTGAACAGGAGTTTTAGGGCGAAGTTTCTTAGGCTCGAGGCTTGTGTCCCGTTGTGTGTCGTATACTCGCGCTCGCTCTCGGCGCATGCCTCAGGGCGCGCGATCTCTGTCTCTTCGACAGCGGTAGTCATGAGAGCAGTCAGACGGTATGTGTGCATGTGTGGGCTGCTTCCGGAGGCAGTGCACCAAGACAGTGTCATTTGCTGTCGTGAGAGAGAGCGAACGGCGGGCGTTGACTGTGGAAAGGCTCTTTCTTCGATGAACGCTTAGCCCGCCGCGGTCAACGTTACTTGGCCGCGGTGGTGTAGTGGTTACGGTACTCCGCTGCCACCCAAAAAACGCGGGTGCGATCCCGGCCGCGGCGGTCGCATTTCCGATGGGGGCGAAAATGCCAGAGGCGCGTCTGCTGTGCGCTGTCAGTGCACGTTAAAGAACCCCAGGTGGTCAAATTTTGCGACCACGGCTTTGCTCTCCTTTCTCTTTCAGTCCCTTTCCCCTATCCCCACAGACACTTAGTCGTGCTCCCGACATGGGCTGCAGAAATTAGCGTCCATTGCTCGACCGAATCACAATAATCCCTCGTCTGCGTCTTTTGTGCATTTTAGGAACTATATCATTACATGCAAATTTGCCCAAATTAAAATATTGTAACAGTAATTTCATTTGACGGGAAACGTGATGTGGAGGTCGTACATTAAGGACAGGGTGCGGTGGTAGTCTTTGTAACCATTATACTATCAGTGTAGATATTTTCACAACAGCGCTAGAAAATCCACTGAATGCGACGTGAGCGACTGCTGTAGAGGGGTAGATGGACATTCAATAATACAAGGTAGCTCTGGTAAAGCAAACTTCCAGAACTAAACGGTTCCTTGCTGAACCATTACTGTAATCTTTTTTTGCGGGGACAGCTGCAACCGCTCTCCCGTTGTATGGTGAAGTTTGCTCAAATTGTTCACACCCGTTCTCAACACGTCAGGTGTAGGACAATCTCCTTGATGTACAAAGATTTGTATTTCATAACACTTGCTGGCAGTCTAGGTGGTGATGAAGTGTGCATAAGTATAACACACACATGTAACAGCAAAAATCAGTCTTGCGTCTTAGTACTTTTCCTGTTAGCTACGTACGCTAGCACAAATTTGTAATTTCAGCGACGCCGCCTAAACGTCACCAACAACGTCGTTATCATCACCAACATCAGCAGCAACGTCACGAAAGGCGTTAACACACTTTCATTCCGAACTTAAACAATGAACCTTTCACATGTTACGAACGAGGAAGCAAAAATGCGTTCTTGCCACTCACCATCCAGGGTTCCGACTATCTCTGCATCCGTAAGCCTCGCTGTCCTGTCAGCTACCCTGTATTGCCGGGGGCATGTGGGTGTTGTCCACAAACCACCGCCACCGACGGTCGGCATCTTGCTGTTCGACCACGTAGACACCGTTCCCAGGTGTACTGACATCATGGGCGAACACGAAAGACAACGATAAATCAGAAGTTAGAAAAGCGAAATAGTAGAGATGTGCCCCATCTTTGACTTAACTTTAGACTGTGAAAATGCAAGAAAAGCGAAGGGAGCCGTTATAAATGTGGCGTGCGCACAGACCGCGTTCGCTTTCTGCAAGTATAAAGGGAGAGAAATACTGCAAAATACAAATGTAATTATGTGGGAATGCGCGGTAGATGCAGCTACGTTGCGCGTTCTGATTGTTGGGATACTACAATTCATCGGTGTTGTTGAAGAGTGCATGTAAGCCTTTGCAGACCATTGTTGAAACATACTACACCTTTTTTCTCTTCTCAAGAGTCTGCAGCAGTTGCAGTTTGTGGATCCAGTGCTGCAGAAGCCAAAGCTTTCTTCTTCGTTTTGTTTTTGCCACGAAGTTGCGGAAGCGGTTAGTATAAAACTGACGATTTCTAATAAGCTCGAAGAAAGATAAAGTCGATTACGTTCAAAGATGAATGTAAACGACTTGCTCATGGGCAGACAGGGCGTGTACGATGAGTGTGCGAGTGGCATGACGCAAGTAAATGATAGCGCAAAATATTATCCGTTATCTATGTAGTTTAATAGCCTCAACGTTTGTAAAATGAAATGTGCGCCAGGAATTATTGAAGTAAAGTATGGAAATTAAGCTCTCTTTGGATTTGCTCGTGCGTTGACGCATGATTTTTTTTTTAGTTCTACGTTACACAGGTGTAAATCGCACTCACCTGCGACCGTAGGCCCGTACACGTGGTCTAGCACCGCATGTCCTTGGTCAACGTGTCCGTAAGGCTTAAGCGTCCGCATCACGTTCTCAGCAGTGTCCCTCTGCGCGTACTTGCTGGCCACCAGGCCCTTGAGCACATGACCCAGGGCGATGCTCATGGTCGCGTTGTGGGCCACACCGACGACGCCTTGCTCCTGTAAGCTGCATAACGGTGGAACGCGGCCCTCGTGTTCAGTCGTGACGTGTAGATCATACGGGTAAAGCAATAGGAACGAAGATACGCAATGTTAGTTCGCACACTCGCCTGCAAGGAGGAGTTAGGGAAATTGAATCTGTGGATCTTGCACGCCTTAACTCGGCAAATTACGTCCACTCCCTCTGCAGCTCAACCCATTATTCACCAAGCCATAGGTAGATACGAGCAGAGGTTCAGAAAATGCTGACCTTGTTTCTTGTACAATACAAATGACGTACCAATGTCGGTGAGCACATCATTACTATACTTCATAGGTCTCCGTAACCTACATACACACATGTTAGAGTATGGCCTCACTGTACTTTGACGTAATTAAGCAATTAGGCAAGGCTAGCTGATCGTGGCTAAGTCGTGGTGGTATTCTCATTGACGATAAGATTCTTAGGTAAAGAGTCGTTGCTTCTCATAGGGATATCCGCGCCAAATGACAGACTCTTTCACTGTTCTTTTAAAACCGATGTTATCACACGCGGAAATTGTTCAACAAGTATTCATTGCGGCTTTGACATGAATGTTCGAGGAGCACGCTGAAGGTGCTTGTTGGAGGTCAATAGATAACGCTGCACAGATATACCGCATTCAGAAGATCTCTCATTGGAGTAAAAGAATATACGCGATCGTGTCTGGTCATCCAGAGTTTCTTCGCCCTGAACTTGTTGGCTTAGTGAGCCTCGTGTGTCGACTTGCTATCGCTTAATGAGTCACGTGAGATTGTAAAGTGAAGGCGTAAGGAGGACCGGATTCCATACACGGACAATGTTAAATTTTTGTTGAACCGCGAGGGGCTCTCTCGAACAAACATGTGCGAGCTTTCTGTGTAGCTCCGGCCACGAAATTTCACCCAGCGGGACATTTTATCGTCTCGTGAATATTACTCCACAGGGCAGATTCCCTGAAAGCTATTTGGCTATCCAAAAGAATCTTTTTGCAACAGCCGTCCCAACACGCGCACGTCACACCACCGACGTAGTCCCGCTGCTCAATGGCACGCACTCTGTCCGATGCTCATACCATGTAAGTGCTGGACCGCCGAATATAATGCGGATGTTCACACACGACAACATCGATTTCGTGTGCAGCGCGTTATCGCTACTAACGCGATGCATGTGCATAAGCACTGATACACAACCCGCGCGGTAAGCCAATGGCCATGACACCTCGCGCTGCAGAACTCCACCTACTGTGGGCGAAGAAAAAAAGCAAGCTAATTCCATGTCGCGAAAAACAGTGAACAGCGAAGCCGCTATTTTATCGGTAATCGTATAACCCTTCTGCTCCGGGAATCAAACCCGCAACTTCGTGCTTACCTTTTCTACACATTATAGCACATTGACCTGCGCATAATCTATGTGGCAGTGTGCTGAGGGGAAGAGTGGGTCGAGCGCGGCAACGGGTCGAACGCAAAATCGGGCCAGCTTCTTTCCCTGCGAGACAAGCACTTCGACATCCTACGACACACGACAGAGCCTCGGCTTTGAAGAGCTCCGCCGTTAAAAGAAGCTGTTGCCTTGGTGTCCACCGGCGCCTCTACGCTAGACCCACCTTACGTATCCAATTCCCTTAGTTCAGGCATATATGAGCATCACTATCTGTATAGAGAAATCTCACAAGCATCTGTAGTTACAAGGCACGCTCACGTCTTCAAGAGCACGGTTCCTTCCAGCGGAGGAGGCCCACTGTTGAAATTGTGGGACAGCATGTAGAAGAGGGCGCACTTTTCTCCGTCGCTTAGCGTGGCTTCGTCGAATGTGTGCTGTGGCTGGTAGTTACCTAGCATGGCCTCCAAAACGGCTGCCTTGAGCTCACGTGCTGAGTCCACCACGAAACGCTCGCCGCCATTCACTAGACGCTGGTGGTCGACAAAATCGATTGAGAACCTGCGTGCACCAGTACGCCCCTTTTCACTCCAATGCACCTTCCATGACGTGGCGGAAGAGATCAATGAGTCAGTTTCTTCCGCCACTCCTGAGAAGGCAGCTGGGGTTCCACATATCCAGCAGTTTAGACGTGACAACCACAACGACAGAAACCAAGCAATGCAAAAATTTGCTTGAAAAAACAAAAGTGTCATTCTTCACGTTACAATTAGATGCACCCGAGTCTACGCCGCTCATGGACAAATAGTTCACAGCTTGCATTGAGCGTGCTTTTACCATTTTAGTATACGGGTTAACTTAGACGTGCTTCGAAAACCTAGGATAATGAGCTTACAACGCAATATATTCGCGCTAGGCGACATTAAACGCTCGAGTACCTGGTTTCGATTAGCACGAGTAAACCATCCAGGAGAACCAGACAAGGGACCAGAAAACGTACAACTATTTGGCTGTTTCTGTTGCGGTCTGCCTCCCGCCAAGTTACATCACTGTCCAAGCAAACACGAGTGGGAGAAATAACCCTGTTTTCTGAAGCGCTTAATCAAGCGCTCTTCCTGCTTACCGAAACCCGATTTTCTTTATTTATAAACGAACTATGGCACAATTGTCTTGTCGACTAACAGGGGTTGATGAACGCGCAGAAGTGCAGAAGAGCTTTAGCTGGACTGAGCTCGGCCCCGCCACGGTGGTCTAGTCGCTATGGTACTCGGCTGCTGATACGAGGGTCGCGGTATCGAATCCAGGCTGCGGCGGCTGCATTTCGATGGAGGCGAAATGTTGAGGCCCGTGTGCTGTGCGATGTCAGTGCACGTTAAAGAACCCCAGGTGGTCAAAATTTCCGGAGCCCTCCACTACGGCGTCTCTCATAATCAGAGCAACGAGCGCTAGCTCATAACAAGTATTCATAAAATAATAGTGTGCGAAACGATGACGTAAAGGTGAGAGGCTGCTCGCCTGCGTTGCATTAGTAATGAAGATATATCTAGATAAGCCACTCTCTTTTTGCAGTTATTCGCGACGACTGCCAAAAGCACCGGCAGGCAAGCTGTCTTCCATTCGGTCCACTGTCTAGCTTTTCGTGAATGTGTACGTTTTCTTAATACGCTGTTAAATAGGGACGCCCCATTTGGCATCGTGATTTTACGCAGTTTTGTGGCGTCCCGTTACCGACAAAGTGTTCTTTAGCGCATTCGGAAAATTGCTGACTCGTAGCGGAGGACTAGCAAGCGCGAAATTTTCAGAATAAGAAATGCTCTATTCTGAGGCTGTTCTCTTCTATCCTGTTGTGCACGAGTGTTCATTATGTGATGGGCTGGGTGTGCGCTGAAGCGTTGTGGACGTAGTAGCTCAGAGGATTTCAACCAATCATAGAGGTACGGACTTCGGAATAGAAACGCGAAGGAATAGTGTTATGTTACGCCGGCGGAACACGACCTCCACTGTCAGCTTAAAGGAGTACTGGCACGATTTTGCGGCTGCTCAAAATGTGCATTTTTCGTTTTCTAGCCATGTATTGTTAACGCCCTCCGCACACGACAGCCAGGAAACACGTACAAAATATTTTAGTTTGGTTTTAAAATTTTCATCGCCCAGCACTGCACGCCAGCCCCAGCGCAATGGACACTACGATGACGTATGAGCACAGTCTATTTAAAATAGCCGAAATCGCTATCAGATTCACTGGACGACCGTGAAACTGTCGTTGTTTGCGTTCCCCACGTGTAATTGACCACAGACGACGGAGTTGCAGCGACGCTATCACGAATTTCTGTCCCTACGTGACTCAGACTTCGTCCGACTATGTTGATACGTCACTAGGAAACCACCCCCTTGAAATCGATACCGAAAGTGGGCTTTTATGGAAGCCGTATTAAAAATATATTCATTGCCTTGCGAGGCACCATGATACTCTTTTTGGGGTTCTCCACGACAGTACTCTTATTTACAGCAATAATACGAGGATGTCAAAAATTCGTGTCAGTACTCCTTTAAGTTAAACAGTAGTGGAACACTCAAGTACAATAAGAGCACGCTAAGCCTAGAAGGAAAAAAAAAATGCACGCATCTCCGCGAAGTGAACCTTGACGAGTGGGCGAAGCTGGGGATCGTTCTGTGTTCCCATAAATCACCCGTGATATTGCCCACTCATGCATGTAAATGAGTGAAAACGCCTGTGTATATTTACACACGCGTTGTCATGGTATGAGAAAGTGCAACTGTGCGCACACATACCGTGCCAGCAGCATGGCAGCTGTGTCAGCAACGTCCAGCGTTGGGTGGGCAGCCTCAACTTTGCGCACCAGCGCCGTGAAGGCGTCCAGTGTTTGCGTCGGCGCTGATCCCGAGTGCATCGAAGAATCGTTAAAACACGACGGGGCCACCTTGGCGTTGAACGTGGCGTAATCCATGAGCACCGCCCGTGTCTCCGGGAGCACCAGGGGAACGACAACAACTGAAATGTTGACACCAGTAGGAAGTGTTTCATGAAAGCGTCTCGTAAAAGCTGTAACCTACAGAGCGCATACCTGCTGATCCTTTCTGAACTGCTGATATCAAACGCGAAGTAGCAATATTCAAACTGTATATGTATGCGTGATAGACCTGTTGTGCCGAATACGTAAACTTCGAGTAGTTGCTACCGTCTTGCTTTTTCGGGATCAAACTCAAGGGAGGGGGTTCCTGTCTTGGTTGTCTTAACCCTCAACGTGAGTGACCAAAGTTGTGATTAAAAGACATAGAATGAGCTGAAAACTACATGAGTTTCAGCGTCTGCGCGATAGAAGCGGCGCTGATTAGCCGATAGCCAGTAAGTTTGTGGAGATAGCGTCGTAGCTCATGCACAACGTTAAATTGGGAACATCTGAAGTTTGAAGTCTGAAGTTTGAAGTTTATTATTAGCAAAGTAGCGATACATAAAATGGAGACGTTTTACAGACTAGGGTCCCATAGTCCGAAGACTGTAGGGGGACCCACGATGAAGGAAGCATAAAAAAGAAATGCAAACGCAAATGACAAGACATGTAGTATCAATGCAACAATATTATACAACAGCTAGCAAAACAACGAAATGATAAAACATAGCAATAAATACAACTAAAACAATAGAGTCGCTACATCACAATTGAAAAAGGACAACATAGAATGATTTTTTTTTTGAACGTGTACAGGTTAGCTAGAGATTCAATATTGGGTGGAGTAGAGTTACATAATGAAATGGCTGTGAATGACAACGATTTTATGCCGTAATTAGTGCGAACTCGAGATAGTAATAAACTTCCTTCTAATGCGAAGCGAGTGCGGTTAGTGTTTTTTAGTAAGTCGCAGTCGATGAGATCGAAAGGTAGCCGATGGTTAATCATATTAAAGAACAAACAAGTACAATGAAATTCAAACAACTTATTAATACATAGAATATTGTGTTGTCTAAGCAATGAAATAGCGTTAGAACGAGGAGGCCTGAAAGTGATAATGCGGATTGCTTGGTTCTGGATGTGTTGCACATATGAGATCTACGAATGATATGTGTTCGCCCAGGTAGCTATGCCACTGTTAAAGTGAGAATGAACAAATGAGAAGTAGAGCGATAATAATGCATTAGTGGAGAAATATGGCCTAGCTTTAATTAGTGCGCGAATACCAAAAGCAGTCTTTTTCTTAATGTCTGACAAATGTAGACAAAAATTAAGAGTTGAGTCTAAGCGTACTAGAAACAGAATCACAAGCATAGATAGTATTAGGACCCATTGTTAGAGCAGCCGAAGTTAATAAATGTTTTTGAGAAGATCTGAAAGTATAAACAGAGTTTTGGAAGGGTTTATAGCTAGGTCATTGTTGTCACACCATAAAACTACTTTGTTGAGTACAGAGTTTAGTTATGATATTAAAGATGGAACTGTTTTGGTCTTACATGATACTGTGGCGTCGTCAGCATACAACACGCAATGTGCAGAACATATGACATCAGGGAGATCATTTATATATATAATAAATAGGAGGGGACCGAGAATGGACCCCTGTGGAACACCTTGATTAGTAATCTTTGTATTAGAGTAAGAGCCACCAGTAAAGGCCAGGTTTTGTCGGTTAGACAGGTGACTCTTCAGAAATATTAAAGGCGGTCCGGTAATACCATAAGGATCTAGCTTATTGAAAAGAATGGAGTGATTAAGCATGTCGAAGGCTTTGGTTAAATCCAAAAATTCTGAACCCGAGAAGTTACCACTATCAATGGAACGTTTGATGAAGTCAGTCAAAGAAAGCAGAGCATGGTTAGTGGAGCTTCCATGACGAAAACCAAACTGGGAAGGCTTTATAATATTAAATTTTGAAAGGTAAGCATTAAGACGCTTTACAAACAGATGCTCAATTAGTTTACTTAATGATGGAAGAATAGATATAGGCCTATAATTTTTAATAGCATCTTTATCACCTTTCTTAAAAATTGTTATGACCTTAGCACGTTTTAATGAGTCAGGAAAAGAACCTTTAGAAAAAATGAGATTGATTACATGGGTCAAAGGCTGAGAAATGAAATGAGCAACCATCTTTAAATGATGTGCACTGATGTTATCCAGACCGGGAGAAGTATTTTTAAGATTACGAATAGCTGATACTATTTCGTCAGAGGGAGAGGGAAAGAGAAAAAAAATGAGTGATGTAAGCGCGACAAACTAGGTGAAGAAACGTTGTTTGAACAGCTGGATGACAAACAGAAATACCCAGAAAACGCATTAGTAATGTCGTCAGAGTTACGATAAGTAGCGTTATGGTGAGTAATTTTTGTTATGGGCGAGTTATTGTCAGGCGATCAGGTGGATCAGGCGGATTTTTATTTCTCTCCTCGCGTGTAACTGATTTGTGATACAGTGTGAATACATGTTGCATATTTCAGGCAATGATATTGTAGCCGGAAACTACGATCATTTCTTCAAACGACCTGGGATATTATCAGGGGGTACGCACTTCAGGTGGGAACCGGCTTTGTCCCTTTTGGGACACCAATTACTATAGACTGTATGGCAATGAGTGGAATATACATCTTGTAATATCAATGGTTCTACGACGCATTTCCGATGGAGGCGAAATGCTTGAGGCCCGTAACATTGTGCGATATCAGTGCGTGTAAAAAAACCACAGATGGTCAAAGTTTCTGGAGCCCGTCGAACATGGTCTTGTCTCGTAATCATCATATCGTCCTTTTGGCACGTAAGAATATGCTTTACCTTTAACGCGCAATGTTCCACACACAAGCAACTGTTTAAAAGAACCTCCTTGGGCATAACGACAATCGACTATGTATACACTCCGTGAGCATTATGAGAACGATCGAAGCGTCTCAGCGCGCTGTCTTCTTCTTCAAAGATACTAAACTGAAAAACAGTTTTTCTCGCATTAGTAGATTAGCTCGGCACAATACCAAAAACAGCAGTCTTGCTGGTTGAAGACCGTCGGTAAGCTAGAAAGCGCGCAAAAAGAAAACAAGGGTGGCGACGCCGCTTTGTGGTTCCAGCGCTGAAATGCGTGACGTCAGGGATAATTGACGGCGCCTTGCTTAGCCGTACATAACTATTTATAGGCTAAGATCTAAATTGTGTTACGTAACGCTTTCTCGGCTAAGATCTAAATTGTTTTCCTAGGAAGCGAGGGGCTTAACACAGGGAGTTTCAGCAGGTTTGATAGGGTGAATTTAGCGAGAATACGAAAAAAGAAAGAAAAAAAAAAGAAACCGCGCTTTCGACGTCGTTAGGTTCCGAATTGCCGGTGCGGAAATTGAAACTGAAACGTTGACATTCATTTTCTCTTTTGCTGATACCATCACTGTGCTATCAGCATCCTGAAGTAGGCTCGTCTGACTTAAGCTCGCAGGCCTTCTTGTGGTTGTGTGCATTTGCGCTCCCTTTCAGTTTAAGCAGTGTGCGATAGGCCAGAAAGGAGTTCTAGTAGGTTAGATTGCGTCAAATGAGGCATGAGCCTGTTGGAAATGGCTTACCTGCGATGAGGTAATTATAAAATGATGTCATGCTCAATATGAGCGGGCTGTGCACTGCGAAACAGGTCCTCGCTTTGAGTCAGTGTCGCCAACACGATGTCGGAGCCCGTGTCCTTCGCTTCTGAGTTGCTGTGGTCGGCTACTGCGAAAAAAAAAGGGAGGAGCACTTGCATGCGCTTCTGACCCTCTGTTACGTTGGCATGGGTCACGGATTTGTGGTGGCAACAACAACAACAACAACAACAACAACAACAACAACAACAACATATAATAATAATAATAATAATAATAATAATAATAATAATAATAATAATAATAATAATAATAATAATAATAATAATAATAACTGCTGTGCTAATATTCGATTACAATGCTTTGATATTTGATTTGATTCTAAAAGCACATTTATTATTGAATGATACACACACACACACGCGCACAACACGCACGCACATGAAGCGACGAATATTTGGTTGTTTTGGACAAATCAGTGTCTTTTTTAGCATCTATCTGTTATCATGGCCAAGGTATATCTACAATAAACACAATTTTGAACCTGATAATTCCTATTGAACCTCTACGCTTTGCTTTTCTTAGTGATTTTGCTTCAGTCGCACACTTCTAGCTCGTATTATAATGAGACCAGTTAACTATACCTTATGTTAAGATGTTATATGGTCGCTGCATTTGCGCTGGCACAGCGTATTCACTTCGAGATATTTGCAAATGAATAATGAAAAGCTCTAAACTACATTGCAGGCATGCAAAGTTGATCGAACTGATATTCTAAACACATAGAAACAGAGTTGAGGCGTCAGCAAATAGTCAATGGCCTGCTCCTGGCAACAATTTTCCAAGTGTTGATTGTTCTTGACAAGGGCATCATATCAATGATACTGATGGTGTTATGAATTCCCAAACAGAATGAACATTAAAGACAGAACACAGCTATCCGTAACAATGTTGCTGTTGAAGTGCTGCGCTGTAAACGAAATTGCGATGAATTTGCAGTTTTCTTACCCGCTTTCTGGAGAAATGATGTCTGCACTGAAAAGGTCGTAGAAATGTAACGCTGTCATTGCAATACGTTGTGGGGAACATGTTGACGCGTGAGCATCGAGAAGCGGCAACCTTATTGGATATCCTTTGATTGGTCCACTGCTGACAAGTACTGGTGTTCTGATTTAATTCGGTCGAATACGAGACACATGCGCTCTTAGCGAAAGACACTGTTTCCTCGCAAATGCGACTTACCTTCTTCCAGGCCAGCAGGAGTCAGCGTTCACCACCCGTACTCGACAGGCACTGACGTGGGGGGTTGAGGCACCGAAGTCGTGGCTTACGTGCCAGTTCACCCGTGGACGTCAGTTAAGGCATTGCATTTCCGCCGCCCGAAGCCGGTCTTTTTTGTGAACCACCGAAGCGGTCGGGTATCCTCGTGAGCTTCGTCAAACACCGTGCGGAGAGGCGACGACACCGACGACGACCAGGCGCAGCCATATCTCTTTGCATACTCATGCGCAAATGACGTTTCGGATCGCCGCAGCCACTGTCGCATGCCGTCCGAGCGTGGGCACAGAGGCGGGGACCATGCAGCGGGCACCTTAAGTGATGCCGTAAGTGTATAATTAAGGCGACTCGATGTATGACAATGCTTGCGGAGTAACGGTCGCTGACGTCCGGAGGTGGAGGGCTGATGAGCGCTCCGTACGTACGCGCGTAGTACAAGTGAGGAACTTCCTTTCCTGTTCCTTGATGCTTGACATCGGGACGCTCCGCTGTGGATGTGGTCGCATTTGTTGCGTAATGTGCGCCCTGCGATTTCCGCCATGGCGCAGCGTGGGTTGCGGTGTAGCAGCACAAAGTACGTCGGTTCTTCCGTTCGGAAGCGTTATAGGGCGTTAATGAGAGATGCAGACGGTGGCTTTCGCGAAAGCATGCTGCAATGCCGAGAACACTTACAAGCCATTAAATTTGTTTATCGCTTTTCTTTGGCCGTCTTAACCACAGGTCCCCAAGTTAGCCCAAGCTCTTGTTATGAAACTCGTATTAGGAATCAGTCAGAGTGTTGGTTCACGCAGATTGCTTTCTCGTGCGATGCCTGGAAGGATGTTACGAGGGTTACCATGGCGACCAGCGCCAGCGAGTGCTGCCGGCTGCTCTTTTTTTTACTACTTCTCCGCCGGTCACTCAGAAGGACAAGGGCACTAAGCGTGACCGCTTCCTCTGTTACCTTGACATTGAGATCCGGCTCCTGCTACCGTCTACGCAGGCGCCGGATGACGATGGTGATGATGATGATCCTTTTTGACTATTACGCAACGAATCCACCTCGCGCCACTCTTACGGTTATGTCGTGTCATTCTGTTTCACCTTTGCCTGAACACGTCGGATTCTCACGCAACGTTATCGCCTGCAATGTGGTCCTAAGGGCCGCTCACTTTTATTTGGAATTTAGTGTACAGTACAACTTACCGCGATGGGTCCCCGATTGCTAGAAACAGCGGTTGAGTGGCCTTTCTTGAAACGGCGTTGCAGGTTCGGTTCCAGGCCGCATCGGCCGTATTCCTCTGGGGACTTGTACGTAACGCGTTACAGGTATATATATAATGGGTTCCTTGTTGTATCGATTGCAAAATTAGACATGACAGTTGATTCGGAGGCATGCATTGAAGCGTTGCGCAATCACGGACTAGTGCGCAAAGTGTTCGTAATGTTCAACACCGCACTTCCCTCTAGTGCGTCCGTACAGACAGCATTATTCGGCGTTGTAGCGGGCTTCTTGACGAAGAAACATGACGAACTGACCAACCCGAACATCCACAGACAACTGCTGCTGTAATTGAAGAAGGTGTAGAGGACAAAAAAAAAAGACACCAGGAATAACTGCGGAACACCTCTTTAAAATATAGTCCGGCATAAATAGCGAGGCCGGCGGTAAAACGAAGTCGGAAAGAGTTACGTACCAATTTTAGGCGCGAAGGTTTTTAGGCCGAGCGAAACCTGTCAGTTCTGGACAAAGATCACCATCATCATGAAATGTGTGAAATATGTGCGCGTACATTCTATTAACTGCACGGCATGTGCATGTGCACTTCTTTCTTGGGCGCATGCCGCCACACAAAAAGGCTCATGCGTTTCATATATAGCGTAGCATAGACTGGTAGACACTTTTTCACAGAAGGCCTCCTGGGCGCCGTAGCGCCCGCTGGGCTGTGCGAAATATGCATGACCCCCCAAAAAAGCACTGCCGAAGGTTTGTAGTCACAATTTTGGTGACTTGATGGGTCTTCATTATCAAACAGTGCACAAACACGAAGATTAAGTCAACGAAACAGACGAGACGAGCCTCTTTACTGCCTTACACAGCCCAATATGGTGGCGCACCATGCCTCCTGTGAAAAGGTCTACAGCACAGCAAGGAGATGGGCAAGGAAAGGAGGGAAAAGAGGAGGGAAAAGTGTAGGGCGTAGCGTGGCCTTGTATGATGTAGTATAACAAGGGGCTGGCGAAGGGAAATGAGGGTGCGGAGGAGGGAAGGAAGGAGAAGTTAAAGCATAGCCTAGGCTATACGCATGTACAGTGTAGTATTACAAAGTGTGGGAAATAACGAAAGGGAAGGGGTTAAGGGCTCGTTCTTTATTTGTTAGAAACAACTTAAAGAGCAAACAGACAATGAAGCCCAGGAAAAGGAAAGGAAGGTGAGGGTGAGCAGGAATGATGTGAGGATGAAGAGCAAGAAAGGAAGAGCAGATGGGACAAAGCAGGGCATTGTCTTGTGCAATACAGTATTGCAAAAAGGTGGGAAAGTGGAGTTAGAGTGAGGAGGAGAGAAAGGAAGAGGGGAACGCCGTCTGCTCCGCTCCTGCCTCATCTTTGCACCATTGGTTTGTAGCTGCTTCATTCTTCTTTTGCAACCCGTTGCTCATGGGCCCCTTAAGAATAACATTCATAACATACTTAACATATTTTATTGCAACCACAAATTGATGATGGACGCACAAGCCAATCACATGAATGTCGGAAAATCGCTTCTAAAGTGTAGATGCAGCACAATTATCCGGCCATGTCCGTACTTTGACAGGCTGTGGAAACGAATATCCTTAGTTGTCTTGCTGGCAAAATTCTCCCGTTATCAATAACTCTCCTTTGGCATATCATCCTCATGCTCCGGGGGCTGCCACAAATGTACTTGCGCCGATTGTTCAGAAGTTCAATAATTATTGAATATGGCTGATATTTTTCCTTTATTACTCTTTTATTTGTTTTCGTTTTGTTTTAATGAGTTTCAATAAAGCTGGCTGCTTAACATCCATGCATCCGTAAGGCTAATTATTTTACAAATGTTAGCGTTTCATTGAGTTTAAATAAAGCTGCCTGATTAACACACTTTCGCCCGTACTGTAACGTTGATTATTTTGCGAATGTCAGCGCGCGCACTGGCGCTTCATACTCAAAACATCTAGAAGTGAAACCTTACGGTGCACGCTATATATGTCATCTGTGACAAACGCGATGGCGGATATGAGCCACCCGTTTGCGCGAAAACGACGACTACCAACAGAGCGCGCGCTCGCGAGACGCTCTTTCGTCTAGGCGTCAGCTCGCTTATCACAATGCTGAATCTCTTCAGGAACAACCGCGGCGGCAAGGCTGCGGCGGCGCCCAGCGGTCTGCGGGTGCCGCTGGCGCCTGATCGGCGAGTGCGGGCGCAGTCCCGTTACAAGGCGGCAGCCTGGCTGTTCTTTCTGCAGATGGAGAAGACACTTGGCCGGTTTCACAGGGTTCTCAACCTGCCAGGCTTTCAGGACTGCCCCTTGAGCTCCCCCAGCGGCTCTTCCACGGTCATTAGCTTACCATGGACCGGAAGCAGTCAGAAGGAGGCGACTGCCTGTCCGCTCGGTGACCGGGAGTTCCGCGCCTGCCTGGACAACGAAGGGCGACTGCTCAAACCGCAGGAGCTGCGGCTGGAAATCTACAAGGGCGGAGTCGAGCCGTCTCTGAGAAAGGTACGGCAATTTGAACACTTTCTTAGCTCTCAAAACATTATACCAGATTGAGCGCTCTGAAACAACTTTTGCCTGCTGGCATCCTCTGAGTTGAACTCGTTCCGGCCTAAACCGAAGAAAAAAAAAGAGACTTTGTACCCTATGGACAACCCTTCTTTTAGAAATGACGAGAACGTTCTGGCATCTTCAGTACATAGACATGGAACAGGTACGCATTCTTGAAGATGAACAGGTACGCATTCTTGAGTTGCTAATAGTACTGGACTATACAGCGGCAGTGATAGGAAGTCGGCGTCTGAAGAACTGTACATGTCGCAACTGGGGTGTAAGTCTATACCATGTCGACGCGGCTCGTCGTCAAGGGCGAGTAAGTCGCGACAACCTCCGTTAAAATTGAAGAAAAGAAACGATTGATATTGTCAGCATGCTTTAAAATAAGTAGCAGAGCTGACGCTGAGTCCGCATGATATATAGGCTGTTATAGACGCCACTGTGCCTTACAAAGGAAAAAATATATATATATTTTCAGGTAGTCTGGAAACACATCCTGAACGTGTACCCGGAAGGCATGACGGGGCGCGAGCGGTTGGCGTATATGCGCAGAAAAAGCGACCAGTACTTCCATCTACGCGCCTCCTGGAAGGCTCTCGTGGAAGACCCCGCGTTCAGCGGCGACATCCAACTGGTCAGCAACATGGTGCGCAAGGACGTTCTCCGTACCGACCGCTCGCACCCGTTCTACGAGGGTGCAGACGACAACGTCAATGTGGTGTCGCTCTTCAACCTGCTCACCACATTTGCACTTAATCACCCGTCGCTCTCCTACTGCCAGGTGAGTCTCAATTCGACGGGCACAAAATATACGCAACGCGTGTGAGTGATAGACGTGTTGATATATTGTTGTGCCTGCAGTCACAGACTCTGTGGTAGAGACGCGCTTCAGTGTTTGGAAAGAAAGCGCAATACTGTTTAACGGCACCAGTGACTCGTTCGCGCAGGGAATGAGTGACTTGGCGTCGCCTCTGCTGGTGGTTATGCGCGACGAACCGCACGCCTACGTGTGCTTCTGCGCACTTATGCGACGCCTGGGGCCGAGCTTTGACGCGGACGGCGAAGCTATGACGCTCAAGTTCAAGCACCTGTCCGATCTCGTCGAGCACTTTGATTCAGCTTTCTTCAGGTACGTTTTGCTTTTGCAACGAGAATACACGAGAATACACTAGCTCCTTAGCCACACGTATGTTTGTGCCGTGGTCGCGCTGCGTTTTGCCCGTACTAGCTCGACCAGAGAAGACATGGACAAGACAGGTAGCCTTTCGGGCCGCTCGCGTCGTGACGCGATGCCAGACCGCTAACAGCGTTAGGTTTCAATTGGCCCCACCCAAGAGCACGTCAGAAGACAAGTTGCTACATGATCCGGAAGCTAATGCAATACTCAAGTGGCTTCAACACGTCAAAAGATGCAGCAAATATGTCACTCCGAATCCCACGTCAAAAAAACAGGCTTTGGCTAACGTGGCGAGTTGGGCGTGTGGGTACATAGTAACGAAAAACGACAGCGCAATACGACAAAGACGACACAAAGAACGACCAGGACAAGCGCTTTTAACTGCAGGATACCTTACCAAACTTCCAGAGCTGCGACTGTTCGTGCAGCCGGAGCTCGTAGACCTAGCTGATATATTACGCAAGTTTTCCTTGAAAGGACGACGCGGACTGCGTAAGCTCAACGGGACTTGCGGGTCAATGCTCAATGCGTCAATGCTCAGTATTAAGGGTGTCATTAACAATTACTTGCAATAATACTCTCCTTCACTTTAGTAGCGCTTTTGCTACAGTAGCAGCGTACGTGATACATTCGATGTTGTCACTGGTGCGCGTTAGCCGGTGTTCATATTTTCTTGCGGAATACTTGTCATAAGGGTAACAAAACTCAGGCTCAGCCGCTAAGTTTGTATGACTCTCCGGACGGAAATTGTGGGCTGTGTGCACGAAGATATCTCGAACCAGACCGTGAGTGCGAATGCGTTATGTGGTCATGAATGGCCGATTTCTGGGGTCTTAAGTCCGAAAACCACGGTGTGATTGAGAGACTCTGTACTGGAGGGCTCCGGAAATTTCCAAAGCCCTGGGATTTTTGAACGTGCACTGAACATCGAACAGTACACGGGCCTCAACATTTCGCCCCCAGTGAAACGCAGCGCCACGGCCAGGATTCTATCCCACCACCTTCGAATCAGCAGCCGAGTGCTATACACACTGCCACCTACTGTGCTGCAGTGCAGCACCATAGGTGGAAGTGTGTTTCAGTAGAGCGCGCGAATGAGGGCAAAAGAACACGGAGGAAGGCGGTAAACGATGGTGTGATGGTGTAGTTGTTCTACAGAGTTCTAGTTGTCTGGAATGAGGCAAGCTGTACAGGAACTTATGCCTTGTCACAGCCTTTACACAATGTCGCATAAGCGATACCCGGAACTACATGAAGAGCAGAATAACATGCATGCAGCAACATAGTACCTACGCATTGAACCTGAGTATTTCCACGTCACGCTCCACCTCGCCATATGTGTTGTCTTGGCTGGCTTGTCACTTAATTGTTCTCAGCGTCTCGTGCGCGAGCTTCACCGGTGGTTGCCGTCCGCCGGCACCGTTTACAATCCCTTCGTTTCGTCACGTTCCTGCTCCCTTCGTTGTTCCTCGTGGGCACGTTGCCTTTCAAGAGTCTTTGCGGTACACTATACGAGGCATAGCGTGAAGAACGCAAGTGTTATCCTCTACCTGGCAGCTGCTGGTATCATTTTACAGCGAAAGTATATTCGTATTGTTAAGCCTTCCGCGACCATCCGTCACCCCGCTCTGCAAAATAAACATTTTTCACCGTAACAGGATTGGTGGAGGTTCGGGGTAACGCATTTACGCCCCGAAGAAGGACGACGGAAGAGAAATAAGCCACTGGAGCTCCGCCGAAGCCGTAGACTCGCGGGTCTTCCGCGTGTACCAGTGACCATGATGAACCCCGATGGTGACAGCTTGCCGCCTTCGTCCATCTCCCTCGGACAACACTACAGGGAACCGCGCACCTTCTCCGGGAACGCTGGAGAGGACGTCGAGGAATGGCTCAAACACTACCGGCGGGTCGGTCTATATAACCACTGGGACACGACCATCCAGCGGAACAACGTCCCACTGTTTCTTGAGAGAACCGCGTTGATGTGGTTCGAGAATCGCGAGGAGAAGCTGACTACGTGGGCGAATTTTGTAGACGAGATAAAGAAGTCTTTTGGCGACCCGTCGACGAAAAAGAAGCGTGCTGAGCAGGCGCTGGCCCAACGTGCGCAAGTACCAGGGGATACGTGCGTCGCGTTCATAGAGGAAGTTCTGAAGTTGTGCAAAAGTGTGGACCCGGCCATGACACATGAGGATAAGGTCGGCCATCTCCTCAAAGGTATTGCCGAAGATACCTACCACTACCTGATAGGCAAGGACGACTTAACTTCGGCAAATGACATCATCCGACATTGCCGCACATTCGAGGCTCTTAAGGCTCGGCGTATTTCGGCAAAGTTAGGTCGACTCCTCAACGTCACCACTGTCGCGAGCATCGACGTGGGCCCTTCGCCCAGCGATCTGGCGTTAACTATTCGGGAAATAGTGCTCGACGAACTTGATCGACGGGACGCTGCTGGTAATTCGAACGCGCATGTCCATGGTGCTCTCACACCGTGCGCCGCCCTGCCGGTGTCCATCAATGCTGCGGGCTTCGACTACTCGAGGGAGTCGGAGCAGCCGCGTCATTATTCTTACAATTATGAGCAGCGGAGCGATTCTGTCAGGAGATCACCCTCCGACATTACGGCGTGGCAAGGTCCCACTGACCGTCTTCAGCAGCGTGTGACGCGTGAAGCACCTGTGTGCTTTTACTGTGGCGTCCGTGGACATATAGCACGCTTCTGCTCGGAGCGCCGTCGTGCCCCTCTACCGCAGTACGAACGACCACCGGCACACTCGAGTCGCCCAAGTACGCATACGCGTGGGAGCTATCGCTGGCCGCCACGGAACAGATACTACGGCAGCGATTACGATCGGAACTTCCGCAACGATTCGCCTGATTCTGCGCGGAGTGTGACGCCACCAACCTCTCGCAGGTATCGATCACCATCTCCAAGCCGTCGACGTCTCGCCTCTCCTCCTCCGGGAAACTAGACGCCGCGGCCGATGGGGGTGAGGACGCCGGACATCTTTCACTGCACACACAAATGCCTCCGCCAGTTTCAATGTCAACGAATAAGGTCGATGTTCTTATAGATGGTGTTCCCACGTCAGCTTTAGTCGACACAGGAGCAACTGTTTCCGTCATGAGCAGTGATTTCAAGACCCGAATCGGTCGGAAAGTGATGTTCTGTTGGGAAGGCTACGCAACGTTTCGTGCAGTTAGTGGGGAATCGTTGCGACCAAAGGGAGTGTGTACTGCAACTGTTACATTTGGCTCAAAGTTGTTCAAGGCAGAGTTTGCAGTTCTTGTGAATTCTACCCATGACGTGATCCTGGGCTGAGTGCTAAGCCTTCCCCGACCATCCGTCACCCCGCTCTGTAAAATAAACATCTTTCACCGTAACAATATACTAGCCACGTACGAGAATGGAATGTGCACGCGACAGCTGCGGATTTCATTTGGTCGTCCTCCAGCATGGAGGACTGCCTCCACCTCGGTGAGCCTGAAGAAAGTGGCCCCGTGTTGAAGGACTGCAAAATCGTGTCGTCTCCTAATCACATACTGCTTTGCTGTGAACTTCCTGTGAAGCGACATTTGCTACGGCTACGGCGGAAGAGGACCAATGATGAGCATATGCCGGTTACTGAAGCGCGCACCCGGTAAGCGATATGGCTTCGCCGGTGACCGTGTTTGTCAGGTAATCTTCGCACTAGCAGTCGCATACTCATCGGCGGACTTCGGAGCTCATGCCCAGCTGTGCGAAGAATCAGGTTATAAGACGCTGCGTTACACAAACTCGGCAGTGGCTGACGTTCTGCAACAACTCGATAATTTGTCGATGAGCGTACAACGGTGCGAATGTTCGTGTGCCGCCAGCCGACATGCCGCATACGTCGGCTGGCGGCTCACGAACATTCGTGCGTAAGGGAGAGAGCGCTTTTTCACAGAGCGCGAATAAGTGGAGCGTATACCACTGCGAGGTCGCTTTGACATTGTGGCGCTGTCGTGAAATTCCAACGTACTTGTCGAAGTGACATCGACAGGTGAAAATCCGCCTGAAACAGCGCTGACAGGACAGTCAGCTCAACGCAAGTCATCCGTATACTGCGTGATAATATTCAGGTGGCGAATAGTTCTGGAAATACACGCTGCATAGTCTCCGTGGACAGCATATGTGATAGTTCATGGTCTATTATGATATGAAAAACCGTATCCTCTAGGATCTGCTAGACGTTGCGCACGGCTGATTGAAGAGCAAAAAGCTCAAGGGTCTTTAAACTGCCCATCGTCGAGGTCGCCCTCCTAAACTAAAAAGTTGTCTAGGTGGGATTGAAGTTGCTAGAAAAACCCTAGTGGACAGCAAGAACCACGCTGGTACTGCTGAAAGAAGAGGTTAATGTAATGGAAGACGAGCCCGTGATGAGACCTCTCGGCGCTTCAGGCGGAGAATGTCGATGTTGTGCTGCGACATTGTGTATTCTTCGCGATTGTAAATGAATCGTGAGCGGCAGACTACGCACGTTTGAGAAAGACCAATGAGGGGGAGAATCATTGAACTGCTTTGGGCAGGAAACGACAATGCAAGTTATGTAAAAGTAAAGCTAGCATTCGTGTAGACATTGACTGTGGCCGTATATACGTCGGCAATATTTTTATCCGACTCACCAGTTCTCTCACTCGTAGCCAAAGCATTCGATGGGGCCAACAATAATTTAAGTGTCACCTGGTCGGATGCGAGGCGGACGCGGTAGAGTAACTGCTATGCAAAAATATGCGAACACCCTGGGATCATGTTCGTACAGCACAAAGCTTTACTACGAAATCAATCCCTTACCGCGACTAATGACGACTAAAGCGTTTAGGTCTGTCGCAGGTACCTCGAAAAATGCGGCGCCCAAGACCTGCTCTTCTGCTACCGGTGGCTGCTGCTCGAGCTGAAGCGCGAATTCTCCTTCGACGACGCACTGCGCATGCTCGAAGTACAGTGGAGTTCGCTGCCGCCGATGCCACCTGACGGAGAGCTGTCCCTGTTCGAGCGCCCCTACCAGGTGGACGATGTCCTGCCATGTGCGCCGCAGGTCACGCACAGCTGCACCAGCTCACAGGCCAAGGCGCACGTCGTTCCTCGACAGAGCCCGCCGACGGCAGCGTCGGTGATGACGCTCGCGGAAGACGTCGACGGGACGGCAAACGGCGACGACCATAAGCACGGCGCTCGCAAGCCGGTCATCACGTCGGCCACGCAAGAGCAGAGTACGGAGCTGATCGGCATGAACCAGCGGTCCCGTGCCGATACTTGGAGTGACGGTCGCGGAGACAACGCGTGCAAGTGCGACCCATACGCGGAGGACCAGCCCAAGCTGAATCGCGTCAGTGAGGACCACATTTTCGACGATCATGGCGTATCGTCTAGTGGGGCTTCCATGGAAGACTCTGGCGCTGTTCCCCGGACGAACGTCTCGATTGCCGCTAAAAAGTGGCGGCGCCGACATTCTGCCAACGTCCATTTGCCACGGCCGCAGGAGCTTGGTGGCGGCAACCCGTTCATGATGTTCCTTTGCCTAGCCATTCTCACGCAGCACCGCGACGTCATCATGCGCAAGGGCATGGATTATAACGAACTGGCCATGCATTTCGATAAGCTGGTGCGCCGGCACGACTTGCAGAGCGTGCTTCAGCGGGCCAGAGCTTTGTACGCAAAGTACTTGAGCTTCGGTTGGGACGAGCCGTTGGAAGAGCACCCACGTGTGTGAGGGTGCTCTTCGAGATGACAAATTCAGGCTAGCCGGAGCTTGCTGCACGTGTTCGCAATACTTCAACCCAGCTGGGGGAACAACGTCATTCCGCCCGTAGCTCTATGGCTAGCGTTGCAGAGCTTGTCGCTGTGCTATAAAATAGAATGCGCCGTGCTTTTTCCCATCGCACTGCGCTTTAATGTATGCTAAAACGCGTCGTTACATACAATATGATTACGGATTTACATCGCTAAACGATGCCTGGGCTTGCTTGTCTGCGTATGTGTTACTTTCCCGTATATTTCGTAACCTGTTTGGTGGTACTGTGATAGGCTACACACCATCGCCCTTAAAGTGTTTGTACAATTGCCTCGTTCTGCCCAAGATATTGATTTCAACTAAATCTGCATATGTTCGAAGTACAATTATTTCCCTGTAGATAGCCGTAGCGTATAAGGAGCGTGGGAAACTTGATGAATTTAGTAACTGGACTTGAACCGCTGAACGAATGAGTCTGCTTCCGCAACCAAATGTATTGCGGAGTAAAATTTATTCAGAAAGAGGCGTTAAAAGACGCTATCCTGTACACCAACGGGCAGTGTGTACGAGCGAGAACGTCAATGGCTGAACCGGATCCCGTTACAACTCGCTTCTTTTTACTGAGGTTATTCCAAAAGTGGACACCGTAGCTGCTGTTTACCGCTCTTAGCACCTCTGGCGCCAATCCAGGATTAAATAAGTTCTCCCACTTTTGCCACGGAACAGCGAAGAACACGGATTCGTTGAGGAAATTGACGCTATGCGAAAATTCGGCGTCAGTGGCCAGCGCTGACATAATACTAGGACCGCATGAAGTCCACGCGCCAGGATTGTATACACGTGCGCATCTATCGATTAGCGCTTTGAGGAAGGGGTGCTTCTTGTCGAAGAATAGGATACCGTTAGCTATAGCATCGCCTTGAATTCTGGACTGGTAGAACGCCGCATTCCTTATTCCTCTCAGCGACTTCATTACGATCACGTCGCTGTCCAAATAGACGCCTCCGCGATTCCAAAGCACGACGTACCGAAGGAAATCACTCAGATGCGCCACAATGTACGGGCTTCGGTGCAGCGCCCCTCCTGTTGCATGCAAGGGTGCCAACGGAGTGCCAGCGAGTTCAGCGCTTGCGTTGAGTCCGGAAGACCGGAAATTGGGTATTTTTAAGAGCACGCGGTAGTATGGACACTCAGAAGAGTTCATTTTCCCGGTAGAGAGCAGGTGCACAGTGTAGTCGCTGTTGTAGCGACAAGAAGACTCGATGCTGCAAGCTTCTCTGGCGTTAAGTGTCCGTTTATAGGAGGTCTCCAGGAACCATATATCACCTTTGCTTTCGTTCACAGATCCTGCGAAGGGAATAGAAAGAAAACGAAAAGCAAGAGTTACTACGAATACTCAAACTCGGTTATCTAGAACAGTAGGTATTTACGCTTCGCACGATTCGCAATTACCTCGACATGCTAAAAAAATCGCCGGATGTGACTTTTGTGGAGGATATTGCCTCACGAATCACCCGCAGCAAAAGTTCTTGAACTCCGTTAGGCTCACTAACGCAGTTTTTTTTTTATTGCGAAATGGGCTACACCGTCGCGTTTGAGGGGAGTTCTACCGTCCGAGCGCGTGCACCCTCCTTTCGTCCCGGCGACCCCACTGGAAGCTACACACAGGGGATTTGAACAATGAGCAAGAAGCCACGCGAGCGCGCGTCATCACCTTGAACATTGTCTCTTTTGCCTTTGAAAGCATTCGCTCTTCCGCAGTGACGGCAAGCCTTTTGCCAGAGTCACTGCGGTGACGTGATGCCACCGCACGGCATTCGCGGTAGCTACCACTGCAAATCGGCCAATGGCAGCTCTCGTAATTATTTCGTAGTCCCGTGCGAATTGTGACGTATTTCGTTGAAAGAAGGGCGGGCGCTTTGCACATGCACTTTTTAAGCCGTATTAGAAATTCGCATTGCAGCATGTCGTATACATTAATATCTGGCTGGCATGTTCACAAGAGCGTCCGTGATCGCTCGGCGGCGCTTTCTTGCTGTGTTCAAAAAGTGTCGCACGTACCGCTTAAGCATCCGTATCCGCACTAGCGCGTGAGAACAAACACATCGCGAAACATTTGCACAGAAGACAGACAAGGTTGCCGATGCGTCAAGGCACCGAGCTGAAGTAAGGAATAGACTTTACTTACCGTAGCACTAAAGTTAAAAGTGTGTTTTCTCCCGTCCGTAAATTACCTTTTCACTGTGTTAAATACCTCGCTATAGCGAGGAGAAGGCGCTTGGTAAACTAGAGAACGCGCAAAATGAAAATTCAGGTGGCGACGCCGCTTTGCGGTTTCGGCACTCTATATGCGTGACAGCTTAAACTTTTTGCTAAGTCCTACATAATTATCTTCAAATGTATAGGGCTCTTCTATAGCCAAATTATGGAGTCGAAGCTAATTCGAAAATTAATGTTCACACGGACAAATGTACCGAATATTTTTCGAAGATTATTCGAAGATTGGCTTCGGTACGCCCATATTAGCTGCCTAAAAAATTGTACTGCTGAACACAGCCCAAAAATCAATCTCTGGTGCGAGTGGTGTGGTCCCACAATGTTGTCGCTAGAAAACCTAGCAGTCCAATCAAACAGAGCAGTCCAACCCAGAACTCTGATGTAAATTAGGCCTAGTAATGCATTGGTTCCCACGTTCTTGTTGGCGTGCCGTTCACAATATTTGCTCTGCTGGATACCTCACAACCTAGTGAGATTCGCAAAAAGACAAGAGGGGAGGCAGGGGTGACAAAAAGAAAAGCGTCGTTGATCAATCTCTCATAGGAATTGGCATAATACGAAAGCGAAGCCAGTCTTCGCGAAGCTATGGAATGCATAAACGGCCTTGCATGTAGACGTCAGCGGCACCTCGACACTGCACACGGATCCTCGACAGTTGCACACACAAGCGAAAGTTCTCGAGCAGCTTTAGACCCCTCATTACTACACAGGGTGCGTATCGTTTGGACACCTGGACACGCCTCTCTCCATGGCAATGAACGCGCTAATGCGGTAGCCCGAGAGCTCACAAACCGGGCGCCATCGGAAGAGCTGTCCAATCCAGACGACGCACCGACAGAGCCATTGAACTACACTAACACTCTAGAACGTTACAGACAAAGCCGAAGTTATTTCCCCCCACCACACCATTCCCTTACCCGGGAGGAAGCTGTCGCGTGGCGGCAACTACAGACTAATTCCTTCCCATGTCTCTTCACCCTACACCTCTTTCATCCCACACAATATCCCTCATACTGTCCCTACTGTGGAGCGCAGCCCACAGTATATCACTGCACGTGGGAATGCCCATGTCCACCGGGCTGTTCCCCTATCCCATCACCATCACATTCCTCCTGGGAGACTGCGCTGACCAGCTCAGCGCCGCAGGAGCAGCGTCGGCTGATCCAGCGAGCACGTGGAGTGGCGCGAGCCAATGGGGCCCTGAACTAAGGGCTCCACCCTACGATGAAAATCCCCCATTTCATTTAAATAAATGTTTGTCTCTCTCTCTCTCTCTCGAGCGGCTCACATTTCTTTTGAGACACTGCATTGCACGCGCGAGAGCTCTACAGAAACCTATCGCAAACCGGGAGCGTCCGCAAACGGTGGCACCCTATAGCAAGCGAAAAGGACAGGCTTGTCAGCGGATCGTTTTGTGAACACTGCCCGCTGCAGCGAAAGGCGCGTCATTTGCCAGTTGACAGCCGTCTCTCCGTTCATGGCTCAGAGCACTTCGCAGCACAACTGGCTGCCATATACGCCACACAAGACCAATTACGTGGCGGCGGTCGTTGTACATCGTCGAAGTAACCCACGGGGAGGACGCCGAAGCATCCGCGCCGATAGAAGCGCTTACACAAGCGCTAACTGCCGGCGCACATTAGCGCGACAATTTTCGAGTCCTCTCCATGACGGCGGTACCACCGCTGCGAATGAAGAGTGCAGCGAAAGGCAGGCGATATTAATTTATGAGTAATTTTGCTTGCTAAACACCTTTGACTTAACCGGACATCAGTTAGATGCGCATTGCACAGCGGTGTAATGAAGATATAAGGCTCGTCTGTCCCTCATGCCTGCTTTAATCTGTCGGTGGGGTGCCTAGTTTTGTCATCTAGCATGCGCATGTAGCCTTGGCATATGAAATGACTAACGCGATGGATGGGCTGACATTGGGTAAGGCACCTAAACATGATGGTCTGGTTGATGCTTTGTATAAAAGCTTTAAAAGCTACCTCACCTCATTTTTCCTTTCATTGGAGCATATGAAGTAAAATCTACACCGCTTTGTTTTCGCACAGCCCACATGATACTCATTCCTAAAACCGATGACTGAGAAAAACTGCTGTCTGTTGAAGCGTACTGCCCCATAACGCTTACAAACACGGACTACAAAATTTACATGAAGATCTTAGCGAAACGACTACAGAACGTTATTGAGGAGCTGGCTGGATGCCGTTGTTATCAAACGTGTGGCGTGCGAGGCCGTTCCGTCTGTACAAACGTGCACATTACTCGCAGCATTCTGGAATCCTGTGATTTTTTGGACAATCGAGTCGCATTGATGCGCCTAGATTTGGCAAAGGCATTTGACTGCGAGTTCCATGGTGTACTCTGTTCCCTTCTTGAACTTGTCAACATAGGTAGTGTGATCCTATAGTAGTTGCTTTGTCCGCATTGCAGTGAGTAAGAACCTAGGTGAAGCTGTCCCTATTCTGTCATCAATAAGGCAGGGGTGCCCGATGTCACCCTTACTCTTTGTGGTTTACCTTGAACCATTCTGTTTAAGCATCTTAAGAATGAACGTATTAATGGCTATAAGTCCCAGTCTGTTCATGTGAAAATAATGGCTCAGACGAATGACATTGCCGTCTTTTACAGGGACCGTGAGGGTATGCAAGACGTAACAAACATTGCAAGAAAATCTTGTCAAGAAATAGACGCCCAAATTAATTGGGCAAGGAGTGCTGGATTTTGATGGCCGTTGAAAAATCGCGCGTTTAATTTTTGCTAACCTGCAGTGGACAATGGTTCCTTCAAAGTACCTAGGCGTGTCACTGGATAATTATGACAGGAGTTCCGAGTACTGGGACGGAATTACTCCTTTTGTGAACGAGAATGCAAGAGCATGGCAGGGGAGAAACTTTTCAATGCTTGTCAACGCTATATACTGCTCGCAATATTTTTCTAGTTAGCAAAGTGTGGTAGGTTTTACCATTTTTCTCCATGTATCGTGTGAGTGTTCATAAAATTGGCAGGGCGTTTGCTGTGTTCATTGGTGGTTCTACTTGAGAGAAGTTATGTCGCACGAATTTGTTTCGGTCAAATAAGCAGGCGGGACTTGGTCTAACCCACTTGTTTATTCGGCAGCTCCTTTCCCGATTTGTGTCTTAGGTGTCCGGAGGACCCCTCGTTGCGTTCAGTGATGTAGGTGTGACTAATCGATGTACTTCCTGAAATAATTGTTTCTTCTGTGACCGCAAGCTGTGGTAGAATCAAGGTTTACATGAAGGAAGCAGCGAATTGGTTGAAATTACCGAAGACGCCATTTTCTTTGTATTACTTGAGTGATATGTGACAAAAAAAAGCGGATCTTCAAAGATCTGACTGACGTCGTGTTAGCAAGTTCTCGTCGAGATAATAATAACAAGCCGAGTCGTAGATAAGAAATGACACGCACACACAAACGTAGAGGCCTTCCCGTCCCTTTATACAAGGGTGGCTAAGAAGGCCTCACGAGAAGCTTTTCGGGTTCCTGAAAGAAGCCCTGCAACACTTTTTACGCCTGTGGTCAGAAAACTTTGTCAGACGTCAAGGCTCCTGTGAACATGTGAGCCAAGTAATGGTCTCGTGAAGTCTCGGAAATCCGGTGATTTCGGAGGCCAATATTGGCGACCAAATTCGAGACCATTACGCGCATTACGCGTGGTGTTACCATGCGTAATGCGCTGGAGGTTTGTGGGTCGTCCACTTTTACAGAGTTGTAATATACTCGCAGTAAATCAGAGTTGCAAATCAAATCGCATACCTCTCTTTTCCCGGGCAGATTCGTTTGCCAGCGTCCAAAAAGATCCTGATATCCATAAATGTGGTTTACTGAAGTAGTCTTCGTTCCGGGCCCAGTAAATAAGTAGAGAAGCAGAAACCAGTGCGAACCCTAAGGAGAACAAACGTTTTTTAGGGTCCAAATTGCTCTCGATGCTGCTCACAAGCACCATTGATTTCAAGCACTTCCGAGAAAAAGACGAGCTACGTGCAACCTAAGTAGCGACGATATTATTCTCACGAACACGCCAACTCTACGACTAACGCAAACAGGTTATATCACGGAAATAAAGCCACGCTTTAGTTGCATTTGTTTAAAAGGGTTAGTTGGCCATGACATTGAAGTAAATGCAAAGAATTTTAGAGGTGTGAAAGGTTGAACGAACCTAACCACTGCACCTTCTGCCTTATCAAGTAACAGTGAAGCTGAATGATTTGCATCGCTCCTGTGCGATCGGCTACGCGAATCTCTGCGAAATCATGGTATTCAGGTTTTGTGTGCCAGTGGTAAAGTTGCGTTTCATTATACAATGGATCGTTACTTTTGCGAAATGATTATTTTCCGGGCGAAGGAATCGGAGTCACTGGCAAAACTGACTGATTTCTAAGGTTTTACGTCCGAAAACTGCGATGTGATCATGAGAGACTACATGGTGGAAGACACCGGAAATTTCGACTACCTAGTCTTCTTGAGCGTGCACTGACATTGCATGGTACACGGGCCTCAACATTTCGCTTCCATTGAAATGCAGCCGCGGCGACCGGGATTCGATCCCGCGACCTTCGTGTCAGCAGACGACCGAGGCGGGGCCACTCAATAAGGTCGAGTTGAGAAATACTCACAAGAGAGATTTCGAAATCCGTATGTGTGCCTTAATTAGGGAACCAGCACGACAAAGGAGCGATTAGGGAATGTCATCAAGGAGTTGGTATGGGTCCAGGAACGCTTGTGGTGTGTTCTTTTTGTTGTTTTTTCACCATGACTTCCTCAGTGATGACTACTCCTTTTTTCTCGTGGTTCCTGACGAGATGACCTTGCGTCTAAATCTTGGCTACACATTATTGGAGCAAATGATTTCGTGCTCCTTCCAACATTTAGCATTTGTGTCAATTCAACTTGCCAGAATTTTGAAGGAGTTCTCCGCCATTCTTATGTGACACACCTCAACCCCTACATTTACTTGCGTTGGTTGTCAACGATTGATTTAATTCCTCCCCTGCGTGCAGCTCAAATAAAGTCGCCCATAGGCTTCTGTATAACGTTGATGGTGCCACGAGACGTTCACTAAAGAAAAAGGGGGGGGGGGGGGGGATCCAGCAGTACCGCGGTGATGAAAGGAACAATAGGCTTTCTTTATTAATTTTACGAAACGCTATTTTAACAGGTGTTCATAAGTATTCAGATAGACAAAGTAAACAAAAATAAAAGAGTGTTATAGTGCTTAGATCAGAAGTGATCTGTATTCATCCTCTTTGTAATCTTAACTCGGAAGTGATTTTTTTTCGCGGCCAATATTCAGAGTAACCTAGCACATGTGGTTTTAAACTGGCTTATGGAAAGGAAAAAGGACAAGTGCTATTTTTTAATTTTAGACACAACCTAATGAAGCTAACACACAAAGGAGCCAAGGAAGGCATAGGGGAAGATATTTGCAGGTTTTAGCTGTAGTGTACTAGTAATTACATAACTGGAAAGGGATTAAAGTGGACGAAGCAACACCTAGCTTCTGTGTTGACCAACCCACAACCTTCGGATTTCGCGTCCGATGCTCTACCAACTGAGCTACGGCGGCGGTGGTTCCAACGTCCAGTTTATTGGGTATTTCTGTAGAGTTATTTCGGTGAAGTGTAACCTGAAGGGACAAGAAGAGAGCGGAGTGGGTAGGGAACAAACGCGTGTTAGGGACATATTAATAGAAATTAAGAAGTAGTGGACGTGGGCGGGCCATGTAATGCGAAGACAAGACAACCGTTGGTCATTAAGGGTCACAGAGTGGATTCCTAGAGAAGGCAAGCGTGGCAGGAGGCGGCAGAAAGTTAGGTGGGCAGCTGAGATCAGGAAGTTTGCGGGGATAAATTGGGCCATTAGCACAGGACAGGGATAACTGGAGATCTATGGGAGAGGCCTTTGCCCTGCAGTGGGCGTAGACATGCTGATGATGGATGGATGATGGATTTCCGTGAGTGTCAGCGCCACTCGTAGCCACGGCGGCGAGTGCGGAACACTCTTTTCTTGCCAGAAGGCGCCACATGGCACGCGGCGCCTTTTCATTTATGTCACCACTATACTAGACTACAGCTAAAAACTACAAGTAACTTCCCTATGCCTTACTTGCCCTCTTTGTCTGTTAGCTTCAACTGGTTTAGCTGATAGATTCTTTCGATGTATGATATTGTTCTGCCTTCCTTATTTCCCGCGTCGCCTTCAACTACTTCCGTGTCTATCGACTGGCAAACTAGAATACAGTGAGCCGTTGACCGTAAGTCAAGATAGAAATGAATGCCGTTCCGCATATGAGATATTGGTAAAGCGACATACTGGCACAGTGCGTTTGTCAACGCTATCCATATTTATGAACATCGTCCAGACAGCTGCTCCTCCACAGCGGTTTTCTTGTAACTTTTGCTAGGTATTCAAAGGGGATGTGGAAAGCCTATAGCCCGCACACACTCACATCTCCTGCAACCCAAGGCATGTCTGTTAAAAGTTTACGTAAAATACAAACACGAACTACACCACGATAATCTTTTTAATAATTCAATCAAACGCAATTTGGTCTGCGCAGCAGCTGCAAAGCTGTTAATAAACGTCAGACAATTTTTTTTCTTCCGTGATATCTGTTGTACCTGCGCAAGAAATGTAGAAAATCTTATTAAAAATCCCATTTCGAATCTGTGAGAAGAAATGTCTTCATAAGGCGGCGGTTGAGTGCTATGCATGGTTCGGCGTTGAGAATGCTATAGCGAATATTTGTCGCTTGGCAATTACTTTATAGCAAACATCATAGTGTACCAGCCAAGGGAAATCGAAACGACCCTTGCGACCGGTACCAACAGTTCCATATGGTGCTCGTGTGTGCGGATTACAGTGTTCTCGTTACCTGCGTACGCACTTTTTGACCGAGAATCATGGTCAGTCGCGAATATTGTTCATTACCGCAGTGTCCCTTGAGCGACGCCCGTAACTTGGCAAGAAGCAGACTGAGCTGAGGTACCACTCCTGAAGGAAACCGTAGAAGGTTACATTTCATTCGATGAGTTCAGAGCTTGAACGCCTACATTTGTTCAACCTAATATCACGCGTTGTCGTTTATGGATTATTTCGCTGTTTTGCGGAAAATGGAGTCTGCACGCTGCAGCTCTTTTAAGTTGTCGATTTAGACTTAAATGACCAAGTTTATTGCACAAATGGCACGTCGCATGGAAATATTCGGATAAGGGTCTCTGTTCTGTAACTCATGGACGCGCACAGCATTTTTTTTCTATTTTCCAGGCAGTTGGCCTGCTACTTTTAGCCCCCTTGCCACGAGGGTCTAAAGGCTATGGCACTCGGCTGCGGATTCCAGGATCGCAGGAACGAATCTCGGCCGCGGCGGCTGCATTTAGACAGAGGCTAAATGCTGAGGCCCGTGTTCTGTGCGTCCTCAGGGCACGTTAGAGAACCCCGGAGCCCTACACTGCGGCGTCCTCTCGTAATCACAATCGTGTTCTGGGACGTAAAACCCCAGAAATTATTGTTATGCTTCTTTAACCAGTCATCAAACAGTACTACGCCAATGTCTAGAGAATGCGTGTTGCGTGGGAAGTTTGAGTGCCACGCACGCTATCGTCATCAGCATGAGCTTTTGTATTATAAATGTTGCGTCGTCATTTGCACGTAAATTTCGCGCGCTGGTACACATTACTGATATGTTAATAAGATAATTTGCTTATGTAAACAGGACCTATATATGACTCGGGAACGGTATTGTCATTCTGATTGTCTGCATGTGTGTGAAGACGGCCCGTGTACGAGGTGCTGACCCGAAACGAGGCTATTGACTCGAATGTCACGGGTTCGGTTCTAGCCGCGGTAGTCGCATTTCGGTGGAGACTAAGTGCTAGAGGCCCGTGTACTGCGAAATGTCAGTGGCAGTTAAAGGGACATTAAAAGGAAGAAGATCTTTGTCGTATTGGTAGAGTAGCCTTTCACAATAGAAAAAGAAAGAAAAACACCGATCTTGCGAGACGAAAATTATCGGTAAGCTAGCAAAAGCGCAAAAGCGCAAAAGTTGCATGGCGACGCCGCTTTGACGTTCTAGCCCCAATAGGCGTGACGTCACAGATATCTGATGGTGACTGCTAAAGCCTGCGTGACTATTTATTAGTAAGCAAGACATAAGGTGTGTTTTAAGGAAGCCAGATACTTAACACAGGTAGTTTCGGAACATTTGATGGAGACACCTTAGCAAGAATACGAAAAAAAAATTTGCCGCGTATCTGCGTGCTTCGCTGCAAATGTCTTCGAAAGACGATAGTCTTCTGCCGGCTGTACTACGCTGCGTGAGATATGGACGCCATCTGGCAGCGCCGTCGGGAAACATCACCTTGTGCAGAATCCGTGGGCAACTGCAGGGTGGCAGCACCAAATCGTCGGCAGAGGCCTTTTTCGTGCGTAGCGTCGCATTTTTAGCGCGGCCTAAGAAACACTAGTGATGAGTGATGATTGTGGTTCGGAAAGGACGCTAATTTCTGCAGCCCATGTATGGAGTCACGGCTAACGTCCGTTGGGGTGGGGGAAAGGAAGTGAAAAGAGATAGGAGAAAGGCCGTAGTGGAGGGCTCCGGAATTTAGACCACCTGGCTTCTTTAACGTGCACTGACAACGCACGTACACGGGCGGCTCTGGCATTTTCGCCTCCATCGAAATGCGACCGCCGCGGCCGGGATCGAACCGCGTTTTCGGGTGCAGCCGAGTACCGTAACCACTACACCACCTCGGCGGACAAGAAACACTAGGGTCTGATTATATATCAGTATTTCGACTATCGGGCGAAGACAGGAGAACAAGCAGCGTCGACCGGGCACTCTGAGCTCGTGACCGCGCCGCGGTTTCGGCACCGTTCCAGAGGCAATAAAAGGCACTGTGCAAAATAGGTCTTTAGAATTACGTATCTATGTATTTTCTAGTAGGGAACACACCACCTAATACTTACGTATTGATGTTGCGCCTCGGATATGTGTAATATTCGGTTTTTGATCGACAATGTTCACAAGTATTAACGCAGCTACCAGTTCAAGATGTCTGGGCGTTAGGTGAGTGGTTAAACTTTGGCCGGGTGGCTGAGTCGTGTGACAGCAGACAAACAGAAAGACGACCAAAATTTCTGCGTTCATGTATCCCAAGAAAGACTATCCTCTTTAATATGCAACGGGCCTTCCACCGTCACGAGTTCCGACGCGAATTTCAAAACTAAAGCATTAACATTTACTTTCTCTTTTTATATTGAACATAAAATGGCAAAATTAAGGACAATCGAGTTCTCTAAATATAAATTATCGTTCGAGACCGCTTCGCATTTTCGCTTTAGTGTTCCTATAAAGAGCCCTAGCAGCTCGAAATTTCCTGCGTCCTCCACTATAAGCGTGACTCATAATCATGTCGTGGTGTGGACGCGTAAGGTACCTGTAAGAATTGTTATCACATAGCGAACGCCCCTTCGTACATCGTGTGATTCAAGTGATATCGCGCCGTCATGGCGACGCAACGTTCCTATCATCGCATGTTAGGATAAAATTCTCTAAAAACATCGCCCTGTTGGAGAATGGCTGGGAGGGTTCTCAAAGAAGGTTATAAGCACTATTTTATATAGCACAATGATAACAGTAAGTTAAGTGTTGCATACTTTACATGCGCCAACACACGCTGACAATAAGGGATCTACACTGTAAGGTAATCCATCCACTTACCGGTTACAGTAGCGTGATGGATGTCTCATTCTCTGGAGGAAACAAAAAGAAATATATGAAATTAGGTGTTACAGAAGGCGAATCGAAGCGGGTGTTCGCAACAACTATGCACGTCATAGCACTACAGCAACCAAGTAATTGTGTGACACATGACTTTCAGATCGATAGGGGATTCCCTTCACATGTCATTGGGCTCAGTTTACCAAACATTCAGTTACCAACCAGCCTTGTGTGTCTTTAGGGAAATGTTGGAATTGCGAAATAGTATGTCGATGTAATGTGATCGATGTTGATCGCACGCATGTCTGGTTGGTAAAAGTGCTGGCTGCTCGTTTTCTTTTCGGTTTGTGTTTGTTCTTGCGCCTCAAGAAGCCTCATTGAACACGCTTCAATCTATGTATGAATGTGTCGGCAGACGGCCAGCAAACTTCCTGTTGTAGTCAATAGCGTTCGTACTACATTTTTGCCAGAGTGCTGCACAAAATAGTTTGTCTATCATTCAATTGCATTTGATCTCTGCCTGCGTAGATTGTACGTTTCCTTAGTAGGACGACAAACGATAATTTTATTTCGTCAGGCTAATTGTGTTAGAGTACAGGATCTCCTTAGGGCATTTGAAGAAAACTAACCTGTCATTTTGGAGAAACCTGACTGTTTATTGACTAATATGCCTGTGCAGCCTCCCCTCTGACTCCTGGTCACTCTAGCGGTTGCCATGGTGCACCCGGAGAAAACAGAACAGGGACCCACCTGTGATTCACTTTGCACCGACGCGTCGTGTCACGCTGCTCCACGTCGTTTCGTGGGAGCCCTTCGGTCGGTAGGCCAAGACGGATGTTCCCCGGTGTCCCAAGATGCGGCCACGTTGGTCCACTCTTTGTCAACTATAGCCGGAAGAACTGCGCAAAGTTCAACGTCTCTCTTGCCTCACCCACTGCTCGGGTGATCGTCAGGAACGCTGGATGTGACGCGGAGTTCCAGCCGTGAAGCAGGGGTTTCCTTCAGATGTCTTCACCTTTCCAGGACTTGCATATAACTGCAGGTTGCCTCACCGTCCTCCAGAAAGCCACCGCGGAATCCTTGTCGACTGCGCCAGTTAAATTTGAATGTTGATCTTCTCTCTCGATGATGGTTCCGATGACCGCGGCGACACGTTGAAGGGCGGAATCTGGAGCAAGATGTCCTCAGAGCAAAACACTCAGGTTTATTTACATTATTTACAAAACTTGGCCGGGGCGGCCAGTACTGTCACAGACACCTCAACAACACAACTGGGCTCGAACCACACCAAGTGGTTCGTTCCGAGCCCTTAACGTTTGCACTCAAACGTGAATAAGCACTAAGCTTTAAAACATCATCATAACTCGTCAGAGGCAGCGCCAAGCTCGACCTCTGACCACCTTGCCGCGTCTGCGACCCTAGTTAGCGCTAAGCTCTCACTCCTCTTCTCCGATTCTCTTTTCTCCGTTAAATACACTTGATCGCTTCTGCGACCGCCTCCTGGGACCAACCCATATGCAGCACTTTACCAATCACGTACATGTTCACCCTCTCCATGAGAGCCTACGGTTACGCCCTCGCGGTCCGACCTTTCGACCCGCTTGCTGCACCGAGCTTCACCGAAAGATATCATCCACTAATCACGTGATCAGTTAGCAAGACTCTGCAGCAGGCCCACGTTGCCACTCTGTTTACACGGCGGCATGCAACCCAGCCGCACTTCAAGAGAACCGTTTGACAGGTCTATTGTACCCAAAAGCACTTCCGCACATTTCCACGGTGGGGGCATTTCTTCCGAGGGGCAACTGCTTGACAACCTTTCAACCGAGCAGGAAGGTCAAAGGATTACTTTGACAGCGAGCTCCCGCTGTCTTTGGAAGCGACCTCCCCCCCTGTTGTTGCTTTCTCGGATGCTCTTCCGAAATGTCCTACATGCCGCAGTGAAGAGACCTGTCAAACCGTCATGTCAAACCCTCTGCTGTGCAGCTATGTCCGGTCACAGCAATTACTGACCACGTGCGTCGCGGGAGCAAAGCCGCCACTTCTGCTGCGTACAGAGTGCATACCACGACGTTTCTACAGGAAAAGCCATGCGCTAGGGCGCCGTCGCCTGCTTTTCTCCGTCGATCTGCCCGCCGAACATAACAGCGTCTTTGATGGCTTTCCAAAAGTTTTGCAACGTTTTCTATACATTCGCAATAAAAGACAGTTTCCTCACCTTAAGCCAGGAAGTCACCAACCCAAGGGAGCAGGCGGATGAAAGCTTGTAGCCAAAATCCCAGCATGCTTTAGCACCCACACGCAGTCATTCTGACTGACTAAAATCGAAAGCGAAAGTTACCAATATTTGACATAGCGGCTTGGTACGGTACATAGATGTCAGCGGCGGGGCCCTATGGAGGTGTGCCTCCTTATTGGTTCTATATCGTCTTACGCGGCGCCATTATATGAGGCGGGCCTACTTCTGCTTCTGCACGATGCGTGCTCTTGAAAGCGACGCTGATAGCTGTTATCGCGACAGATAACGCCACCTGTTCGCGCAATATGGCTGAAAGGGTGACACATTTGTCGCTATCTTGTGCAAACATATTGCCTGACTGATACCTGGGGAGGGTAGAATGCCTTGTGCTCGATTCTATGAACGTCTTAGCATTGCGGGCGTAGCGGGTGATAGCGCTCATAACCTGGCCGACACGCTGTTCTGTACTGCTTGCTTAGTCCGAACACCGTCGAAAGATGCAGTCCCCGGGAGAGGGATCGTAACAAATCTTGCACCTGGATTGCGTAAATCACGAATTTCTTCGGACGTTGGATTTCTCAAAGTATGAGACGTGGTACTTTCCTGGGCGGGTGCAACCGGCTTTCTGTTAATGTATGATGATGTCCACAATAATGGACTGGAAAGAACAGACGATAATTTTTTTCGTCAGATTAATTTGTCTAGAGTACAGGATCTCCTTTAGCACATCCTTTAAATCGGAGATTTTCCTTACCTACATATATCTACCGCGTTTACATTCGCGTAATACATCCTCAGTACAAGTTATGTATGTGTGGACTAAATGCAGTCGTTACACTATCAGACAAATGGTTCGTCCACTCAGAACCAAATGCGCGAGTCACATGCCGTGTGCAAAACCACGCTATGAAAGGGACCACAGGTCGAGGCGCACGTTGGACTATCTCCCACCACGCTGCACTGGACGGCACGAGCTGTGTAGCCGAGCTGGGTAGTGGCCCGCCATCTCCGCCATCGTCGATGGAATGAAGGGCGGAAGAAAGAAAGAAAGAAAGAAAGAAAGAAAGAAAGAAAGAAAGAAGGAAAGAAAGAAAGAAAGGTCATTCACAGCCTTCGCAAGATACAGTCAAGCCCTGGAGTGTTCATGCTGCATGACAGTGATACTGTTAGTGCTACATAGTAAACTTGATGCCCTAGCCGAGCTACGCTATTTACTCAGAATTCAGAGCTGTGGAACTGATTTTAGTTTTTGGTTGTATGCCCGAAGGAAGGAAAAATGCCACTGCACTGTCCACGCGAGTCTCTTGTGAAGCAAAAATATCGATTAAGGGCAATCTCGAGTACGAATAGAGGCTACATGTAGAGCCAAGTGCAACTCGCAAGCGAGCGGCCAGACACCAGTACGACGAACTGTCTCTCCGGGCATTTTTCCCTTCTTCCAGTGGTCACATGCGCATACCATAAAATATACAGTGCAAGCCTTCGCAGGCGACAGCTATATGTCACTTGAATGCGCTAAATTACGAAGAAGGTTTCTAGCGCTAGCAAAAGCTAGCTGCTGCAACCTTTAGAAGTTGCTTCTTGAAAAGTCAGTGGTATGGTACAATTACTGCAGCTTCGAGGGCAAAAGAAACGAAGCTACGCCGCCGGTGTCAACCTGATCGGCGACCGGTGTGGACGAATCGCCTGCTCAGATGTAACAAACGTGGCGCGAGGTTGTCCCTCTTTTTTATTTCGCAGAAATTAGTGACTGGTTGTTGAAATGAAGTAGACTAAACCTATTTCGCGTCGTGCAAGGACCACAATCAAACATGCGCTACTAAGGCAAGCACCGGCATGAGGCGGGCTGAACAGAGACGCGCGGCTGCGTGCACACTGCGGTTAAAGACGAGCACCGTGAAAGAACTGCGACTGTGAGCTGTCCACTCATGACGTCGTTTGCTAGTCTGTTAGGCTGCTCTAGATGGCTTAGTGTCTCGGAGTTATCGTGCGTTCCTTTTATTGTATATTTGTTGCACGTCGTGGTGCCTCACTAGCGGGCACGTGCTGGGCTTCCACTTGCATTTACATTGGCTGGTTGGTTTATAGATTGATTTCTAGGGATTCCCATCCCAAAACCACGATGTAATCATGAGAGCCGTCGAAGCGGAGGGCTCCGGCAACTTTAGCCACCTTTGGTTCTTTAACGTGCACTGACATCGCAGTCTACGGGCCTCAACATTTCGCCTCCCCTGAAATTCAGCCGCGTGCCATAACCAGCAGACCGCCGTGGAGGGGCTAGGCTGCTTGGTCAACTTTATTACAGTCCTGCAGGGCTTGCGCTAACGGGGCCTAAGCGTCCCACGAGGTGAAGTCTAGACTTGGACTCTGCGCCATCTCGCGGACCTGCTGGACGACTAAGAGCTGGTCGCCGGGCTGAGACTGCGCAATCAAGCGGCCCACCGTGACGGAAGGCTATAGGGCTTAACACTTTCCGGAAATTTCGTTACAGACCCACAGCATGTATTCTGCACGGCTACTTTGGGTTTGAATCTCTTGCATATATTTCTCCTGTACATGTCGAGGAAGAACCTCTAGTACTTAGGAAACATGAAACCTCTGAAAAAAAAGAAGCCCACGACGCGAGGCGGCTCCAAATAGCTGCAGACGTTTTGCTCTGCAGAAAGGCCAAAGTAGATTTTGTTAAAACTATTCATTTGGCGTTTTAAATATAGCAAAAGGCCGTCCAATTGCCGTTCTGAGGAACTGTGGTGTCGCCAGAGCAGCTGAGCAAGTTCACTACGTTTTCCTGAAGAGTTTGTTTAGACGTTATGCCTAAAGGCCTGAAAATTCCAAACCATAAAAATTGGCAGATCCCCCTTGCAGTGGGAATCAAGGAAATGCGAAGCACACATCAGGAACGTAAAATGGATTTGCGTTGTTGTCTCGCTATACCGAGTTTGGTACATATAAAGTTAACGAAACGGTCGCAAGAGCACCATGACAGTGGCATGTAAACCACGCCTCTCATACACGCATGCCATGATTCTCACGTTATGACCTGTCATTTACGTTCGTCATGCAGTCTTGTTGTACCACAGCAATTTTGGTATACATCCCATTAACGAAACGAGTGGCATGTAGATCATGCCGCTCATGACATGCATGTCACGATTTTCATCTTATGACCTGTCATATATGATCGTCATGCAGTCATGTGCCCAACCAATTTTCGTATACATCCCGTTAACGAAACGGCAGTATAGCGCCAGGACCGTGCCATGTAAATCATGCCGTTCATGACATATAACATGAAAATCATGACATGCATATCAAGATTTTCATGTTATGACCTGTCATTTATGATAGCCAAGTCACACGTGTTTTACCGTAGCAATTTTCATATATATTCCATTAACGAAACGGCCGCAAGAGCGCCAAGACTGTGGCATGTCAACCATGCTGCTCATGACACGTGGGTCATGATTCTAATGTTGTGACCTGTCATTTACGTTCGTCATGCTGTTGTGTTGTGCCATAGCAATTTTGGTATACATCCCATTAACGGCCCCGCCACGGTGGTCTAGTGGCTATGGTACTCGGCTGCTGATCCGAGGGTCACGGGATCGAATCCCGGCTGTGGCGGCTGCATTTCTATGGAGGCGAAATGTTGAGGCCCGTGTGCTGTGCGATGTCAGTGCACGTTAAAGAATCCCAGGTGGTCGAAATTTCCGGAGCCCTCCACTAAGGCGTCTCTCATAATCAGAACTGGTTTTGGGACGTTAAACCCCACGAATCAATCAATCATCCCATTAACGAAACGCGTGGAATGTAAATCATGTCGCTCATGACATGCATGTCACGATTTTCATGTAATGACCTGCCATTTGTGTTCGTAAGGCAGTCATGTTGTGCCATAGAAATTTTCGCAAACATCCCATTAGCGAAACGGCCAGGAGAGCACCAAGACCGTGGCATGTAAATCATGGCGCTCGTGACATGCATGTCATGATTTTCATGTTATGACCTGTCATTTATGTTTTGTGACATACCACTTTTCGTATACATCTAATTAACGAAACGGCCAGGAGAGCACAAAGTCGTAGATAGATAGATAGATAGATAGATAGATAGATAGATAGATAGATAGATAGATGCGCTCAAGCTCGCCGAGGTTCCCTAAGAAATGCTTCGCATTTAATAATAATGGGCCTCCAAATATCTTTTTTTGCCGTTCTGAGCAACTGTGGTGTCGCCGGAGCTGAGCAAGCTCACTACGTTTGCCTCAAGACTTCGTTTAGACGTTGTTACGTCCGGGCCATCGGAGACGGTGTGGCGCCACCAGAAACTCGTTAACGCAGGTGTCGTTACCGAAAAACGAGTCGGAACAAGCCGAGTGCCGGTAACGATTTGCTCGTTACCTCCGGCCGGGGGTGGCGAATGACCACCGAAAAGGGTCCTGCTGCGCCGTCGCATTGCTGCATTGACGACTCGGACCGAAAAACCTCTACCGACTCCTACTTCACGACGCAATTTACTTGGTGTTCTTGTGGATGGCTGTGACCGTTACTGACCTTATCGATACCGGTGCCCACATATCTGTCATGAGTTCGACGCTCCGATCACGCCTACGAAAAGTGCTTACTCCTGCTGTGTCGCCCACAGTGCGAGTAGCCAACGGAAATCGGGCACCTGTTCTTGGTATGTGCACTGCTCGTGTTACTGTCGCCGGCCACCACACATCAGTTCTTTTTGCTGTTCTCGACGCTTGCCCGCACGACCTCATTCTTGGTATTGACTTTTTCACCGCTCACTCAGCCCTCATTGATTGTTCCTCTGGCGTTTTGCGGCTTGAACTGCCTTCGTGTCCTGATGACCCCGATGCCAATCCAGATCGCACACGTCTGCACTCCGTGGAGTGTCTGCGCCTACCGCCTCAGGCTGCCACCTACGTCCCAATGTCGCCGTTCCCCCCAGTCCCTGATGGTGAATATCTCGTAGCTCCCCTCACAGATGTGATCCTATCCCAGAACATCGTACTTCCTCACACCGTAGCAGTCGTTGCCAGCAACAGAACACTGCTTCCAGTGCTCAATTTTTCTGCGTCGACCCATGTTCTTTCCCAAGGGATTTCACTCGCAGAGCTTTCGCCGTTGGAGGGTTGTACTGTTTCGGCTTTCACCACTGATACTAGGACCACGGCCGAACTTGTCATACCAGCGACAACCAAGGCCTTTCTAGACAAAATGATAGCCACCGACCTCCTACCTTCCCAGATTCAAGCGCTCCGTGGCGTTCTCTTTTCGTACTTTGACGTTTTTGACGTTGGTGATCGCCCATTGGGCCGAACAAATGTCGTGGCCCACCGTATCGACACTGGAGATGCCAGCCCTCTCCACAGGCACTCTTACCGTGTGTCTCACTCCGAGCGCCAAGTTATACAGAAGGAGGCCGAGAAAATGCTTGATAAAGATGTTATAGAGCCATCATCTAGCCCTTGGGCATCACCCGTGGTGCTCGTGAAAAAGGACAACAGCTGGCGGTCTTGCGTCGATTACCGCCACCTTAATCGGGTAACTAAAAAGGACGTCTATCCTCTTCCCTGCATTGATGATGCACTCGACTGCCTCCATGGTTCTAAGT